>CM053763.1:68565427-68655957 GCA_028658305.1 Pachyuromys duprasi | reverse complement strand
TCCTTTTTAATTGCTGAATAGTATTCCATTGTGTAAAAGTACCACAATTTCTGTATCCATTCCTCAACTGAGGGACATCTGGGTTGTTTCCAGGTTCTGGCTATTACAAATAAAGCAGCCACGAACATGGTTGAGCAACTCTCCTAATGCTGAGACCCTTTAATATAGTTCCTCATGCTGTGGGGACTTCCAACCATAAACATTCTACTTCATAATTATAATTTTGCTAGTTATGAATGTAAGTATTAGATATGCAGGATAACTAATATGCAACCCTCTTGAAAGGGTTGTTAGATCCCCAAAAGGGTCACAACCTACAGGTTGAGAACGTCTGGCTTAAGTGAAAAAACACTAAGTAATTTACTGATACTAAAACAGAAGTAAATAATAAAATCATAAAGTAAAGAAATAATAAACTTCATTTATGAATAATAACAGTGTTTTATAATTTACATTATAAATCATATATAAATGATAGGTCTATTGCATATGTAAAAATTAAAAATAAGAATAATAATTCCTATTGAGTAAGTTCTGACTGAGTACTGAGAAAGACTAAGTGGATGGAGCGTAGATTGAAGTCAGTGCTCATCTTCATGCACTTCACACATGGAACACAAAGCTTTAGCCATAAATGGCAAGTGTTCATAAGGGTAAGGTGCTCTGAAATGGAAGGAGCTCTCTAATGTGTTCAAACCACCACAGACCTTTGTGAAATGTAATAATAGGATGAAGAAGAAACTGCAAATGGAGTACATATTAGAGTTCAAAATGCAGAGGCTGGGACAAATTGAGATTCCCCAGCTATGCCAAGACAATAGAAAATTAATTTTAGTCAATTGTCACTGATATATTGCCTTGCTACTTGCACAACATAGCAGAATGTTGAGTTGGTAAAACTGCTCGACTGATTGTGATGCTATCCAGCACACCTCGTGTGATCTTTGTGGAGCTGTGAAGACAGAGTTTGGATAAGGAGCTAACCATCAATTCAGACTTTCATTAATTTGTTCATTCATCCTTTAAAGCTTTGCCATTTTGTACATGTCACACACTATGTAAATTCATGGTGGTGTATTTAAGAAGTACACTGAGCCCTGAAGTCATAAAGTGTGACATTCATTTGAAACTAAAGACACATGAGCACCTATAGTCGAGTGTGATAAGTTCTATAAGGGAATACGAACAACATCCAACAACAATTCAGAGAGTGGAGGTAGCTATAGCATCAGAGATGAGGGAAAATGACAAAATTTTTTTATTGGAGTTAATTTTTATGTTAAGTCCAGAAATTGCTTAATAAAGACATAACCATTTAAAAAGTATACAATAAGAGTCATTGGCTATAGAAAAGTTGAGTTGTAGCAAGCTACATGTAACTCTAATTGACATACTGTTATCAGCCATGCTTGCTTGTCTGTGAGGTCACATACCAAACAGGGAATCATGACATGTTTCAACATTGATTGGATAAACACACAACATAAATGTGAAAATGCAATCAAAGCCAGGATGAGTTGCTCACTCATTCATACAAAATAAAACAAGGCTTGACTTCTAGGGACAGAGTTGGCATGTCAGTACTACCCATAAACACATGTTGAAATAAATTAATGTAGACCTTTAGAGCCCTCCAATAACATCAGAGTAAAGATGACCTGTTATAACAAAGTCTGAGACAGATGCAAAGCTATATGTGCCTATGACTTGTTTTCCATAGGAAGAAATGTGCAGTCTCCTCAGAAGGGGCAAGTAGTAATTGTCACTGTAGTCTCTACCATCAAGACTCAATTGGCAAAAGTTGTCTGGTACTATGTGTCATGGATATTACATGTCAAAATGAGAGTTACTGTGTCCACAACTTGAAGGCCAGAAAAACCTTAAGTAGCAAGTAAGGCAAGGAATGCAACTTAAAAGAGAAACTATGGAAACATATGCAGACAGCCATGAGACATCCTTAGTAGATGATTAGGAGGCATGAGGCAGGAGACCTAGTAGGGGATTATGTGATCACAAGAAATTTAGACTACTGCAGTAATAAGATAAATCTCAGGTTCTCAACTAGACAGAATTGGACAGTTCTTGCAGATTAGTGACTCCACAGAAAGATTGAGATGAAGGGTAGGCAACATGCTCTGCAGTGCTAAGCAAAGCAAGACTCGATCACAGAAAGCAATGGGACAGAAGGAGGACAGCTGAGTGGACACAGTAGACACTGAACATCAAGCAGAAGTATGAAGAAGTGAATAGAATCAATAGCAATGGAGAGAAAGCCACCATTTAGCAGTGTCTTGATTTTTTATTTTGTTCTCCTTGGAGTAGGTTTGATGTCTTCACAGGCTGAGTTTATAAGTGGGATTGATTTTCTCATCTGGGAAAGTTAGAATGGTAGAGCTGATGAAGTTACAGAAATAAGTCCGTATCCAGCAACTCTATTGCTATAAAGGTCATTAATGGAGCAGTCTTCCAGGAGCTAATTTTGGTACTAGGTTGGAAGAAGGAAGGACAATGGAGCTAGTGCTTTGCAGTCAAGAATTCACATTTCAACAAGTAATGGAGACGCCCAGGTAGTTTTCAAGCTAGTAAATAGTAAGCTAAGTTCTAGAAGAAAAGCTAACTGCAAATGAAATGCTTGATAGCTTGATTCAAGCGGTAAAAGTATTCAAGAAATGCAAGCCAGCTTATAACATTTCTTCAAATATATTGCATGTAATATGTATAAATATATGAAATACACACTTAGAAACAGAATATACAGATACATAAAGCAATTATTAAACAAAAAAGATCACCCAATTTTAAAAACTGGATATAGAGGTCCTTCATTTCATCCAGCTCTATAACTCCAGGTTGTGTTGTTCTCTTTTCTGATAGTCCCTCAAATCTAGCAAAGTTCTGTATTAATACATTTGAAAATCCCCCTGTACCTCAGCGCTTTTCCACATATCTCTATCTGACTGTGTGTACATCTGTTGTGTATATGTGTGCATTTATGTCTGCATGCATGAGTGTACATATGCATCTGTATGTGTGCAAAGTGTATACATGCATGTATGTGTATATGTGCACATGTGTTTTTGTACATGTATTTTATCCATTTGCAGCTTTGTATATATTGACATGCATTTGGTTTTTGTCTGTATATATGTATACATATATGCACACATATTTGTGGGGTTTGTGTTTATTTGTCTATCTGTGCACATGTGTGTGTGAATATATGTGTATGTGAATTTAAGTGAATCAGCATGCATAGAGTCACTTTCACATCCATGTTTATTAGCTATTTACAATAGCCAAGATATAGAATCTGCTTAGAATAGTTTAATAGATAACAAAACAAAACAATATGTTGTCTGCAGTGGATGTGGCTCAGCAAATAAAGTGCCTTCAATGCAAGCATTATTGGGCTCCTGAGGTGGGGAGACCCTCCGTTCCTCTGGATAGATGCCAGACCCCAATAACCCACAAAACAGAACTTGATGCAAACAACAAGAGGTTTTACTAGTAGCCGGCATGTCAGGGCTCTGCACACAGCTCCCACGCAAGGAGGTGGTACAGAGCACTGAGCTGCAGAATTACAGAGTTTATAAAGGCAAAAACCGCAAAACAGGAGGGGGTCTAGGGGTAAAGGATTTTTCTAACGGGGGTAGTCAGTGATTGGCTGTGCCCAGGTGTGGTGACTAGGGGACAGTTAAGGACTGTCTCAGTCCAGGAACAAAGAAGGGAGTTTAGGGCCAAGTTAAAATTTCCTACCCTAACAGCATGAGGACCTGAGTTCAGATTCCCAGCACCCATCTAAACAGCCTGGCATAGAAGCTTGTGTTTGTAATCTCAGAACTGGGGAGGTGGAGGCATGAAGAATGTGAGACTCACTAGCCAGCCAAAGTAGCGAAGTCAATGAGATACAAGTTTAAATAAAGACCATGTCAAAAAATCAAGTGGAGAAAGATCAAGGAATGTACCAATACCAACCTCTGACCTGAATATGCACACACATGCATGTAATAACACACCTGAACATTTCTACTCAGGAAAAGTGTTTTATGCACACATGCAATGAAAGTTTATTCAATTGTAAATAATAATAATAAAATATTTCACATGTAGAAAGCTAAATGGAACTTGATGTCATCTTGGTGCATGAAATAATCGAAACTCAAACAGATACAATTTTCTTCATATGTGTAGTCTAGCCATTATACATAAAGGCAGGGCAGGGCTATGCACGATCTGAAAGTTAAGTGACCTACAATTACAAAATTTGAAATGAGTGGATTTTAAATTTATATTATTGCCACAAGGTGGTGCCATGCAGTAACTGTGGCAAGTAAAGGATTCTTCCAGCATTTTCTCTGAATTTACATAATTTTGCACCATGTTTATAACTGCTATTGTAACTAGAAGTTCTAGAAAAAGTAAGCATGTTATGTGTACTGCACAAACTGTTACCTCCCAACAGGACACTAAGTGTGATGAAGTTCTACTACATTCTTTAGCAGTTTTTATTTCTGCTGTTTGGTTTTTTGTTGTTTTTTGTTTGTTTGTTTTGTAGCATTATACTGTGATGTGTTTGACAAGCTGAATCACTGGCTATTAATCTGTATTGTAATATTTGAGGTAAAATTAATTAAAAATGAAAATAATATTATAAAACACACCCTTGAGCAATGATTTTTGTGTACATAGAAACGGGTGTACAGCATATACATATTTCCCAAGGAAAAATGTATGGATCTCAGTAAATGAGTCCTTTAATGCTGGTGAGTATGGTCAAATTGTCCAATTAAAGGAATGGCTATTTAATCATCAATCAGCATTTTTAAATTCCACTTTTTGTCTCACCACTATATCTGAATATTTTGTCTTTTTAAAGTGTTGCTGCCTGACATAAGCATGCCCTCATTGTGGCTAATTGTACTACTACTTTACGCATAAAGTCATGGAATCCATAGCAATTCTGAGGATGTTTAAAAATCTGCAGAGAGTTGTTGGCTCACATCATTGACTATTTCCCATATTTTTTAAAGTGGAAACATTCTGTGTGTGATCAGCAGAAGCTTCTGTGAGCAATAAATTCAAGTCAATAAATTTGTGTTTTAAGATGTTTCTCTTAATTTTTCACTCATTAAAATTTTAATTTTCAAAATAAGGTGAGGATTTTGGGTGTTGTTGTTTTGTTTTGTTTATCTTAGTGTTAAAAAGGTAGCGCTGGAAGGATGGCTCCGGGGATAAGATCTGTCCCCAGCACCCGCCCCAAGCAGCCCAAAACTCACGCTCCAGGGAATCCAACTCCCTGTGGTTGGCATACACATGGCACTCATAACTTCACTCAGGTGTGCATGTAAACACTTAAATGTATTAAATAATAACACATCCTTAAGAAAAATTTAAAAATGTCTTTTTCTCTATTGATTTGAAACCTTAACCTTGCTCTTTCCCAGTTCAAATATACTTAGTCCTGTATTTGGATAGTTATATCTGTTCCAAATTAACCAAAAGTTTAATGTACTTATATATGCGTGGTCCCAAAATTATCCTTGTGTCACGAAATGGGGTCAGATATGAGGGTTTTGCATAAAGTTTCATGCCCACCCTGATGAGTGTCAGAGATAAGAGAACTGTCCGAAGTTCCATGCTCACACTCGTGAGTGGCTTCGGTCTAAAGACTCATTTTCAAATTCAGCATTTCGGTTATCCTGCTCCACAACTCTGGTCTGAGACAAAAATAGATTTTCCCTGTGTGCTGTGATTTCTTTTCAGCAGCGCAGGAACATTCCAGCTGCAGCAGCTTCCCATGCCAGAACGGCGGTACTTGCATCAGTGTGAGAACCGGCTTCGTCTGTGCTTGCCGGCACCCGTTCATGGGTGACACCTGCTCTGTGAAGAGTGTGGAAGAACAGGCCGTAGCACCAGGTACAAGCGTCACCTTCTTAGGCTTCTCGGTGCCACACAAACACATGCTGGAATTTGTCAACGACTGTTTGTGCCTTCTTAGCTTGATCTGTATGTTTTCTTCACTTCTGTCCATTGGTAGTGTTGTACAAGTACTTTGAGAGTGTAGCTCCCCTGTCTCTGAGGCTACTCAGCCGGAAAGAGTACTGGAGGGAGCTGACACCTGAGTTTGATGCTCACATCCCACGGAGGAAGGGAGGAATTTACTCCTGAAAGTTATCCTGTGTCCTACACACACACACACACATACATATTCTATACATACAATAATAACAAATGTTAATGCATGACTCCTGACTTTTAAACAAGAAAACATGCAACATTTAAAATATATTATCTTTAGTGGACACAGAATATTTCAAATCAGGCCTTACCTATTTCCTGCATTCAAGAGTACATTTTAATCCATTTTTAATCATTCCTAAGTGTATGCAGCATTCATTACACAGAAACTCACTTTTGCCTGCTTCTCCTTGGTAGTGTGGCTTCATTTCACTTCAGTTTCAGCCTCTAGGAATTATGAAAACTTGTCTCTCCATCCTAGAAGCTTCTGTTCCAGCAGGGCATTCCAGTGCCCCAAAATAACCATGCAGTATTTATAATTCCTTTATCTCCAGGGAGTGCAAAGCAGTATGCAAATGACCTTGCAGACATATCTAAAAGAAAATTGCCTGACCTCACAATGGACCCTGATCTCAGTGGAGAAACTGGGCCTCCAGAAAACTGGAGTTTTTAAACCCTCTAGTTCACAGCGGAGGCGGGCACTCTGACACATGGACATTGTTCAGCTTGATGGAGAGCATTGTACTTCTGTTACGTCTGTATGGCTGAGATAAAATGAGAATTTAGGAAGAAAAACACGATAAGAACCTGAAAAATAACTCATGCCATGTTTTTCTTTGAACAGATTTTTCCAAAGGATCTTACAGATATGCTCCGATGGTGGCGTTTTTTGTATCTCACACTCATGGAATGACATCACCTGGTCCTATCCTGTTCAATGATCTAAGCGTCAATTATGGGGCTTCATATAACCCAAGAACTGGCAAGTTCAGAATTCCATACCTTGGAGTGTACATATTCAAATACACCATTGAGTCATTCAGCCCTCATATCTCAGGGTTTTTAGTGGTTGATGGAGTAGACAAGCTTAGGTTTGAATCTGAAAATGCTGACAATGAAATACATTGTGACAGAGTTTTGACCGGGGATGCCTTATTTGAATTAAACTATGGGCAGGAAGTGTGGCTGCGTCTTGTAAAAGGGATAATTCCAATCAAATATCCCCCCGTGACCACATTTAGTGGTTACTTGTTATACCGCACCTAAGTAGAGAAGGAGACTGTCAACTCCACTCCAGTGCCGTCTACCTTTTTATTTATCCTTGCATGCGCCTCAGCTTTGTTGTGGTATTTCCACACTACATGAGATATGTTATTTAAGAACCTCAATGCTTATTCATAAAATGATTTGGATGGCTTGTGGAGGAATGGGTCCTTTCTCCTAAGAGGAAATGCAGAGGCACAGAAACCAAATGTGTACGATACAGTAGGCATGCATGCCTACCCTGCTCCTTCACTGTAAGTCTTTTCAATGTAGAATAAAATGTCAACCACATGCTATTGTCAGTCACAGCAGACTTCCCATAGAAACTTAAATTTTTCTTATATTCTGTGTATAGAACCGTAGGAAAGAATTCCCTAGAATAACCAACTAATATAAATAATTCAAAGTAAAAAAAAATCTCATTTTTTTAACTTTTATTTTTGCTTTATTGTTGAGTCAATCAGTTTATATACTAAAATTTGCACTTGTGTTTAAAATGAAGAAAAGTGATCTAGAAGTAAAAAATGTGCTTAAATATTGTCTTTCTGAAATTGGAAAATGGAGACATAACCAGCATCTATTTGGACATTTATACCCAATTGTATGCTTCTCTGCCTCCCCTACATAACATCTGCATGGATGCACAAGGCTTTTTGACTCACATTCTTCTATTATAGTTGTTGTGGAAAACCTTTTGTGGATTCTCAGTCTTTATAATAAAGGAGTTTAAAATGGACTCTGAAGAAAGCTCCTGTCATTAAAGTTTGAGCAAAAAGCAACCACTGTACATTTGGGCAACTGCCAGGAGGAGAAACACAGAAAAAGAAAAGAAATTGTGTTCTTTTTCTCCTTTTTTCCATCCTTCTCTCTATCCTCTGTGTGTGTGTGTGTGTATGTGTTGTATAGGAATGTTTTGCACATGTGTAAACATGCATGTAGAGGCTCCAGGTTGGTGTTGGGATTCACCCTTGATCACTTTTTCAGCTTATTCTTTGAGACCAGGTTTCTCAGCCAAACCTAGAGCTAGAGGATTTGCCCAGTCTATCCAGCTTGCTCTGGGGCTCCTCTGTTACTGAATTACCATGAGACAGCCACTTCCGACCAAAACTATCATCCTTAGGTTCTGAAACTCCAACTCTGGTCCTCATTCTTGTCCACCAAACTGGGCTGCCTCCTCAGTTTGTCATACATTTTTGAGTTAGGGATCAAGAGAGCCAGTTATATTCAGAACTGAAGGTCCAGAAGTAGACACATGATATAAAAATAGAGGTCCTCAAAGAAAGAGTGACAAAGCCCAGAGTGAAAGGGAAATACTCCCAGAATTTTGTCCAATATTCAAGAAAGAGACTTTAGGACACAAGTGAAAGAGTCACAGTCCCTCCATGTCACCATCAGTAGGAGAACTTCCCTAAGAGATTTAGGGACCAAACCTGTATTCTCACTTTTGACACTGAAACTTTCAGGATTGCAGCTGGTGGAGTTGGAAAGTTTATTAAGGATCTTTTAGTACAGGTTTAATGAACAGGATTAAGAAAAGAGGAAGACTCCAGCAGAAAGTAAGGTGGACACATAGGGAGCATGGGTATGTACTTCTCAAAGAAAATTAATGCCCATGATTTCCACTAAAAACATCTGTGAGATTTTGGTAGAGTTTGAAGATATGATCTTAGAATTTGGTGGTCCTTATCACCATGAGCATTACTTGGCAGGGCGACAGTTGATATGGGAAGAGTCTACCCCACCAGGATAGAAAGGTAGGGTAAATTTGCTGTAAAGAAAGTCAAGTATCTTTTGAGAGTCTCCCTCAATGTCTTGAGAAAGTAAGACATTGGGGGAGGGGTTTTGAGGAAATAAGTGCATTATCACATTAGGGAAAATTTTTTTCTATCATCTTCTTAGCACGTCTTTTCTGAATCACTTTCTTGTGTGGTCTCCTAACATGGTAATTGAATGTGGAATCATTCTTAAAGAAGGACCCAATAAGATGCCATGTTCTACTCTTTGGGAAGGATAAGAATATCCTGTCTTCGCCTAGGGCCAAAAGTAGAATTCAGATTTCATTCTTTGACCATAAAGAAGTAGCTTTCTCTTCATAGGCATAACAAAGCCCTGCCAGACACCACCCTTCCATATGATAGGTTCAGTCTTCAGGAGGAGAAGTTGAGATGTTTTTCTTCTTAATGTTCTAAGGAAGAGGGAGATGAGAACTACAGCAATGAGGAAGAGGTTCATCTTCAATGGACTCTAAGGCTGCTAATCCTTATTCAGCTTACTAAATAGGAGTGCAGCTCCACCCCTATTCCTAAAAGGGTAAGTAGTAATCTGTATGGTGCAATAGATTCTGGGATGCTTACTGTGTGACTTGTCTTCCAAAGTATATGCATGCATACAGGGTCTCATTGACTTCAGTAACACACAATACTTAGGGAGATGTCATGTCAGCAGCAATGATGCTAACTACGATTATTTTTAGAATAATATATTCTGTTCATGCTTCAGAAAGGATTTCTGAATATATTCTCATAAGTAAGAATAAAAACAAGAACATTTTTATATTGCCATCCTTTCTCATGAATTAATTTTAATGGTCACTATACCTCCATTCACTATGTATTAATCTATCAAATACATATTATTTAGTGTCATGCTCTTTCTGCCCATGAGAAACAGAGGCACACAAAAGCTGAGAATTTTTTCCAGTATGTCTAGACAGAAGATTTTTTTTATTTCAATAAGTGCTAGCCAGTTGACCTTTAAGTATTTCTAACAACCTGTTGTCCACTGATATAAAACTGCCTTTCAGACCTTCATCAAAGCTTTACAACTTTTAAGATAAAAATAGCATTTTCATATAATAGACCCTTGAATTTTTTTCATATTTACCAAAAATTGAAAGCATATGTCAATACCAGCAATACACATGGTAGCTCAAAGCAGAATGTCACCCACACAACCAACAGAGAAGCAGAAAACTATGTACCCATACAGTGGACAAATACCAATTAACACTAGGACAGACACATTATAGAACTTGTGAATGATGAATGAGTGATGTGAACTCTAGCCAGTTCTGCAGGTGAGCCGTTTATACACTCAGAGCAGATCTAGGTTGTAAGGAAAGACTGTAGGCTAGAAGCTGAACGCTGAAGGCCTCACTGATTTCTCTCTTGTTGGGTATGTATCAACCAGTGGCTTGAGGACATTCAGAAAGTGAACACTTTTTATAGTCCCTGACTAAAAATTTGCCATAGTTAAAATACTGTTTATTTGTTTCTTCAAATAGAAAGTAAATGCACTTTTCCCTTTCTGCTGCATTCTCAGTGTCTGTGTCGCTCTTCTTTTTTTTTTATTTTTTTCATTAATTACACTTTATTCCCTTTGTATCCCCCTCTCTAGTTCCCTCCCTCCTCCCCTTCCAATCCCTCCCTTCTTCCCTCTTCTGCACGCTTGTACCTCCGCAAGTCCACTGATAGGGGAGGTCTTCTTTTCCTTCCTTCTGATCCTAGTCTATCAGGTCTCATGAGGACTGGCTGCATTGTCTTCCTCTGTGGCCTGCTAAGGCTGCTCCCCCTCAGGGGGAGGTGATTAAAGAGCAGGCCAATCTCTCCTCAACTGGAAAGCAAGTAGGAAAACCACTCAACAGCACTCCTTTCAGGCCTGGTTGAGCCAGGAACTTTCAAGTAAAGAGCAATTTTTGCCCCTGTAGAGGACCTGGTTCAGTTCTCAAAACCCACATTGGCAGCTCACAACTCCCCAAAACCCCAGCCCTAGGGGATCTGTTGGCGTCTTCTGGCTTCTGAGGGCTCCTGCATATATGCAGTGTACTTCCATGCACTCCAGCACACCCACACATACACATTTAATTAATTAATTAAACAAGTAAATAGTAAAAACTATTTATGCCTAAAATTTGTTCTTTCTCACACTATAAACTATTTGTGCCTAAATTTGTTCTTTCTCTCACTATTTTACCAGTCTAAAAGAAAACCATCTCATTTCAGAAGAATGAGCTAAATTTACTTATACACTAACAAATTATTCAAATATAGCATGCAAATCTTTTGGCTGGCTATTTCATCTTATTAGTGTTGCTTTCATTATTTGCTAACAAAATGCTATTTCAAAAAATTTTAATTTGTAGATATTCTATTATACAAATGTAGACTTTATATACTTCATTTACATAAAATATTATTTATATGATATATGCATATTAAATGTTTATATAATATATTTCATATCATTTCTATATGACAAATTATCACTCATTCATGTATAATTTTACTATTATGAGTCTACTTAAGATACATATGCTCACATAATGTTCAAGCTTTGTCTTATATTCTCAGCTGAGTCTGAATATAGCAGGAGGGTCCCTCAGCTCCTTCAATGAAAACTACAGTTTCATTAGTGTGTCCTTCCTCCTACTAGAATAATAGTGAGTAGCCTCCTGTCATCATCAAAACCAATTTCAAATGTGGCAAAAATTTCATCAATGAAAAGTATTTACCTCCTATCTGTTATCATGGGGTACACACAAGATGCATTAAAGTGAAATATAGGCCTGCCTTTCCAGCATGTGCTATTTAGTCAAGTGGCTTTCCTGGGCTTTGCCCACAGGCTGCATCAGTCCTGGAAAGGTTATTTAGCACCATCCCTTAGTGCCTATGCCACAGCTTACTGAAAATTCTCTATGAACTCTGCTACAGTCTAACACAGTGAATTTGCATTAATTTCTCTAGGTTGGCCTCCCAATTGAATACAAACTCTGGAAAAAGCCCAAATTCAGGAGATTTTATGACTAACAGATAAATCCCTTCACAGGTTGTAGATGCCCAGGGGGCAGGGAGGGAGTGTGCTCTTGGTGTGATAGTTTGGTAGTGATAGTTTTATTTTGCTTTTTGCCTTATGTTTCGCTTTCTGAGACAGGGTCACAATCTACCCTAGACTGGCTTCAAACTTGTTATCTCTTGCCACAGTCTCCTATGTACAAGAATTATAGGCATGTTCTGACCATAAAACTTGGATTTTAATGAGACATTTTTTCAGATACCAATTGTCTTAGTTCTGGCTGCCCCCGGGAAATACCATCAGCTTAACACTTACACAGCACAAATTTCTTCAATGCCAGAGGGTTAGAAGGTACCTGCAGATGTGAGGGCTGCTTCTATATTTACAGAAATCTTTTTTTACATGGAGAAGATGTGGATTGAAGAACTCTACTGTATCCCTTAGAAGGCCCTCAATCCAGCAAGGTGTGGTGGTACACACTAGTAATGTCAGCACTTGGGAGGCTGAGGCAGGATATCCCAAGTTCAAGGCTGGCCTAGGTTGCATGAGTTCTAGGCCAGTCACATATACATAGTGAAACCCTTGTCACTCTCTCACACTGAGGCCACTCTCCCATAAAGTATAATCTCCTCTAAACATACTTTCATCCTGAAGATTTTACCTCCAATCACCCTCTGTTGGAGTGAAGTTTCGGTACACAGCATTCCTAGGGGAACAAACATGCCATTCACCAGGTTCTCAATGCAGCAATGTTAAGAATGGAGCTCTAAAACCCCATTCTCCTGAGCTGTGAACTTTTTACATATATTGTACCCTAGATATAACAGAGCTCTTCATTACTTAGATTGACACAATTCTACACTACTCCCACTCAAAGTGACACTGAAAATGTTACATGACACGATCTAGGGGTTGGTGTATTTTTCAATGTGTGATTTCAAGTCTGTTACTTGGATTTTTTTTGAGGGGCTTAAAGTAGATTTAAAATAGACCAACTTCGATCAACAGCGAAAAAAATAGCTCACCATACAGACCAGCAGAAAGTGCCTTCTCAGGAGTGTTCAGCTTCGCTACCTGTTGCTACCATTAAAGATCATTCAGACCCGAATACCAACAATGATAAATAATTTGTAATGTCTTATGCTTTTATAATTTTTTCTCACTTATGTCCTGCTAACATCATTAGAATCAACCTCTTAACTGTGCAAAACACATATAAAGAAAGAGCACTGCTTGCATATTTTGTCATCTGCATGAAATCTGTGGACTGAGAATGACAAAAATTCTCCAGAAAACATATATAAGGAAGCATTTCTATTACCTAGCCATCTCTATAGTGAATTAAGCTAGCTAGGTATATAATTAATGAGGAAAATATTAACCTTAGACAAAGGCATTTACCTTTATTTATACATGTGTGAAAAATGTGCCTTTCTTATCCTAATTTCTTTAATTTATTGACATGAACCAAGTTTCATAACTTGTCAGAATAGTCTTGCTCTTTCCAAAGAGTGTCTCACGAAGATGCTTCTATACCTTCTACTTTCCAACTTGCTATTTCTATTTCTCCATAGATTTACTATTTAACTAATGTTTATAACCCTTTATTCCTGCTGATGAGGCAGTTAAATAGTATGGAAATTATTCTGTAGAAGAAATTTTAAAACCCTCTAGAGATTTCATGCCTTTTTAATGTGACTTTCATTGCCCCTTCTAAGTCTTGCTATTAAATGCTTAAATCGTGATTCTGTTTCATAAACTCTAATTCCTCTGAATGGTTGGAATACTAATGTATCATTACTAGGTTTTCCCTGTAACTGTGGTCTGTGCTAAGGACAAACTAACAACTCTGTTCTGCATGATAAAAGGAAGAGTAAGAAAGGTAACTGCTGCATTTCTGTGTAACTGTGGCTCTTCTCTTCCCATGTTATGCACTCCAAGCAGGACATGTCTTTGAGAAAGGAAAAACATCATGACTAACATACCCATGTTTACTAAAGACACAATGGACATCTATTGACAAGCTATCCTTCCAAAGCTAAGAGGCAGAAGTTAAATATTTCTGAGCAACATTGCTATCTGAAAACCTGTACCATAGTTGGGTCTAAGGAAGAATAGGACTATCATGCCACAGGACATGAAATATGACACAGGGCATGTCAATAAAATTTTTTTATTTTATAGTTAAGGGGAAAATCTTGAAATCATCAACCATACACAAAGAACATGCTAAGAATGTTAAAAATAATCATCACAGATCATGAATAAAACTTATGAAATTTGTAAGTAAATGGTCAGAAGGTTTTCAAAATATAAAAAACAAATCCCAAGAAAGTTCAATTTATTTACTGTAATGGAAACACATTAGAATTCACAGTCCCTAAACCTCCAGATTTTTCTTAATATCTAGGAGGAATATGTCTAGTTTTAGCTATTCTGTTGTCCTCATTAATAGAGCCTGTTACAAGGAAAGCAGACTGTATCTTTTTTTTTCTTTTTTCATTTTAACAATATGCTGCAACTGTGGCCTTGACATGTTCTTATAGTTTTGTCAATATGGTATGTCATGTCCACTAATGGAAAAACTCCCTGATGAGTGACCTGTGGGCAAGATGTGTGCAAAGGGCAAAGGGTTCCCAAAATTACTCCTTTCCATGTAACTAATTGTGCAGAATTTAATTTTGGCAAATTTGTTTTTGTCGTTGTTGTTACCTAGAGATACTAATCTTTCTTATATCTGGACATCTCCTTTTATGATGTTCTTGATGCTGTGGTCGTCAAGTCTCCACTCTCCTGCCACAAGCAGAACACAAACAAAGAGAAGGTAAACAAAGAGTGGAAGAAAGACAGAAAGACGAGGGTGGGGACAGAGAGAAGGGAGGAAGAGAAAGAAAGGCAGCCGTGTTGATCAGTATTGAGATTGAGATTGTGGCCAAATACAGCCTGACGTAGTGTAAAAGAGTGAAAATCACTGGGGCGGGAGTGCTGGGATCAGCTTGCCAACCTTGCCAATGAGAGAGATCCGGAAATCTTTGTCTGTTTTGAGACAGTCTGCATATGTCACACAGTGTGTACTGGGGCTCACTGTATAGCTTTAAATGGCTTCACATTTTCAGCAATCCTGTTACTTCCACCTTTAACACATGCCACATACGCCACACCAGCTGGCAGAGGAAGTTTAAATCATGTTCACTCACTCCATCTACCATTCGGCAAATCTATAACTTTGTCTTAAAACAAATCTAATACACTGTTCTTTGGACTTTGTGAGGGTGCTACTTTGATTGGCTCAACAGTGACATCATAAAGCAGGCTGAAGGACACAGAACTTCATCATCTTCAAAGGTTCGATGTCACAGTGTTCTCATTTACCAGTCTTATTTTTTTAGAAAATTTGGCAATTTGTCTAACAAAAGAAAATTTACTATTCCATAAACTTTCATTAATGGTTTCCTGCTTTAAAGAGAGTTAGTTGTTCAGCACATTCCTTGAGGCCCTGAAAGGGAGGTCCCTGTGTTAAATAGAAAGCACAAATGGCAGAAGCAAGTGTAATGTCAACAATACAGCCAGCATTGCTGCTGGGTATGTGAGGAAAGCTGGCAAAGAACACCTTTCCTGTGTCCCCTGAGTGCAAATAATAAAAACAATATTATATAAAAATCTTAGCTGTCTTGGCTAACAAAATATTAGAGATAATTGTGGTTTTAAAACAAACCCACATTGACTTTAGTTTAGCCTGAACACAAAGTACATTTTTATAAATATTTATGAGGAAATACCCTCAACAATATATACTTCTTTTAGTCCAAAAAAAGCTTCTGAAAAGATAAGAGGAAACAAATTTCTATCAACAGAAAAGTGTATGAATTTCCAGTGTGCATCTGTTTTTGGAGAAGGTATGATGGCCATGGGAAAATGCATGAATAAGTAAGTAGATAGTTGCAGGAAGATGCTTAGAGGATAAGACACCTGCCAATTCCCATGCTGTCAGAGGAATATTCTATTCTTCTCTGCCTTCAGCTAAGAGAAGCTTTTACCCTTTCTTTCCTAAAGGAGGCTGAGGGTTGTGGAGCCAGGCCACAGTGATAGCATCTCAGAATAGCTTGCTAAAAATTTCAGTAGAAAATCAGAAAAACTGAGGGCAATTATCTTTCCTTTCTCACATCTTTTCTCTTATCTTGCCCTCCATGTTCACCAGCCCATGTTTCTGGGCAACTTCTGACCTTCGCTGGCTGATTTTCAAACTTCCATCATTTTCCTTGGGACCACAGTCCCAGTAGCTATAAGACCCAGACAAAATACATTGATAAAAACGAAGATCCTTCCCAACCTAAAGGTCTCTCTCCCCAGGTCTCACTGACAAGAACATTTCCACTCCTCTCTGACTTTCTGTGACAGACAGCCCGAGACAGGGTGGGAATGTACCTCTCTGCTCTGTGGCTCTTTCTCCATGCTCACAAATCTGGTGTCACCTGGGAAAGGGAGGTCTGTCCTGTTTCTCTGTAAGCCCCATCACCCCATGCACCACCCCTACCCCCGCACTTGATTCTCTTCTACATCTTTTTTTCTGCTCTTTATCTGTTCTCTCCTTCTCTTCCTCCCCTCTTTTCTTCCTTCTCCTCCTCCCCTCTTTTCTTCCTTCCGCATTCATTGCCATCTCTGTATTGACTTCCACTTCAGACTCTTCCTTCCATGAATCCTTTCCCTGTCACACATTCCTTCCTCACACATTTTCTCAAAAGCCTTTATTTAGAGAATGTATAAATCACATGCCTTCCCCTGTCCCCTCTTATTTTTGGCTCATATTTGTTAATGACCAACAATAATCCAAAACCTAAGCAGAAGCTACTTCAATAGCTGTAAAATTAGCATTTACAGTATATAACGCAGAATGTGTCTAAATTGTGTTTTGTTTATAAAAGTATAAAAGTAACAGTCCTGTCTCCATAGCATCTGTAGCTATCTAGACAAATTAATTAAGCTATTTATGAGCTACACTTTTAAAAAACAGTAGCAGCATTTTTATAGATGTAGTTTTAAAATGAAATATAGCCTAACAAAGAAAATATTTAATTTTACTGAGGTGAGGTATTTGTCCTGTGGAAAAACACATGAATGTCCAAAATATTTAAAGGGTTGGGGAAAGGAAACCTATAAATACATGGCATAGTAATAGTAACTTGTATAACAATGTGATTTGAAATAATACGCTTACAATCAGGACACAGAAAGCAGCAGAGTAAATCCCACTGTTAAAAGTTATTTGAAAAGACCACTTTCCTGTGTCTGATGCCTCTGAATATGCAGAGCTCATGCTCCTACAAGTCAGTCCGTTAATGGGTGAGGGTGAATGAAAGGGTCTATGCTGAAATCAGAGCGCTGACAGAACATCTGTTACCACCTCTATTCTTGTTATTTTATTTCAAATTTACAACCTATTCCAATTAAAATACCATGATTAAAACCACAGACTTTTGAATGAGGGTGATGTGTAAATGTCTATAAATAATCAACATGCTTTACAAATGACTGAAATTTTAACAAGAGAAGATTTCTGAACACCTACTTGCTACTTTTCTTTATAAAAATAGTATATATATATATATATATATATATATATATATATATATATATATATCTGCTGCAGAAAAAAGAAGACTTGTACAATCAGTTGCTTTCCTGGTTATTTGGTAGGAAGTTGACAGACATAGAGTCCACTTCATGCAGTTTAAAAGGTCAACACAGAGCAAACAATTATTTCATGTTTCTCTAACTGAAGACTTGACTTGGAAGAGAGAGGTGTGAATTACAGAGAAGGTAAGTAAATTATTTTAAGCAGAAAGTGCCAGGAAGAATTGCATAGCTTAGATTATAGGATTCCAGAAACAGTTAACAGTGTTATTAAATGTTGATAAAATATTCCCTATGTCAGGGAAATACCCTGTCTTAACCAATTCAATTAAATCTATAAGGCTGAGCCCTTCTAAAGTGAGATGTATCTTTTATCCTGGGCATCAAACGTACTCAATGCTGGCACAGGAACTAAGTGTATTTGAACAAGAACACTCAACAGGAAATGTGTGTTGAGCTTTGGGTTCTATAGTAATTCTTTATTTTGGTTTCATATGAAACAAATGTTGCAGTAGTGTCAAAGACACTTAACCAAAGAATATATTAAAATACTGTTGCTAGGCTGGGTATGTAGCTCAGGGTGCTTGCCAACATATGATGGCCCTGATTGCAATTCCCAGTACCACAAAAACAAACGAAAATGTCATTGCCAAAATATATGATTAATTCTTACATGAAATTTTAAACTCTACACAGTAAGTTTCAGGACAGCCTGAAACCAAACCAATTAAAAACATGAAATTTTAAACTCTACACAGTAAGTTTCAGGACAGCCTGAAACCAAACCAATTAAAAACTATTTTTATATGCTTTTTTGCTTCCCCCAGAATCAAATTTATTGCAGCTACAGATCCCTTATGTAACATGTTAACCATAAATGTTAATATGATGAGGTCAATAGCACTTGCAAGCAAGAGAGTAGCCACTGCTGCTTCAATTGGAAATCACTTTATGCCACACAGTTAGGTGGTAAGGCATTTCAGTAAAATATTGATACCCTTCTCTAATTCAAGAATTTTCAGATGTCCCATTGAAAGCATCTTCCCCTCCCTTTCTTTGTAATACTTAACTTGTATCCCAGACTCAAGCTGAGACAGGAAGATCAGCAGTTCAAGACTGCCTGAGTGCCAAAGCAAGGCCTTGCCTCATAACATAAAAATTCTATCCTCACTTGAGCAAACTGGAAAAAATTAATTAAAATAAGTTCTAAATTAATTAAACTTGTTTGAAGTAGAACATATATTTTTACAAACAAGATTGTTAAGTCTACCCCTGGCTCTGTCTTAACCTGTTGTGTGACCTGTGGTTATTTTTAAATCTCAGCTTCTGCTTCATCTCCAATAAAGTGAATAATAATTGAATGTGCCTAACTCAAAACTTTGCAGGATTAAATTAATCAGTAGGCACACAGCATTTCCTTGGCACACCTTCAGCACTTTTGTTATATTTGTTTTTGGTGTTTCTGACATTCTTAACTTAGCCAATGATGGCAACAGATACTTTAAACAATCTCAGAATGCTTATGAACATATGTATATCTATATGACATATATAATATGTTACATATATGAAACAAATCTTGCAGGAGTGTCATAATGCAGTGTCTCTCAGTTTCAGGACATGGTGTTGCATAACTTTAAAATTCAATTTATTATCTAATAGAATATTTTTTTCCTAATGCCAAAGAGATTTTATTTGACAAAAAAAGTGTTGACCTGCTCACTTGGGGCAAACATGAGGAAAGTGGCCAGGAGCATTTTATTAAGAAAGTTCTCAGTAGGATGATGTGAAGCAAACTTTAAGACACTAAAATAATTTTCATTTGTGCATTTTGGTCAAGTTTCTGAAGCTCTTTTTTCACACAAGTCTCCAGTCACACATCCGTTCACAACATCCATTCACATAAATTTCTGCATGCTTGCTTTAGATGAAGGTTGCGTGTAACCTTGTTAGATATTTTTATCCACTATTTTGTGTATGTGTATAACGTATGTATGTATACACAATATATTTATGTATGTGTGTATATAGTGTGTGTATGTATACACACACATACATACATATATATCCACTATCTATAGTTATCCACTATAAGAAGATATCTTAAATAAAAGAATGTTGATGAAAAGCAAGCGCATTAAACCAACCCACTGATAATGTAATTGCAAAGAGTAAAATGGAAATGGGAGTAAGTTGAGGCTGATATAAACTAATAAATTTAAAAATTGGAACAATACTTATGCAAAATAAAAACAGAAAACAAGGTAAGTATTAATAAAAAAATTAACAAAAGATTGCACATGCCTTTTATCCCCTACTTGTTCTTTTACAAATATTTTACATTTGGTAACTTTAAATTTTAAATCTCTGTAGTTGAAACCAGTTTTGTACATAGGATTTTTCAACTACTTTTGTAATTCAAAGGTGTTATGAACCTCAACTAAAACAGACTGTTTGAAAATATATATATACTATTATTCCAGAATTTAGAATTCTACTTATGTTTGTCATATATTAATCAAATAAATGTAGCATTCTATTTAGAATTGCAAGTATGAATATAAACTATAACATAAATATTTACAGATTTAAAATATTTATTTTATTTTTAAGAATATTAATATTTTATGACATAATTTCATCCATAATTGTAACAAAATTTTAGAAGAATGAATTTAATGTTTTTATTGGAGCAGGACGATGTCACTTCAATGCAGGTGACTCTCAGGCGCACTTTGTAGAGTATGCTGGTCTCGAATTCACAGAGATCTTCCTCCTTCTGCCTCTCTGGGAATAAAGGCATGTGCCACCACATCTGACCTATTTCCCTTATTTAATCTCTGGTCCCCAGGCTAATCCTAACACTCCACCTCATGGTCCTTTATAAGTGTGTAACACACTAAGAAATAATGTCTGTTGGTTCCTCATCTCAGCCTTCATCTTTCACCTTTTTTACTCCATGTCTGTTCTCTCTTGGAGAGAAGGTCCTTCAAGCAATATTTGTGTGTATCTTTGGAATAAAGTAGTCGTAATGAAAGTTTTGTTATTTAGCCTACTCAATCTATCATGAATAGAATTAGAAATGCAAAATTAGTGCATATTCCGAAGAAGGTAGAAGTTTGGAAATTAGTTGTCAAATTCCATTTTAGGCTAGTCTGGAACATAAGCCATCAGTCGAGAGAAATCCTGGGAAAGGCCAATGAAACATCAGTGTATCACTGTCTTTAAATGGAGGAGAATGTTTCTGCTTCTTCAAAGAAAACCAGTAAAAAAGAAAGTTCTCATGTTGGTTTCTTACATTAGAAAATTAATTTGATGATGCTGAAAGTATCAGTAAATTGTAGGAAAATAAAACTAAAATTGTCTTTAAGTGTGGTGGCTCCTGCCTTTAATTCCTGAACCAGAAAAGCAAAGGCAGGTGCTTCAAGGCTGAGTGCAAGGCCAGCCTGGTCTACAGATGTTGTCTATGACTCCAGCCAGAAAACCTGCCTCAAACAAGCAAGCAAGCAAGCAAGCAAAACCAACCAAAATCAAAACAAAACCTAAAATATCAACAACAACAAAAACCCTGAAACTGACTACTCCACTGTATTTCACAGACTTTAAAGGCATCAAATACTAAAAAATGTCTGTAAAATTGGGAGTCAGACTTTGTGGTGCATTCTATAAGCTTAGCACCTAACAGCTAGAGGTAAAATAATAAAGAGAACAGGGCCAGAGGCTCATTGCAAGACCCTATCTGAAAAACCAAACAAAACCAAACGAATAAACAAATGAATAACAAATATAAACACAAGGACCTCCCACCATTTCAATTATTGCATTTTTCTTTTCATTGGTGAGAAACTAATTATTAATTGCATTCAGAACTTAGACAAAGGCAAATGATCTCATTATATTAACAATAGAAATGGAAACAGAATAAGAGCAGTGTCTGGTATTTTATCTCTCTCTTTTTTTTGGATGTAAGGATTATTAAATGATGAAAAGTTTATCCAATTTTGAAGCATATATATTGTTGCTAATTTTGAGCTAAAATTTGTCTCTCTGTTATTCTCGCATTAATTTATTTTCTGTAAGATGCAAAAAAAATAGACTTCTATGGTCTTGCTGCTGTTTGTCAATGCCCCCTTTTTTCATCACAGTAAGAAGGACATGCTAGGCTGTAAGCACCAATTCAAATATCAGGAAGGAGGATGCTCTCAAGCTTTCTTCTAACAATAATTGCAGGGGCTGTCAGATTTTTGACATGGAGATTGCCAAGCTTAACCCCCAAACAGTTCGGTTTGCCAGGAACTGTTGTGCAAGAATCCTTTGAAATGGGGTTTCAGGCTTTCTTCATAACTGTCTTAGCAACTGAGGCATAAAATGAATCCAGAACATGTTCATATCAGCTAAGGCAGTCTATAAATGAAAATAAACCACTGCGCTGAGTTAATGGCAATGGTAAGAAGCCTTATTTATGTGATTATACTGATACACAATGGCCTCTGACAATTATCAGGGAAACATGAAGGTCCGATACCGACCTGCAGCAGAAAAGTGCAGTTTTGCCACACCACAGCTGATGACAAACAAGCAGGCCTCAGCTTTGAGAGTGGCTGTCACTGCTTGACTTCTAGCCAGCTTCAAGAGGAGCACACTCAAGAAGCCTGCTTTTCTCTGTGTGAGTACTTTTGGGGACAGTCCCTTAGTCTGTCCAGTAAGAAGAGTCCCAAATGAAACTAAAGAAAGATCCAAACCAACAGATGAACAAATCACAACCCAGAAACAATAATGAAGAAGAAAGGTAATGGGATTTCTTCCAACTATCACAAACTGTCAGAACTGCAGTAAAGGATGCTGACAGAAGTAACATGCAAAGGAATTCAAAGTTAGTAGGAAACCAATCAATGATTTTAACAGAGTACAAAATAACAGGTAAATTGAGTCCAGGACCTGAGAAGTTGGCAGCATAAAGAAAATGGGTGAGAACATTAATGATATGTGGTTTAAAAGTTAGCAACATGAAGAAAAAGAAGAAAATTAAGAGTTTGTCAATACAAACAAATGAAAATATTGGGAATGAAAACTCGATTGATTAAATATAAATGAAGAGAATTATCAACAAATTTTCTCAAGCAAAAAAAGAGTATTGGGGATAAGCAAGGTTAATAAAATAGTACATTCAAACATCAATAAACAAAAAAAAAAGGGGAGATGACCAGAACTTCCAAAGTCAAAAGACCAAACTCAGGAATCCAAAGAAGAGGAGAAGGAGGAGAAAAAGAAGAAAGATATGAGATAAATACTAAATGAATAAATACTTTGGGACTGGGGAGATGACTCATTAAATAAAATGCTTCCCATATTAAAGATTAAGGACTGAATTCAGATTCCCAGCATGCAGCAATTTACGTATAAGCCTGAATAATGCTAAGTACCTGTTATTCTAATTCTGGAGCTGTGGGTGTGGAGAAAGGTGTAATTCCAGATCTTGCTAGACAGCCAGTCTAGCAAACAAATAAACTCAGGGTTCAGTGCCTCAAAAAACAATGTAGAGAGCAATGGAGAAATGCACTTGATGTCAAACTCTGATCCCCATATGCACACATACATGCACACCATAAGACACATGTACATACAAACCAGCACACGTACATTCCATATGTATATATAGAAGCAAAATATCTGTAAAATATTATTTAATAAAATTATGACAGAAAAGTTTTCCATACCTTGAGAAACAAAAGAGTATTTAATGCCCAAAACAGAACAAGAAAAAAAAAACACATACCATTACAGTGAAGACGTCACAAAACAATATTAAAAGCGATAAGAGAAACATAGCTCACCTGTGGAGGCAAACACATCATGTAACAATATATTTTAAGCACTGATTAATTGCCTACTTGTGTTGATTAGTCTTTCAAAGTGGAGAAATAAGAACATTTCAACACAGCATAATATAAGGCAGTTTGTAACCATTAATCTCTTATCTTTAAAGAAATAATGTACAAAGAAAATAAATGAAGGCAGTCTTAATCACAAGCATATGTAAAAGAATAAGTTTGATGAAAGGAACAGGTAGAGAAAGAGAGACACAGAAAGAGAGAATCCAAACTGCTTAACACAGTAAACCAGAAAACATTTAATAAAAATAGGAGAGAAAGAAAGGAACACTAATCCCACAACCAGAAATACAATTGGCAAAACAAGGGAAATACTGAGCCTTTTAAGTGTATATGGCCTCAACCGATAAAGACAGAATGCCTAGATGCCTGTTTCAGAGACAAGAACCAGTTATCAGTTGTCTCCAAGAAACAACCCTCATAAGCAAAGACACAAAACAGCCAAAGGATGAAAACAATCTATAAAGTAAATAAAATCCATAAACCAACTCACATAGTTTTTCTAATATATAATTAGGTAGACTCAACCAAAAAAGTATAAGGGATGCAGAAATCATCAAGAGCCTATAAAATTGTAAATGTAAATAGACTGAACATAAAACATATCATGTTTTCATAAAACAAATATTAAGGAGCATAAAAGATAAGCTGGGTTCTGGTACAATAATAGTGAATTATTCCAACAGCCCACTTTTTATCATTAAATAGTTATCTGTGCTGGCTGTTTTTATGTCATTTTGATACAAACTAGAGTGATCTGAGAAAAGGAGACTTCAATGAAAAAAATGTCTTCATAAGATTGGGCTGTATGGTATTTTCTTAATCAGTGATTGATGTGGGAGTTCCCAGCCCATTGTCGGTGATGGTCCTATGTGCTATATGAAAGCAAGCTAAGCAAGCCATGGGGATCAAACCAATAAGCTGTGCTCCATTTTTACATCTGCATCAGCTCCTCCATCCAGCTTCATGCCTGGTTTCAGTATGTCCCCTCCTTTCATGATGGTCTATGATGTGAAAGTGCAAGCAAATAAACCCTTCCACCTTGAATGCCTTATTGTCCTGGAGTTTTATAGCAACAATAGAAGCCCTAACTAAGACATTATCCAAACTGAAAATTAACACCATGCATTAATTAGACTTCATTTCCATTTTTATTCAATACAGTGCTTGAAGTCTTAGCTAGACCAATTAAAACTAAAGAAAGATGTAAAAAAGAATCAAATAGGTAAAAGAAAAGTCAAAATATCCCTGACATATATATAAAATTATTCTCTACGATGTGACCCTATACATAAGATTCCACCAGAAAATGATTAGAACTGATACTTTGAAGAGAGTAGTAGAATACAATGTCAACATATAAAACTCAGTACTTTTCTTATACACCAATAATGAAATGCTGAGTAAGACATTCGGGTAAAAATCTCATTCCTCATAGATTCAAAAATACTTTGAAAAGCTGGACAAGCCTTTAATTCCAACGTTAAAGAGGCAGAAGAAGACAGGTGTTTCTGAATTCAAGTGAAGCCTGGTATACAGAGCAAGTTCTAGGCCAGCCAGGTCTTCATAGAAGACCAGGTCTCAAAACAAACAAACAAACAAATAAAAATAACAGTTTTAAAAATACCTCAAAATAATCAAGGAAGTAAGAACATCTACAATGAAAATAAAAATACTGAATAAAGAAATTGAAGATATTAGAAAATGGATAATTTTCTTATGATGATGGAATATTGTAATATTGTAATTTTGGAATGATTATTTTACTGAAAGCAATCTACAGATTTTTGTTCATATGTAGATTCTAGATTTAGCTTCTCTCTCTCTTGCACATACACACTCTCTCTCTCCTTGTTTGTGTGTATATGCAAGACGTGAAAATAATAAAGTCACCCTGACAAGAGAGAAAAAGATCTTAATAGAGGAGTAAAAGATCAATGGCTAACAGCATCCATGTGGCATAGAAGGAGAAGCTGGACTTCTTGTGGAGAGAACAGAGACCACCAAAACAGGACAGAAAAATGGGGTACAGTAGCTAGAGAAGGGACAAATAAGAAATATTGGGTGGAAACAGGGTAGTTACTTTAAATGAGAAGAGGTTAGGAGCTCACTATAGAAGAGGAGGGGAAAAAACATTAAGAATGTTTTTTAAAGCCATAGGAATTATATTATATTTTATTTACCTAAAATTACATATATACAAAAAAGAGCCTGTGTGTAAACAAATATAGTTTAAATAATGTTATGCCATTTAGGCTGATAATGCCCCTTCTATGTGAGGCATAGTGTACCTAACAAAACCAACAGTACTCGGTGTTAAGAAACCACTTACTAGTTGTTGGTCAGGGGAACCCAACAAACTGGGAAAACAATGTAGCCTGTTGGTGCTGATCTTGAGGCATCATAGAAGTTGAAGGTAAGTCCTTGTTTCAGAAGACATCCTGTACTTTAGACACAGGACTTAGAGGATTTTAACTATAATGGATCAGAAAGCCTTCTCCCTGAGGTCTAATTTACATAGTACCAGAAGGTGGTGTGCAAGATTCCATGGGAGGGAATCAATCAATAGTCCTACCCAGTGTGATGCCTATAAAACACAACAATGATCAGAAAGCCAAGATATACCTATAGGTGTACTAGTGACACTTCAAATTTGGCTGTAACCAACAGCTCTCTAATTGGGCTTAAGGTATGATCAACAGGAAGAAAAGCATTCTTGATACTAGAAACATAGCCAACTACTTAGTGCTAGTAAGATCATGTATCTTAGAAGAGAACCTACTGCTTCTACTTTACTAAACCAGTAAATTTCCTAACTGCTTCCTGGCCATGCAGTGTTTATGAAGTAGACATATTTCTGTGAGGTCAAAGTGAATTCTAATCCATCCAGGGCTATACAGTAAGAGCCTATATCAAAATTAATGATGATGATGATAAATTGTAGTTCCTAATTGCATTCTAAATATTTATCTTTCAAAGATAATAGACACTCTCATCCCTCATTTATACATGACTCCTTGCAATAAATGAAGACCGTTACAAAAAACAAGTGTAGTGTAGTACCAAGCCTCAGTTGAAACATCTACTACATTTTGCTTGCATCTAAACATCAGGAAATATCCTAGAAGAGAGAGAACAAAGACTTTAAGAGCCAGAGGACCAGGAAGCCTGCTGTGGAATTGTGTCTCCAAGAAATTATAAGGAAGTTTCACCTAAGATACTTTTAACAATATGACTGAGTAAGCAAGACATAGTAGCCTATTGCTGCAACAAAAAGAAAGAGAGGGAGAGAGTGAAGAAAAGAGAAGAAAGAAAAACAAAACAAAAATGCCTCACCAATACAAATGCTAACATGGAAGGGGGAAACAGGAAAGGGTAATCTTGCAGGCACCCATCCTTAGACCCAGAATGCTGAGAGTGAGAAAAATAGTCTTTCCCAGGGATGATCCCCGTAACTGGTTATCCAGCACCAAGTTGTTAGCTTTGAAATCAAATACATCACCCAACACTAAATTGTTTTTATATGTTTATTTGTGTGTGTGTGTGTCTGTATGACAGTAATAAAAAAAGAAGACAGGATTTAAGATCAAGTTAGAAGGACAGACACGGTAAAAACAGGAGGGAGAAAGAGGAGGGGAGCAATTGATGGAATTATATTTTAATTTCAAAAACTAATAAACAAGGAAAATAATTATCTTAAATGAATTGATAATATAAGTGGTTTACAAAATACCTGGTCTTAATTTAGGAAGCAAAGGAAAATCAACCTAATCTTCTGCTATACTTGCATTTCTTGGTGCTACGAGTTCGAAGATTTATGAAAGCTAACACCTTTTTTGAAAAGCAGCAATAGAGAAAGACCATTTGACCACAACAAAAGCACATGAGATGGGATGCACTTGTGCTATAAGGTCATGTCTTACAGAGGAAATGAGGAATTAAAGCTGCCCCCAAGATGTGCAGACATGGCAGATGGACCATTCTGAGCTGAGGGTGCTTGAGGAGAACAAGCATAGAGAGAAGGAAGAGTCTGATGAGGAGGGCGTCTTGCTTGTAACCAGGTGAAAAAGCAATCCTTCTCACCAGTAACTGGGAACTGGTGCAATGTTAGCGTCATACAAAGCACCCTTCTAAAATAGCCTTTACCTTCTGCTTGCTTCATATTCCTTCATTCCTCTTCCTACTGACCTTCCTGCAATTGACTGACCCTTGCCCGGATCACAGGGCTCACCATTTCTTCAGAAGTTTGTCATTCTTTGTCCAAATCATATAGAAACCTTAGTTTGCTTCTTTCCCTGGTTTCCACTCTGTTGTGAATATACCAATGCACATTTAAAACCAACACTTGAATGATTGTTGCTTCAAAAAAAAGTGTAAGTTAAAATGTAATCTTTGATGTAGGCCTTACTCTAATTTAACTGCTGCTTTTATGTTGAAATGGGCATGTAAGACTATGTGCCAGCCTTGGAGAGAGAGTTCAAAAAAACCTAAAAATGCTTAACTTGATCCTGGAGTTTTATCCACCCCAACCATGAGAATATAAATTTCACTTGCTTAAGCATCCAGTTTGTGGTGTTTTGTTTTGTCATCCCTAACAAACTAATTAATATACATAACTTAAATAAGTATGTTTAAAATAATGGAATAACTTCTTTTATCTACATATCAGTTTCCTCAATGCAATATATTCCCCTCAAAGAAATGGTATAGCTTACCTATGTCAGCACAATTTTTTTAAATATATGGAGAGAATACATATATTTGATCTCATGGACAGTTTATGGGAGTGGTATTAGGTCTCCTTTCCCATGAAGCAATTTCCTTGTCTAGCTAAGAGACTTTGAAAGGGTGCTGAGCACAGCACTTACACAATTGCCTTCAGTCCAACAACCTTAATGAGAAACTGATGTCTGTGTCTTCATCTCCCACTGCATGGTGACTGCCTCTTTCAGAGTAGTGCAGCAATCATCTGCTGTGCACACTAGTAACAGCAGGCTCTAAACAATCACACAACTGAGCAGTCTGTGATATGTGCTTCCTCACATTATTCCTATTTCATTTTGAATGTGATATTTTTAATTCTTTGAGAATTTTATGCAAGTACACAGTGTATTTTCATTATATTCGCTTGTCACTGCTTTTCCTTTTTCTTTCCAGGTCTATTTCCTCCCTACAATTCATCTCTTTTTAATCTATTTTATACCTCACTGATTTCAATTTGTATGTAGGAGCATGCTTCGGAGCACAGTCCACCTGCCATGAGCCTCATCCTTAAAGAAAGCTGAGGTAGCCATTCCATTGGACCTGAGATGGTCACCTGAGTGCAAGTCATGCTGGCTCACTATTCTTGTTGTTTTCAGCAGCCACCTCCTGTTTTGCTCAGTTAAACCACCTGTTTTGCTCAGTTAAACCTCCTGTTTTGCTCTGTTAAACCTCCTGTTTTGCTTGGTTAATTTTTCTGTATTGCTTGGATATGTTTACTTGGAAACCTATATAAGTGGTTTACTCTGTAATAAAAAGGGTGCCTTGATCACAGTACTGTCTTGGCGTTACTTCTTCATGTTCTCGGTCTTCTCTTTTAATTCCCAGCCCCTTGTGCAGGCAGTTACTATTGGTAGTCGGGGATGACTACAGAAAACCTGCTTTCCTCCCCAGAAAACAGCAACGACTAACAGCTCCTCAGCTATCAATGGGGGCTTGTGAAATCCTCTCTGATCCATACTGGAATGCTGCCTGGCTTAGACCTGTGCATGTCTTGTGCATGGAACCACAGTGGCTGTATGCTCCGGAGACAAATAATGCTGCCATGTCCAGAAGAAGGTGCCCAATCCTGTGACACTGGAATTAGCCACTTTTGAGCTTCTATGTCATTAAAAGGGCATTGAGTTCTCTTAATCACTGAGTATCTTGCCAGACTTCTTTCATATATAGATATATTTGCCCTTTAGGAAAATTTATTTTCTATCCTTTAAGAACATTAAAGGATCCAACAAAGGGCAGTGAAGTTTACAGCTGAGATGAGTGCATATAACACACATCTGAAGTTCACACATCCTGTCCACTGGACAACTTTGCTTCAGACATTTCTTAAAACTTACCAAACTAAAACATAAGGCTGAATGATACATAATGAGGAGCATTTCAGTTAACTGTTAATTGGATTTTTATAAAGGAAATACTTCTGTCTTCTGAGAAGAGCAAATCTGCAAAGACTACATGCAGCAATATGAGAATTAAGACATTTCTTCCTCAGAATATTATGGTGACTCTTCTCAAACACGTCTAAGGTGGGAAAGGATGAGTGACAGAATTGATGGAAAAACTGCTATTGACATCTAACAAACTATAAATTTAGACAAGTTAATTTTTTAAGCAAGAGGCAGAATTTCAGCCACAAAATGCTCAATAAAAAGTATATTGTAGAAAGCGATGCCAGAAAGTTGGTGTAAAATAGGGCCAAAAAAAAATAGGCCAGTAGAATTGCAGGAGACTCCAAGGAGATACAGAATGATGGTCCTGGGAGGAATAGCACATTCTGAGCCTAGAGCTGTCCAGTACAGCGTTGCTTCTCTCATAGTGAAACCTTTGAAGACCATGATGGAAGCGTTTTTTCCACAATAGCAATAGAAGCTTCTTGTCAACAGAAACTTGGAGCCTTTGAATACAAGCTCATATGTTCTACAGATGAATTTTAAACTGTTGAAACAAACTAATTCATTTCTGACTTTTGTTCCCAAAAGCTAAACTCTTTCTTTGGGACTGATTGCCCAAGTGTCTACACCACTTGGGCAAGGTCTCAAAAAATGATCCTTTGTGAGGAATTTTCTGATTAATTAAATGATTTTAATTTGACCAGTGTTTTGATATAAAGAGGTAACCACCATGAAATACACAAAATGTACTCATGTTACTGTGAGCATGTCAAAATTTTGGTACATTATCGCCAGACATTAGCAGTTCCATGTTTGCTTTAGTACACATCATACAATTACCACACCTGTGTTATCTATCTTCTCTCCTGATTTTCCTCTTTAAAGTAGGTAATATAATCAGGCCATTTAGCTTTTAGTGCAAGAAGGTAAGTGAAGGACTCCAAATTTTAGCAACATCTATCTACATACTAACCCGTAAATAGGTAGCCTGTGTCAGGAATATTACCTTCAGTTCTGCATAGTTCAAAAAGATCATAAACTGTCTGTGTATGTCCCCACACACTGTTGCTGTCATTGATACTGGCTGGAGAGTCAGCGCTTCCAAAAGCAGATCACAAGTACCGCCTGGCTGCTTCAGAGGTTTCTCAAGAAGGTACTTGCTCTGCCGCATCATCTCTAGGTACTCCTCCATATCCAGAAGTCTCAGTTTACAAAGAAGAAGCTGCAGCAGCAGCAGCTCCAGGAGCAGAGGAAGTGGAGACTGGAACTGGAAGTCTCCTTTCACATTCTTAATTAGTATTTGTTACAGTCCAGTTGGGAAAGCTACAGAGCACCATGCATATAGGCCATATTGCCATAGCAGGCAATAGAGAACAGGTTATGGCCCCAAAGAATTCTCAGCCCTAAAGCTCAGGATTTTTAAAGATAAAAACCACAGTGATATTATCAAGTGGAGGTCAAGAGAATCTTGTACCATTTGTGTCGTCAGAACGATCAATTGTTTTGGTTATATATCTGGGTACTATGGTCAGGGTCATGGAAATTCCAGAATCTATATTGCAAAGGTGGACATGACTCTTTAGGACTTTGATAACCAAGAAAAGCACCTAAACATACACAAAATTGAGTCAGGGAACAATCAGGACAAGATAGCAAGATAGCATTACCTCATTCACATTAATGCTATTGCTTTCAGTAGAGCCTTTGTGCATGTGTTACATATATCACTTCACTGTTAACATTTCCAAGGGTTTTCCCATTTTCTGTTATATGTATAGTATTGCAGGGCATAGTGATTTACACCTTTAATAACACTAGCGCTCAAGAGGCAGAGTCAGGTTTATCTTGGTGAATGCTAGGCTAGCCTGATCTACATAGCGAGTTCTAAGTCAGAACTATTTAGAGAGACTCTGTCTCAAAAAATAAAATAAAATACCTCTTACAAAATTTGCATTTAGGGGGGCTGGAGAGATGGCTCAGAGATTAAGAGCATTGGCTGCTCTTCCAGAGGTCCTGAGTTCAATTCCCAGCAATCACATGGTGGCTCACAACAATCTATAATGAGATCTGGTGCCCTCTTCTGGCATGTATACAAAATAAATAAATCTTTTCAAATTTTTTTTTTAAATTTTAGAATAAAGGTGGCTCTCAGATCTTTGAGTATAAAATTCATGTTTCTTACTTAAAATGAAGTTATTTGGCTGGGCAGTGGTGGCTCACGCCATTAATCCTGGCTGAAGGATCTCTGAGTTGAAAGTCAGCCTGGTCTACAGAGTGAGTTACTGGACAGCAAAGGCTACACAGAGAAACCCTGTCTCGAAAAACAAAACAAAACAACAAACCCATGTACTCTGAAGCATACTTTCGGCTGCCACTGCTGTGTTGATTATATGTGCTTGTTTTTTCATCTCTCTGAAGCACTTAAGCCTTAATTACCCCAAATGTCTTATGTAAAGCAGAATTGTCATCCTCCATCATCGGTATAAAATAAGATTGTGAGCCTCCAAATTCCTGTGTAAAATAAGATTGTCAGCCTCCATCATCCTATATAAAATAAGATTGTCAGCCTCCATCACCCTATATAAAACAAGATTGTCAGCCTCCACCATTCTATGTGATGAAGGACTGTGAGCTTCTGTTCATCAAGTGGATCAGTGAGAAGCAATTTATATGAACTCTGTGATTCCAAAGCTCTAGTAATGTTTGGATGTGTTCATTGAGAAAGACAGAGACAGAGAAGAAGAGAAAGAAAGAGTGGGATATTTTCCAGGATTTCTGGTTAAGTTGTTTTGGTACTCATTTAAATGCTTTTAACACCTGAGAATAGCATCACAGTAAGCCATTTTATAAAGATAATTTAAGATCCAAGTATGTATTATTACCACACTTTATCAAGAGATTCAAAAAAGATTCTCCACTAATTAGAACTAGATGTCAGAGGAATATAAATCATGTCTAAGGCTAAACTCTCTTTCTTACTATGTTAGACTAACACAGACTCATTCATATAATTGGGAATGAATTCTAATTCTCCAGTGAGTTATGCAAAGATTGCTTTTAGTCAATGAACCAGATGTTCTGAAATTGTTAAATTCATACAGAGACTTGACAGAAGAGAGCCAACTCAGAGCATGTAAAGAAATGCACAGCCTTACAGATGCAAATAAGTAGTACACATGAGCCCCCATCACAAAACTGCTAAAAATTAGATGCCTAAAAATAAGAAACATTGGTAAGGTTGTAAGTGAATGGAATTATTATTATTATTATTTTGTCAGTGCCTATTGTCTTGGCTAAGTCATCCATTAGACAAGGTATGGTAGACTGAACTCAGGGACCAATACTCTGCTACGCTTGCAGACAGGAGCCTAACATAGCTGTCTTCGGAGAGGTTTCACCCAACAGTGGATCGAAACAGACACTGAGACTCAGCCCCAAATTGTGCGAAATGTAGGAAGTCTTGTGGAAAAGTGTGTGGAAGGACCTGGAGGTGACAGGAGCTCCACCAGAAGACAGACAGAGCCAGCTAACCAGGGTCTAGAGGGGCTTGCTGAGACTGAAGCACTAACCAAGGACCATGTCCGGAGTATATCTAGGCTCCCTGCATAGATGTAGCCGATGGGCAGCATGGTCTTTATGTGGCCCTAGTCAGGAAAGCAGAGGCTGTCACTGGCATGGACTCCATTGCCTTCTTTTCAATAACTTCCACCTGGCGGGGCTGCCTCTCCCCAGGCCACAGAGGAAGTGGACACGCTCAATCTTGATGTGACCTGACTTGCTGGGGTGTGTTGGGGGGAGGGTCTTCTTTTCTGAGGCATATAGAAGGGGGGATAATGGGAAGAGAGAGAGGATGGGCCTACGATCGGCATGTAAAGTAAATAAAGAGATTAATTAATTTAAAAAGAAAATCACATTTAAACAGGTGTGTACACACAGCTATATTTTCTATACATGCACCAAATGATCTCATGCACCAAAACTGTTATGCCTCAGCGTAACAGAAGCATGGAGGCTAGTGATCCCTCCTTGAATATTTACCGTTGCTTCCACCACTTCTCAGGCTTTGCCGGACCCTCACTATGACTTTGATCTTCTGCTCCATGACTGGTGTCTTCTAGGTCACGTGGGTTACTATGGGGTAGCCACATGTCAGTTAATATGTTTCTTCACAGTGATCAGTTGCTTGCTGCCTGTCAGGCACTATGACTAAAGCCAAATAGACTACTTTGACAAGCTTTTCCCAGAACCCCTGATGCCAGGCAATAGCTCTGGAAGAATATAAACCTAAAAAGATGAAAGAGAGGGATTTAAAGCAGGACTTGGTGGCAAACACCTTTAATCCCAGGCAGATTTCACAGTTCAAGGCCAGCCAAGGCTTCAAGAGTAAGACCCTTTTTTTTGTTGTTTTGTTTTGTTTTTTAAAGTGGAGTGGGGGATTACTAGATGAAAGGAACTAAGCAAAGAAATAAAAGTTTAAGAATTAGAAGCATTGGAAGATTAGTTTAAAAAAATCTTGACACAGAAAAGAAACTGAATTTTTTTAAAAAGTGGCTTCAGATTTAGAAAAAGAAAAACTGAAAAGACCTCACTACATGTTGAAAACTGAGATAAGAATCAAAACATTTTTAAAACACACGGCATGCAGCAACTTTGGTCAATTTGGAAAGATAAAAAGATTTTATACCCAATCAGCTGAAATAAGCAAGGAAACACAAATTAAGTGCACTAGACTGCATGTGCTCACACACACACACACACATAGAGAGACACACACACACATACTTACATCCACACACACACAAATACAAACACATCACTCCTAAGTGATGCAGTTAATTGCCTTGTAGCATACTTTCTGTGTCTGAAGAAGTTTTAATCACAGCACCAGACATTTACAATTACTTGTACTTCCTGCTTCTTCAACTATAACAATAAAAAGACATTCTTTATCAGGTATTAACACCTTTAAAAACGAAGTGGGGAAACTAGCCAGTGAAAACATGTTCGTTTGTATTTATTATTTCTCAAATGGATCTTCTGAGACAGATCTGTCTTGTCTCATGATATAATTAGCAAAGTATAACATCAGGGTCTTTGAAAACTCCTGTCTGCGGATATGAACAGGACTTTAGACACAAGATGGAAGTGCCCAGAGGAAGTGTCCATGGGTGTGAGTATCCCCGGGTGTGAGTGTGTCTGGGTTTGAGTGTGCCCAGCTGTGAGTGTGCCCCTGTGTGAGTGTGTCCAGGCTTTCAATGTGTCCTGGTGTGAGTGTTCCCCGGGTGTCAGTGTCCCCGAGTGTGAGTGTGTCCAGGTGTGAGTGTGTCCGGGTGTGTGTCCAGGTGTTATTGTGTCCGAATGTGAGTGTGTCCGGGTGAGACTGTGTCCTGGTGTGAGTGAGTCTCGGATGCCAGTGTGTCCAGGCGTGAGTGTGTCCGGGCGTGAGTGTGTCCAGGTGTGTGTCGGGGTATGACTGTGTCCGGGTATGGGGGGGGAGCAGACTGATGAGGTAAGAGAGGATGACAATGCAGCCACTCCTGATGAGACCTGATAGGCTAGGGTCAGAGGGAAGCACAGGAGGACTTTCCTCTTCAGCAGACTTGGGGAGGGGCATGGAAGGAGACTAGGGAGGGAGGGCGAGGGAAGGATTGCGAGGGTACAAGCTGCGATACAAAGTGAATAAATTGTAATAAATAAATAAATGAAAAAATAGGAATTGCACCGCAAAAAAAGAAAGGAAAAGAAAACAGAAAAAAAAATCCTTACAGGAGAATAGTATGGAAGCTGCAATCAGTAGGCAGAAGGCAGGCAGATCTCTGAGGTCAAAGCAAGCCTGGTCTGCAGAACTAGTTCTGTGACAGCCAAGGCTACCCAGAGAAACCCTGTCTCAAAACAAAACAAAGAAACAAAGTTTTATAGAGAGAAATAACCATGAGTCTTAACACTTGAAAAAGAAAATGTTATTTGGAACAGATGAGCAGTGTCCATTTAGAAGCAAAAGCTGGAGCTGCAACTAAAGAACGCAAAATTGTTGAGAAAAGGATTTTCTAAGAAGAAAGATGTTTCTACAGTCAATTTGGCAGAAGAGAATTTAATTTCATTTTTGCACCTTCAGTAGCTCAGAGGCTTATGTGTTTTTGTTACCATCTAAGGTGTTTGATGGGTTTATTATTTCTGCCAGTTGACAAATTAAAAGGCAAAAAATCTTGTTGACAAGCGGCAGAGAACACAGCAGACTACAACAGACAGACAGCAGCAACAGCTGAACAAAGACACTTATTGGGGGTGAAGAAACACATGCATACAGCAAGCACACAGAGAAAAGCACCCTCTTGCCAAGCAGAGGAAAAATTTGGAGAAGCCAAAAAAAAAAAAAATCTAGGCTCATTTAGACCAATGGATTTTTTTTTAAGTCTTTTAAAAATTTTTCTTTTTATGTCTCTGAAGAGTCTTACTCCTGTAACTTAGGGTTGTTCAGTTTGAAGAAAGACCTGATGGTTGATTGGCCCATAACTGTTGTGTAAACAGGGCAGGTCTTATGCTGCTTGGTTCAGAAGGATGTGGAAAAAGCTGCCAGCTTGGAAGTTCACCTTCCTTATTACCTATTCATAGCTTCTCTCCCTATCTGTCTGACTACAGGCAATCTGTTTAGTTCCTCATCCCTCACTTTTAAGAGACACAACTTCATTGGTTAAAAGTCGCAAGATTAATTGCTGAGTAGGTAGCTCAGTATCCAGGTGGATAACCTAGTAGAGGAACAGCTACTATTTCTGACATGAACTCAATGGCGGGCTTTTTGACCTCCCTCCTCCCCCGAAGGAGGAGCAGCCCTGCCAGGTCAAACTCCTGTCTGCGGATATGAACAGGACTTTAGACACAAGATGGAAGTGCCCAGAGGAAGTGTCCATGGGTGTGAGTATCCCCGGGTGTGAGTGTGTCTGGGTTTGAGTGTGCCCAGCTGTGAGTGTGCCAGTCCTGAAGATACCTGATAAACCAGGGTCAGATGGAAGGGGAGGAGGTCCTCCCCTATCAGTGGACTTGGAAAGGGGCAGGGAGGAGATGAGAGAGGGAGGGTGGGATTGGGAGGGAATGAGGGAGCGGGACACAGCAGGGATACGAAGTTAATAAACTGTAACTAATATTAAAAATAAAAATAAATAAAAGTTCCAAGATTAGTATTTCTCATGAACTAACTAGAGAAGATAAATGCCTGCTTATAAAGGTTAGTAACACTCTGACATATTATTTGAAAACTGATTCCCAGAGGAGGTTGGCCATGAAAGGCATTTTCGTTGTTTTGTTTTGTTTTGTTTTGTTTTGTTTTGTTTTGTTTCACACCTGGTTCACATCTGGCATTTGGTCAATCACTCATTAAATATTAATTAGCATTGTTTATGCAATTTCAATGCCTTTTACCATTTTCATGAGCAAATTCTGTGAGGTTCTCACACCTACTGAAGATTAGATTGTCTCCTCATGTTTTTCCTTTTTATTCCTTTTTACTTCAAACTTTAGATACAGATAGTGAATTTAGTACTAAAAAAAAAAAGACTTTACTTCTGGCCATGAAATTTTCTCCTGTTTACAGATATGGGCATAATTTCTATTAGTGTGTAAAGGAAATGATTTCATGACTTACCATTTCTGAGTTCATAGTTTTAAATTTCTAAAAATACAAACACTTTAAGTAATGTAACCCTGAAACTAAGGTGTCTATTTTACAAGTGAAAAATTAACTGTTCAGTTGGAATCTCTGGGTGCTCCCACCCAATGATCCCATTCTCTCTCTCTCTCTCTCTCTCTCTCTCTCTCTCTCTTATTCTCTCTCTCTTTCTCTCTCTTACTCTTTCTCTCTCTCTCTCTTACTCTCTCTCTCTCTCTCTCTCTCTCTCTCTGTGTGTGTGTGTGTGTGTCTTTCTCTCTGTCTCTTTCTCTCTGCCTACCTGCTCAGTCTCTTTCTCTCTGTCTGCCTGCCAGCCTGCCTGCCTGTGGATCAGGATGTAAGCTTACATGTTTGCCACCATGCTTTCTAACCCTCTGAAACTGCAAGCAAGCCTCCAATTAAATGCTTTCTTCCATATGAGTTGCCTTGTTGGGGGCTGGAGAGATGGCTCAGAGGTTAAGAGCATTGTCTGCGCTTCCAGAGATCCTAAGTTCAATTCTCAGCAACCATGTAGTGGCTCATAACCATCTATAAAGAGATCTGGTGCCGTCTTTTGATATTTAAGTACACATGCAAACAGAGTAGTATATAAATAACAAATAAATAATCTTAAAAAGAAAAAAAAGAGTTGTCTTATCTCTTCACAGCAATAGAACAGCAACTAAGACAGCCCCAAAGTAGACATAGCACAAGTATGGCTGTCTGTTACTTTTAATAAGACACACAGACAGACACACACACACACACGCATGCATGCACACATGAACATTCACACAGTACTACTCTTGTGGACTGGGGGATAATGACAGTTACTGAAAAGAACAGGCTAACTTTAAGACATCAGTAATTGTCTTATTTAGCATTTCTATTTAGGGTTTCTGTCACTGTGAAGAGACACCATGACCATAGCAGCTCTTATAAAGGGAAACATTTAATCGGGGCTGGCTTACAGTTCAGAGGTTTAGTCCATTACCATCATGGCAGGAAGCAAGCTGGCATTCAGGCAGACATGGTGCTGGAGAAAGAGCTAAGAGTTCTACATCCTATTTACAGGCAGTTGTGTACCACATTGGGTATAGCTTGAGCATTGGGAATGTTTATGCCTGCCCTCACAGTGACACACTTCCTCCAACAAAGTCACAACTCCGAATAGTGCCACTCCCTATGGCCAAAACATTCAAACACATGAATCTATGGGAGCCATTTCTTCTCAAACCACCACAGTAATAAATTATTATTTCTCATCTCAAGATACACAAGTACATCTTGATGAAATCTCTCCAATCCTGACAAGACTCCAGGATCATGAAGACTTCTTGGAAGCAGCCATATTTCAAATTGGTAGATCTAGTAATAGACACAACAAGGGCCTTTGTCTCTGGGGAAGGAATGTTGCTTTTATGTAAATCAGTTTGGCCTGGTCAGAAATAGAGCGATATGTGTTTGTTGCTTGTGCTTCAAAAATGAGACAAGGGGCATCAAAATCATGAAATGGATGATTTTATAACATATCCTGAGGCTTCTGACTCATCTTAATTGCTACCCCCTTAATGATCATTTTCTTTATATGTATCATCTGTAGGCCAATCTCAAGTCTATATGCTGAACTGACTTTTCCAAGTCATTGTCCAACAAACTACATAGACTCAAGTGGACATCCTCCCATGAATGGATGTGAATGCAGACTGAGTCAAGGACCACCATTTGGCTACCCAACATAGGATGGGAGACTCAATGCTGTTCCAGTTCTGTAAGAAACAATCAGAGACTCAATTCAGTGTCCACCAAGCTTTTGCACCCTACTGTCTCCTGACTATAAAATAATTTCTTTCTTTCTTATATAAACACAAGTGTTACAGATGTTAAAACACCTTGGCTTTTTGGAACCCTATGCAGAAAAGGTTGTAAGGTGGGGACATACCAAGTGTCCATGTTCCTCATTGTTCAGGGTCATAAGAGCCTGAGCACTGCTACAGTCTATGAGTCACACATTAACTAGGCTCCACTCCCTCACCCAAAGGATGAAGGGCCTACTTTGCATAGTTAAGTCATATGTATGAATTCCCCTACTTCAACTACATAGCATAGGCCACATATTAAATAAGACTTCTACCTTGTAATGTAAGACTGCTCTTTTCCCCCACAAAACCTTAAAAGTATCCCTTTCCTCCAATCTCAGGCTACAAGCTCACTACTACAGAACACGACCGTATATCCAGGCTTTTTAAAGGCCTTTCCTCTGAAAATAGTCTTTACCTTTCTCAAAGCCCCTCCCTCTTTACTTCTCCAAAACCCAACTAAAAGCAATGAAGAATGTTACAAGATTAATTACTAAAGAAGGGTAGATGTTGTGCTATAAGAGGCCCCCTGAAGTTAATCTGGGTTAGTATAAATGTATAGAATTATGTCCTACAAACTCTCCCTATGGCCTTGGTGAATACTACACAGAACACCAGATTTCCTTACACATTTACAACAGACACTCCCCATAGAAGTCATCTGAGTGTTTGCTTTATTTGATCAGAGGTCTTGGACTATAAATATTAAGAAAAAGTAAATTAAATGTTGAGGTGATATTAAAGGGCTGTAACTTTTAAAACACTGTTCTAATTAGCTCTTTGTTGCTGTGATAGACATGCACCACGATGAAAAATCAATTTGAGGAGGGATGGGCTTACTTCATCTTAGAATTCCTAAGGCACAATCCATTACCTGGAGATGCCAAAGCAGGAACTCTGAGTAGGAGCTTGGAGGCAGGAACTGAAGCAATGGCTATGGACGATTGTGCCTCACTGGATTGCTCCCCACGGCTTGCTCAACCTGCTTTCATATACAACCGTGGACCACCTACCCATAAAGTGGTACCACCAACAGTGGGCTGGGACCTCCATATAAATCATCAATAAAAATTATGTTTATAGACTTGTTTATAGTCTAGTACAAAGGATTTAATTCTACAACTGAGGTTTTCTCTTCCCAGGTGACTCTAATTTGTGTCAAGCTGACTGAAAACTAACCAGCAAGGGCACCTAACGTTTTTACACCATAGAATTTTTTTTCTTAAGAAAAATACTGAGAGGTTGCTAAATAGTAATCAAAACTGAATCAGTATTTAAGTACTTGAGATGTAGCTATTTCCTAAATTCTATGGCACAATAGGTGCTAAACAGGAGTTACCGCAAATGAATGTTTGTTTGTTTGTTTATTATTTATTTATTATTTTATTTTTTAATGTAGAAGTGCTCTGTCAACATGTATACCTACATGCCAGAAGAGGGCATCACATCCCTTTATAGCTATTTTGTGAACCACCATGTGGTTGCTGGGAATTAAACTCAGGACCTTAGGAGGAACAGCCAGTGTTCTTAACCACTGACCTATCTCACCAGCCTCAAATGAATTTTGTTTTGTTTTGTTTTGTTAGACCAGGGTTCTTTGTCTAACAGATTCGGCTGTCCTGGAACTCACTCTGTAGACAAGGCTACCCTCAAACTCATAAATATTCTCCTGTCTCTCCTCTACCACTGCCAGGCTCAATGAATATGTATTAAAGAAGTGTTTATGAGTTAAAATAGAGCACTTAGAGTCAAGATTGATATGTCTTTCTCCAAAGACACTGTTAGCAAGTGATTCATTAAGATCCTTGGCAATTTTGCATACATGCTCCTTTACCATCTAGTACTTTTCAAAGTAACCCACCCCACTGAGACTTGGTAACCATGCCTGGGGGTTATGCTAGTTCTTGTCCCACCCTGCTGTCAGTTCAAGAGAGTTTCCTTTGCTCATTGTGCAGCATCTTTGTATTGCTCTGTTGTTAATGAAAGAAAATCCCAACTGTTTGATTTTGCTAGTGAAGATTCAGAAACCAGATATTGGGATGAAAACCTCTTAGCTCAGAGAGGCAGAAAAAAAACACCTAGCTGACCTTCCTATTCAGCTCACATCCCAGAAGGAAAAAGCCAGAAGCCAAAAAGCTTGATAGGTCAGCTGATGGCCCAGGAGGAAAAGGCCTGCCAGAAAACCTGACAGCCCAGGAAGAAAAAGTCAAAAGCTAAAAGCCAAAGAGCTGAAGAGCCAAAGAGCTTAAAGCTAAAGGCTAAGGAACTGAAGAGCTAAAGAGCTGAAACCCCTTCTCTCCATGATGCCCTAAATGACCTTCAATTCAGTGTCCCTCCTTACTATAATGCCTGTCAGCTGGTTTCTTGCTCCACCTCTTGACGTAGGGTGCCGGAACCCACCAGCAGAGCAGAACAGGGTTCTGAGTCGGGAGTGAGGATTGAAATTAATAATGCACACTACACATAATTATGTTCCGAGAGGCTTCTGGCCGCTTGCTCATGGCTCCAATGAGCCCTGGAGTGTCAATACGCTCTGCATCTGAAAAGCCACAAGAGCAGACAGCCTTCTTTATTTATACAAACAGTTTACACAAGGGGTTAATTTTTACAAGGAAGTGAGGCAGAATTGAGACTTCAAACAAGCTCTCCCACCTGCTGTCACTAAACAAAAGGCGAATGGACTTGCAAATCCTTCCCTGTCTCCAAGGGAAGGCCTGGAAAAAACCTGTCTTCCTGTGCTGAGACTAGCATTTCAAACAGCTGCCAAAGCAGCTATGACCCAGCTCACCACAGTAGGGTTAACTTTATTTAGTCCTGGGTACAGACGGCTCTTGGATTAAAGTTGTTTGTTAGGGCTGAGCCACAGCGTAATCACCTGTTTACAATAAACAGAAAGCTATTGCATTAAAGGTATGTGTTAGGGCTGAACCATACCAAACAAAAGACAGGTTTTTACAGCTCAGAATCTCAGGGTTTACAATGGGATCAAATATCCTGCAACATTGCTCTGAAGGAACACTAGCCATGACAGATCTTTTTCATACAGGACTAGAGATGCTTGAACAGAAACTCAGGTAGTCTCCCTCCTATAAGGCAGATAGATGCTTGTGAAACAGATCTTACTGTGGAAAAAGCAGGGAAAATCCTAAGGTTTTGTGTCAAAAGATGCTTTTTTTTTTCTTATGACAAAAATCTTACTAAGGAAAACATTTAATTGGGACTGGCCTACAGTTCAGAAGTTTGGTCCATTATTGTCATGACAGGAAGCATGGTCACACACAGACTGACATGGGGCTAGAGAGTAGCTGAGAGTTCTACATCTGGATCCACAGTCAACAGGAAGAGACAGCCTTTAGGTCTGGCTTGAGCTTCAGAAAACTCAAAGCTGGTCCCACAGTGACACAATTCCTCCAACAAGGCCACAAATACTCCAACAGGGTCATACCTCCTAATAGTGCCACACTCTATGACTCTATGGAGGCCATTCAGACTACCCCAGCTTGAGTAAAAGAGTAGACAGAAAAAGGAAAGGGAAAGAAAAGCATTGACTGCTATGATGATCAATGTTAGTAGATCAGGATTTCAGAGAAAGACAGAGGCCCCATTCAGAATTTACAATTTGGTGGGTGCAGATCTAAGCCTACAGGTCCCGGAGGGAGTTCTCATCAAGTTCTGTGAGCTAAACAATTGCTTGGAATGCAGAATGGTGCCAGTACCATCTCCTCCAACCTGCAGCTCCTGCTTCACAGAAAGAAGCTATTGGTCAGAACCAACCTTATACCTGTTGAAATTATTTAATATGTATTATTATCAATGTGTGTGTGTGTGTGTGTGTATGAACATGCACTGCATCAGAGCACAAGTACAGGGCAGAGGATAATTTTGCACAGTTGGTTCTCTCCTTCCTCCTTTATATGGTTTAGGGACTCAAATTCAGGTTGCCAGACTTGTTTCTGCCTACTGAGCACTCTCACCAGCCTCTTCTTTTGACTTGACACTTTGCAGCTCACAGCAGCTCAGGTGGGTGAAATAAAGCCTGTACTGGTTTTAAAGGGAAAAACAAAAAGTAAACAAAAAAGAAAACTTCCCCATGCGGCATGTGTTTTCATTGTGTTTGAAAACACATGTTCAGGTTCAGTCTCTAATTATGCTCATGGAGATAGGGTTTTTAGTTCATAACAACATCTGTTGATGTCAAGCATTTGGAAAAGCATGTTGGGTGTTCTTTCAGTTTTCTTCATGATTTATTGCTCTAAAGACAGATGCCAGATTTATTCATTCCCTTTCCTAATGCATATTGATTATGTTCACCAAAGTGTAAGAAGATTCAATACTTTATATGTTTACAATTTGAATATTAATTACTTTTGGAAGTTATACAAAATCTATAACCTAAATTGACTGTTGCATTGTAGAGATTAGCAATCTTTTAGACTGCACAATATCTGATGAGCAAGAAGACCTGTAAGTCAGCTGTTTGAGATTCAACTATGCAACCTTACATCTTGGATCTAATCAAATCCAAGTTCTGGATTTTATTCTTCACAGAGGTGCTCTGCACACCTCATTGAGTCAGACAAAATGAAACAGAGGGTGAATTTTAGTTCTCCTTCTCTTTCCCCACAATCTAGTTCTAAAATAGAATGAAGTTAAGGTAGCAAAGTATGTCAGATGCTCAGAGTGGAATTGCATCACTTCCGATATCCTGTGCAGCCACAGGTTCTTACCCGTCCTGCACCTCACACGCACGTGTCACCAGTACTTTATTAAGAAGGTAGTAAAATCCTGTAACTTACATGCCTTATTCTTAAAATTATTAGCAAATGTGAGGGTTTGTTCTCATTAACATTGGTTCCAAAGAAAACTGGTCTTTCATAGATTAATCGAGGGAATAAAATATAAGAACCTGGCTGGAGGTGTTCAAATAAATTTCAGAACTCAAAATTGAAATGAAAATGCACAGATAGCAGAAAGCCCGTGTTTCATGGGGATAGCAGGAGTACCAGCAGAGTAACTCCTAAGCAAAACAACCAGCATCAGAAAATATATCTCTCAACCTCTCTTTCCCTCTCTTTTCTCTCTCTCCTCTCTCATTCTTTCTCCTAATCTCTCCCTCTTCCCCTTTCTTCCACCACTTTGTTATGTAAAATCTAAATGACAAGAAGGAAAATCCCTTTGCTTGTATCTCTCACTCTCTGTCTTAATGGATGTGTTAATGGATTTCCCCAACATGTCTAATGCCGAATACATTAATAAAAATTACAACAGACGTCTTCTGCTAGCCTAACACACAGCCAGTTAATCCTAGAAAGCAATGTCTACAATTTTCCTATTTAGGGCACGTTACTAACACTTAGGAGAAAATATTAACATCTCCTGATTGTTGAATTCCTATTGTAAAATGAAAAGTGACACACAGTTAACTCGGCTTAGCATTTACATTTACTTGTACTAAGTGAAAGACAAACAAAAAAAAATCTGCTTCTTGCATGTAAAAGTGCTCATTGACATGTAAATCACAGTAAACAGTAAACATCCGTGGAATCAAATGGAAAAACATGATTGTGTCTGCTCTGTCCAGTAATTTGTCTTCCCATAGCATGAGTAAAGCTAAAGTCAAATACAATTAAATGGACTGAAGCTCTGACAGTGACTTTTGAACCACTTGAATTAACAAAATCAATCCTCATAAATTAAGCTATCAGTGACCCAAGGTACAATTATGTTCCATCATCCAAAATGCCGTTGAACGAGCAGAGGAGGTTGGGCTAATTCTGCAGGCTAAGCGCCACTGCCTGGCCCTTCCGCATGGCTGTGTAAAACTCCATCTGGCACATGAGACAGCACATTATGAAACATGGTTTCTTCTCTATTCTTTAATTTAGGCTGACATCTGGTGGTCCAGGGGAGCGGACAAGTAATGCTTCGTGTGTAAGCTGAAACAAGAGGTGCTGCATTTCTCAGATTTTCCTTTGTCTATCTGAAGTGCTTGAAATTGCAACCAAACCAGTTAATTACATGGGAATTCATGATGAATGGCAATTTAAATAGCAGAATAATAGAGGTGAAGTAAGTGACCTTCACGTGACAAATTATATACATGTAAGTACATTGAACTCTGTGTTGACTAGAAAACATCAATAGAAAGCCCCCATATATAGACCAATTAGACCCACTCCAAAAGGAGACTATTTAATGGCACCACACTGGGGATCAGAATGGGGAATTGGTAGACACACAATCTCTTTCTTTTCTTCTCCTTGGCTAGTTATTCTGAGAGGGAGAATGAAGGGAATAAAGGTAGGGGCGGTAAGACGTACTGTGCAACCATAGAAATTGGTCTAAACAGGCATAAGAAATGCTGCAGAGCATTTGTATTGTATTCCCCTTCTGGAGGAAGGGGACACTACCATTCAGCTGCAGTCCAGATGGCAAAGCATAATAGAGGAACAAACCAACAACCCAGCGCCTGCAATGTAAGAAAAAAACACCTCCAAATATCTCCAATTAATTTCCTATGGTGTGCTCCACTAATCATCAATCATGGAAGAAGAGAGCAATCCCTTGTCAGCCTCAGGACTGTGGAGCAGCTTGTACAATTGACCAGGGCAGTGAATGAAAGCATGCCCGTCTCGATTTGACAGCCCCAGTGTGTGTGCATACCGTAGTGTTCTCATGATGAATGATGTTAAAGTGATATTTGTGCATTTGGATTGGCTTTTTTTTTTTCATATCATTTGCAGTGATTGTAAATAGCATAGGAAATAAAGGCACCATGTGGACTTTTTTGCTTGTGACCATAATCATGCACTATTTTAGATGGACAGATTATGAGCAAAGCTCTTTGTTATGAAAACCAATCATAAAATACAACAAAAGGAACAAGTGAGCGAAGAAAGGTTTTAACTGAGCCGAGAAAGTACATGCTGAAGACTTGCTTTGGCTTCTGCTTCCACTTAACCTTGTGACTCTGAAAAGGCTGAGGTAAAAGGATGCCAATTACTGGGTGCTTTTGATGCCTTGCCAGGTCCTGCAGGAGGCAGGCTTGAGCAGAGGATGTTGGGTCTCACAAAGGTCACTGGTAGAAAGTTCAGAGTAGATTGCTTTCAATTGCAACAAAACACATCTTGGCTGATTTGAGCTGTGACAGGAAATGAATTGCACCCACCCTTTACTGCCTTGAAGGTTTAGTTTTAATTAGAAGATAGAATTTCTTACAAAACAGATTTGATTTTTCCTGGATACACATAAATTTTAAAGGAAAAGAATGGATATGAGTCTTGTGCTGTAGGTTGGTTTTGAAACACCCTGCACGGTCCATGTGTTGAAAGTCTGTTCCAGAACATGAAGTGCTATTGGGAGATGGTAGAGCTTCAAGAGCTGCAGGCTAGTGAAGGAAGTTAAATCATGGCAGCATGTACGTCCTTAACAGGGATCTAGGACCCTACTTTGTTCCCAGTTGCCATTAGTCAGTTCCCAGGGGGAAGCAGCAGACACAAGGCCAGCTGGGCCTCCTGCGACATGACAGTAGAGCACCTGTTGCCATGCTCCAGGCAGGAAGCCTTGCCTTTGATACACTCAAGGATGTAACTACCAAATGAGTTCACCATGTCCATGACCTCAGACAAGATGTATACACTGGAGTGCACCTGTCCCAGCTTTGTACAGGTAGAGGAAATCACTCTAGTTGTGCTTCTTGTCATCTTTCTTTCGAGCCTTGCTGACAGTCTTCTTGGATCCCTTCTTGGGATCCAGAGTGAATTTGTTCTGCTCAGGCATAATTGAAAAAGGGCCCATGATAGCTCGGTGTCGGACTGAAGACCCTAGTGAGGGAAACAGGGACTGTTTCAGTCTTGAACTTGATGGCTGACTCTTTGACCCTCCCCCATACAAGCTGGGGAGTGACAGACTGGCTAGATTCCAGGGGAGGACATTGCAGCCAGCCCTGAGGAGACAGGATGAGCTGGGGTTGGATGGAAGGGGAGGAGGTCCTCCCCTGTTGGTGGACTTGGAGGGGGCGGGGAGGAGATGAGGGAGGGAGAGGGAGAGTGGGAGGGAAGGAAGGAGGGGGGCTACGCCTGGGATGCAAGTTCCTAACCTGTGATTGATATAAAAATAAATAAATTTTAAAAAACGAAAAAAAAGAAAAATAAAAAAAAGAAAACAACAGAAAAACAGCCTAGTGAGTGAAGAAAAAAAAAAGTAATTTTATAAATAGGATTTCCATTATTTCTACTCTAGTGGTTTAGGTTTCAAAAATGGCATTGTGCATACCATAACTAAAATCATTTCCCTGGAAACACAATATTATAGGCAAGAAATACTATCATCTCTTTTGAATTTTGGGGGGGGGGCTTTTTGTTTTGTTTTGTTTTATGTGTATGGGTGTTTTGCCTGCTTATATGTGTCTGTACCCTGTACATGCAGTGTCCATAGACAGCTGAAGGATCTGGCATCAGATTCCCTGGGACTTGAGTTAGAGACAGTTACTTGAGTTATAGAGCTGCATATGGGTGGTGGGAGTCAAATCCTGGTCCTCTGGAGGAGCACTCTATTGTCCTCACTACTGAGTTATCTCTCCTGTTCTTTATCATCTCAACACAAAAATCAGAGTCTTAAAGGACCTCACGCCTGCAGTTATGCCGGTCCTACATCTGAGACTCGCAGTATCTGTTGGACACTCGATGTGAGACTTCTGAGGAGTACACCTGGGCCTCTTCCCCCTGCCACCCGCACTTAATACTGCCACTGCTCCTTAATGCTGATGACCTGAAGGGACAACAAAACCCGGATGCCAGCAGCAGACAATGTGACAAAGCCATTCCTATCCTCAGATTTGTATCCTCTTTCCTGCCTTCTCTGAGCGAAATCCTTCTACCCTTTGCTTTCCTCTCCCTCTCCCCTCCCTTCCTCTTGATTTATTTCTCCAACATGACAACTCAATAAGTTATTTGCATAGAATGCAAAGCCAGCAGAGAACTTTGTTAAATGGCTCTAAACTTCTAAAACTACAGAGTGCTTTCAGTAGAAAGTTATATAAGGGTAAGTACAAGATCCAAATCTGGACCCTTCCCTCTGTATTGGACTAGAGTCAACTCATTTCAGATGACCACTTGGTTCCTTTTATGAGCTCCAGTTTGCATGTGTGACTGTCTCATGATTCTCTTCTAGATGTGTTTCTTAGAACTATAAGCTCCTGTTTTCAAAACTTGCAAACATATGAAGGCAAAATACCAAGGTTTCTTGATACAGAAGGAGCAATGTCTTTCCTTTGTGAGAGGCAGGAGTTTTGCTAATAATGCTGCTGTGTTTTTACATGACTACCACAGCCAGGATGGAAGTAGACAGCAGCTGGGGATCCCCTCAGAGCCAGTGTTTTTCTTGCCCTTGCTCCAGCCATTACCACACTAGGTCATAGAAGCAATAAAGCCATTTTCCAGATTCATTCTGAACAGCTCTTCTCAATCATATCCATATAGCTTCATTATAAGAATCTGAACCCAAAAAAGTGAGTGAGCTGCATTTAACAGCTAACGAACAGCCACAATGTGAGGAAACATCAACAGTGTCATCCGCAAACAGTGATTTTCTTTTTAGGGTCATAGGCTGTAACTGCCTCCAGCAGTCTTCATTTAAGAGTATAAGGTCTTAAACCTGGGACAAAAGGCTGAAGTGCATATTTTCCATATCAAATCAGGTCCTGGTCACCAGGTTCTCCCAAGTATCCTTCAGTTCCTACCTGTTACAGGGTTCTCTTAGATGGTATACCCTACTCTAAACTTTTCCACTCCAGAGGTTGGGCTGCCTTTCCCCCAGATGTCCTTTCTTATATAATCTATTTATTTTGGTTGCCCTGTTTTTTGTCTACCCTTTAGCCTCCTGGTATCTTGGCCAGGCCATTCCTCTTAGTCAATGGCTCCTCTTCCTTCTCCTTCCTTCCTTGTCTCATATGGCCAAGTTCAGCTAAGTCAGGCCTCACTGAAAACCTAAACCTGATACAAGAAAAAAAATTAATGGGACTCAATGGTAATTTGTCTCTGGTGGAAGGCGAGAAAAGACATCAGGGTGTAAGGAAAGCCTGGTGTCCTCTGAGAACATGAGAGAAAAAGAGAGAGAGAAGGAGAGAGAACAGTGTGGCTGATCCTAGAAAAAGGGAGATATAGTCGGAAAAGTTGCATAGTAACACACCCACAAATCAGAGAGAGGCTTTTGTCTCCCATCATGAAGTCTCTGCCCTCCCACAGCTGGTTAGGTCTTGCTTTCCACTCAGACCTCACTTCAAGTCATTCTTGCTGGGTGATTTCTCTAAGGAAGCTAGGCTAGAAGCAAACTTCAGGTTACCTTTTAGATTCTTAACACACATTTCAACATATTTAAATGAAGGGATGTTAAACAGTATGTATTCTAACTCCTGATAGAATTAAACTAGAGGCTAACAACTACAAAAGCCCCCAAATAATTTTAAAAAACCACCAAATTTCTCAATAAAATTAATTCCTCAATAAAAATAAAACATAAGTCAAAAAAGAAATTTCAAAAGAAAAATTTAAAGTATTTCAAACTAAATTACAAGTAAAATCACAACTTATCAAATTTGTGGAATGTAGTGAAACTGATATGTAGAGAGGAATTCACAGAAGTGAATGCATATTTGATGAGACTTCTAGATCAATAATCTAAGCATTCACCTTAAGAAACTAGAAAAAACCAAATTTCATATAAAATTAGTAAACTTTTTAAAATGGAATATGAATAGCAGAAATCAATGCTTAATTTAAAATTATAAAGAATATCAACAAAGCAAAAATTTGTTTTTTAAAAAATCAATAAAACCAATAAGTCATTACATATGCTAAAAAATAAAACATGTAAAATAATTATAAAAATAATTATTGATTACTTATATATTAAAAATAATTATTGATTACTTACATATTAAAATATGTTAAAAATAATGCTGTGAAAAAGATCCACAAATTTGACATTGTTAAAAAAATGAGAAAACTTCTTGAAAGACAGAAGCAGTCAAATCACCACAAGAGAGAAAACTTGAAGAGACTCACAGCTACTAAAGACACTGAAACAATCATTAAAAGCTTTCCAAAGGAGAAAGCACAAGACCTAAATGAGTTCACAACTGAGTCTTACCAAATTCTGAAGTTAGTTTTATGAATTCTCCATAATCATAAAATAGAGTCAAGAAACACTATTTTCTAATTATTTCTACAAGACCACCATCACCCTAATACTGAAGCCAGAGAAATACACTACACTATCACCAAAGTAAAGTTCTACAGTAAAATAGCCTTCATAAACACAGATATAAAAATCCTCAACAAAATGAGTTCAACAATGCTTAAAAAGAAATAAACATATATAAATAAGCATATATAGTTTAAATGAAAATCTCCCATCTGGGCTGACAATGCTTTCTTCCAATAGCCAAAACCCATCTATTAACCCTCCCCCCATTCCAGGCATCATTAACACTCTTTTGATTTGTTGGTCAGGGATGTCAAAGAGACTCCTGAAACATAGGCTTTTGCGAGTGCCCTCAGTTGTCTCCCAGATGTGGACAGCAATCTGTTACTGCAGACACCATAAACTTCAGACATAGAGCCCAGAAGCCCCTGAGCTGGAAGTGTCTTCAAAGCAGCCTTCTTGAAGACTAGCTTTCATGGTACCAGAAGGCACTGTGCAAACTTCCAGTGAAAGAAAGTAACAAACTTTCCCACTTCATGAACCCCAACAATGACCAGCATGACATACTAACCCTAAAGGAACAGCAGTGGCATGTATATCTTTACGATAATCAACACCTCCCTAATTGGACTTAAGACCTGCTGCACAAGAGGGAAATAATTCCTGATATGTGAAACTATTCAAGACTATGAAGATCATTGAAGAAAACATATAACCACTACTTTACTAAACCAAGATAGTCCCTGAATACATTTTAAATATATATACATATACACTAAGTAGCTACAATTATATTTCAAAGTGTAGTCCTCATCCCTCATCAAGGAAATTTCTCTTTACAACAGAGATCATTACAGAAAAACACAACTAATGAAAGATGCAGAGTTGTGAAGCTCAGGTCCAACTGATACATATGAAACACAATTTCTGCACCTAAGACTCAGTGATCATTGCCGAAGTGTGTGGACAGATTGTAATAGCCAGAAAAACAAGGAAAGCACTGTGAGATTGTGTTTCCTAGAAAAGTCAGAAACTGTACCCATAAGTTCTCCCTAACATGACCACCTAAAAATGAGTTGAATAAGGACAACATTAATAGACATGCCGAAGTAGACAGGGGAAAGATTACAAGGACTCAGTCCTACACAAAGTACAACAGGCAACTGAGGAATCCTGAAAGCAGGAGAAATAGTCTTTCCTAGGGGAGGGCGTACCAATTGAATATCCAAATACCAAATATACCAAACAGTCAGCTTTGAAAACATGTATTCAAGTATAATTATACAGACTGAGGAGGTTATATTTCTGTATTTCAGATACTCAGCCAGGTGGTGATGCACAGCTTTAACCCCAGCACTTGGTAGGCAGTAGCAGGTGGACCTTTCAGTTTGAGGCCAGCGTGGTCTACAGGGTGAGTTCCAGGACGTCTAGGGTTGTTATGCGGGGAAATTGTCTCAAAAGAAAAAAAGACTCCAGCTGCTCTCTCTCTCTCTCTCTCTCTCTCTCTCTGTGTGTGTGTGTGTGCACACGCGTGCGTGCGTGCAAACAATTAATGAAAGAGGAGACCAGGGATTTGAAAGAAAGCAAAGAGGGATATGTGGAAGGTTTTGGCAAGAGGAATGTAAAGAGAGAACTATAATAATTATTATATTTTAAAATAAAAGAAATATTTTTTAAATCCGTGAATACAATCCCATCACTATATTTACATGCTAACAAGGAAAAAGGGCATAGATTCAGAAAAAGCATTTGGCAAAAGCTCATCCTGTTCTTTGTTTCCAAAACAACACAAAACAAAACTCAGTAGATAAGGAACGTAGGAGAGCATACTCAGCTTATGAAAACTTAAAGTTGTTTATTTCTTACGTTGTGGTGAAAAACTACAGGCTTTATCATTAAATAACACTCACAGCAAGGATATTCCTTGCACCAGTCCTTTCAATGTTGTATGCAATAACAAGAAAAGGAAATAAAAAGAATACATATTCAGAAGGAAGAAATAAAAATGCTTTCTTTCCAGGTGACATAGTCATCAGTGTAGAAAACCTAAACACTTGACATCGTCTCTTCTGGATATAAGCAATTATAACAAGGTTGACAGGTATGTGAGTACAATAGACACTTTCCTGTGGTTGTCAGGAAACATCTGAGGCAATTTGAAGGTAACAGCTCATTTTGTCTCATGCTTTTAAGGGTTTCATTGTATGGTCCTTGGCTGCTGTCTTTGACCCTAAGTGGCAGCAGTGGGAGCACAGAAGAGGGTGCTGCTCATGTAAACAGAGCAGATGAGGAAGACAAGGCTGGGCCAGGAAACAGATCCCGAGGCACCCAACCGCACCCAGCAACCCCCTTCCTCTAATAGTTACACCTCCAAACATTTCCAGAACCTCCCAAAAAAGCACCACAGTTGGAGTCTAAGATTCTGACACTTGGCCTTCATAGAAGACAACCACAAAAACACCTTTAATGTACAAAAGTCAATTATTTTCTTATTTAAAAACAATTAATGAGTAGAACTTATAATTGAAAACAAATAGTTATATATAGTTTAATCCCTCCTCCCAAAAAATACTTAAACAAAACTCTAGCAAGTTTCCTACAAAGTCTACATCAGAGAAAACACTAAATTCTGGTGAAAGAAATACAACAAAAACAAGAACTATGTGAATGCAGAAATATTTTATGTTTATAAATAGGATTATATGTTGTCACAATAACATTTTCCCCAAGTATGATGCATAAATCTGACTCAACTCTAGCAAAATGCCTGCAAAAATATGTCAGGAGTATAAAGGTGATTCTAACACCTATGTAGTTAGACAAAGATACCTAGGAAGGTTCATACAATAGTGATAGAAAAGAACAAATTTGAAGGAACATATTATAGAGCCCAACACAGGCCTTCTTAAATATAGTCAAATTTTTCTATGATTAAGAGGCTTAGACAATACATATGAGCAAAGGCAATATTTCAAAAATGATACTGATAAAGTGGAAATGCACATGGGAAAAGTGAATCAGACCCAGCCTCACAGACATCCCAGAAACTGACTGAAAATAGATCATTGTCCTAAAAGTAAAACAGAACAGGACAGAAGCCTACCACATAGAGCTTCTGAAGGATTCTACCCAGCAGGGTATCAAAACATATGCTGAGACTCATAGCCTAACTTTGTGCAGAGTGCAGGGAAGCTTATGAAAAAAGGAGGAGATAGAAAGATGAAACTCTTAAATGCTGACAAAGTGGTGGAAATAAGAAATGTGGCATCTACTCTGGAAGATGCTTGGGAGGTCTATCCCAAAAGTATCTCTACTCTTCTATAGTGTGATGATTAGTTTTGATTGCTTGTTTGACACAATGCAGAATCTTCTGAGAAGAAGGTCTCATTGAGGGATGCTGATCATTGAGGGATGTTTGATCTGCACACATGTCTATGGACAATTATCTTGATTATGGTAATGAGGCTTGAGTCGTGCCTACTGTGAGTGGCACCATTCCTTAGGTATAGTATAATGAACTGTTGTGGCAGAGAAAGGGGTCTGAGAGAAAGCATGTATTTGTTCATTTTCTTTCTGTTCTTAACTGGCTGAGACAAGCTGTTTCAAGTTCCTTCTTCCTATAACCTCCCTGATATGATTGTAAACTGAAATAAGCCCTTTTGCCCCCAAACTGCTTTTTGTCTGGGTATTTTATAACAGAGGCAAGAAACAAAGCTAGGATATGCCTAAGTATTTACTCAAAGATAGTAAAAACATGACACCAAGATTATAAATATATATACATACATGTACATATATATATATATATATATGTTTGTAATCATGACAATCCACGAATAAATAATTTATGGCTCATCCTGAGAACCTTATATTATTTATTGATATAAAGTGTCAAGTTTCCAGACAATGAAAAGACACAGAGATTAAATGCATAGTGTCAAGAGACAGAATCCAGTTGGCATGATTTCAGAAATTAAGTACACAATTTCAACTATGTGATGTTCTAAAAAATGCAAAATTTATTGTGATTTAAAAAAAAAGAACAGAGTTGTGAGGTTTGAATGAAGAAGAGTGTGTGAGTGGAACATGAAAGACTAACTTAAAACATTTTCAAACTGGTATCCAAACTGCTTAAAATGGAGATTATTCTACAAAATATTATTTTTGTTTTGATCTCAGAAGAATGCATTTTAGTTAGTTATATCCACAAAATATTATTAGTTAATTTGGTTTTATCAACCTTAAATGTGAGTGTAAATAATTTGTTTTAAAAACAGATGTTGAAAAAGTATGTCTTCTTTTGTAATATATAGGTACTGCCTAAGTATCTAGACATTGCTTATATTGATCCTTTGTTATTAATTTGTAGAACTTGTCCTTATCACTAGTAACTTCCCTATTTATAATTTCTATGTAAAAGGATATTTCCTTCTGCTCTCTTATGGGATTGAAGTGTCTTGAGGCTGACATGTGTGCAATCACAGATATTATCAGCCTTTATCAGATTATCTCACAAATTTACTATTTCTCTTCCAGCTTTTATAATCACCCTTGGGTGAATTGATTTTCATTCACTCTACAGGGTAAACTTGTGATATGAATGGATTACTGTCACTCGGCTTTTGTCTGGATAATAACACAGGTCTGTTGTTAAAAATCAGCTTAGAGATATTTGATTTCCATTGCCATCTTTCTGAGACTACAGATGAAGTTTCAGGGGAGTTATCTCTCACACACTTATGCTTAATTGTAGAATTAGTAAAAATTAAAGCTTTTATGGACCATTAACTCGATTAGACAATAAAGGCTCTTTATTGCTTTGCCTATTATAGATTAACATCTCTTTAAAGTAAGAATTTATGCTCATTTAACTCAACACTGCATGAGATCTTAAGAAAAGAACAATTTCATCTTCTATTGTCATGTTTCATTTAGGGTCATCATTTTACATTTGGGCTTCCTTTTTCTTCCTTTTTTGGTCTTTATCATTAGCATATATTAAATGAACAAAGGTTTTCTTATGGCATTTCTATCCATGCACATGATGTGTTTTAATCATATCACCCCTCCGCATCCCCCTTTTCCTCCCACATCTTAGCAGTTCCTATTTTACTGTTTCATACAGTTCATCCTTGGAATATACTCTTTGTTATTTAAAGAAAGCTTTGGTGCAAACCAAGTCTTTTGGACACAAAGAAGTGTTAAAAATTGAGGTGTGACAACTAGAAAATAATGAGGTTTATATCCTGGAGAAGGCGAGTGCTTAATTCAGTACAAGATACAAATGAGAAAAAAAAAAAAACTGGACAGACTTGTAGGAGCTGGACACTCAGTCACATGGGTTTTATGGGTCTTCCCTTCTTCATTTCCAAATTTAGTTTAGAGTACCCAAATAAGTTTTTGTCTGTTGGCACAAACCTATTGCGTGTGTTGTCAGTAAAAAATTTTAATGAAGCTAACGTATGGGTACCTAATCCACATACGTGAGCCAGATCTTCGTTTGTTGAATATCCAGTTTTGAAATACTAGAGGGAAAGCAAGGTGAACAGAAGACCTTCATACTCTGCACAGAAGAGGAGGTCAGCTTCATTCGTAATAAGCATACAGTTCATTGCATTCCCTGAGAGAATACTGCAGCGTCAATTGAGAAGTTTTCAATCTGTTCTCGAGATCAAAGGTCCTTTTGACCCTGAAGGAAAACGACCTCAGCTACAGGACTAGAAGTTTCAAACCATCCCGCCACTACCCGGTGCTGCAGTGTGTTAGTTACTTTTCTCCTGTTGTTACAGAGCACCTTAGAAGGTAGGACTTGCTTTGGCTCAGAGTGAGAGGGATAAGCACGCCATGGTGTGGAAGGCATGAATGTGGGAGCCATACAGTTATAGAGATGAATGCGGGGAATCAGATGCTTTCCTACATTCCCCCTTTTTATTCAGGCTGGGACCCTAGTTCTTAGGATGGGACCAGACACAGAGCAGATTGCTCCACTTCAGTTTAACCTATCTGGAAACATCCTCATCTCCTCCAGATTTGTATTTCCTTTGTAATATAAATCAGGTTGAATGGAGATTAGCTATTGCACGCACTGTTGCATTCTCCTTGTCCTGTACACTCCAGCACTCTGCTGTTGGCGCACATAGAGGGGCTATGTGCAGAAAGAGCTCGCAGAGATAGAGAGTGTGGCTCATAAGGTGCTTAATGCTCATTGACGTAGATTCTATGTAACACTGTGCTATCAGGTAAGATGCTTTGGAAACAATTTCTGGAATATTTATTCTACAAAACTTCCAGGTTCTAAAGTTTTCCAACACCCTTGGTATTTGTATGTTGAGAGTAACTGTATTATGAAAGTAGATTTCCAATACCAAAAGTCATGTTGTTTTGTTTTGTTTTGGCATCCATCTTTTCGGTAAAGGTAATGTGTTAAATATTTTTAAATATTTCATTATACCTTTATCTTGATTGTTATAATTTATGCTATAATAAATGTGAAAACCACTGACAATGAGTACCACTGAATTACACAGAAAAACAAAGTCACCTAGATAATAGAAAAAAAAGTTTTAAAGCATGAAACTTTGTTTTATCTTACACAATAATCTTAATCTTTAATACTCTTTCTGGCTCAGATCTGCCCTCTGTATTCCTGAGGGGAGTGGCCAGATGTTTCTCTCTCTGCAGATCACTTCCTAGATATGTAGAATAAGGCTGAAAATTAACATTACCATGCCACACAGCAAACTGGAAAAAGTCTCCTTTGCTGGCTTCTGGCAAAAGTCTCCAATGGCAATGAGACATGTTTTTTTTTTTTTTTCTATAAAAGTAAAATGGCTGTCTTTCCTTTGAATCGCTGCTTATCATGAGAGGCTTAATTATACCCAACAGTCTTTAACCCCATGTAATGTTTGGAGACAACTCTTTTAGCTTTAAATCCCACCTCATAGCCTTACTTTCTTCATTTTGGTACTGTCCGAAGTTTACAGTACTATAAATGACACAAGTAGGCTGTAGTCTTGACTATCTGGTCATGATGAGCTTGGCCATGGTTTGTCATCAGCCTTGGCTTTTGAACTTTCCAGTATTGTTCCAAAAAAAGTGTGAAAATTGTTATATCTGTAATTTTATTTTCTTTGCCACCTAATCCAAAATTGTCACCTCTTGGAATCTCATTCTTTTTTACTGATCTATAGCTTGACTGGATTTGTTACATTAATCACAACGTAAACTTATATGGACCTTTTCCTGATCCAACTGCACCACATCTCTGGCTGCATTTCCTCAGGAAGACACATCTACAGCTTGCTGAATACACATCGATCTGGCAGATGCTTTAATGACTTTATTCATATAAGTATTGGTACATTCCTTTTTTGTGAAGATTTTGTTGGTTGTATATTTATTTCCTACACAAATTAAATCAGATGTGTATCACTTCTGTACTATTTTTGATAAATTAATAATTCTATTTTTTCCTGAGGGAATACAAACAAGGACTCATGTTTGTCCATGGATGGTTGGTTTGAATATCTGTTCAAGATGCTACCTGAGTAGCAAATAAATAAATACTGTGTTATTTTGTGAGATTCTCTCATCTATTACAAAGTCTGCATTGCACATTCACTATATTTTTCTAAAGTATACTCTACTACTCTCTATTGAGAAATTTCATGTCACATTTACATATTAATAACAAAGACTACTGCCTAATACCATTGAGAAACTATACTAAGTGAAATGAGTACAAGAAAATGACTTTGAAATTAAAAAGTCATTTTTCTTCACAAGAGAGTTGAAAGAATGTTTCCCAAGTAGATTCCCAATTTTACACTGTAGCCATAGTAAAGGAGAAAATCTTCCTTGTTACTGTAAGAAAGGTCATATAGATACTCAGACCAAAATTATTTTCTTTCCTTAGCTACCCTCCATTTTAGATCACACTGTGGCACTTACCCATCTTCTCATTTTCACACACAGATGAAATGCTCAGAATATTTTAATGATAAAATTTTCATCTTGTCTTGTTTCATTCCCTTACTTTCAGTTCTCTAAACTTCACGTTTCTTTCTGTCTCATCAATTAGATTGTAATCTATCAAATCCACAGTTACATAATTTTGAGGGGTGAATGGTATATCACTGTAAGCACCCTTCATAGAAGAATCCCACTTTTCATATGTTTACTTACCAATAACTATACAATCTATCTAGAGTTAGCAGCAGTTGGCCTAAATGGATGGTTTGTTTCAATTACAAATATTACTTGACTACCAGTGAGATTACATCCTGGCAAATCCATTGAAGACTTTTTCAATCAACCTAGCCGTGGAGCAATACAGCTTCCTAAATCCAGGCACTGCATACTGATGACTTCATGGGGCCAAGACAATGGCATACTATTTGTATGTAGCCTGGGAAAAAAAGAAAAATTCAAGTTTAAATATAGTACCATTGAATATGCATGACCTCTACACAATCATAAAACAGAAAATTGCACGTCGAACATTATAAGTGAGGTCTCATTTAGAAATGAGGTTGGATTGGCTAAGTAGCATGTCAAATTTATAACAATGGCAGCTGAAGGAATGGGTGCCTTGGCCCTTGAATTTGTCTATATGTTTTGTTCTGTTTTCTCCCATTATCTGAAACTCTTTCAATATGTTAATATTTTCATATATACTCTCTTATCAATATCATGGACAACTTGTTATAAACCATAACTTCAAGCCATTTCTTCTGACAAGTTTATCAGATAATTTTGTTTCTAATAGAAAACACAATTACTTTTATTGAATTGGATTTGGTTTGTACTTAATTGTTTTTATTCAATGATAGTATATTTCAAACTTGTTAACCTGATTACCTCTTCCCAGACCACAGTCTTCTCATTTGTGATTTAAGAAGGTTGAGTGAGTTGACCTCTGCTGTGCTTTACCTTACTACTATACACCGCTTTCGAAGTGAGGACTGCACAGTCTTTGCCTTCTTACAGGCACTACAAGTTGAAGAATGTGTTCTACATTGTCATATTTGGATAACTCAGTATGACATAACCATCACCGAGCTGAGGTCAAGAATCTATGCCAGTGTTTCTCATACTGAAAAGCTGACACTTGCACATTAATTATGTCTTTGGCATTTACAGTTTCAGAAAATGTTTTCAGTTTGGGGAATATTTGTTGATTTTTTTCGAAGTTTCTTGAGTTTGACTTTCATTTTATTGCATCTTATTATTTTTTAAAAATCTTTCTGTTTTCCTAGTTATTGGTATAGAATATGTCCCCATGTTTTGTTGTCCAGAAAGGTCCCAGGTGTCATGCAGAGAACACTGGCTGTTGCTATTGCTTTTGGGTGCTAACCTGTAGTTGAAGATGTTACAGGAGTCCCAGAAATTGCTATGTACCCTTCTAGGGAAGAAAATCTATCAACTTAACTCTTGAGCATATTTGACAGAACCTTTTAGGAAATATAAGTATATTGGTATAATAGTGGCATGACTGTGTTGCAGGTAACCAACTTCTTTGTGATTGGATTGGAGGCTTACTCCATGAGAGGTACTACATATGAGGTACTATAAAGCTACTCAAAAAGCCTATGAATGGGAGGTCATTAAACAAGGCAGAACATACTACTATTGCTCCCTCAAATGGACATATTATAAAACTATTTTCTAAATAATTGATTTATACTCATAGGCTAGTGTGATCCTCAGGGCATAGCTTATGGTAGAGAAGCATGGGCTACTGCTTACTGCCACTCTCTCAAGCCCAGAAAATGTCACAGAGGAGGAGGTTAGAGAATAAGAGAGCCAGAGGATGGGAAAGAATGTTCTAGACAGTAGCCACTGCGATCACAAACATATAGCAACGGTAGACATTATGCTCAGCATTCTATCATGAGAAGTACCTACCTAGCCCATCACTTCCCAAGGAGCTAATTGACTGTTGACGGCTATTGCAGGGGTGAGCGTCTTTGTCCTCACTGGTTTAGTCACTGAGAAGTTAGGTAGAAAGAAGAAACTGAAAAGAAATAAAGGAGGTGGGGGTAGCAGGAGATAACGAAAAGATTGCATATAGCCATAATACACCTATTCATGCAAAAGTGTCAAAATTTTTAAAAATATAAAAAAATTCTTGACTATCTAAATGTGTCAGGATATAAAAATGTATTTTCTAAGATGCTGCAAAAGTACATCAATTTAAATCAGTTCAGTATAAACTACTACCATTCTAATGATCCTGGAAACATTAAACTCCTCTAGTATTTAAAATTCAGAGAGAAATACAATATAATTATTGTCCAAAACTTTCAAGGTTTGAATGTCATAAAACAATCTTGCTTAGAACCTTACCAGAATGAACCAAGCTACATATTCAAGCTTCACTTTTTTTCTAACAAATTGATATAAAAATGTAAAGAACAAACAATAGCATTGTTGTTTTCTTTAACCTCATTTAGCTTTACATAACACACAATACTACACTTGTGCAAAGTCCTTTCAGGTGTTTAATTAACTAATTCTGTCCTGTTTCACATGCTCTGTAAAATGTCTTTGAATATCAGATTTTATTCTACCTTCAGAATTGTGTTTCTATTGTCTCTAAAACAGTCGCTGATCTCTACTTTGCCAGCAGAGGGCACATATACATTCCTTGTAATTTATGAATCTGGATTCAAGGAAAGAGGCAGCATTTGCTGCTCAAGAGCCCACACCTCCTTTAAACTAAGTTCAACCGACAAAGAAAACACCTCCGCATTTGTATTTTTCAGCTCTAAATTAAAAATATATCCATACTACTGGTGCTGAACAAAAACCCATTTCAGTTTAGATTTTTGCTCCACAAATTTAGCTGTGAATTTTATACTTTATTTATGCTATGTTTTATTCTAATCATTTCATTTGGCCTTCATTTCTGGACCTGTAGCAGAGAAATAGTGACCTATCATGAGAAATTAGCTAAACTACTAATCTCTTTTTAGTTAATATTAACAAATGTACAGGATTCCAAAACTGGCTGGAAATCTACTTAAAGATTTGGAGGAAACATTATTAAGAAAAATGAATTATGGAGAAGCAATAAAAAGTGGTCCATTGATCATTTTAGTTAGTGATCTAAGAACACTCAAGCCCAGTTCACCTCCTGGGTACTTCCAGTGAATTGACCTAGGGTAGGTTTCACATTACAAAGAGCAGCTGTCTTTCCAATAGTTGGCACATCCTCCAATGTTTTAGTTAGATTTCTGTTGCTGCAATAAACGCCAAAATCAACTTGAAAGAAAAAATGGTTCTTTGGTTTGGACTTCTACATCACAGTTTATCATTACCAGAAGTCAGGGCAAGAATGTGTAGGAGCCTGGAGGCAGGAATTGAAACTGAGACCGTATACTAGCTTGCTCCTCATGGCTTGCTCAGGAATAGCACCACCACAGTAGGCTGAGCCATCTCACATCAATCAGTAATCAAGAAAATGTCCCAGGGTCATGGCCAGGCCAATCAGATAGAGATAACTCCTTAATTGGACTTCTTTTTTCCCAGAGACCTTAGTTTGTGTGAAGTTGACAAAAAGTGACCAGCACACACAAGGCTGTTATATAATTCAGGTGCAGTGCGAGTCGGCACACATTAAAAAGGTTATGCTTTCAAGTTGGAAAAATATGGGCACGGGAGATGGCTTAGCTGGTAAAGGCTCCTGCCACTTAGCCTGATGACCTAGTTCCTAGTACCATTCTCAGGACCCACATAATGAAAGGAAAGACCCAAATCCACAAAGTTGTCCTCTGAAACACACACACAATACACACCCGCATAAATTAATTAGATGATGATAAAATGGAAAATCAGTGTTAAAATGCAGAGTCCTAGGTTCCAAGTCTGATATGCTCATCTCAGCATCATCAGCCTTAAATGTTTTGTATAAACCACTATCCAGCCTACCTTGCACCAAACTTAGCGCAAAGGTCTCACAAGCGGGAGCTCTGGTGCCCCATCAAACTTTGAAGGTTCTAAAGGATTAGCTGCCATGGAGGATAATCTTTATGGATTATTCTGAATTTTAGACACAAGCAGCTAAAGCCACAGAGAGCATCTATTACTGGGTTAAAAAAAAGTGAATGCAAATGCAAACTTAAATTTCTAAAAACAAGTTATTTGAATGTTAAATAATGAAGAACAGCAATAAGGATGTAAACAAAAAGTCCAGGACTTATATTCTTCTATTTTAAATAATTAAAGTAAAACACAGTTATATGTAATCACACATTTATGTGTAGTGGGAGGAAGGACAGGGTTTCAGGCAAAAGAAACAGAGTTGTGGTCCCATGCAGAGATATGTGTTGTTTCTTCCCAAATAAGTATCCTGTGGGAAACTCTAACCACATTTCCTTCAGTGTTAGTGAATGAAAGTCTGATGGACTGTTGAAAACAGCATGAGCTACCACCATCACCAAGTGTCTTAAGGTTTGCACTGTTTCAGAAGTTGCATACGTATACATATGTATATGGAGCTCATTACTTTTAAGCATGTGTAAATATGTTATATATATATATTTAAATTTCCTTTCTTTTCCTCATGAAATAAGACAAAGTTTAAAGTATCAGGTCTTTGACATGATGGAGCTGGAAATAGAGGCTAAGAGTAAGTGAGAGAGAAATAGTGAGTGCAGAACCAACAGAAGGCCTTGGAGGAACATAGACCACATTCTCTGAGGACGCCCAAGACACAAATCAGCCATGTCACTGTTTCTTACTGATGACCACAAGTTCCACATATGCTTTTGTGATGCCACATCTGGCTTTTCTATCTTTGTCTTTTAGTTCTGCTTTTTCCAAACGGGGATATAATATCATAGTTGAGTTTATATGCAGAACTAAAAAGCCAGATGTATTTGTTTAAGTTTCAAGGTAACTTCTTTCATAAAACAATTACAGACAACAGCAAAGACAGCAAAACTCCATATTTCTATCACCACTTTTCAAATGGTTACATATACATATGTATGTTTGTTTATGTCCATGTGATCTTACCTAAATACAAATTTTCAAGTGCACAGTGAGAGCCTTCTTTAGTCACAAGGAAGTAAAGAGAAATTTGTGGTTTCTGAGGTCAGGCCTCACAGGCTTTCCATACTATGATTCATTCTGAAATGAAGAACTAGCAAGTGCTTATCACTGCATTGGTTAAATAAATGCACTTATAATTCAATCTTCAAAATGTTTTTTATGATTATTATTGTTCATATTTTTATTTTCACATCAGTCTGTAGGAACCGGGTGGACAGCCTTAGTGTCGAAGGCTACCTGGACAGCCTTTCTATGAAGGTGAATAGTTCAAAAGATGTGACTACACCCATCCTTATGTACTGCCTTCAAGGAAGGGATGATGTGGGTATGTATTTACATTCTGTCTTCAATTTTGCTGCCATGATACAGACTCAGCCTGCTATATGAAACCATTGTCAAGTAGCTTGTATGGGAATGATTTTGTATTAATGGCTACACAATACCATTATGGTGTGATGAAAAAGCTTTACAGGAAATACATAAATGAGATCAGTTTATTACTTTTCTTCCTAATCAGTGGCCAAATGAGAAAAATTAGAGAGAATTTGTGATGAATATGCAAATAAATACTGAACATCACTTTCAAATGTCTCTCATTAACTGACTTCCTGAATGCACTGCCTGCATGGGGAAAAGAAAGCGCCGAACACATGTGCCGGCTTTTTTGTTTTTGTTTTCTTACATTAATATGGTTTATGGTAACAAAAACACACCTAGCAGAACACAGAGGAAAAGATACTGAAACACAGTCGAGGCATCTGGTCATAAACACTAGAAGGGCTCAGGACTGTGGAAGCTTGTGATTTAAGAGATGGGGAATATATATTAAGGTGGACAGAAGGTCACTGCTGGGCGTGGTGATGTGATGGGAAGTGTAGTGATAGAATCTAATTAGATAGCAGCCAGCATGTTGGAAATAAAAAGAAGGTCACATCTATTCAGCAGCTAAAATGTGCTAATACAAAATTAGATGCTTAGTCAGATGACCACCTCTGCATGTGGTAAGTGCTTAAACCTCAGAGAAGCACTTAATTATCTGTCCTCAATTTGCCATTCTCCACTCCAAACCCAACAGTAGTCATATACCTAGTGTCATATTTGAGGAAAATGCATCCCCCTCCACACTTTATGAAACAGAGTCAATCTAGTTTTCCCCCCAGAGAGCAACATTTAATCACTCCTGTATAGCTGGGGTTATAATTGGAATTGTGATCACTGCCTTTCCTTGCCTTGGGGGCTTTGTGCTTTCCAAGCCTTCGCAGCAAATCTCAGTCCCACACACAAAGGTTCACTAGTGACCAAATCACCAGCACCTTTGTCATATGGGTTCAAAAGAAACTTTCCAATGTCCCTCAATACACGAATGGTTTATATTTGTATTCATTCTACACTGGCCCTAACTCAACATTATTTATGTTGTAATTAAATATCTGTTAGTTCTGTAAATTTGACACCTATTTTGTATATTCTTGGTTTTTTGTTTTAAAAATACATGAAAATAATTCTAATTCTAATTCTAAAAAATGTATGCCGTTGCCTGCTATTTAAGGATCAATGTATTCTTGCTTTGCATGAAATCCAAAAACTCTATAGGCAATAAAAATGTCAGTATTCTAATGTCCCTGATATTTTAGTCAGTATTAAAAGAACCATGTGTCAAATAAAGTGCAGTTGGGCTTCATGACCACAGGCACTGCATCTGTAGATGCAACCAGTCACACAGGCATCATGAATGATCCTGTTGGACACAGAAGGTCTAAGGAAAACGAAGTCACAGAGAGACTGATAGGCAGAGCTTGCACATTGATTATTCATCTGTGTGTGAAAGTACAACTTTTTTCTTTTTAAGATTTAAATACACGCTCTTTATTGATATGTCTTTCTAGATTCAGTGGAACTCTTTTCCCAATTCTGCTTTTCTTTATTTTTTTTTAATAAAAAAAGATTTAGGATTCAAACAGATGAATATAAAAAGAAAGCATTGCCATGGCGGTGTGATTTAATTCTCTGCTGTATTTTCTTTAGTAAGAGATGTAAAATTGTTTCCTTACTGTAGATACAAACAAAAGAATACAAACGGCAGCACATGTGCTGTGAGGGGTGCAGCACAGAGCAGCGCGACCTGGAGCAGCTGCATCTGTGTGTACCCAGTGTAATATGAAACTATGAAATCTCTTTTTCAAATGTACTAAAAGCTCTTCAGCAGAATGAGGAGGGGTTTATGGGAGAGTTTGGAGGGAGGAAAGGGAAGAGGGAAATGATGTAATTCTATTATATTCTAAAAAAATGAAAGAGAATTTTAAAATAAAAACAAATATTAGGAAGAAATATCTGACAGTTGAACTATAACAGGCCCCAGACCCTAGGATAACTGATGCTATGATGGAAGTAATATTTTGGTCTTAAACTCAATTCATAGACAGTAACACCTGCTAAAACAAGAATAAAGACTTAATCCATCAAAGTCCACAGTTCTGGAGAGGTCCCTAAATGTACTACCTTTCCTTTTGGCTTCTGTAGTTCCACTTTTGGCTAACTGTTCTTGCTAACTGGGGTGTGTCAACTCACTATGTGGTTTTTGTACTTAAAAGCCTGAGAAAGGCTCAAAACTGCACTCAGATCCTGAATGCCCAGTGTTCTTATGGGGTGAATAATAAATATTTTCTATTTGCTTGAACTCATGTGCAAGTGATTTTCTCTAACAGAACCAACTGAAATTGCACAAGTCACACTCATAATGCTCCAGAAAACACCAATGTCGGGGGCCTATAACACAGTGGTTCTCAACCTCTAGGTCATGACCCTTTGGGAGTTCAAAAGGTCCTCCTAAGACAATCAGAAACACAGATATTTACATTATGAATCATAATAGTAGCAAAATTACAATTACAAAGTAGCAACAAAAATAAATTTATGGTTGGGTGTCACCATGATATGAGAAATTGTATGTACTAAAGGATCACGGCATTAGGAAGGTTGAGAACCACTGCTATGGCAGAGGCTTGTGAGTCAATGCATTCTAGAAAAACAAAAGGCTGTGAATTCAAGCCACCACCTTCTTTGTGTGTTCTTTCTCTCACACACTCTCTTTCCCTCGTATGTTCAAGTGTGTGTTAGCTTTTACCTCAAAAGTTTACTTGAATAAACAGGAACTTCAAAACACAGCATGATTGCTACAAAGAGCAAAATTTCTCCCGGTCCCAATGCTCACAACCACAGGGATATAGAAGTTGAGTTTTAACAGCACAGTTGTGGTATTGCACATTTTTCAATCAGAATTTTTCAAAGTTTCAAGGCCAGTTATGGCTGTGCTTTGAATGCATTCCTTTCAGGACTTGCCAATGAGACAGCGCCCAGAGGCCACCTGTTAGAAATGCTCTGAGAGTGGAAAGACACCTCACTGGTTAAAACACTTGCTGTGGTAGCTCACACCTTTAATCCTAGCATTTAGGAGGCAGGGGCAGGCAGATCTGAGTTCCAGGCCAGCTTGGTCTACAGAGCAAATTCTAGGCCAGCCAGATCTACACACAGAAACTCTGTCTTGAAATATCAAATTAAAAAAAATTTTTTTAAATCCCTTGCTGTTCATATAGAAGGCCAGGTTTAGTTCTCAGCACACAGTCAGCTTGCAACTCCAGTTCTTCAGTTCTAGGAGACCTATCTGATGTTCTTTCCTGGCTGCCAGGAGCACCTGAATGCACATGCTGTACATGCATACACATAGGCACACGCACATACGGATAAAATAAAAATTTGGTAAAATAAGTAATTTAGACTGAAGGCATCTTCAGTCATACTAGGACTACATTCCCTTGTGAAAGGGCTAGAGGAAGTTTACCTACGTTTCTTGGGTGCTGTGTAAGTACACTTTGTTCACATTGCTCCTTGGGAGCACAGCTCAGTCAGAGCCGCAGCTGACAACCACCGGCTATGGATGTGAGCTTCTCAGCCTCAAGCACTGTGAGAAATCCATGCCCATTCTCTGTCTGCTGCTCATTCTTAGATATCTGCTATAGCAACATAAAGTAGGCCAAGTGTCTTTTTAATGATAATAGAGGCACAGAACTTTCCTACCACAAGACAGTTTTATGCACATAGCACCTATGTTAGATAAGATGGTATTGTGGAATTATGCATTTCAAGAACCCTCATTACATCAACATTCTGTGCCTCTCAGAGAATAAAATCTTCCACAAGAACTGAAGATAGCACTCCTAAGGCAGGAACATGCTGAACATGTGGCAATGTCAAGGAGATAGACAATAACTCAGTTTCTTTCCATTAGAGAAAGAAGATGGAGATAAAAAAAATTAGCCCATGTATTGCTGACAATCAAAGTAGTGAATGTGATTGAACTCTTGTTTCAGTTTCCCTCCCCAATTAAACACACATCTCCAACTCCACTCAGAGCAGGGAGCAAAGGCTGTTTCTGCAAAGGAAAGAAGTAGAAAAAGAACATGTTACTACAGAAGAGCTGACTTGGAAGAAAAGAGGCTCCAAAAACATATGAAGGTCACACTGTCTCCTAGAAAGTAAGAGAGAAGGCGTTACAGAAGAGTAGACATTATACTGTATCCATCCCCAAAGACTAGAGTTCTTATCTTTCTAGTTCACAGGAATGCTGAGAAGGAAATTAACACACACAGAGGCATGCACACATGCATGCATGCATGTGCGTGCGCACGTGCACACACACACACACACACACAAACCCAACTCTAAGGTTTTGGCAACAGATTTTGCATTGGAATCAAGTCAGTCTTTTTTGGACATAAGCCCAAAGCATGTTGGCAAGACTAAGAAGTCCTGCCCTGCCTTTCCTTAGGTTTATGTTTTATACAGGGGAGATCGAGTAATATGGAGATAGCCTTCTGTTGTGGAATTACACACTTGGGTTTGAAATTTAGCCTACCTTAGGCTATTTGTATATTTTACATCTCATAATTTGTATGTTTTCTTATTTCATTATTATTGTCTTCAACTAAAGAACAAACTTTAATTGTGCAGTTGTTCAAAGTAAGCACAAAATTTCAGCAACCTCTTTAGTATGGTCTAAACTTTATGTCTCCAAAAACTAAAATTTAAAATTTGGGACCCACTGGCCATGATGGATCATGCCTTCAGTCCCAGAACTGGGGATGCAGAGGCAGGTAGAGCTGAGCTTGACTCAGAAACAAGCCCAGTCCACATAGGGAGTTCCAGGACAGTCAGGACTACATGGAGAAACCCTGCCCCTAACCAAAACCAAGCCAAAACAAAGAACAAACAATAAATTAAACAAACAAACACAAAAATGCGGTAAAATTTGGAAACCAATGTTATGAAGACAGGGGATCTTGAGGAAACTATTAGACCATTAAGGCCAAGACTTTGCCAAGAGAGCTCTGAAAGATGCCTTGCCCTTTCATGCCCAAGAGGACACAGCTAACAGGCAATATCTGTGAGGAATGGGTTTTACTGCATGCCAAATCTGCTGTGCCCTCATCATTGACTCCCTAGATTACAGTCCCACAGCCGTTTAGGATGTGAGTTGGCTACCCAGCTTGTCATAGCTACTCACCTGCCCACTCAGTTATCCAGGTTGTAAAACAAGCTTCTGCAATAAAGAATGCTATTTCTCATTTCCTAAATTAAGGATGTGAAAGATATTATAATGCTTGACCCATGGATAACTTTCTCACTGTTCAAGTATGAAAGATGTTTTAGATAATATTTTACTTATTCTTTGAAATTGTTATACATTTTGATCATATTCACCCACTACCACCTTCCCTCCAGTTCCTCTAATGTCCCCAACCCTGTTGTTCTTAAAATGTTTTTCCCTATTTTTTATTGTTGTAATTAATAGCCCCTGAGTATGATTAGGGCTGCCAACGTGTTAGTGGATGAGGGATCATCCACTAGGCCAACAGCCATGTCCACACAGCACAGTAACTCTCCTTCCCTCAGCAAGCATCAACTGATTATAGCTTCTCCACCAAGCTGGGGCCTCTCCCCAGTTAACAGCAGAATTCTGCTTGACTTAATTCATCAGGCCTTATGAAGATACCCACAGGTGCTGTGAGTTGATGAAGGTAATAGTTATGTCCAGAACTCTGCATTTCACAGCTCTCCTCAACCATCAGCTGCTGCTTTTCTACCCATTATTACAAGATATAGACCATTCACGCATAGCTGAGTGCCCAACCTTAGACTTGGCATTTTGATCATAGATGATTTTCTGCATTAATCACTGCCCATTGGGGGTGAAAAATGTGTGTCTAACCAAAGTAAGAGGATGACTAAGTTGTGGGCATAAACATAAATATTTAGAAGGTAGTCTGGCAGCATGGCCGCTCCAGGCCCTACAATCTTCCTGGTTATAGGTTTTTGACCATGTTTTCAGCACCAGGCATGAAATCTCTTCTGGGAGTCTTCAGGATCTGAGCCTCATATCTAGTCAGAAGCTGTCACATAGTCACAACAAAGCCATCATCATACTGTGTAGATACACCTTGCCAGGTAGGTCAGTGTTGCAGCATGCAGAGCCTAATGCTGGGGAAGGCCATTGATAAAAGGTAAGTTTTTAAAAATAGGTTAGAAACTTTTTCTTACAACAATAAAATGCTTAATGATTTTATTTGCCATCTAGTCAGAAAAACTACATTCACACTAATGAATGGGCATGGCTTTTTTTCTAATAAAATTTTATTTATAAATACCAAGCATTGTGACCTATAGTTTAGGCACTAAGTAAATCAAAAATAAGGTACAACATTAGTGTTCTGAGATACAAGAAGAAGCAAACAATATTTGTTACACTATTTTTACATTATTTTGTCATTTAGCATGATGCTTCTGTGAACAAATGTATGGGGTCTCCCCTACATTTCAACCAGTTCGTTGTCAGGACCAGCAGGGGTCCTCTGATTCAGTTCTGACCTTGTCTTACTGGATGTCTCTTCAGACCACAGATGGTAAGGGCTAGCTTCCAAGACAGTCTTGCACACCAGATGCCAGTTGCAAACCCTTGGCCGCAGACTGAGTGCTCTAGCCAACTGGCTATAGATTGGGCTTCCCCCAGGACTCCCTCTGCAGGTTTGGGGAGTTGGCTACAGGTTCACTCAACCCTGAGGCCACTTTACAGAATATTTGGCAGAATATTTCAAAATTCATAGAAGAAAGACCCCGGGGCAGGGCACATAGAACGAGCAGGGCTTCTCTGTGTTGTATGGGCTGCCTTGTCTCCACCCCAGGTCTTCAGCTCTCCATATTCATCTGATTCTATGTAGGTTTCGTTGCAGTTAAAATAGATTAATTATTGGCCATTTGCCATTGAACTTAAGTTTCTCAGCCTTTCTGCCCATCTCCAGAAGTCCAGGAATGGAAATGAATGTCCTAACTGTCTACTTCCAATATCTTTCCATGGTTGGCTATTATCTTGAAGGTTTATAGGTCCCCAGCCACCAGGGTGCTCATTAGTACACAAAAACCCTGCATCATTGGAGATTTCAAGCAAATTAGGAGCTGTATGTCAGCATACAGAAGCTGTTTGTCAGCATACAGAAGTAGACTGCACACACAGGGAATGCTTAACACTGGTTATGCCTCCCTCACCCTTGTTTGTCCAGACTTGAAGAAAGTGTACTCAGGAGCACAGTGGAGCAAAGGTGTTTTCTTCTGCTAATGAACACATGGTTATGCACTCCCTCATGTGGTTGTGCTTATTACACAGGATAATACAGCAATGTTTTCTTCTTTTCTTTTTACTTGTGTTTGTTGGTGTTTCTTTGTTTGTTTGGGACAAGTCTCATTTTGTTGCCTTGCCTAGTCCTGAACTCACAGAGATCCTACTGCCTCTGCCTTGCAAGCATTGTGGTTAAAGGTGTGGGCTACCACGCCTCCCTCATCCCCCTTTCTGTATATCATCAGATGCTTGGTTCTTCAGTGAAAGACATGCTTTTACATGAGGTTGAATCCAGCCAGTTTAAGTGTTTTCACTAGTATTTTTCAAGATTCACATGTGGATGTTTGCTATGCAAACAAACCTAGAACAAGGAAAAGAGACAAGGAGTGTCCTCACCATCAGGAAGCACTGTTGTGGACAGCCCAGGCGAGTGCTCACAGTGCAAGCAGGGTTTTTATACTCTATGAACATAGCAGGAGCTAAACTTGCCTTGCCAAGTGATTGGAAATTACTACCAATTAAGTTTATTGCGAAGGCATGAGAAAGCTGCAATAAGAATCTGAGGAAACCCTGCACAAACCAAGCTTGATGCTCTCCCTTTACTCAGTCCTATGTAGCTTCTGAAGAGTTGGGATGGGAAGCTGTGGTCGAGGAAAGATGGAAACACACTCTCCTAACTCTCCTACCTGGGCATTCCTCACCAACCTTCCCTAATGTTTACAAATCGAGTTTTTCTCCCTGTCCTTGGCTTTCTGTGTACCACAGCAGGTCTGTCTTCCTGCTGATGCTAACTAGGAGCCTCCAAAACTCTTTCCTGCCCTACCAGGGATACAGACGACATCTTTGTCAATAACTTTGCAAACAAATCACTTTCTAATAAACATTTCTGGATATCAAAGGAAAAGTTTGTACAGGGAGAAGCTAGAAACCCACTGGGTTTTGGGCATTATAAACTAGGAAATGTCACTTTTATATAATGTACAATGAAGTAGAGATTTTTAAATACTTGAAACTCTTTAGAAGAATTTTTATGGAATTAATTTCAGAGGAGATGAATAATATAATAAGGCAATGAGAGATGAACAAATTTATGGAAAACTCTAAGAAAAAAACAAAAGACTTTGCAAACAAATGCAATTAAAATTTTAATTTTATAAAACTTATAATTGTAATAAAAATAAGCTGTAAATATGATGGCAGGAAAATAGATCATCATGGTTGGCCATAGTCAAAAATCATGCAATAAGAAAACAAGTGAGTGTGAATAAGATGACATTATGTATTATATTCATTTGTTTTCTTGATGACCTACAGAATAGATTTCTAGGAAAATAACATTAATTTATAATACTTGTTAAATAACAAGTGCTATGAACATCTGATTAAAGTAGAAATTCTTGACTTGAAACAATGAACAAATTATTAGGACTTTTTTCCATCCAGGTGCCTCATTACAAAAGTTGTTAATGTTGACTTTCTTGTGGAATTTAACAAAATAACCTCTGCTCTAAGATTCAGATAGAATTCAGGAAAATAAGACTGTATCTGCTTGTGTAAGGCATGCCACACTGTTCCCAAGAAAATCAAACAGCTTTTGCTCAGCTGACTGCAAGCCTCCCACGCCCATCATCCAATATCTCCCCTAATCTACACAGTTGTGGGATTATTATGTTTTCATAGAAACTCCTTCTGTATCTTATTATATTTTCTTATGAAATTGGGTGAATTTGAGGCAAAGCACATACAGATCCATTTAATGACTAACAACCATAAGCTTTCAGCTGTGCATCCTTATCGCACAAAGCTACTATTACTTCTAATCTCATGTGTACCTGCTATTCTAACCCTGTTAATGTGCTATTGCCAGAGACCATTGACAAGTAAATGACCAGGACCATTATTTTCTTTTGAATAAATAATAATAATAGTGAACTCTCATGGGCCCCCACCAACTGAACACCCTCAAAGCCGGGTGCTCTTTGAGGGTTTCACACATAACTTATTTTTTGTACAAAATGACTAACTACCCTGTAGAGGAAATGCTGTTAGAAGCCTTTTACAGATGTGTAGTTTTTCTGACTAGATGACAAATAAAATCATCTGAGCACATGACTTCTATGGTTGGATTAATAACTAGAATTTAATCTATTCTTACAAAACTTTTTGTTTTTGTTGTCCACATAAATATCCCTGTGAGAGCTTTTGGAAATGTGAATGCGCAGCTTAGTGAACCCACACTTCCATGTAGTAGTGTCCCTTCTCCAGCCTGTAGTGCAGAAAAGGTACTCCACAATAGGCAAATAGACACTTGATGAGAGATGATTTATAGGTGGACCACTGTGAGTAACTTTGAGAGTCTTTACAAGTTATAATAACTATGTTTTATGTGGTAGTTTGCATATAACTCCTCCCTCCTTTTGGACAGTGGGTCCCTTTATAAAACTTAGGCTGACCTCCTGGGTATTGGGATGACGGGCATGTGCTACTAGGCCCAGTGCTCCCAATTTTCCCCCTTCTACTATTAATAGGGGTGGAATGAAAAGATGTTTGTTAAATCAGGATTGATGGAGACAATGTGGTAATAAAAGAGAAAACTGAACTCCACAGAAGCAGACTTGTTCTTTAATCAGAGCAATTGAAGGACAGCAGTCTCTCCTGGGGAGTGGAGAATATTTGGGGTACAGAGGGTCTGAGGCTCATGTTGTGGAAGGGTACTAGACTCTGGAGAGCTTCTCTACCCTGGCTAGTTTCCAACTATTAGAGACAAAGACCTCTTGGATTTATGAAAGTGCTAAAGCACAGTAACTGGACAGGTATCGTCCTTCTAAGCTATTTTGCTATTTCCCAGCCACACACCCCATGTTACTTGGCATAATAATTCCAGTGTAGGCTGCTTTTGTTCTACCAGACTATCCCATGTGCTCATGGTACATACTACCCTATGGCAACTTTCTTTGGGTGGGGTGAACCTAACCGACAAGATGCCTTGTCTTCTCTGAACCAGAAACTGAAGAAGTCACATCATTCTAACACCCTGTGTTTGGTCCACTCATGAAAGCAGCAAGCTTGATGCTGCAGAGACTCTAGCTGCTTCACAGATCTAGACAAAGGGCAGCTCCCCCAGGGGTAAATTTGTATGCAGTAAAGAAAGAGAGGATGGGAAAAATTCTTAAGTTATACAGCAAGTGGTGAGTCTAGGCAGAAAAGATGTGCACAAATGGAAGAAAAAATTTAATTTTTTATTAATTTCTTTATTAATTACAATGTATTCACCTTATATACCCCTGTAATTCCCTCCCTCCTACCGTCCCAAACCCTCCCTTTCTCCCCCTTCTGCATCCATATCTCTCCCCAAGTCCACTGATAGTGGAGGTCTTCTTTTCCTTCCTTCTGATCCTAGTTTATTAGGTCTCATCAGGAGTGGCTGCATTTTCTTCCTCTGTGGCCTGGTAAGGCTGCTCTCCCGACAGGGGGAGGTGATCAAAGACCAGGCCAATCAGTTCATGTCAAATCCAGTTCCTGTTCCCATTACTATAGAACTCACTTGGACACTGAACTGCCATGGGCTACATCTGTGCAGGGGTCCTGGGTTATCTGTGCAGGAGTACTTGGTTAGAGTATCAGCCTCAGGAAAGACCCCTGTGCTCAGATTTTTTAGTTCTGTTGCTCTCCTTGTGGAGTTTCTGTCCTCTCCAGATCTTACTATTTCCCACTTCTTTCATAAGATTCATGGTACTCTGCCCAAGGGTTGGCCATAAGTCTCAGCATCTGCTTTGATAATCTGCAGTGCAGAGCCTTTCTGAGGTCCTCTGTAGTAGGCTCCTGACTTGTTCCCTGTTTTCTCTTTCTTCTGATGTCCATCCTCTTTGTCTTTATATATGGGGATTGAGCATTTTAGCAAGAGTCCTCCCTCTTGATTAGTTTCTTTAGGTGTACAGATTTTAGTAGGTTTATCCTATTTTATATGTCTATATGAGTGAGTATATACTGTGTGTGTCTTTCTGCTTCTGGGATAGCTCACTCAGGATGATCCTTTCCACTTCCCACCATTAACTTACAAATTTCATGATATCCTTGTTTTTTTATTGCTGAGTAATATTTCATTGTGTAGATGTAGAACAATTTCTGTATCCAATCCTCAGTTGAGCATCTGTGTTGTTTCCAGGTTCTGGCTATTATAAATAAAGCTTCTATGAACATGGTTGAGCAAATGTCCTTATTGTGTACTTGAGCCTCTTTTGGATATATGCCTAGGAATGGTATAGCTGGATCTTGAGGAAGTGCTATTTGTAGTTGTCTGAGGAAGCACCAGATTCATTTCCAGAGTAGTTGTACACGTTTACATTCCCACCAGCAGTGGAGGAAGGTTCCCCTTTCTGCACAACCTCTCCAGCATGTGTTGTCACTTGAGTTTTTGATCTTGGCCATTCTGATGGATGTAAGGTGACATCTCAGGGTTGGCTTGATTTGGATATCCCTGATGGCTAAGGATGTTGAGCATTTCTTTAAGTGTTTCTCTGCCATTCCATATTCCTCTATTGAGAATTCTCTGTTCCCCATTTTTTAATTGGATTACTTGATTTACTGCTATTTAACTTTTTGAGTTCTTTATATATACTGCATTTTAGACCTCTGTCAGATATAGGGTTGGTGAAGATCCTTCCCCAGTCTGTAGGCTATCATTTTGTTCTGACAACAGTGTCCTTTGCTTTACAGAACCTTTTCTGTTTCATGAGGTCCCATTTATTGATTGTTGCTCTTAGAGCCTGTGCTGTTAGTGTTCTGTTCAGGAAGTTGTCTCCTTTGCCAATGAGTTCAAGGCTCTTCCCCACTTTTTCTTCTAAGCAGTTTAGTGTGTCTGGTTTTATATTGAGGTCTTTGATCCACTTGGACTTTAGTTTTGTGCAGGGTGATAAGTATGGATCTATTTGCATTTTTCTACATGTAGACATCCAGTTAGACCAGCACCACTTGTTGAAGATGCTGTCTTCTTTCAATTGAATGGTTTTGGCATCTTTGTCAAAAATCAGGTGTCCATTAGTGTGTGGATTTATTTCAGGATCTTCCATTTGATTCCAGTAATCCACCAGCCTTTTTCTATGCCAGACACATGCAGTTTTTTGTATTGTGGCTCTATAGTACAGCTTGAGATCAGGGATGGAGATACCTCCAGAAGATATTTTACTGTAGAGGATTGTTTTAGCAATTCTGGGTTTCTTGTTGTTCCATATGAAGTTGAGAATTTTTCTTTCAAGGTCTGTAAAAATTGCGTCAGTAATTTGATGAGAATTGCATTGAATCTGTAGATTGCTTTTGGTAAGATGGCCATTTTTACTATATTAATCCTGCCAAGCCATGAGCATGGGAGATCTTTCCATCTTCTCATGTTTTCTTCTAATTCTTTCTTCAGAGACTAGAAATTTTTTTTCATACAAGTCTTTGACTTGCTTGGTTAAGTTTACACCAAGGTACTTTATGACTTTTGTGGCTATTGTGAAGGGTGTTGTTTCCCTAATTTCTTTCTCAGTACTTTTGTCTTTTGTATACAGGAGGGCTAATGATTTTTTGAGTTAATTTTGTATCCAGCCATTTTGCTGAAGGTGTTAATAAGCTGTAGGAGTTCCCTGGTAGAAATTTTGGGGTCACTCAGGTATACGATTATGTCATCTGCAAATAGTGATACCTTGACTTCTTCCTTTCCAGTTTGTATCCCCTCGATCTCCTTTGTCTTATTGTTCTAGCAAGGACTTCCAGAACTATGTTGAAGAGATATGGAGAGAGTGGGCACTCTTGCCTTGTCCCTGATTTCAGTGGGATTGATTTAAATTTCTGTCCATTTACTTTGATGTTGGCTATAGGCTTGCTGTATATATATATATTTTATTATGTTTAGGAATGTGCCTTGTATCCCTGACCTCTCCAAGACTTTAAACGTGAATGGATGTTGGATTTTTCTCAAATGCTTTTTCAGCATCTAAGGAGATTATCATGTGGATTTTCTCCTTCAGTTTGTTTATGTGGTGGATCACATTGATGAATTTCTATATATTGAACCACCCCTGCATGCCTGGGATGAAGCCTGCTTGGTAATAGTGGATGATATCTTTGATGTGTTCTTGTATTCGGTTTGAAGTATTTTGTTGAGTATTTTTGCATCGATGTTCATAAGGGAGATTGGCCTGAAATTCTCTTTCTTTGTTGGGTCTTCGTGAGGTTTAGGTACCAAGGTGATAATGGCTTAATAGGATGAGATTGGTAATGTTCTGTCTGTTTTTATTTTGTGGAATAGTTTGAAGAGTATTGGTGTTAGTTCTTCTTTGAAGGTCTGGTAGAATTCTGAGCTGAACCATCTGGTCCTGGGCTTTTTTTGCATGGGAGATTTTGATGACAGCTTCTATTTCCTTAGGGGATATAGGACTATTTAATTGATTTACCTGGTCTTGATTCAGCTTTGGAAAGTGGGATTAATCAAGAAAATTGTCCATTTCATTTAGATTTTCCAATTTTGTGGCATATAGGCTTTTGAAGTAAGATTGTTTGGATTTCCTCAGTGTCTGTTGTTATATCCCCTTTTCATTTCTGATTTTGTTGACTTGAATGGTGTCTCTCTGCATTTTAGTTAGTTTGGCTAAGGGTTTGTGTATCTTGTTGATTTTCTCAAAGAACCAGATCTTGGTTTCATTGATTCTTTGAATAGTTTTGTTTCTAATTTATTGATTTCAGCCCTGAGTTTGATTATTTCCAACCGTTTACTCCTCTTTGATGTGTCTATTTCTCTTTTTTTCTAGGGCTTTTAAGTGAGCCATTAAGTTGCTTGAATGAGATGTTTCAAATTTCTTCTTGAAGGCACTTAGAGCTTTGAAATATCCTCTTAACACTGCTTTCATTGTGTCCCATAAGTTTAGGTATGTTGTGCCTTCATTTTTATTGAATTCTAGGAAGACTTTATTTATTTCTTCCATGACCCAGTTGTCATTTAGTAGCAAATTGTTCAGTTTCTATGTGTGTGTGGGCTTTTTGCTATTTCTGTTGTTGAGGTCCAGTTTTAGTCCATGGTGATCAGATAGGATACAAGGGATAATTTCCATTTTCTTGTATCTGTTGAGGCTTGCTTTGTGACCAACTATATCATTTATTTTGGAGAAGGTTCCATGAGGTACTGAGAAGAATCTAAATTCTTTTGTGTTTGGGCGAAAGGTTCTGTAGATGTCTATTAGGTCCATTTGATTCATGACCTCTGTTAGAGTTATTGTATCTTTGTTTAATTTTTGTTTTGTTGATCTGTCCTTTGTTGAGAGTGGTGTGTTGAAGCTCCCACTATTAATGTATGGGGATCTATGTGTGGTTTAAGTGTTAATAATGTTTCTTTTACAAATGTGGGTGCTCATTTATTGGGGGCATAGATGTTCATGATTGTGATATCTTCCTGATGGAATTTTCCCTTGAAGAGTATGGAAGTGTCCTTCTCCATCCCTTTTGATTAATTTTGGTTGAAAATCTATTTTATCAGATATTAGAATGGCTACTCCTGCTTGCTTCTTGGGTCCATTTGCTCAGAGAACCATCTTCCAGCCCTTTTCTCTCAGGCAGTGTCGATTTGTGACTTAGGTGTGTTTCTTGTATGCAACAGATTGTTGGGTCTTGTTTACACAACCATTCTGTTAGTCTGTGTCTTTTTATTGGAGAATTGAGTCCATTGATGTTGAGAGAGATTAATGACCAGTGGCTGTTAGATCCTTTGATTTTGGTGTTGGCTATGGTAGTGTGTTTGTGTGTTTGGCTACTTTTTGTTTTGCTGTAGTGAGGTTATTATTTCCTGTGTTTTCTTGAAAGTAGTTTGTTTTCTTGGGTTGTATTTTTCCTTCTAGTATCTTCTGTAATGCTGGGTTTGTGTGCAGATATTGTTGAAATTAGTTTTTGTCATTGAATATCTTGTTTTCTCCATCTATGAGGACTGAGAGTTTTGCTGGGTATAGTAGCCTAGGCTGACATCTGTGTTCTCTTAGGATCTGCATGATATCTGTCCAGGCTCTTCTGGCTTTCATAGTCTCTGTTGAGAAGTCAGGTGTGATTTTGATGGGTTGCCATTATATGTTACTTGGCCTTTTTCCCTTGCAGTTTGTAGTATTTTTTCTTTGTTCTGTATACTTACTGTTTTGATTATTATGTGGTGGGAGGATTTTCTTTTCTGGTCTAATTTATTGGGTGTTCCGTAGGCCTCTCCTATTCTTATAGACCTCTCCTTTAAGTTGGAGAAATTTTCTTCAATGATTTTGTTGAAAATATTTTCTGGGACTTGGAGGAAGGAATTTTATTTTTCCTCTATTCCTATCATTCTTAGGTTTTGCTTTTTTATGTTGTCTTGCATTTCTTGAACTGTTTGTGTCAGGAATTTCTTAGATTTATTGTTTTCTTTGACGGATACATCGATTTCTTACTTTGTATCTTCCACACCTGATATTCTTTTTTTTTTTTTATAGCAAAACCAACTTCTTAAAACAATCATTTCCTAGGTAGTATTTAACAATTTCACAATTCTAACACAAAGCCACCAGAAGATGCCAAAGACGTTAGGATTCAGCAGGGTGTTATTATATGGATGCTGATTTGTATATAGACTATTGTACTGGTAGAGACAGGAGCAGGAACTTCTGAAGACCGATGTCCAGTATTTTTAGTCATTATAGGGAACACAGAATGTTTCTCTTTGCTTCTTCCATTTTCTTCAGATCAGAATAAAACCTTGACATTTTCTAAGGTGCCATATTTAGGGGTAGTGTATTGTGCATCTCTGTTCGGTTTTTCTTTCTTGTAAAGTTTCTCAAGATATTCTTATTTCTTTGAACACATTCAGGACAGAGCATATTATCCTCCACTCCTGGATTTGGGAGTGAACAGGCTGGTAACATGAAGAGAGAAATCATCTTTTGGGGAGTGACTGGAACCCAGGTCTGACCAGCGTGAAGTTGCAGGCGAACCCAGCCTTTCTTGTCTGCAGGGCGGAATCCGCCGTGGACAATACACCATCTACATCCAACTTCTTTGGCAAGAAAGGCCCCTTTACAAGCAGGAGGAAGAGGACGGCAATTCACAGGCTCTGGCTGAGCAGCTTTCATGGAAATTCTTCCCCAAGCTGCAAGCGTAGATCTTTGAGCTGAAGTTAAAATTTCCACTACACCATTCTCGTTTTGCTTCCTGCTCTTACAGGTTTCTTGAGGCCTGGATCCTCCGGTGTCTCTCCTGGGCTTCCTGCAAACTGGCTTCATTCTGGCCTCAAGGGATGTGCTAGGAATATGACATTTGTTTAGAATATGAATGTCTCTGGAGTCTCAAGTAAACTTCCACTTTCTTGCCATCCGTGCTCAAGTTATGATAACGGCACCACTCCCGAAGAGTGTTCCGGGACACATCCTTAATAGGAGGCAGGGTGGCAGGAGGAGGGGTCTTTTGTACGTATTTTCTTGGGAGTGCCATTTGTTCAAAAGTTGGCAGGGGGGCAACTGGTGGTGTGACACCTATGCATGAAGAAACATTCGATCCCATAACATATTCTGGGGCGGGCTCTTCTGGGAAGGGCTCCTCTGTGACGGGGACCAGGGTTAAAGACATTTCTTCCTCATCGAATTCTTCCTCACCGTAGTTCTTGTTGTAAATGTCCTGGCTGGAGTGTGACATCGTCAGGACGGCTTGGGAGAAGACAAAGACAGAAAGATATGGATGCCTGTAGCTCACTGCTGTTCGATATTCTTTTTTCCATCTCTTGTAGTCTGTTGCTTATGTTTACCTCTGAAGTTCCTGTTTTCTTTCCTAGGTTCTCCCTCTCCTTGATTTCCTCTGTTTGTGTTTTCTTTAATTTTTCCAATTTTATCTTCAGATCGTGAACCGTTTTGTTGATTTCCATCACCTGTGTGATTGTATTTTCCTGTTTTTCCTTCAATTCCTTCCCCTGTTTGTTTGAACATTCCTGTTTCTTTTATTTCTTTCAGTGATTTAACCATTTTCTCTCTGCAAGCCTGTTAGTATTCTGAAACAATCTTGCTTCTGGGTTACCTAGCAACTTATGACATCATCTTGTATCGCCCAGCTAGGTGGCCACACCTGGGGGCGTGGTTAGTAATTACCTGACCTATAAATGGACCACCAGACACGTGTTCACTCACTCCTCTCACTCTCTCATTCCTCTCACCCTCTTACCCTCTCTATGGTGCGCCCCACCCCTCCTCCCTTTTCCTCCTCTCCCTCTCTCTTCCCCCATCATGGCCCACCCCTGTTCCCCCTTCTCCCCTAATAAACCCCTTTCATAGAAAACCTGTTGTAAGCCTCATCTTATTTCTTATTTCTAATAAAGCCACCAACTGTTTGGCTGCATCTTCCTGTATTTCTTTATGGATGGCCATTTTCTGTTTTACGGTATCTCCCTCTAACTCTTTACACAATTTATTTGCTTCCTCCATTAACCTCTTCATAAGCATAGATGTAAGGTCATTTTCTTGAATTTCACTTATGTTAGGGTGTCCAGAGCTACTTGCCCCTGGATAACTGGGTTCTGGAGCCACCATATTGCTTTGCCTTTTGTTGGTTTCATTTTTACACTGGTCTCTACCCATCTAGCTATCTCTGGTGTTGTCTGTTAATTTCTGGTGCCTGCTTTGTCCCAGGGTGGGGAGAATCCCCTTGGCAGGGTTCTGAAGTAGATCTCCTCAGCTTTTTGGGCATGCTCAACTGAATTGTGGTGCTTCTCAGGAATTGCCACAGTTCACCTCAGGCATATGGACCTGTGTGGTAACTGTGGTGTTCAGGAAGGCTCTCCTCTCCTCAGGGGAAGTCCTGGAGATGGCTACCCTGCTGCTGAATTTTTTACTCTGAGTTTAGTGAGCTGCCGCTGCTGTTCTTAGGGTGTATTTTTGGGGTGCAGCCCTCTTGAAGAACCAGGGAGTCCTGCGGTTTTGTCAGTTTAGCTAGGGATAACCAGTCGCAACTTGGACGAGTATCTGAGTGCTGCTCTGATGGTTTTCAGGGTTTTGTAGGTCTGAGATTGCAGCTGTGTGCCCCAGTGCCCTAGCAGTAATCAATGGCAGATGAGCAGGGCACTCATGCCTGCAGTAGAAGGCTAGAGCCTAGAGCCTGTGTGAACCCACAAAGTCTTCTGGAGCTCGGTGTCCTGAGTAATGGACCTGATGATCCCTCCAATATGGGGTTTCCTTCCAACAGGGACACCCAGACTGTGTTTTGGGGTCAGCAATTCTTTCTGGGATGGCGAGTAGAACCCACAGGCATAGGCGTGCGCATGCCTCTGCCTTGCTTGTGATTAGGTACCTGGATGTCTGCCGAAATTGTAACTTTTCCAGAGAACTTTTCAGGCAGGGGGTGGGGGTGTTGGCTGAGTGCTCTGATGTCAAACCTGCTGTTCCCCTTTCTGTGGGTCACCAGACAGAGAGACTCATTCTCTGGAGCCCTGGGGCCCACAGTACTTTTCGGGGTAGTTAGTCAGGTGCGCAGGCAGGACTCTGCTGGCTCCTGTGTCCCTGGCTTTGGGCTGTTGCCTGTGTGTTCTCAAGATCCCGGTCTTTTTCCAGGGATTGTCTGGGTGACCTAAGGTCAGTCCCGATCGTTTCTTGCACAGTCAGGTTTTCTCTCGACTGGAAACCCCAGTCTCTCATGTTATGGGTCCCACAGTTCAGTCTGGGACAGTGTGATCAGAGCAGGCTGGCGTGTGGCTCTGGGCTGGCGACCAAGCACCTGGTGGAACCGGGACCTCTTTTGTGATTTAGCTGGGAGAGTTGCAGCTGATTGAATCCCACACCGTGGGGTTTCCTCTCACCTGGGAAACACAGGTCGCTGGTGTGTTAGGATCTAGAGTTCTGTCAGCTGGTCACTGTGCAGATCCTGCTGTGCTGCTGGTCAGAAAGAGTGTCCTCTGGGCACTGTCATCTTGCCAAGCCCCTGGAAGAAATGTTTTCAGAGTTACTAACACCTTGTATTTTGCTTACATCGCTAAAATGAACATTTACTAAACAGCCTCATTGTGGCAAAGGCAGCAGTTCTTTGTGCTATCACGGGCATAAAACTGCCATTCTTTTCCTTAAGACATACAACCAGACAGGTACTTTAAACTTAAACTCATGAACCCAGTTTTGGATATTTCCATGATAAATTCCTTTTGCCCAGCCCTGCCCAGTCATTGGGTTTCTAACAGTCTACTGGTTACCAAAACAGCACACATTTCCTCTCACTCATCCCTAATACGCCTGGCTCTATTTACTGTCAAAAGCCCTTGACAGCTAGTCTTCACTTTCTTTTGAATAAGTAATGATAACAAAAGCAGAGCATGAAGTGCCTGTACATAAGACCTGTGAACTTGACTCAGTAAATTGACCTGCATCTCAAGAAAGTACTTGGTAACATAAGGTTCACCTGACTGTTATTAGAATTAGCAAGGAAATATGTAGATGCAATAAATACCAGACCCCACTATAAACAATTCCACATAATTCACGGTGGATGGAGAATTTGTATAGGCGGGCATTCACAGTCTCTCCTGCACTATGATTTTGCTGCAGAAATACTCTGCATAAAAATTGCGTGGACTAAGTCGAGTACAACACTTCCTCTAGGTCGCTCCTAGGCAGAACTTGCATGGCCCAAATTCACAGTTATTAAGCCTGTGGAAAGAGCCTGGACTAACATGGTTATCTCCTTGAATCCAGCAAGAACAAACTGACCCACAGTAATGCAGATTTTGTTGTTGTTGTTGTTTTTGTATGTGTAATATTGTTTTCCAGTTTTACTTGAAATTGACTTACAAACAAAAAATGACAATCATGAGCACTATACAAAGAGTTCTCATGTCCAGGAAGAAAAATATAGAAGCCTAATGGACTATGGTTTGGGGCTTGAGGCTGACCTGGGGAGCATTCTGACAGCTAACTTGTTTGATTTCACAAACACCTGTGACATTGGGAAGGCTCCTAACACCAGTGATAGCAATTATTAAATCAAGAGATCTCATCTTTTCCTCCTGTCTCAAATGTAAGTCTTCCTTAAGATGAAGAAAGGGAAGCTGTTTATGTCACACCATCTGTGATCGTTTGGCCTGAAGGCTGGACTGCCTCCCAGCTCTCTCATAAACAAAGGAAGATTTTATTGACCAATTCATTTTCAGAGAGACTTTAAAAGGCATTAAGCAATCAACTCTCAGATGGTGCCCAATTTGGGTTTCTCCTTCTCTCCTGCCAGAAAAGAATCTGAAACTAATATCCAATCAAATTATTCATCCAGGGGACACACAGTGCCCTTTATTTGCTCAGAGCCACCAAGACAGGCATTGTTAAAAGAGGGCGCTTTGTCTTCCCACCTCCACCCTTTTCTTTTTTGCTTTCAATATTGAAATTTTTGAGATGATTGAGATTTATTTACTCCTAAGAGTATTGTGATGAATTCCTCAGAGAAAACCCGATTCAAATCACACAAGCAATTAACGTGCTTATTGCGGCAGTGAGAAAGACGAGGGGTGCCTCTCAGGTGCTTCTGCTTTCTCCCTAGGAGAAGTACATTTGTGACAGCCAAGGTCTTTCATTGTGAGCGCCTGCAAGTGACTTCAGCATGGGGGAATTTCGTTTCTCTTTGAGGAGAAATAGTTAATTCAAGGGAGACAGTGGCTCTCGCTTCTATTTTCTTTTGTGGTTCAGAATATAAAACATTCACCTCAAGGCATCTGTGTAACAGAAGATAATTGCTGATTAATTCAACTCGGATTATAATTTCTATGTTTCCACAAAACACAGTTTTCTGAATTTTCTTATTTTGTGATTTAGTCTGAAATCTTAATCAAGAAAACAGTTGTAAATACAAAGTATCACCAGTTCATTTAAAAATATGCTTTTATTTGGGACATAATAATTGAAAAGCCAGACATTGATTTCATTTGTTTAGTTAGTTACATGACACCTTTTAATTCTTTATCCACCTGCTCTATATGTATTTTTCCAAGAAAATCAATACATTTTTAAAGAGCCAATAACTTCCATATTTTAATTCTTATCTGTAAGGAAACTACATCGAGAAAAGCAGAAATAATTCTTGTTTGTTGTAATGTGTATGAAAAGTGGCTACCACATTACTAAAGTAACAAATCACGCACCACCAATTCCCTCAAGTCACACTTGATCTCTTACAGATAACTGTGTCTTACTTCTTCCAGAAAGAGAAAAGAAGAAATGCCAGAAGACAAGACTGGGGCAAGGCATCTTTATTAAGTTACTCTCTAACAATAAGCAGACTGGATTACAAAGTGATTACCTCACAAGACAGAATAGCAGAAAAGCCTGGTGCTGCTGGAGTAAAGTCATCCTGAAGTTCACGAGAAAGGAGGTATAGGTTGAAAGAAACTGGCTTAACCCAGCAGAATTGAGACTAGGTGGTCAGAAAGGAGATGAAGCGAGCATCAGGAGGGAAGGCTCTGCTTAGCAGATGTATGGACACCTGGAAACTTCAGTTTGGTTTCTAGTTTCCCTATGGAAACCTTTATCAGAACTGTTAGGAAAGAAAATTTCGTAATTAAAGGCCCTGAAAAATGTTCATAGATCTAGAAATACATTGGTTAATTAATTAATCTCATGATAAACTTTCTTTTTTATGTTCATATTTTTGTAAGTAAAATCAAAATTCTAGTGTAGTAGCAAGGTTAACGAGTACAAGTCTCTTGAAACACTTGATATCTTAGACTGTTATGCTGTTTTATCTGTTGTCTTTCTGGAAATTTCCTTTATATAATTTAATTCCATTACTGCTAATATTGCTATCATATTGTTATAATTTTCATTAACAAATTAACAAATTACATTAACAAATTGCCTCTTCTCCCCCATATTTCTTTTTATTGAGGACTAAGGTAAAATTTCAATTCATTAATTATACCACCATAAAAATCTGTATTAACTTGAATCCCTCATTTGTTTATGTATGCACCGTCTCTACTTTCTAGATTTTTCTTATTTGATGTAATAGTTACGTTTATTTTTTTAAGCATCATTTCTTCATTTTGTAACTTCATGCAACTAAAATTCCTTAATTTTAAATAGAACTGAGAGTGTCTACTTGAATAGATGATAAAAATGGTCATATTTCATGGGTTTATATCAAGAATAATCACAAAGAGCATGAAGGACTGAGGAGCTAACGTGGTTTCAGAACAGGGCGTGTATGTAGAACCATGACTCACATACAGTCTGCTGCAACACAGCAAAAGCCAGAGAAGAAAAGCAACAAAGGGTGTGTTCCAAGCTGGGCAAACATTGCAGCTGAAACACTGGCCAGTAATAAAAGTCACCAGAGACACTTCATTGTAGCAGTATCAAAGATGGCAGAATACTCTTCAGGATGGTACCCCCTCCTTCCCAGACTCCTCAACTCCCAAAGCTGGAGGTTCACATTACACACAGCCACCTCTGATTTCCCACACTTCCTAAGCTTCTGATCTTTCTACTACACCTCCAAATGGCTCTTTCAGATATCTATCAGTAGGACTGGGAGCAGAATCAAGCATCTAGAGATAGGCCTGCTACTCCAGATTCATACTCTACTTATGCCTTTCTCCAGTTTTAGCTCACAGATTTGATAAATCAAATGTGACTCCCACTACTGCCTGAAACAGTTAAGTGGTGATGGCCACAGATTCTTTACTGTGTGTAGTAAGTATTCTTACAGTTTAAATAGCCATTCTGTGAGCCACTTGTGAGTGTATCTTTTTTTTTTTATAATTTATTTATTTTTATCTCAATCACAGGTTGGGTACTTTGGTGAGTGTATCTTTATGAGGGAAATGATTTTTACAACTAGAAAATCCTTTTAAAACACTACATCTAGAGATGTCTCTCCTGTTATAGCTTCCCTAAAAAAGCAGGCTTTAATTAAACTTCTTCCTCACCAAGTTTCAGAGGATGAAATCACAGTAAATATCCTTTATTATCTGAGCCAAAGGGTACAGCAGAGAGAAAGAGAAACACCATGTTGGAGTTGGCAGTTGTCATTATTGTCACAAATAACTATCAAAATTTACATTGCACTTTACAGTGGGAGTGTGCTGGCACATGAATCACCTCATTAAACAGGACAAATGAGGGATTCACAATCAATCATTTCCACCCAAGAATAAGACATTTGAATTTGTTTTCCTTCTCATCACCAAACTTAAGGAGCCTATCTATGAGGCCCACTCACATTCATTTTTTTATTCATAGAGTTTCCAAATACAGCTAGGTGGGGCAACAAGGTGAAGAAGAATGATGTCATCAATGCACATGACTAGCAAATAGAAGATGGCTTCGGCATTAGCGTAAATAATGAGAGATAGTGGGATGATGGGTGGATGAAATAAGAGGTGGGGCACAACTATAGAAGACAGACACATATGAAAGCAGGACTAAAGAGTTCATGACCCTTGAGAAACTGTTGGATCTCCCAGCAAACCTTGGAAACAGTTTCCTGGAAAGTTAAAGGAATTGATTTGAGCCTTTGGGAGCAGAGTCATGATGAAAGAAGCTGCTCTTCGTCAAACATCACTGGTGTCCATAACTGCCTGAAGGCTCACGATGGCTCCTGAGTGTCTAACCTGAAGAATCTGTTACTTCACTACACACTTAGTGTTTTAGTATTTAGTGTGCTTGGTGTATTTAGTATTTAGTCTATTGTAATATCAGGAACAAGTGTGGCTCCTCATATATCTGGGGAATGTGAGCCTTTGAATCCTTCCCTGTTTTAGCTCCCTCTCCCCTTTATAACCCTCCAGCATTGATCAACAAGTAGCAGAAGACAGAGATCCCAGGACTTTGACAAAAGTTCTCAGAATATGAAAGTTCTGCTGCATTTGTGGACAGAGACAGAAGGGGGGTGAATGTAGGAGTCTTTCACATCCATGAATTATTCATCAAGAGATTCATACCAGGCACAACCAAATGTCTGGCTATGTGCTGTGTAATCGGACACACAGTGATTGCCTCTAAGAGGTTCTCTCCCATTATTCTGTACACAGTGTGGTATATAACTGTCTACACTGTGTTTATGTAAGAATTTAAGAACAACCTAAAGCTGTGGGAAGATGTCCACAACAACATTGAATGGTCTTTCTCTTCAGGGGCTTGAGCAGCCACACATTTCACTATCTGTCAGGGGGATCCTGAAACCAACTGTCCACGGATATAGAGGAAAAGCTGTTACAAGGAAACACAACAAAGTGCATACGCTTTGCTTCTGAGGGAGACAGGGAAGAAAGGCAGGCAACATTGTAAAAAGTGAGGGGGATATCTACCAGGATGAGACAGGAAGAAAGATGGGAGGACCAGAACATAGCTGGGGCTCCACCTGAACACAATGGGGGAAGGGTGTCAAAATCTGTGTTTTAGAAATATCCAAGACAGTCTAAGAAGATAGCATTTTCTACTCAATTCAGTTTTTATTGAAATATTTCCTAAGCTTCAGTCCTGTAGTGATCTAAAGGCTAGTATCTTCGTACACTTGTCAAAAAAGAAAAGTTAGAGCATAAACTATATTTGTTTTTTATGTGATCAGTGTAAAATATTAAAACCAAGAAGACCAAAAGAAATACTGCAAAATAGGAGAGTTAAACATTATAGGCCTTGCTGCTTTCCTGGTGCCAGCCTTCCTCCGAAAAACTCAGTGGGAAAGTTGGGGGTTGGGTTTATATGAATGCTACCAGGGATCATCACAGCATGACCCTGACCTGTGAGCTTTAGACAAGAGCAGTTGAAGAGCCCTCACCAGACCTCCTTGACATTCACTTAGACCTGGGTTTACTCTTGTGCCTGTGTTGGGGAATCTGCCCTGTTTTTGGTGAGGCAAATGAATGCAGCCACTGTGTGTATGTGTATGTGTGAGTGTGTGTTTGTGTGTGTGTCTGGGGGTGCTCTGTTTTAAAATAGGTAACTATATGGGGTTAGCTGCATTCTCAGAGTTACGTTTTGCAAACCATATCCAAAACTCAGCAAAGCCATTGATAACCACATTTTCTTTTATTCTTGCCAATATGACTAGTCCCCTGGATTTTTTTTATCAAGGAAAGATATATAAAGATATAAAATTTATGTTTATTCAATACATAAATTACATATTATAATTTATTTTTACTGTATATGTTACTATTACTTATTTTTGTTCTATGTAAAATTAGTTAACTTTGAGTTTGATTTATAAAAAACCAATACCCATGAATGTTCTTTTGCCTATTATTTAGTTTTAATTGTATACTCTATTGAGAAGAGTTATATTACAGATGACAAGTGCCACCCTAGATAGTTTGAATATGAGGAGATTTATTCCTGGCTGTTAAATGGGTTACAGAATTTGGAAAAAAAGGTACAGAAACTGATTTAAGGCTGAATTTTTAGTTAGAGGGTCAGAGTTCTACAGCTATAGAGTGCAGTAGGTTTGTGCAGGAGTCTGGTGAATACAAATGGGGGAACTTGTGGAATCAGGAAGTTGGCTAGTAAATTAGGAAGTCATTGCCTGTAGACCACAACTGTCAGAACGATTTGCATGAAGAAAGTGAATGCTTCCTTGTCAGTTCTTCATATGTCTGTCTTCCAATTTTAGGTCATGGTAGACCACCTTACCTTGGGAATTGCATCAGGTGGAAAACCTCAGGGAACCTGAACGTGCAGTCTTTGAGTACATGAAAGAAGATAGTGTGCATTTTTAAGTGATCCAGTTCCTGGTATCAGCTACACGTTCTTCCTGATTGTGGCCTTGGGGAGTTAATTCAGTAAAATATTCTATTAATTAAAATATTTAGAATAAGTATCACTTATGAATAAAGCATGAGAACAAAATTTGAAAATCTTCACTAATATAAAGAAAAATCATGCAGCTATTTGAGTAGCAGAGCTGGATAGTTCCTCCTCAGTGTGGTGCTTCCTTCTGCTGAGCCACCTGGAAAAGAGCATATCGCAAGAAAGCCTCTGCGGAAGAGCAGAGAAGGGCTAGTGCTGGGTTTCAGACCTGCAGCAGTAAATTCCTCAGTATGCCAGCTTTCCTGTGCTGGGGCCAGAGGGTCTAGCTTTTCTGCTTTGCTCAGGTGAAGGGAAGGGACAGCTCTCCTGTTCTCATGCCCTCAGGTCTACACTCCTGAGCCCAGACATCAGGGCCTGCTCTACTGGGAGCTGAGTGGGAGTGAGCTGAATAATGTGAAATTCACATGCATGCATGCACACACACAAAAATCAATATAAAATTTTTTTTTTTTTTTTTTTTTTTTTTTAATTTATTTATTTTTATCTCAATCACAGGTTGGGTACTTTGAATCCCAGGCGTATCCCCCTCCCCCATTCCCTCCTACCCTCCCACTCC
>CM053763.1:68542027-68564927 GCA_028658305.1 Pachyuromys duprasi | reverse complement strand
TGTGAAATATGCTAGGGGAAAAATGAAGTTTAAAACCTCTGCATGTCATATTTCTTTGTTCCTTCCTTTGAAAGGTCAAGTCTCTCTAACAAAATTCTTGAGGATGTTGTAGAAACTTAAAACGTTTTGTGTAAAGTGAAAGGAAATTTTTCTGGGCTGCAATGATGAGAGCGGAAAAGGCCAAACTAGCTAGCAGATCCTGGGAATGGAGAGAGCAGGCAGGGCTGCTGTGTAGTAGAGCCAGCAAGTGAGAAGCCTGGAAAAGGCCTTTTCTGCATATGCTCAGACTCACACAGTACCTGTGCTCTGCGGCAGCAAGGGAGTCCTGTCCTGCACACACAGTCCGCTATCTGGAGAGGGCTTCAATCAGCTCTGCTTCTGCCTCCAAACCCTCTCTCCCCTCAACACATCCACTCACTTCTCAAGGCCCCTTTCTCCCATCCCTCAAGCCTTTCACTTAACCCCTAGTACCTTAGGTGTGATCCCTGCATTGAACAACTCCAAAGTTTGGTCACTGTCACTCATTTAACCCTTCAATCCATGTCTCCTTAGTCAGTTGTCTGATGCTTAATTATTTAAATTTTATTCCCTTCATTTATTAATTTAACTTATAGTCAAAACTTTGTGAATTTAAGACATGATCTTTTATTGTTGTTTGTTTTGTTTTGTTTTGGTTTGGTTTGGTTTGGTTTGGTTTGGTTTGGTTTGGTTTTCAAGACACAGTTTTTCTGTACAGCCCTGGCTATCTTGGAAATTGCTTTGTAGCTCAGGCTGTCCCAATGTTCATAGATCCTCCTGCCTCTATCTCCTGAGTGCTGGGATTAAAGGCACGTGACAGCACACTTGGCTTCACTACATGATCTTAAGTTCTTTGTTATAATAGCACAACAGGGCACATAAATGAGCTGCTATGTAACCAAAACAGTGTTAAGAAGAATCATCCAACTTTACTTCTAAAGCAATCTTGATGTGCCCCCAAAATGGAATTTTATGATCAAAATGCAATCACAATAGAGCTTCACACATAAAATATAATACATAAAATCACTCTCTTTAGAGGCACTGGAGATTTGTGGAGCATTGAAAACACCCTGTGTGCGTGAGTTATGTACACAGGCCATTTGACATTATTAGTCAAGGCCCATAGAAATGGGCTCAGTGAGCTTTAAGGGAGAAGCTTGAAATGTTGAACATAACTGCTCTAAACTAAAGCCCATGGAAAAATAAAATAAAATATGAACCACAGAACCAGTTCTCTCTAAATATTCGTTGTTCCAGGAGTATTTATTACCCTCCTAAGTATTTCATAAACAAGCAAATTTTGAAATGTTCAGTTTCTGTTCTGTTTATCATTTTAATAGTATTTTTGCTCTTTCTATTGAAATGGATATGTCACACAATGTAAGATATCAGCAGCCGTTGTTCCCTCCTGGTTGGTTAGACTCATCTACAGCGAGATCATCATATCCCATTTCTACTTAATAGTGCTGCCTGTTACCTACTAATTGCCATATATTGATTTACTTAAGCATCCATGGTTGCTATAGAAGAAAGATAACACTTGGCTCCAGGGGGCCTGAAAATTCTTTACACTGTCAGTGACCTTGGCTGAAAGGATAATTAATCTGAACCTCTGGATGGCATTAAAAGACTTAGACCTTCCGTTCTGCACCACAGCTTCTTCTTCAGGGTTGTGAACACATATTTGTATTTAGTCAGGTAACATCTTATGTAAACTTATCTCCTTCATTTTTATGCTCAGCTACCAGAATCACAGATTTTCTATGTCTGAGGAAGAGGAAAAGGAAAAAAAAATTATTCTAGCGGCTTGCCAAGAATTTAGTTTCTCTTGGGAGCTGCTTTCATCTGCTGGCTAACCATGTGTCAGTAGCCTGGGTAGTTTATTTTCCTGTCTTGGCTTTGTTATTTGCACAATAAAATGATAAATGCCTACACTACAGAAGGATTAAAATTAACGAATAAGATTATTTTAAATCTAGAGTTCCAGAGTTCAGCAATGTTTCTTTTCTTTTTACTGTTTCAAAGACAGGGTGGGTTAAAATACATCTGAATTATCTTTGAAACTTCCTCACTTCCTTATCCCCATGTATGGTTTCTTGAGACATGCAAGAAGAAATCAGATACAAAGACAGAAACAAGGGAAGAAAAATGCCGTGGAGATTTCACATCAGATATCATACCAGGACGGTGTGAAAGTAGAATGGTTTTGAGATACAAGTGTGTTTCAATGTGTTGTAGAAATGGAATTTTGATAGTAGAAAGCACATTATCTGTTTTTCTTTTGATAAGTATCTGTTATGTTTCTTCAGTTTCACTAATCCCTGAAAGTTTCCAAATAACATTTTTATGATATGGAATGACACCTCAGCCATCTACAGGGCTAGTTTTATGTCAGCTTAATACAAGCGAGCATCATTTGGTAAGAGGGAACTGCTGCTGAGAAAGTGTTCCCATCATATTCGCCTGTTGGCAAGCTGGTGGGGCATTTTCTAGTCAGTGATGGGTGTGCGAAGGTCCAGCCCATTGTAGGTATTGCGATCTCTGGACAGGTGGTCTTGAATGCTATCAGAAAAAAGACTGAGCAAGCCATAGGGGCAAGCCAGTAAGTAGTATCCCTTCATGGTCTCTGCATTAGTTCTTGTCACCATGTCCCTGCCCTGTGTTCACTCAGTAATGTACCCTGGCCTGAGAGTTGGTAAAATGAAATAAGCCTTTCCTCCCCAGTTTTATTTTCATGATAGTGTTTATCACAGCAGTAGAGACCTAAATCAGACAGAGCTAAAAAAGCCAGCAGAGCCAGCACAGGGGAATAGGGTGGTGTTACTTTGAGGGAAAGTTTTTTAATCCAAATATTCTCAGGCTTCTTTTTCAGTCAAATTGACTGCATCCCTAGTAATTTCACTTTCTGATCAGCAGACCCTAGTTGCCCTGAGGCCTGCAAAGCTCCCAGGTGCTGAGAGCAAACATTTCCTTCCTCCTGATTTGATAGAGGTATATTTCACTTCCTGTGTAAAGCTACTATCCCACCTCCTTGGCTTGTGCTTATTAACAGGACACATCTATACTTGTACCGACACCCTGACAACTAGGTTGAGTATCCTGACAGTATGTCCTGCAAGGAGCAGGGATGGGAAATGTGCCAGCATGCTATCCCAGCCGTAGTAGTTCCTGGATTATTTTTTAACATGTGTTTGTTTGTTTGTTTGTTTGTTTGATGAGTGTGTGTATGTGTATGTGTAAGGGGAGCATTCTCATGTCCGTGGTTCATGTGTTAAGGTCAGAGGCCAGCTGGCAAGATTTAGTCCTTTTCTTCTACCACATGGATTCTTGGGATCAAATTCAGGTCTGTAGGTTTGGTAGAAAGGATCTCAAGTGTCTTTACGCACTGGACTATAGTAGTCTTTATAAAGCAGAGAAGGATGAAGACTCTCCTTTAATGAGCAGGCCCGACCTAATGACAGCAGAGCCCTGGAGAGCCATTTCTCATTCTGTGATATATCTGAAAGAGGTGAGAGGATAGAAGCTAGGCTGAGTCTTTAGAAATAACACAAATTCATTTCTTACAGATCTGGAGATAAAGTCTGAGCTGCAAGTGCCTGCAAATTTTTAGTCTGAGGCCACGTTCCTTGTGAGCGGAAGCTTTTTGTGCTTTCTCAAAGCAGAATGAGCACACAAGTTCACTTAATCCCCTTCTATAAAAGCACTAATCCATGAACACCTTCCAAAGGGCTCCTGTCTTACCACTGTTGTGTTATGGATTAAGATACTATGTGCAAATTTCAGGAAAACACACATTTTAAGTATAATCATTAATAGTGACAGAATTTTATGATGTTTAAGAAACATAAATTGACTTCATAGTTTTCTCAGTTCTGCACTGTACATTCTACTTAGAAGCATTAATACATATAAAACATTTCTTTCATATTTTTGTTTTCTAATCAATATATAATGCGGCTATTGTTATGTGTACAGATTATAGACATTTTAAAATAAAAGGGAGATAAAAGGGAGACAATGGAAATAGGTACCTGACTGCCCAAATAGGTACAGCCAATTCTGTCTCTATATGGCAAATTATACACACAAATAATATCTCTAAGGTGACTGTCAGATTTCTTCCATTCATTTCATTAATTGACCCTCTTAGGTCAATAACTCAACTTGGAGCACTCTTACCTATTTGAGATGTTGAGAGTGATTCACCATAGACCCTGCCATCCTAATAGTAGCAAGAATCCATAGAAGACGCTTTTCCCTATTTGCAATTGTCAACATAGGTGTAGGAATAAATAAGCATGTAATCTGGTGTTACACATTATTCAGTAGTCCCTGAACGTCAGGCTGCTGCCACAGGGGCTCTGGCATCTAGTGGAGATTTTAAAAATCCATTTAGGTGTGTTTGAACTCTGTAGCCTTTTGCAGGTTGCCATATTCTATTCATTATGAAGAATTATGGATTTACAAACTGTCTCATAGAACTTGTTATGGAGAGTAAGTGAAGTTGCTAAGAAAACTATTATACTATTATAATATATTATTATATAATATAATAATACCATAACATATTATTAATATTATAATACTAATATTAATATTATTATATTAGTATATTATAATAGTATAGTAGCCCTTTCTAATCAGAAGTAATAGGGTTATAGTTCAAGCCTCTGCATGTGTCAAAAAATTGTAGAGGATAAAATGTTTGTTATTTGAAAGAAGAATAGGAAAGTATTCCTATAGCTTTAGACGTTAGTGGGGGTACATTACTGTCATTCCTTATCTTTGTTGCTTTGTAGGCTTGGTATCTTTTTCAAAGGAGGCTAAGACTCAAAATTATTTCATTTTGTGTTGCTGTTGTTTAAAATAGCCTTTTATCCAGAAGGAACAGGTATCTAAAAAATTACAATTCTCTGGCTTTCTTCAAACTTTCAGGTCAAATCATGGTTTGGTTGCCTTGTCTGTCTGTCTGGGATGGACAGCAGCAAAGGTTCATTACCAACCTTGTTCCAGACTTTGCATAGAACAACCCTGTTCTCCCAGCCACTCTCAGGTTAGGCTTCTGACTGTTGCTGCTTCCTTAGGCTGGCGGCTTCTGAACTATCTGCTCTATCACCAGATTAAGATGAGTCAGCACAAAAATGGAACAAAGTGGTAAAACATGGACAGAGAGTGCTTTGTGCTCCTGACTCCAGAGCCTGAATTATTTCCCAGGAGACTTACAGTAGGTCCAGTTTAAATGCTATCCTGTCCTGGGTCCCAGAGTCTGAATGCTAAATTGCTCAATATTCGAAACTTAGCAACCTGAAAGTTTCTTTGTTTGCTTCTTTCTTTTCTTTCTTTCTTTCTTTCTTTCTTTCTTTCTTTCTTTCTTTCTTTCTTTCTTTCTTTCTTTCTTTCTTTTTTTCTTTCTTCTTTCTTTTCTTTCTTTTTCTTTTTTTTCCAAGAAGGTACTGTCTATTGTCCCTAGGCTAAATTCTAGTTCTAAATTAATAAAGAAAGAAGAGGGGGTAGTGAGATGGTCCTGTTTATTACGTGCTTATCATGTCAGCATCAGAACCTGAGTTTGTCTGTCAGCACTCTCATTCAAATCTGAGCTCAGTGGCAGGTATCTGTAATCTCAGCACTGGTGAGGTAGAGACCTGATGATCCGAAAAGCTTGCTTGCCAATGTAGCTTACCAACGTTAGGTTCAGTGAGAGATCCTATCTCAAGTGCAAGGGAGAGAACAGCTAAAAAAGACACCCATGTAACCCTCCAACTGCCTCAGCTACTTACTCACCAACACTCACACTCACAGGCACACACGCATAATCCTGTGCATACTACAAAAGTAAGTACATGAACATCTGACTAGAGAGAAGATAAAATAAAGGACAACAGCAAATGTAAATGACTTACTAAGATCCAGCTAATATAAAGATGATGGAATTAGGTCTTTATAATCTCACAAAGGGTGATTGGTAAATAACCAATGGTTTATTTTGATAAACAACAAAATATAGTCTAATTTTGATTGTTGGTATGTCTCAGCATCCATGTATTTCATCAGGACTTGTCAATTCATCAGATCTTCTCTTTAAAGACACTTAATATTTTGTCCAAAAGAATCTTGCTATGAAGTATAATAGCATTTAGCATGGAGTAAGGCTTGTGACAGCAAGAAACTTTTCATTATAATCTGTGTCTAATAGTACCACAAAATAATTACAAGGAGAGACTTGTTGAATAATTGACTAAATCAATGAATAATAGCTTTCCTTTGAGAGCACTTCTTAGCAGAAATTAGTATGCAGTGATGAGTGAAGGGAGCAGCCTTATCATCATTACAGTCATTTCCTGCTCAATTCAAGTGAAGGCCTGCCAAATGAGCCAACCAAAAGGTATGAGCAGGTGAGTTTCACCTGCTGGGTCAGGTTGTGTTCTGCAGGTCTAGAGGCCTTCATAGACTCAGAGTCCACAGAAACCCTGGCCTCCAGCATGGACAAAGATCCTTATTCTGATGTTTTGCTTGCTTGTTTGTTTTTTGTTTAAGGTCCTGTAGTAAGTGACAGAGAAGACTGGAACTGTGACATTCCTGTCCCAAAATTCTCTCCTGCCCTTGGGACTGGGATATCACCTGATCCATAACTATAGGTAAGACATAATTTTGTGTACTTGTTCTCTAATGCAGAAAACCAAACAACAGATTTTCACTGAGGCTCTGATACCTTTGCCAGAGATTGCCATGGTGGGTGGGTGGGGGGTGAGGGAGGTGTTGGGAATTTGGAAGGCTGACGGGATTTTTAATAGTTATAAGCCAGAAAAATCCTATAGGAATTGTGACAAAAAGACAAACTAAGAATGGCTACCATTCCATCACTTACATAAGGTCTTACCTCCCTGAAAAAAAAAGGACATATCATAAATGATTCATCACTTTATTTCAGATTCCTTCTTTGTGTGTGTGAAATACAAACAGTGACTCCTGGAGCCTTTGTTTAGATTTTAAGCTATCCTCTGCCTTCACTACCCCACCAGTAAACCCTGAAAGTAACTGATTTGTAGCTATTGAATGTGAGCACTGAGTTTTGTGAATGAAATGGACTTTTCAACCTTGCAAAGATACTTTTCTAACTGTATTTAAAAGGAGGTTGTATTTAACTTACATTACTCACTTTACCCAATATTCACATACTTCCCATAGCTGCATCAGCCTGGTAACCTCCCAGTCACTCTTCAATTTTCAGAGGAGGTGAAACACTGCACTTCCTGCTGGACAATGAGGGACATTAGTCTGTCTTTTTCTGCGTGACTACAGGCTAAAGTACATGCGTATCTTTTTCTTACTACATTCACCAGTTGTGTCAAGAGGTAGAGTAAGATTCCACACAGCTGGGTGAATCTTTATCTAAAACAAGGCTTTCAAAGTTGTCTTTTGAAGCCACAGTCTGAGCTTCTGGCAATTACTGACACTTGAGCCTGAGTCCATCACCTTTAGTAGAACATTTAAATTAACCAAAGATTAACCAAAAAGTGCAGCTGAGACAATGGGCTATAGACTGTTTTCCCTTTTCCTCCTGCCTCAGGATCCCTACTATCTCAAGAACTTCAGGCTTATCACCGGCTTTAAATATATATAGTTTCTGAAGCTTATTTCTGTCATCGTAAAAAATATTCCTAAAATTTAAAACATGTGTTATTTTTTTTGACCCCAAGAAACAGGGTCCATTAAGTGTTAGGCTGAAGATTTGGGGACAAAGTCAAGATGACCTAGGCCCAGAGATCCTACCCTTTTCTTCTAATCAGACGTCCATGCTTTCAAAAGCACTCACAAAACACTGGACAAAGACAGCTCCTAGTAGCAGATTCCAAAGTGACCACTGGACCTAAGGCCCACCTACAGGATCCTAAACCCCAGTACCTCAACGTAATGCCACAACCCCCCTGCCAAGTCTTTCTTGAGAAGCTACTACCCCAGCCCAGACTTGCAACTTTACTAACACCCTCCTGGAAGGTGAACCCACCCCCATGCACCTGCCTTTTTACTATACATTCGGTTCAATTTGATTTGTTATGTCAATAAGACTAGGTATTTTCCTCTCAGTAGATTCCTGGTATGAATGAAATCATGTAAATCCCCTCGGGTGGGAGGCACTTTGCTCTGCGTGCACATGTACCTAATTGAGTCTTGCATGGCATAGTCACATCCAAGACACTTTTGAGTGATTATTTTGTATGACACCATTCTAAATCCTTTGAATCACACAGATATTTAAAAGGCATGTGCATAATTCATATTTACCATAAAATATGATGAAAGATATGCTAGTTTATGTAGAATCTTAATGATATTCAAATTAAGACATTCAAAGAAAACATCCTTAAAATTAAGCTTGGTTATGACAAAATGAAGACAGTCTTTGCACATGAGAATGGGAAAGTGGTACATTTAAATCACTTTACATGTTATAAACTTCTCTTGCCTTGAACTTCCCATACAAAGGACTAATGAGTTGCACCTGGCTAGAAGTGACAGCAGAAGCAGGCTGGCTTACAAATCTGTCCCTGTATTATACAATTAATATATTTATTCTTAAGATGTGAGACAGAAATTGTTTCTTCAAGCCAGAGAGAATTTTCTATGAAAGTCAATCTTAAATACACATTTAAGCAAAATGTGCAAAATAGTGATAAATTGTAAGAGATTCCTGGATTCTACTTTATTTCTATTTTTGCTTTAAGAAAACTGGAAAACAATACTTATATTGTGTTAGTTATGACTGCCTTCTTCTAGTACTGATTCTAGTGAACAATCATTTAATGAATGTAACAATTATTGACTGATTCTTAACACTCCTAAAATTCACAGAAGCAGAGACCTTTGTGAATAATTATACTTCCAATGAAATTATGGAACCATGTGCTTTAATTATGTCCATAGGCAGATTTCTATATTCCACATTTCAAAAAGAGTATGCATCTCAGTTTTCAGTGAATAATTAACCAACATTATTAGTGTTTCCCATTTTTATTTCATAACAATATTTGCAGTGTGCCTAATTTGTTATTATTTCTCTCTCACAAAATCAGTGAATACTAACAATTTTATAAAATAGTTTACTATTCCTTCAAGTTACATATCTATAGGTATCTCAATAGCCAGACAAACACATTATAAAACACTGTTTCATTAGTTTACACCTACCCAAAGCAAACAATGTCATCAGGTAGCAACTTTGGCTGAGAGCAAAGTTTCCTCCATCCTGCTGTACCCACCTTTCTGCACCTCTCTGATGGAACCACCAATATATTTTAAACTTCCCTTGATTTATGACTTTTTTTTAGTAAAATTAAAAACTTCATGAAACTGCTTTCCCAGGGAACATGAAATTTGGGAAAACATTAATCTTGGACCATGGTCACTCATGTATGCTCCAGAATAATCTGTGTCTTGCTTTGAAATGAAAACTGTTTCTTTTCATTCCACAGCTCAGTGTTATAAGCTACGCTGGAGGTGTAGTAGGAAGCACACAACTTTAGACATTATATCAATAGTGTTCTTTAATATGTACAGCATGTAGAAGTGGTATTCCAAATCCTCCCCTTTCAGAAATTGAAATCTCCTTTATCTATCACTGATGTAGCAACGCACAGATTTGCTTATGGAATCCAGTATTGCTGCCATGCAGAACAATAAAAGATTAAGGTATTTTCTGAAAGACTTCTGTTTTCCATTTGCGTGTGTCTCTGTGTGTGTTCAAGACAGTGTCTCATGTAGCCCAGAGTGGCCTGGAACAAACTCCTCCTGCATCAACAACCATACGTCAGAATTACAACACTGTACTAGCCTGCCTGGCTTACCAAGAGATTCTTAAATGACTGTGACAATAATCTTCAGAAATGTGAAGAATAAATCCTTGTCCTTTTTGAGTTCTTGTGATTCTGCTTTCCGTTTCTTGGGAGATACATCTCTTAGCAAGTGAGTCTTCCACAGCTCAGAAAGAACAAACAGGAAACAGGAGGCTGGAATCTTCATTCTCAATTAGAGGGCTGAACGAGGGCCACACCAGGACTAAGTACAGTGCTCTGAGAGAGCCACCTCTCAAACTCAGAGCTGATCCATGAGAACACTTATGTAAGGAAGGGTTGAAAATACAAAAGGGATCAAAGGTGTCACCATCTCACTATGGCCACTGCTACTATTTAACCAGATGGTTACACAAAATGTTGCTTTTCTGCTTTAAACTTTCATCTTTTCTTAAGATCACAACAATCTGGTCTATACATAATCACAGTCCTTCATAGTTTATAAACTATGGTTTCTTTTCTTTTTTTCAAAATGGCAACATAAAATGACCCAAAATCAAGCAAAGATAACTTTGTTCAAAATTGTTCATGACAAAGATGGCTTATTCTTCTCCCAGTAATACAATCTATGGCTCCCTGTGTTCTGAAACAAGCAACTGCTGACTGGCCTACCAGATCTCAGGCTCCTGAAGCATAGCAAATAGTCATTAAGAATCCCACCGAGTTTTAAGACCTTAGTCCAGGGAAAGACAAAAGGTAACAAAATATTAAATAATTATGTCTAAAATGTAGAGAATTGTATGTGTGTAACAAATATTATAGCTAAGTGGAAAAAATATGAGAAAGATGCAGAAAGCTAGGCATTCTCTCTGTTTCTGAGTGGGGAAGTTAGCATGTTAGTGCCCCTCAGCCTGTGCTCTACACAGTATATGGTTGGCAAAGAACTGAAAAAGCAAAGATTTAGTCTGGATCATGGTTTCTGAGGTTTCAGCGTCCATTCACTTGTTTCTGGCTTTAAAGCCTGTGGTAAAGCTCCTTACCTCAGAGTGGCCAGGAAGCAAGGCAGGAAGGAAGGGACCAGGGTCCCAATATCACTCACCTGCAATGATATAGCTTTCTTCCAGAAAGCTCTCCTTTCTGTCAGGTCAACCACCCCCTGACCATGCCTCAGCCTGGTGTCCAAGCCTCTAGCATAGGAGCCTTTGGAGGACAATTAGGATGAAAGCGTATCCTGCAGTGGTGGCACACTCATGCAACCATCACCTAAGCTCAGAGGATCTTGAGTGCAAGGCCAGTGTGAAAAATTTAGTAAAACCCAAGATCAATACATTAATAAATCGCCAAACAGGTTAATTCTAACTTTCTTATTAAGTCCTAGATCATACATAAACAAGTTTATCTACTTATATTTTAATAAGCAAAATAAAATATTGCATAAAATTATCTTTTCAATCAAGACACATTTGATTTTATTATATACAAATTTCAAACCTAATGATTGCTTTCCTAAGTCTCACAAAATAGTAAAATGTTTATTTAGTAAAAACTGTAACTTTTACTGAAAAGAAAAGTTACCCATTATACTAATCCTACTACTACATGATTCATTACTCAGATTCAAGTTTACCAGGCCCTACAGTATTTGAAAAACACTTTTTGCTTTTTAAAATGTTTGTCTATATTTGGGTCTTGATATAGTGTCTTGTTATTTAGCTCAGACTTTTTGAATTCATAGCAGTCTCCCTGTTCAGTCTCCTAAATCCTGGGATTCTGTGGTGTGGGTTACTGATTCTTTATGATACAATTGGGTGATTCCTTTCTGTAATGCAGAAGCCTACCCTCAAGTCAAACGCAAAACCAAACACAGCTCCAAAAGCATGTGAGTGGGTCAGACATGTAGTTGGAATTTAGGTAAAGGCATAGTCCCAGGCTAAGAAAGTTTTCTCAGTAAGAATGAACAATCCAGGGACAGTGACTTGCAAAGGGAACTGATATTGCTGTGAATGAAGCCTGCCCGGGCAGACAGAAGACCATCCCACTGAAAAAGAGTTCTGGGAAGAGTGTGCCCACTTCCTCACTCAGCTTTCCTTCCTGGCACTGTGGGGTTGTCATGAAACGTTTCCATTGCAAACAATCAGGATTCAGCTCTTCTACTCAACTTCATGTGCTAGGAGATTGAGGACTATCTTTCTAATATATATTAATTTGTATTCGTTTACCAAGTAATGGAATTTATTATGAAATTTTCATATCTATGCATGTATCATCTTATCTTGTTCTTGTTTTCTCTCCATTTCTATATCTCCCTGCTTCTTTGATGGCCATATTGCTGTCCTGAAAATGTCTCCTTTCTGTTGGATGTTTTGATGTTAGCCCTCAAGGTCTGGTTAAACCTATCCTTGCTGTTACATAAGCCATTATATCTGATTGGTTGATTAAACAGACTATACCTGGGTAAGGCAGAATGGGGTAGGCGTGGTTAAGGTTCCTGGGTTTCCAGACAGGAGAATCGCAGGACACAGATGGATTGGATGAGAGGATGAAGGAGGATGCCAAAATGGGTTATCATGGAGAAGCAACTATGTGGAAATGGAGAAAGGACTCCAATCATGGCGTGGAAAGGCCTAGATAAAGAAAAGCAAGTACCACGGGGTTATGTATGGAAGGTAGATCAGATGAGGAGGATTAAGGCAGATGGCACTAAATGAATGCTGAGAGATGGATGGTGAGGATATTGAGAGAGTGTAGATGAAATATCTGCCCAGCCCAAAGTAAATAAGGCAATTATAAAATCTAATAGGTGCCTTGTCATATTATTTATGATAGCAGGTTAAATAATACCACCATGATAATCTTATGGCTAATAATAATATAGCTCAATACTCTGATTTTTTTTATTTACTACAACACCTTTCTGCTTCTTGTCATAAATATCTATATTTAAATAAAAACTAACTCTTGATTCTGTATGTAAGAGGAAACAAAATATTTTGTCTTTCCTTCCATTAGTTACTTGATTTGTCCCTTGTTTGTCTTTTTTTCCTTTCATAGCCCCCTCCACTTTCATGTCCAATGTACACACACAAAGTATGTATGTGTACATACATACACACATACAGGCACACACATGTGCATACACACACACACTTCTAAATCTTTAAACTGAGCTTTCACGTATGAGCAACAACCTGTAACATTCGTCTTCTGAGCCTGGCTCCTTTTGCTTTTCAACTGTGAGCCCACTACAGAGCCCAGTACCTGGCAACAGTCAGCTTTCATCATGTCTTTGTCAGAGTGAAGAACGGATGAAGGCACCTTTCACCCACGCCCGAGGGAGAAAACACACAGAGCTAGTGTTGAAGCTTACACAGGCCTCTTTGTATAAACCTCAAATCTGAAGAAAGGATAAAAGGTGGTATTAAGTCAGGTGCCACTTATCTCTTCTGTGCAATATTTAGATTAGATACAGAGAGTTCCCAGGTCCTTACTGGAATTGCCTGAATTACAGCTTTTACCTAAATCAAGTGTATACGTTACAAGCTTGTTCCTTCAGTTACTAGAAAATCCTTTTATTTGAGGGACTCGAGGACATTATGAACTCATTTATGCTGTCAGAAGGAAGTGGTTTTAAGGGTAGCATTTTAAGAGTCTATTTTCTTCTTCTCTGTATATTTCTAACCTCTGGCAGCGCAGCTGGCTGAAGAAGAAAAAAATCACACTGTGATAACAGTGTTTGTAAGGAGCTTGTCCACACTACTTAAGAGAATACAGAATAAAGGTATCTTCAATAATTAACAAGCAATGGTGAATGGAAAACTGTATAAATCATTCTCTTTTATCTATTAAATCAGTTCTTGTCAAGCCATTTAGTTGATAGCACTATGTTAACCTACTTTTGATATCTATATGAATGTAATAAAATTCTGTAAACTGTTTCTTATGATCTAAAATTCTACCAAATCAAAATCACTACAATATTCTAAGACAATTTTACTATTCATTCAGAAAAAACAATTATGATTATTTGATTTTTTATTTATTAGATTATATTATTATGGTAAATAAGAGAAAATTTTCTTTTTCACAATGAACTGATAAAAAATTTATGTGCTAATGATACACAGGCTTGATATTAACAATGGAATTTCTATCAAAATGTCTTGTTTAAATGCTGAGTGGCCATAGCACATATCTTCAATCCTAGCACTTTAGTCAGGAGGATCTCTGAGTTTAAGGCCTGTTTGGTCTACAGAGAAAGTTTCAGGACAGCCAGGGCTTCACAGAGAACCCTGTCTTGAAAAACAAAAATAAAAACAAATGGTTAAAAACATAAACATTAACAAACCAAATATATTCGGGATTTAGAATTAAATTGTTTAATGATGCTGCAGTAGATAATAGTGGCCATTGCTTCTCTAGAATACCTAAGTGGCTAACTCAGAACTTTCTGTAACTCCAGCTCTAAGGAATCTGATGCTCCTTTTGAGTTCTCTGGGCACCTAAATTTACAAATCCACACACAAAAACACACACACACAAAACTAAAAAATAAATTATTTTAAAATAGCAATTAAATTGTTTATATTACATCATATTTAACAAACTGAGATTTGCTTTTATAGCATTTGTTACTAGCCAACATTCTACGATAATATGTATTAGTTCATAATACATGTGGCATACAGGTTTAAAATTAATTAGAATATTAATGAGTTATATATCATAATGAAAATTTCCTAGTATTGCTTTCTCTCCTTTCTGTATTGGATAGTTTAAAAAGACAGTCTTAATTAATAGGGTTAAATTTCTTTAGATAAAAATGTAAGGTTCATCCTAAAGCAGTAACAGTGCAGGCAGAACTTCACACATGTGAAAACGTGGTGCTTTTTGCCATACCATGAACCTTCCAGCGATAGTACCACAGATTAGCAGCTCAAGCTCTGCAGCACACACATGCAAAACAAGACCACATATTACAAACCAGTGTGAAATTGTAAAATTACTGGCTTCTTCTGATTAAACAATTATTAGCTTGTCTCGGCTCTGATGAAGGAAATTCTGCTCAGCTTAAGAACAGCAGTGCTTAGAAGTATAATACATTCTCCAGACACAAATAAATTATCCTTATTAAGCAACTTGTTCTTTTCATTCTTTCTATTTATTATTTCACTTGGTAATGAATGCTATGGGCAATTTGCAAAGTAATGAACAGCTTTACAGTACTAATGAAAAGAATATAGGCACAATTGAAAAAAACCTGGAAACCTTGAAGTTTTGTGTGGCATCCTTTATAACCTAGCAAAAGCAGCAAGCTTCAAGCTCTGAAACCTTCTTCAATAACATCATGAGAAATTTTGACTACGTCCTTTCAAATTTCACATGTAAGAGTGTGCCTCTTTAGGAATAAGGTTTGCAAGAGACACTGTATAGTGGGAAAAATGTTAATGTGAGGTGAAAGCACAGGAAACTGAACCATGAGTCTTTGAGTCAAGGTTGGGAAAGTCTAAGCTCAGGGCCAGCACAGTCAGTTGTGATGAACACTGTATTTCTGCCTTCCCTCCATGTGCTTGTATGGTAGAGAAAGAGAGCACACACGGGACTCTCCTGCTTTTTCTAAGAAGTGTGCTAATCCCATCATAAGCTGCCTCACCCCTGACCTCATCTGACCCCAATTACCTCCTGCAGGCACACTCTGCACATGCTGGACACAACCATTGAACTGTGGGAAAATTGTTATATTTCAAATAAATCTAGTAAGCAGGGAAAATTAAGTTATATTTTAAATAAATCTAGTAAGCAAAATGTATGCCATTTGAGAGGAGAGAAAGAAAGAGAGGGAAAGAGAGGAGAGCCCTTTCCTCACTAGCATCAGTAAGATAGTAGGTGTTGGGTTTTGGTGTGAGACATGACAGAGGTGAGAAGAACATTCGCTCAAAAGGAAATTCACACATTTACCTCAGCTGTACAATGGAGAGGACACTTAATATCTTGAAATGTCAATCCTTATTTTCCACATCTTCATACAGTGCTTTCACGTGTTTTATCTACCCCAGAGATTGCTTGCAATGACAGTTTTAACAAGGTGTTTGGCTTTTTCTGTTTCAGCCTTCAAATCGAGTGAAAATAAGCTTAGTGGCATTTATACAAAGAAATCTGAAACTGAAATACCTGTTTTTAAGTAGCAGTAAAACATTGCTTTACATCAATGGGAAGATGCTAATTGTTATTTCCAGGAGCCTTTATTTTGTAAAAGAAATAGACATATAGGGCAAGGAAGAATGAGCTCCAGAAAGCAGAGAACAAGCAGGTATAGACAAGAGGACAGAGAGTGCTAAAAGAAGATCTGGTGAACTAAATACTTGTTTGTCTGAATGCTGAAGAAAAGAACAGTGACTGTCTGCCGTCTTTGTTTTAATTCCTCGATGAAATTTATTACAAATAAAGTTATTATTTAATGAAATTACTTAATTTTCTGTTTTAATGTGTAATTCTTTCTGTAACCAAAAAGAAAGTACACAGTTCCCTTTTGTAAAGTTTTAGCTTTTATTGTAATTTCTACTGACATTTTATTTTTTTCAAATCTAGGAAAAATTCTACTCAAGGGTAACTTGACTGTAAAAGTATGCTATGGCTTTACTTTGTTATTATTATAGTATTTTAAGCTACAAAATGACAAATATATCAGATACAATAAATTAAACAAAATAAATGAAAAGACATGATATTTCAACATCCTGTATGATTCAGAAATCATAATCAGACTTAGTATAGCAAGACTGTAACATAACTCTTCAAGATTTCATTTAAAAGAGTAAAAAATTTTGAAAACATTAAACAATTTCTTTTTACAGATTAGTATGTTATCTCTTCAGAGTCAGCACTGCATTTTTAGCTAAAATATCCTGAAGTAGACAAAGAATAGCAGCTTTCCAGCTGTGAGTTTGCCTCATGCAGCTGCGGCCCACCTGCCCCAGGCGGCAGTGATTTGGACGCTGGGCATTCTTGGCTCAATAATTCACTTGTTGGAAAGTGTTAGAGCAATTAGCAGAAGCAATCTCAAAAGCAAAGACCCAAGAGAATGACGCCAGGAAGCTGTTGAATAAAACATTATCATCTTAAAATTTTTGCGTATTTCTTCTGTATAATATTAATGCAACTAAAAGAACATACTAGATTTTGCCTGCAGTGTGCTATTTTTAGTCCCTCAATTAAGCTCTGTTCCAATAGTTATTATCATTAGTTAGCATTTCCATAACAATATGCAGTTTTAACACAAGTGCTTTGTAATGATTTTTAGAAGTTTCTCTGATCTGTGGTCTTATAAGGTAATGCTAATTTACATAAAATTTGCAAGAAAATAAAAGCAATTATGTGGTTCCTACAGTCTATGTTAAAATAACATGCAGTCTGCTTTGTCACAATCAACATGGATTGCAGTTAAAACTAAAGTAAAGAAAAGATGAGGAATTTATGCAAGGTCACATCTGGAATGAGTCAGAGGCCTAGGCACAAAACTTTATCCCCTCAAAGGTCTTATACCATACTCCCCACAATATATTATACTGGCCCAGAATTAAATTGTCAATAACCATATCTTCAGAAGAGCCAGGCATTGTCAGCTTGCATGATGTGTGCTACTGGTGAATACAATTGGAGATGAGATCTGATGCTCTAGGAAATTGGAGCCTTGTCCCCAGGGTTGAATGATGCACATTGGGGACTTACTTCTGGTTAACTGGATCATGTTGGACTGATGCAAAGATCCTCTTCTGGTGGTTTATACTAAATGAACATTTAAGCAATAATCAATATCTATGCATACCAAGGACTCCTTAGAAGTCAAGTTAATTCATTAGAAAAAAGGCTCAAAACTCTGACAAATGTAATATTAAAAGTACTGAAGTCCATTTCTTTGGAATTTCTGAACTTGCAGCCTTTGCTTTTTCTGTTTACTTCTCTGAACTACCAGGTGCTGTATCTCCAGGAGCAGAGGCCACCTCCAAATATCTACTTCAGCTCACTTTCTTCCTTTTATCTCATATCAATATAAAGACTTTCCCATATAAATGTCTTCTGCCTCTGTGTTTTTACTTTAGTAAGAGAGGAAACTTTGGAGACCACAGCAGACTGTAAATCTCACAGCCACTGCTTAAAAGCAGACAAGCAAAAACCTTTTGAAAATGAGTTTTTATATACAGTGTTTCATGTCAGGGAACATCAGGACTTGGCCTAGACCAATAATCATCCTTTGTTTCATTCACTAAAAATTAAAACATTTGCAGAGTCTTATTTTCATAATTTTATTTCTAATGGACTATTGCAAAAAATCTTACATAATCTGGAGGATAAGCAAATATATTCAATCCACAAGTCTCTTAAGAAATATGAGTGCAAAGCAATTTGAATCTTGTTGCAGAGATAAGAATCCCACAACCCCAAAGACCTTCCATAACCCAAACCTTATACTCTTTATCTAAAATATGGAGAATAACTTATAGTTTTGTGTGTATGTATGTGTGTGTACGTGAAAGAGAGAGAGAGAGAGAGAGAGAGAGAGAGAGAGAGAGAGAGAGCATACAAAGAAAGAGTACTCAAGACCTTCTTATACTAGGGACTCTGGCCCCCTTTCAGAAACATCTTTTCTTCTTCTAGAGCAGCAGATGCTGAACATAGAACTTCTCCCTGTTCCTCCCCACTTCTCCTCCCATCTAGATCCACACCCTTTCTGTCTCATTAGAAAAGAATAATCTTCTCAGAGATAATAGTAAAATATAACAAAATAAAATATAATAAGATAAAACAAACCCCATCACACTCATGTTAGGACAATCAGAAGGAAAGGAACACAGAGAAGGCACAAGCATAAGAGACCGGCTTATTTGCACTCTCAGGTGTCCTATAAAAAACACTAACCTGGAAGCAATAATATAAGCTCAGAGGACCTGGTGCACACTGGTGTGGGCCCTGTGAATGCTTCCTCAGTCCCTGTGAGCTCACTGATTGTGATTATTATTTGATTATGTTGGCTTAGAGGTCTTATGTTCTTGGTGTCCTCCATCCCATCTGGCTCTTACACTCTCTCTGCCTTCCCTCTTTATATGTGTGTATGGTGTGGGGATGCCCTGGAGAAGGGATTTGATGGAGACATCCTATTGAGAGCTGAGAGAAGTTATAACTTTTATTCAGGAAATCAGGTAGACTTAGCAAACCGAATGACTGTGACTCTCTAGTATGGGGGAAAGGGGATTCTGGGAAACACACATTATCTCATTAAAAGGACAAAATTTCCTCCCATCTCTTTAGGTGAATCCCCCCTCCTGAGGGGTGGTTCTTTAGAAAAGGAATTGACCTGCCAGCCTGGATTCACTCTTCAGGAATGAGAAATGTGTTATGTTTTTACCCAGAGGTAGAGTTTTTTTGGCTAGAAGGCCATGTCTTTCAAAAATGGATTCTTAGAGCCACAATAACAATGGCTGTAGACAAAGTGAAAAGTACCAAGAGAACACATGTGTGTGGTACTCTAAATCCTAGAGCCTGTTCCTCTGTTTCTGATCAAGATTCTTGGCCTTTGATACACTGTTCTTAATTTGGTCTCCATTTTGATGTTAGGCTAGCTGCACTCAGAATTGATTCCCTTTGAAGGATTTCAATTCCCTTCTATCTTGATTCGGTGAGAAAATTCCTGTTTGCTCCCACCTGGGTGAAACTTAAACTGTTATGGAGTGCCCTTCTGGGATCCTGATTGAATGAAGAAAAGAGGACATGACTGCTCCAAGGTATGGTTGCAAAGAAAGTGTAGATATGATGTGGAAAACAGCCAGAGGCATCTGAAAGTTTCCAGGCTAAGTTGGGCCAACAGACTGAGGTGGGTCATGAGGGGGTTGGGGAAGAGCAAGAGAGGAAGTAAAATCAGAAAGGGGAAAGGGGGACCAAGAGGCCAGGATGAAGACAAGAGACCAAGAACACTAAGAGAGCTTGTAGCAAAAATGGTTGGCTTATATAGGGATCAAAGGCACTGCAGAATTTAGGGTAGGGGCAGGGTGAGAAGTACTGAAGGAGCCACAGGTACTGGGTGAGAATAGTCCTCGGTTTCTTTGAGACCTAACAGTGATGGACAGATTTTCTAAGCAGGAGATATGTGCTATTGATGTTGTGCTGCTGAAATTCTTGCTATATAACATTACAATTAATATATAGTGGGGTCTAGCAAATATGATTGAAGGTGATTCCTTACCTGATTTCTTATTCCTTTTCTACAACTTTAGATAACAAAAGCTTTTCAAATGGAAACTATAGTGTTGTTTTAAAGCCCAGAGCTTAGCACAGTTAATGCCTAATGCTGTGAGTTAATTTTTCCATGTGCAAGTATCTGCAAAGATGTCCATACTCTAATCTCTGTCATCTGTAGAGTATTACAGTAGGTGGAAAAGAGTTAATACACTAGCCTGTCTCTATCTTGGGCTTGAAAGACAAACTAGGTTCATTCCTGTTTATAATTAAATCTCTATTTCTTAAATAGGCTATATACCACCTGTAACCTTAACTACAAATTGTTCTATACTGCCTGTTCCAGGAAATGACAACCATAACTTTGCTTCTATAAGTTATGACCACCTTGTTATAACTACCTTGCAACCATGTCTTTATTTAGGAGGTCATTATGACTAAGGTATTATGCTTATGTTCTGCTTCTGTAACCCCACCTCTTTGCCATCAAATTGTCCAATTGGAAATCTCCTACTCCTGAGCTATAAAAACCCTTATCTCACCCATGTCCAGTGCTGACCTCTTGAACTATCTTAGAGAGGGACAGCTTCTGTGCACAAATAAAAAGCTTGGTTTAACTAATTTGGCCATAAATTGCATCAGCCGTATTTCTCCTACAATCTTTGGAATTATCAGGGTCTTTGTAGATGTGATTAGAGATATGCATTTAAAAATAGGAGCATTAATTAGGATTATTCAGGCTCTTAGTTGCTCTTCCTGCTGCTGTGGTAAAATTCTCAGACAGAGCACCCTGAGGGAGAAGGGGCTTGTTTATTCTGTTTCACAAATGAAGGTTGCAGTCCTTGATTTTGGGAAAGTAATAGCGTCAGGAGCTCAAGGCAGCTGGCAACAAAGCATCCATAGTCAAGACATACAGCAGTGAATTTCTGTTCAGATCTTCCTTTCCATATATGCATTCAAGGGTTCCAGCTAGGGAATGCCATACATTTTTGGAAACTAACTAGGGAATGTTATATACTCTAGCTTCCCAGTGATGGAATGTTTATACACTCTATGATCCTAGCTAGGAAACATTATATACTCTAGAGTTCTAGTTAAGGAGTATTGTAAATTCTAGGGTTCTAGCTAGTGAATGCTATACACTCTAGGGTCCTCGCTAGAGAAAGTTGTATATTCTAGGAGCCTTGCTAAGAAATGCTATATATTCTATTAGACTTCTAGCTGGAAATGGTGCCTTCTATGTTGGGTAGATCTCCCTACTTCAGTTAAGCAATCATGATACTATTCCCTACTCCCCACCCTGGCTATAGGCATGCTCAGCCCTATCCATCTCCAAAGTGGTTCTAGATTCTGTCAAATTGACAAATAACACCAACCATCACGTTCAGAATGTCTGGCTGAATACACATGGAAATTGTGGACAAGGAAGATGAAATAGAAGCAGGAGAGGGCAGAGATTGCTTGTTTAAAAAGGATTTTGTGGGTGGGGCTCATTAGCATCATTAGAAAGGCTTCTAGGAGTGAAAAGTAGCTTTGTGTTGATGGCTAATGAGGAAATAGAAATCACAGGCCTACCACTTCAAGAAACTGAGCCCAGCCAATGGTGTGAAGGTACTTGAAATAGATCCCTCTGCACAGACTCTAGGGAGAATGGCAGGAAATTGTTGCCTTAGTCTGCAGAGACATGGGTTAGACTGCATAACTTTAGAAACCATTAAATAATTAAGTCAGGCCATTAAGCCTCTGGTTATTTTGTACAGCAGCCACAAAAACATAATAAACCCTGCACTTCTGGTGTTCTCTGGTATACTTCCCTTGTGTGGGTCTTCTTAAATCTGCTGTTATGGAAAACTACCTGGAAGTGTGCCTTTGAGACAGTGTCATCAAAGGGCCTAATGCAGCATAACACATACAAAACATAGCTTTAGCATACTCTATACATAGTAATGTAAAACACCTCATTGCACCCAACCTTTTTATGACATTCACTGTTGATGCTGATTCTATCCATTATAAAAATTTCACATCCTGTATGAAAACCATTTGAAGAACTAGCCATCAAGCACATCACCAGGACCCATCCAGTGTTTGTTTGGGTGGATGCTATGGTTTGTCTGGAGCTGAGTGTGATCCTCTAAGACTCCATATGCCAGGACCTTGGTTACCAGTATAAGGTAGAGCTGATATGTGACAAGTGAGGCCTGTTGGGAGGTCAATGGGAGTGGTCAAAGTAGCTCTCATGAAATCCTAACTTCTAAAAGTGTGCTGACCTTCATTAGAACGTGCAAAATGCTGTATCAGCCTTCAGATCTGTTAGTTAAATAATCATCTTTTTTAAAAATAAAATATAGAGATTGAAGTACTTAATTTCTAGAAACAGGAAACAGACTAATTTAGAAAGCCAATGTAGGGCTAGAATTTTGCATTTCTAATGAGTTTCTCAGGGATGCTTAAAGTGCTGTTCAGGTGAATTTACCTTAATAATTAGCATTTACTAAAGTAAAATAATTCTTTGTCCATTTATTTTCTATTTTTTTTTAACCTAGGGCCACACTAAGATTTGTCTAGATGCACACCCTTTCTTGGAGAAAAGGAAAATAGGGAATGATGAACATTTAATGGCTTTTTGTTATGTTAATGAAGGCTCCTGAAGTTATGTGGAAATCTGGCACTGAGGCCATCTTACTGTGCCTTATGTATTGAGGATTTTTTTAAATTAAAAATTTTATATTGGAGATCCAAGATGGCTGCCACGAGAGAACACTGTGTCTGAGGAGTAGGAGAGCAGAAACAACGCAGCGACCAGGAGACTGAACTCTGGGACCTAAAACGCCAGCATTGTGAGTGCCAGGTGAGCGGAACTC
>CM053763.1:68524478-68541527 GCA_028658305.1 Pachyuromys duprasi | reverse complement strand
GAATAGTGATTCCTCAAGACCCAGCTATACCACTCTTAGGCATATATCCAAAAGATGTTCAAGTACACAACAAGGACATTTGCTCAACCATGTTCGTGGCTGCTTTATTTGTAATAGCCAGAACCTGGAAACAACCCAGATGTCCCTCAGTTGAGGAATGGATACAGAAATTGTGGTACTTTTACACAATGGAATACTAGGACAGGAGCTCCAAAAGGACCAAATATATCAGGGCATAGGGGTCTTTTATGAGACTGTTTCTCCAACAAAGGACCATGTATGGACATAACCTAGAACCCCTGCTTGAATGTAGCAAATGGTAGCTCAATATCCAAGTGGGTACCCTAGTAAGGGGAACAGGGACTATTTCTGACATGAACTCAATGGCTGGCTCTTCTACACCCCCCCCCCCATCCCTTGAGGGAGAAGCAGCCTTGCTAGGCCACAGAAGAGGACATTGCAGCCAGTCCTGAAGAGACCTGATAAGCTAGGGTCAGGTGGAAGTGGAGGAGGTCCTCCCCTATCAGTGGACTTGGAAAGGAGCAGGGAGGAGATGAGGGAGGGAAGGGGGGATAGGGAGGGAATGCGGGAGGGGGCTACGGCTGGGATACAAAGTACATAACCTGTGATTAATATAAAATAAATATAAAAATGTTAAAAAAAGAATGTATGTTAATGAACTCAATGGCTGGCTCTTTGACCTCCCTTCCCCACAAGGGAGAAGCAGCCTTGCTAGGCCACAGAGGAGGACATTGCAACCAGTCCTGAAGACCTGATAAGCTAGGGATAGATGGAAGGAGAGGAGCACCTTCCCTATCAGTGGACTTAGAAAGGAGCAGAGAGGAAATGAGGATGGGCGGGTAGGATTGGGAGGGACTGAAGGAGCAGGATACAGCTGGGATACAAAGTTAATAACTAATATTAAAAAATAAAAATTAAAAAAGAAGAGGTTGTCTTTCATGGGCAGATGTTGGAAAGATTTCTTTATAAGATTCTTCAGGCATTCTGTCATTTCTACCAAAACCAGAAGTACCAATACTATGTAAAAATTTTCCTATATGATTTTATTGTTAAGTTTTACTGAAAAGACTCATTTTCATTTAAAAAGTAGCATGTATTCACATCAAACATGTTGGGCACCTAGAATATGATATAATTTTACTGGGGTCAAACTCAAAACTTATACATATTAGGTAAATTTAGTAATGCTGAGTTATATTACTAGGTCTTTATATAAGTCTCTAGGCTTTTGTAATCCATTACTTGTAATGACATTGTCTCTCTCTTTGCTTTATCCCCTAAATACTAGAATGACCACTGTGCAAATGATTTGCAACACTAGTGCAACAAATTAAACTTCCTGAGGAATACCTGGATAGGTATTCATTCAGTTCCATTGCCCCCGACAAAGCCTTTCACATGCTGGAGCTCTTCTGCAACTCATGATAGCGGGAAAGTCAGAATTGATTTTATTAGATATTAAATGTCCTTTAAGAAGTGATGGTGTTAGGTATTTATCACTGAATTTCAGTGAGTTAATGATTCTCTGAACCAATATCTCTGACTTTTTAATCACCTGTCTCATCCCACTTAAAGCTTCATGCTGTAGATGTTGTAGAAAACAGAGTGGCCATTCCTCAGAATGAAACCACAGACACTGTATGATTAGCAGCCACATTGTGCTTGATGAAAGGGAATAGAAGTGGAGGCTCAACTCTATTTGCACAATTATGTTCATGGCTGCTTTATTCACATCAGCAAAAAGGTGGAATCAACCAAATGTTGACTATGTGTGAAAGTGGTTGGAAAATGCAGTGTGTGTGTATGTGTATGTGAATGTGCACTGAAATATTATTCAGGCTTGAAGATGAATGATATTATGACCCAGGCTACAACAGAAATGAACCATAAGAACATTGTTCTAAGTGAAATAATGCAGAACTTTTGTGTGACTCCACTTTCCTCACTTACCTAGGAGAGCCAAACGTAGGCCAGAGAGAACATAGCTCACTCACGGCTGGTATGACAGAAGAACAGGTTTATTCTCTAATGAGCTGCTGTTGGGGATTGTGAAAATGTTTTGGCAATGCACAGTGGGCACTGTTGCAGAACTTTGGAAACAGGCTCAGTGGCACAGATTGTATAACTAAAATGACTGAATGGTAAATTTTATGTCAAGGAAATGTCAACACAGTGTTTCTTCCCATTAGAGTCAGGCCAAACAGTCCTTTCAACTGCCTGTGTGGCAAATCTTTTAAGAGGGTTGGATTGTACTATTTTGGCTCAAAGAATTAGTCCTCTTCTGTGAAAATCTAGTTTATGCATGTTTTTGTAATTTTTAGTTCCTATTTGGTTTTGAGCCTGGACTATTGCAGATTTTAGCCTCCCCATTTTAGTAGTTCCTACTAGACCAGGAGCAGCTATGGGCTCTGGCTTCCACCCTAGATGCAAATCCTATTAGATTGCTGATTCCATGACATCCTTTCTAGTTACTCACAATATGAAGCAATGCTTGACTATTACTACCTAATGACATGACCTACATAGCAGTGTTTGGTTTTCTCATTGCTATACTTTTTTTTTCTGGAATGATCTGTTTATATTTTTGTTCTATAAGACTCAGCACCAGAGACAGTCTTACTCATTTTTATATACCCAGTGTTTAACACAGTGCTGAGTAGCTGTCAGTCATCTATAGCATTTAGCAGCACGATGAACAATATTTCTCTGATATAATGTATTTCTTATGCCCTATTTAAACCTTATAGTTAAAGGTTTAAATAACTAAGAGTGGGGTTATATTTTCATTTTACAAATAACAAAAGTACATCTTGGAAATCTGAGCTCTTAGAGGTAGACATCAGAGAACAGTAAACCTTAAGATAGGTCTCTTGACTCAATAATGCAAAGCATGTTTAATAACATCACACTTGCCTCTGAATTTCCTTTTTAAATATTGGTGGAGAAAACTACTTCATAGGTTAGTGGTATAGTTCAGTTGGCTACAGTGCCTGCCTGCCAACTATGAGCCCTTTGGTTAGACCTTCAGTACTCCATAAAACAGGGCACACACACACACAGGAACACGCACTTGCGTGCACACACACATCATACACTGCATTTTCCAACCCTGTTCATGTGTGGTTAATTCCACCTTTTTGCTGCAGCACATCACAGCACATCACAACAGGAACACTAATGCAAGAAGGTCATTCACATCACAATGAATGCAAAGCACAAAGAGACTGGAAGGAGCTGAAGCTCCTTCACATTGCCTGCAAAGGCTTGCCCTTGTAACCTAACTTCCTCAAATAGACATCACCCATTCAAGTTCCTAAACTTCAAATAAAAGAAGAGACTCACTGTCAGAGTGACAACCTTTCAAAGCAGAGGCCTTTGAGGAACAGGTCAGAGGTAAACTATAGTGAATTGTATGGGGTTGAATTGAACTAACAATTAATAATGTCGGGCACCATTCCCTGTGCTTACTGGTTACAGATACGTCTTTTGTCTATTTCCAGAATGGATTATTCAGTTTATTTCATTGCTGAATTGTGGTTTGCTCATTAATCTGAGGAGCCGATCTTCATCACATACATTATTTGTAAAGGTTCATTTGATTAATTTTCACTGTCATGGCCATGCATTTGCCCTACAAATATTTCAGTTTGATGAACTTCAATTTAATTTTCTTTTCTTGACTGTGCTTTTGGTGTCATATGCAAGCAATCACTGCCAGCTTAGCATGTTTAAAACAAACAAACAAGACCAATTAATCAGTATTGGAAAAATGCCCAATTAGCTTTTACAATATGATTGATACTATTTTCACTTTCCACTTCAGTAAACAAAGTAAAATACAGTGGTGAAAGAACAGAGACTTAGCTAAATATATTTTTGGTACAAATCTTGCTAAAATATTTAAAACACTAATAAAAGATGTCTAATATTGTCAATATGTTTATTGTCCCAGGTAAAATAATGTGTCTTTGCCCATTGTAAGCCTAAAATAAAGGCTGTTCTCATATCCATGAAAGTCTGCAGTATCTTTATTTGTTTGCTTGCTTTTAGTTTTTTCTTTTTTATACTGATATGTGAATAGAACTAATTTTGTCTCTGATGAGGGAATTTTGCAAATATCTTTCTTCTCCTTCCTTAAGTGGAATATACAGGTTAATTGTGCATCACAAACCCACAAAGTATTTACTTGCTTTCTGTACATTGCTATTGATTTAAATTCATATGAAGAAGAATACATTAATTTGCAGGCAAAGAAATGTCAGCACTGATTTACAGCTCATGCACTGTCAGGACATAGGCACCACTATCTGGCCCCTTGTAAGAATGGAATTCTGTAGGTATGGAGACTAAAAATCACCACCCTACAGACACAAAGTGATATAAAACCAATGTATCTTACTCTTAAACCAGTTGCTGAACTGAATCTTGAAAGGTATCCAGTATCCTTGTTAGAAAGAGGATGATCTTCCCAAACCTGTTTTCCAGGGGTAATGAAATCCCTGTGCTCCCAAAACACTGCATCTCTGAAGTAAGATCTCAAAGAATCTGGACTCCCTCTTAACAACAGAATGCAAACGTCACCCCTCTGTGAGAGAGGAATGAGCTCTGTGTTTATGTAGTCAAAATTACCTGCTTAGAGAGCCATCTGCACAGCATGCTACTGTCTGTTTGCCAGGGTTTGTATTAAGAGGGCTAGATGCCACTGACAAAAAAAATTAAAAATCAATGAATAAGAGTGAACATAGATTACATAGTGAACATGGGGAGAGAATGGGGATTCCCATGCTCTCACCAAACGATGAGACAGAGATACTTTTGGAGAATTCTGGCTATTATTGGCTGTAATCATAATATACTAATTTGTGCTTAAAGGCACAAAATTGATGTCAGGATGAGAGGTATGTCAAATGTGCGTGTGTGTTTGTGTGTTTAAAAAGCATCCATTTCAATGTACATATATAGATAGATAATATTTGGGGGTCTTATTTATTATTTCTTTTAAGAAATCTTAAATAACCTTAAATAAAAACCACACTATTTCTTTCAACACACTGCTTTTCCCCAAATGTTTTCTTTTTACTCTATCAACCAGGAGAAGCCTAGAAGTTGATGTTTCCCAGCGTCTTTACGAATGTCCAGGAATTCATTAAAATGATTGGTAGTTCATTTCTGAGCAAACAACTAACAGCTACATTTCTAGTACCGATTTTAATTAAAAGAATATTTCAGGCACCTTAGCAGGGTGATGCATTTTATTTTGTTCTGACCCCTGCTCCTTGTTCTGGTTTTAACATAGCAGCCAAGTAGGGCATGTATGCTATATGAAAGTGCTTACTATTCTTTAAGTGATGTGCAGAGAAATAGTATAAAGAGAAATGTTCTCCAGCATTTAAAACTTGACACTGTCCTAGCTGGAAGTGATTTTCATATTTTGGATGTGTTTTCTCCATATAATTATTATTTTTCTGGTGGCTCATCAAAATTTCAGCTTCTGTGTTGCTTCTAAAACCCACATGAATTCATAGACCATCAGATTAAGGGTTATTTTGAAGAAAAAGAAATAAAAAATGAAATACAATAATAGCTTAATGGATACATTTTTAAGAAAAACCATCATCTTTTGATTTAAGAACAGCAAGAAAAAGTTTCCCATGAGATATCTTTATAGCTGAGGAGAAGGTATAAAAAAATCACTATCTATCCCACTAAAAGTTCAGTACGGTTAAGCACATTACTATATAGATTCGAAGATCGTTCCATTTTCTGATGGGAATCATCTGTAGGCTTGAAGAATGAAACAATATCTACAACGCAAGCTCCAAACAATATTTTGGCTCTTGGGAGATGAGAGGTCAAAGATGAGCTGAGCCATGGTTCATGCAAAAATGAGGGGAGTAAATTATGTCAACAGGGTTGTCAGCTGAGAGAGCAGGGCTCACCTGGCTCATCTGTTGCATTGATGACTGATATTCAGTTGTGCAGGCATCAAGTATCATCGAACTGTGTTGTCAAAGGTCTTGGTTCAAAGACATATTTGTTTTTAAATGTGTGAGCTTATTCGGTTGAGAACTGAGCACTTACTTGTTGACCAAGTTGAGGACATAGGGTAAGATCAGGTATGCAGATGGGAAGCACATTTGATTTCATTATTAAAGTGTTCAGAAGAACAAAATAGGCACAAAGTCCTACAAACTATGTGAACCAGTCTGACCCTAACACTACAATGGAAATATTAAAGCCCTATCCTTTCTCGTATCTAAGACAAAATACTATATCTTGGGGTTATTTTAAGAGCTATAATTTGCTTTTTCTCCTCACTCCATGGCCAAAGATATGCTTGTACCACTCCACAGTGTGAGTTTCTTTGTCTCCTGGTTGGAAGCCATCCAGATTCGTTTGCCGTCTGTCAGTGTATGTCCTTTTATCTAATGATGTGGTCATCACAGCTGATTCTTACACCGTATGTGAAATCTACATGAACAAGAAAGTCAGCCAGCATCTTGGGAAACAGTTGACATTTGCAATGGCATTTGTTATTGCCTTGACATTGATTTATATTTTAGTATTTTTGTACAATGTACTGTCTGTTAATAAAAATAGTATTGGACAATACAGTGCTCCTTTTGGATAAGTCTTTGAAGAAATTCATGAAGTAGATTAAAAGTAGAGATTTCACTGCTATAGTTCTGATCCTTTGGTGATTTGCACTAAAATCACCCTCCATGAAATGAGTGTTCTTATGTGCCAGAAAGACACTCTCTATATTAACACTACTTTGAAAAGCAGTTTATTTTAAAGTTCACTTAACAGTCAAGTGTATAAAACATGTTATAGTCTTCCTCAAACTAAGTATTTTTTTCTTGTTGGTGTGAGAAAGAAAACATGTTTAGGAAGTTTTAGATTTCAGATTTAAGTTTCAGATACACAAAAGTTTCCCTTCTATATGAAATATAAATATAATTTTCTATTTGAGTGTTTGCTTTAATATAAAACCAATGCTGTAGTAGAAAATCCAGTGCCTCAAGATGAACTATATCTGATTCCAATAACTTATGCTTTTAAATTCAACACATTTTGTATTTTGTCTGCGTGTGTGTGTGTGCTATATGTGTGTTTGGTGCATGAATGTGTATTTAGAGTTGTGTGCACCAATAAGGGTACATAAAGAGGCCAGAAAAAGGGATGAGTTGCTTTTATTTACTGCTCTAAACATTGTTAGGTGAGGAAGGGTTTCTCACTGAACTGGGACTCCCTTTGAGCTAGGCTATTTGAGCAGGAAGTTCTAAGGATTGCAACCCCCAACCATGCTGTCAAATTCAAGGTTTACAGGCATGTACAGCTAACCCTCTCTTTCTACATAGACAATAGGAACTCAAATTCAGGTCCTAATTCCTGCAGAGCAAGTGCTGTCATCCACTGAGCTATGAGTCGCAATTCCACAAGGTTTAATAATTATCTATATCATGGTTCTTTATAGAAAGAGAACAACTGCCAGTGCATATATATGCACACACTTATATGCACACCAAAGAAAGAGATATTATGTGGCATTGCCATAGCGATTATGGAGGCTGAAAAATCCCAGTCTACCTTCTGCACACTGAAATCCAAGGAGAGCTGGCTGTGTGTTTCAAAGCCTGGGAGCAGAAAGTGTGAGTTTCAGTTCAAGTCTAACAAGAGCTCTGGTCCCCCACTCAGTGGTCAAGGTAGCAAATTCATCTTCTTCCAGCTTCTTGTTCTATTCTGGTGTTCTCCTTCTACTTGAGGTTCAAGATGTGAGCTGCAGCTGTTTCCCAGTCTGAAACTGTAAGCCCAACTGAACAATGTTTTTTATAAGTTGCCTTGGTGATGTTTTGTCATAGCAATAGAAAAGTAACTAAGACAGGCTGGATGTAGCCAGAGATGGTTGGCTGGTCCTGCCCATTTCTCTGGAGAAGAATAAGAATCTTTTCAGAAGAAAAATAATGCTATACAACTGTTTTTTTTTTCAAAGAAGAAAGCTCTATGTTCTGTTTTTTTTCCAAATTGTGTGTGTGTGTGCGCACACGTGTAAATATCTAAAACGTACAATAAAGTTAATTAGGTTATTGTAATAAATTATGACATTTTGTAAAACATTTCTACTTACAAAACATAAAGAAAATAATGCAAAGAATGGAGTACTATATATGTGGTTCTACTTTAAATCATTCTCACCAAATTACTCAACATTTCCAAAATTTCACATTTTATTCTTTCTCTAAATGTGGAATTTCTAAGATATTATATTATTACAAAAGGAGAACATTTTATATGTATTTATTTTTTCAATTAGAATATTGAGAATCAAATTATTCATAATCATAGACACCAGAGACATAGAGCTGAGAAAAAATCAGCCCATTTTTCAAATTTCTCACCATCTCTTGAGTAAAATAGAAATGCAAAACATACAGATAACACCAGTTAGAAGCACAGTGCCATAGCCACAGTATGCCATAGAAGCACAGAATGAGAAAATGCTGAGCATGACTATCAATCTTAGTCTGTACAATCAGGAATTTTCTAAATCTGGCTCAGTTTGTAAATTCAACTTCTACCTGGTCTAAATACCCAGGGAACTAAATACCCAGGGAACTAAATATTGGAAGCCAAATACCCAGGGGACAGGCAGAAAGAATGGCACTTCTCTAAACACCCAAGATCAATTTGAAAATATGCTTTAAACAACACAGGCAGTTTCAACATTCCTAATCATTATGTTCTCAGTTATGCCTTGTCTCTTGTTCTCATGATATTTCTGTGACTTATGAAAATAGTAAGTTTGTTCAAAGGTTTATGGACATCCACCCTACAAACCAGCTCAGTAATCTTCCAGATGTGTCTTTATGGTGCTTGTTGGAAGCTTAGTAATAATATGATGGCAACAGCCAATTCTCTGAACACTCATGAAAATAGATGAGAAACTACAAATCATGCGTTTGGGGAAAACAAATATTTGGCAGGGCAATTCTTAGAGAAGGTATAATACATTCACCCAAAAGTAGAGACATGCTGCCTTGTGTCTGTGTATGATAAGTGGCAGGGAGAGTTTGAGAGTGGTTCAGCCTCATGTTTAACAGATATGATAACCTGATTTGGTGATTCTGTTTGTATTGTGTAATAGCAGTTTAAGGGCTAGTTTTATTTATGTGCTTCAAACTTCTAAATGTGGCTTTATTTGTCTTTCTATAAAAAGTATCGGTCAAATACATAAATTGTTTAGTAACAAAACACAAAAAATCATAATAGCCAGGAGGATGTTCAAGCAGGAGCCTTTTGTACTGAGGGATGCATGCTGTCCCATGGTGTAGACACAGTAAGGTGAAAATGATGGATAACAAAGGAGATGAATGAAACCATGCAAATAGACCAAGAAAAACTGATAGATTGGGAGTTAATATTGAGGTGGGTTCCTGCTAGTGAGAGAGGCAGACGTAGTCAGTATGACAGAAGAGAGAAGAGGGGTGAAGGTACTGATGTAAAGCATCATTTACTGTGAGTGAATTAATGTGGGCCAAGTACCTGGAATACTGCTTGGGCCACACAAGGCTCAATAAATGCTGCCAACACTGCTGATGAGTTAAAGAAATGTTTGAAAAAATCGACCCAATATCACTAATCTGTCAGAATACATAAATGGTCTTGGTTTCTTTGTGTTTCAGGCATCGAATACCTGAGACTGGGTAGCTGTTATTTCCCTCAGTTCTGTATTCTGGAATTCCCAAGATTTTGTTGTCAGTGCTCCATGTCTCCCAGAGGCTCTGTTCTCATAGGGTAGAAGGGGTGGAAGGCAAGACAGGTCTAAGCTCGTTCTCTTCAAGTCTTTTATAATCCACTCATAAAAACAGAGCCCTCGTAGCTTAATTATTTCCCCAAAGACCTCACCTTGTAATGACATTACAAAAGGGATTACATTACATAATGCCAGGGATCTCAACATAATGCCAGTGGCATACATTTCAACCACAACAGAACATGAGCAATGATGCCATGTTTCTTGTTATCTGCTTAGGAGTGTGTCTGATAGGGTCAGATCTTGGGCTGTCTGAGTAGGACTGTGGATCTATGATATTTCCCTAGGCTGATGTGTTAAAGGATACAATCTCAGGGAAGTTTTTGTTGCTAAAATTCCTGTCTGGAATAGGAGACATGCCAACACCAACCTCTTTGTAAGGTCCCAAGACAGGATTCTACTCTGGAGAACCAGTATGTTTATTGAGCTTTCCTAAAAAGAATAGAGGAAGGGTTATCTACAGAAGGGTGGTGCTTCACCCAAAAATTCAGAATAGGAACATCTTTACCCAAATTGATGATGGCTCTCCTATAGCCACATCAATAAAGACTCTTCCTTACTCCTTCCCCATCTATTCTCTAGCCCCTTCTTCAAGACCCTCCACCCAGGCTATGTGAACTTAGGACAGAACTGCATACAGTTTGTTGGGAGTGGTGGCTTGTTATTCAGATAAAGGCCTGTGCCTCTCTCCATCCCTGCTTCTATGAAGGAAAGTAAAGAACATCAGACCAAATTGTGATAATCATTTACAAGAAGGTAGTAGGGATTTTAAGAGGAAATACCTACTATAAAATGTTTAGGTCATTAGTACCATGCATTGAAAAGAATGTGGGATCTTGGGCCTTCTCTTTCTTTCATTTTGACTTTCAGATCATGAGATGAACAGTTTTCTTTTTTAACCTCATGTCCTTGACCTGTTATGCTTCCTTATATTGACCACACTTCAGTAAGACCAAGAATCATGAACAGAAACCTCCTAAACTGTGAGCTAAAGCAATCTTTTTCTCCTTTTAAGTTGTCTTGGTTATTGTTACAATCAGGAAAAGCTGACTGATACAGTCCTCACTTGCTACTTAAATTTCTCGGTTTTGTTTTATTCTGTTGCTAGTCTCCCTTTTTGACTTTCTCTCATCAGTATCCTTTTTATTGGAAAGTACCTCATTATCAAAGCTCTCAAGTACGCCCTCTTGGTGAGTGTTGTATTTTGTTGTTTCCAATTGAGCAAGAACATACTTGCTCTTGAGATGGTAATGTATGCTTTTATCTCCCAGAGAATGATTCCAGGACATTGGTAAAAGAAGCTGGAGTTGAGGAGGAGAAATCTGTGGAAAATGATGTAGTTACTAGGGTCTGGCAGACAATGGTACTGACAGACGCTGGATCATAACAAGGAAGCAGAGCAGTGTCACAGACACAGAGGATGCCCCGTGAAGGAGGCAGAGGTCATGAGAAACCATATTGGGACTGATAAAGAGGCTGAAATGATTTTCACTCCAAATGCTAAAGTGTGTAGGCATGCCAACCATATTTTGAGTGGAGAACTGAAGAGAGGGCTCAGTGGTTGAGAGCACTGACTGCTCTTCCAGAGGAACTACGTTTGATTCCAAGCACCCACACGATGACTCACAGCCTAACTCCAGTTTCAGGGCATCTGATACTGTACTCTTACGGTCTCCAACTGAAAAAGGCATGCATATAGTGCAAAGATATACATGAATACACTTAAATAAAGTCTCGATAATAATTAAAGATCATTAGTAGAGACAATACCCTCAAAAATGAAAATCACATTCCAGTTAAAGCAGGTAGGACCCATTAATTCTGAAATTGGTGGGAGAAAAACCAGTTCCATAATTGTGAGTCAAATTTGAAGCAAAAGCTTTAAGTAAATGCTGACCAGGAAGAACTTTGATCAGGTCCACTCTGTGTATAACCTGAGCTGTAAAACAAATTGCTGAGGACACTGAGCAATTTGCTCCCTGTACTAAAATTCAGAGCACACAGAAAGGGGAGCTGCAGTCGTAGGGAGAAGAGGGCAGCACCACGGGAAGGGCTGAGGTAAGAACAAGGTCATGTGGGTAGAAATTAGAGCAGTGGATCCAGCGCAGGAACCCACACTCTGAAGGAACCGGCTCTCCTCTTACCAAAGAACACTTGTAGCTTCTGAGGGGAAACAAACCCAATGAACAGCTAGATCTCCCTCTTTGTTGAAACTATGCAGCATTATAGATGTTGTCAGAGACATTCTGCTCTCTCTGAACCTATCTTGAAGTTCCTTTGCTGTTCATCAACAACTGTAATCAGGTAAAGGACTGCCAATAGTTTCTCAAAGAGATAAGTGCAACATTATATGTCTTGTTTTATTTACTTAGAAAATAGTACATCTTGTCCCAAAGGTCAGTATCATCAACTCTGCTGAGGACTTGGCAACTTTAATACAATTAGGAACCCTAATCTGAATAAATTAGAGGCTCTGAGTTGAATAAAGTTTAGAACTCTAATTACCTTCCTTTCCCGTGGATTGTGCTTCCCGCCTACTCCCAGACACTCCATCCCCATGGAGAATGCAGCCTATTTTATTAACTTCCTGTCTAATTTTATCTATTATTCTACAAGAGCATTTTTCAGCAACTACAGAATCCGTATGGAGGATGACTCCGATTGCTGTCCTTTCATTCTCAAATAAGTGAGTTTATTAAAAGTGTAGCAAGCAAATGCACAAGAACAAGTCATTACTAGCAGATAGATAATGTAATGAAACCAGAGGCCTCCAACTGGTGGAAATAACTGGGGAGCCCTTGTGAGAGACACCCTGGAGTCCCCAATTGAAAAACTGACCTCTGCGCAGAGTGAACACCTGGCTCCTGGTTTCCCAACACTGACCTGTTTCAAATTATGGGATAAGCAATGACAATCACCCTTGAAATTGGTTTTCCTTCTAGTTGTTCCTGGGACATAATGCTTTTATTAGCTGTTGTTCTTCTTAGTCCCTGTTGCTGGGGCCTAGCCTAACTTAGAACAATTAGAACATGTGTGTGAGAGTCTGGGATAAGGGGATTCTCCTCACTTCCAGAGTCCATTTTTAGTGAGTGTAAACAGCATGTGACAACTTGGCAATATACTTTACACTTTATGCAATTCACATTTGGGACCACAGAGTGTGTTGTGGAGAGTTCCTTTGTATGGTCTATGATTTTGCATATGAACTTCTAACAAAGATACTAGGGGCATGTCTGTAGTGTGACTATGCCAAATGTTCTCAGTCATTTTCCCACCTCCCCTTAGAGAACAGTCCTGTCTCATTTGAGGACTGCTGTCCCTGAGTCAAGTGAGCCCAAGAATGCTGATTTTCCCATATATTATATTGGGAATTCAGGCTTTGGATGGAGTGTACAAACTGGGTCTATTCTTTCATGTCTTCTGGTCTTCCCCAACACACTAAATTATAAAGATATTTAAAATAATTAATTAGTATATGTGACTTTACCATTTATTAAAGTTGAAATCAAATATGTATATTAATGAGATGAATATACTTGCTTATTTTCACATGAAGGTATCTTGGCCAAATATTTGCCCTTGCAGGACATAGAATTCTTTCAGTATTTTCAGAGATAGTCAATAATTTATCTTTATAAATCACCAATGCTGAGATTGCTGCTTCACATAAATGTATAATACAAAATGGCAAATGTTTATAGGGCAAGTTCAGAAATGGTTTGAAATTCTGTCCTAATCTCAAGCCAAAAAGCACTTAATGATTTTATTTTCTATGTGTAAAGTTAAATTTAGCAACTCAACAGCAATTTTTAAAAGCAGACATTCTAATACCATATAATACACAGAAATACTACTTTGAAGACCAACAGGAAAATCTTAAAAGTCTTTGTTTTCTATAATTAAACCACTATGGTTTTAATTGTTTGTTTGTTTAGATAAGATCTCTCAATGTAGCCTTGGCTGTTCAGGACTCCCTTTGTAGACCAGGCTGATCTCAAACTCACAGCACTCCTCCTGCCCCTGCCTCCCTGAGTGCTGGGGTTGAAACTCACAGCGATCCTCCTGCCCCTGCCTCCCTGAGTGCTGGGGTTGAAACTCACAGCACTCCTCCTGCCCCTGCCTCCCTGAGTGCTGGGGTTGAAACTCACAGCACTCCTCCTGCCCCTGCCTCCCTGAGTGCTGGGGTTGAAATGCATGTGCCACCATGCCGGGCTCCATATGCATATATATGTATATTTTTAAGAGCAGAAAACTTTGCTTGTACAGTCAACACATTGCAGTTCATGACACTGATTTATCTCGAGACTAAGCTGACCTGTTTCAGCCTGTGCAGAAATGTGTGCACTGCAAAGTGTGTGTGTTCTGAGCCCAGGCTGCAGTGAAGCCTTACAAAGTGAGAGCTGCCAGAGATACCTCAGATTCATTACAGTATTCATTTTGAGTTGATTTTGTGGTTACATGTTCAGAAACCCTTTACTATCGTCAAATTTCTTACCATACATTTTTTCTCAGTTTTTCCAAATCTAATCTTTGCTTAGACTAATGAATTATCAAAAGATTTGAATTGCTTTATTTATGAGGATGCACTTCATAGTTAAAAAAATCTTTACAGTTGTCTTAGGATGCTAAGTTCAAAAAACTATACAAATAAAAATCCATTGATTAAGTACAATATATAATAGAAGGTAAATTTAATTTCACTTGGAAACCTATGAACGAGAAGTTATAATTAATGTAATTAACTCCTCATTATGAACTTCAATGAACCACAAATCAGTATGACATATTATAGAAAAATGAAAAGAATTATTACAGACAATTCTATTTTACTTTCCAAAGTCAATTAAACTGACATGATATATCATAATATGAAGTTCATATTATTCAATGGCATAATATTTATTTTACTATATCCAGAAAATAAGTTGTAACAAATATGATTCTTTATATATACCCTAAATATCTTGAATAATTTAACTGGACCTATTTAAAAATTCCAACACCTTTATTATTAAACTAAAATCTAAAGAAGGAAAAATGAATGTAACTGTAATATTTATTGGCATAAGACGGTATAGATGGGGAAATAGAACTTGTCATTCAGATTCTGCCACGGCTGCAATAATGGAGCCCATTATTGCTTGTTAATGTTGCTGGATGTGATATGTGTCAAAGGGAAATACCCTGGGAATGCTTTGGGTAGAAGGGATGAGTGGCCTGGCCCAGGCCAGAGTTCTCAGGAGAGAAGGAGGTTTCTACTACTCTTGCTGCTGCAGAGTCTAAAACAAAGGTGGTGTTACTCTTTTTGGTAATGTCATTCTGGTGAATGGACTACAAACAGTGGAATCCATACTTAGGCACTGGAGCAACCCAGAACTTTGAGTGAGAAGAATCGGAAAATTAGAGAAGGAAGCCAGGCAGATCAGGGAACTGCTCCATCGGTAATCACACCATAGTGGCTCTTCTGTCCTCTTCAACTAGGGGCTGCATTGGGAGAGTTCTGAAAACATTTTCTATTAAAGGAAAACCCCACCACCATTGAAGTGTTGCTCAGCTTCTGAAACTATGCATTCATTGTATTCACCTGCTCATCAATACCTCAAGCAGCTGCAGAGTATCACCTTCATGTCTCTCAAACATCCTTGCTGTCAAGTCTGACACTCCATGGAACACATCCTCCTGATTGGCTAAAGACCCCTGCTCCAATGCAGTCACAATCATCCTGGGGGCTAGGGTGGCAGATGGAGTCTTCCCTGAAGATTTTCTTCAGGTTTTGAATTTCATAGAAGGGAATTGTATTGGCTCAAAACTTCTGGAGTTTTCCTGAAAGAGTTTGACTCTACAAAGAATTTAATAAGGAGGATCTGGAGCATTCATTGAAACAGGGAGCTGGAGAGAACCTCCATGAGACTTGACTCTGCACACATCATAAGTTATATTTTTATCCAGAGATGACTTCTCAGAGTTCTAATTTGAAGAGCTACTTGGGAGATAAGGGTCAATAAAACAGCTGTGATATGACTTTCCTGCCATGAATATGGCAGTGCACAATTTTGGGTAATGTGTTACACATTCTAGGGGCTTTCATGTGATAAACCCACTGGAAAGCAACCAACTAAAAATCTGCCTGCTCCTTTAGCTAGAATCCCCTGTTTGGTAATGTGCTCAGATCTCATGGGTAATCCTAAATCCATAGTTAAGGTGATTGCTGGTGCATAGTTGCTGTCGGTGGCATTTGTGTTTAGGAGTGTTTTAATGGATGCAGATTCTTTCCTTTCCTTTTTTTTTTTTTTTACTTCTGCTCATTAGCCATTTAGATGAAAAAGCAAGAGAAAACAAAAAGGAAACTTCAGGTAGTAAAGTAGGAGAAATCGAGATATAGAAACATATGAAACTGAATGTCATGATAACAGTGATTTTAAAGGGGAGAAAGAGCATAAAGGAGATGAAAACAAAGAGCTGTGATGACAGCAGCCCGAGGCAGTGAGAACTGCAGAGGAGGCATTGCTGACTGAGAGCCTTCCTCTGCATGCACTCACCACTGTTTCCATTGGTGTGTGTGCCATTCCACGCACCACAGAATTTGTTGATTTAAACAAGTATTACAAATAAGGGTGGTTAGACAGAGTCAAGGTCATCCTTCCCGGGCTCTGTTCTGTCTGCTGTATTAGCTGGGATGCTGATAACAGAGTGGGTGGAAGGACTCCACAATTACTGTTTTATTCTAACAAACCCCTATTTTATAGATGTTCAGACAAGTGAAAAAAGATATCTTTAAATTTATCCTGTTCTAATCTAAAGGAGGACTGTGCTGCAAGATGGAAAGTGGGCCTCCTTTGTCTCTGCAGGACTTGTGTTTGGACCGGTGCCTCACTTAAACTGGGCACTATGTGCATCTTTCATAAAGCGAAGCACTAGTGAATCAAAAGCGTTTTATTATTTATTTTCCCTTGACGTTAAACTAGAAAAGCACAAACACAAGTGGTATTCTGAGACTGAGTTTAGAAATATATTCACACATCTGGCCTCATGAACTAAACAACTACCAGATTTTTAGCCTTTCCTTTGAGAAACAGCCATTGTTGGACTTAAACATTAAACAAATGAAACCAAACCTGGATGACAGCACATGTGCTTACAACACGGTTTATTGATTATCTGAAGCCTGCTGTTGAAATGTGAAGACCTATGGCTGAGAACTGAAAAGTCTTCTA
>CM053763.1:68473569-68524378 GCA_028658305.1 Pachyuromys duprasi | reverse complement strand
TGTGTCAGGAGTTTAGGAAGGCACACAGGAGACTGAGTTCTCATACTTGAATAGCAAACAATTTATCCACTGAGCCACTAAGATGGTTCGTCTTTTAAGTACTAATCAAATGTGAAATAAAATGAACTTTTATTAAATTTGTTTCTGTAACAATTTCATACACATACGTAATGCATTGTGACTACTCACCCTCACCTCATTTCCCTCCCACAAAAAAAAAAAAGAAATATATTCACAAGGAAGAAGTCATTGCTCATAGTTTCCCATACGTAGCTTCACGACTTTAGGAACATGTGATTCAAATTAAAAAAAGAAAAACAACTATTCATTAAAATAGACCTTCCACCTTGCTTCTCCAAACACTGATGGAACAACTATACTAGTTCTTTTTTTCTGCATCAAATACCATTTTAATTAACATGGGTCTTAAAGCTATTGTTTCCTAATTCTTAGCTCTAGTAATTTCCATGGGTCTCTGTCTAGAGAAATGAGAGACAAAAACCTTCTAAAAGGTTTTAGAGTATTTATGTTTGCTAATAAATTCTATAAAGCAAATTTCATCAATATCAAAAATAAAACCATCCTATTTACAAAGAAGCAAATATAGAAATAGGTATTTGCAGGGAAATGTTAATACTATTACTATCCATAGCTGAAGTTATCTTCTGCAGAAGATAAAAAATGAGGTAAATATAAATAGCTGGCTCCTATCCTATTCACACACTCTAACTCCTTCCCACCCCCGCTTTGGGCTGGTTGTTAAACAGGTCTTCCTCAGCTTTAACCTGACCCAGCTTTAATGCTAAAAGAGCTTTGAAAATGTCTGCTTTGAGAAAGTGTTATGGCTTATATGAGACCAGAAGAAGATGAAATGACATCTTCTATGTATTGCAAAAATGATCTGTAAAACCACTTAAAATTCCACTCGTACTCTCAGGGATATAATTTATTTTCACATGGTTCAGTGCTGTGCATTTATTGTAACAGCCATGGATTCTCTTTATGTTTTCATCATGAGTTCCTCTTCATTAGACTTTCGTGTTTTAGAATGTATTTTAAAATCTTACCTTTAATTGTAATAGAATTTCAAACTAATACTATATTAACATCAAGGTCTCTTGAAAGGTGGGTACTAGCTTGTCTTAAACCTCCTCAATGAGTTTTCAAATACATAGTTGTTATACCAGTTTAAAAATCACTCATAATAATCATGTTTCTATTTTGTACTTCAGAATGAATGTAGCAACATTAAAGCTACAACACTAATGTCATTTGGAGTAAACTTCAAATACCCACATTGCTAGTGTGCTCTTTAACTTGAAATTGTCACTATACTGATCACACAAAGGGTTTCCTGTCCTGGAGTCCAGTCTTTACATTCAACAGGAAGCAGTATTATTAAAAGGGGAAAGGAACGTGGCCTGGATATGCAGAGAATATAGGATTAAACTCAAACTGTAGCAGAGAGAAAAAGACATCCTCTGTGTTACCAATAATCCTAGCCACAAAAAGCTTCAGTTGAATAAACTGGAGGCTTAAACTGTGTCCCTAGAAGCCATGTGGCCACTTTGTTATTTATTGCTATTTCACTTGAGATACATTTATGTGTTTATATAATTAATATCATTACTAATGCATTGTGCTACTATGAGGTAAGACAGCTGTCATGTGAGATAGGGAGTTGTAATAAGCATAGTGATAGAAGAGAAAGGAATTATTATTTTCCATTGGTTTCAACTCTAGCCAGAAGATTTCATCTCTGATAAGCTGATTTTTAATCAAAAGGTTATGAACATGAAGGTGTATGTAGGAAGCATTTTTTTTCTTTTAGATCTCTAGCCACAGTTTCAAATTAGCTGTTATTTCTCCATCATTTCTGTGATATTTACATTCCAGGAGCTGAGTCAGCAGTGGAGTTATTAGAACTAGCCAGTAAAGGAAATGATTTGCTCAGGGACCCTGCAGAGACTTCAGGCCTGGGCTGCTAAATGCTTTATTTGCTTGTGGGCCAAGAACACCATAGTTCTTTTTTCTCCAGTATTTCTACCTCCCACTCGATTTCTAAAGATAGAAATAAACAGAAACCTACTACGAGAATAGAGACTTAATAGTTTTCCATAAGATTTTTACGCTTCTGTGGGCAGTATTTCCAGTCTCAAACAAACAAACAAAGACAAACAAAAATAACCAGGTGCAGTTCCCATCTGTCTCTGACATGCACCAAGCACAGTTCTCACCTCACCCGCTCCTGACGTGTGCCTGGAACAGTCCCCACCTGCGTCTGACACACAGAATTTTGTTGAATTTTTAGCATGGGTGAAAATGAAGCACGATATTAAATAGACAATGGCGAGTGAGTGGTACAAGGAGAAAGCAGATGAAACACTGATGAAATGGTTTGAATATTTCGCTTCTCCTAGAGCACTGGCTCCCTTGTGTGTGAGCCTGGTTTCTGGTTCTCCTCTGTAGGTAGAGTGTAGATTGTTCCCAGGAGCCTTTGTGTTAGCTCTAGATAACTTTTTTTTTCTACCTAGACCTCACTTTAAATAGGAAAGAGTGGTTTTCTGCTTCAACTACACCAAGGGAGCATCCCCATCGTTCCTGAGCATCACTGAGCATCACTGTCACTTTGGGTCTTTCAGCCTTGATCACTTCATGAATGGATATTACGTATTTGTCTAACATTCTTGCCTCGCTGCATCTCTGCTCTGTCCCACTCAGGTAGTAACTCCAGCCCAAACTCCAGGAGTACAAGAGCTCTCCTTGCTTCTCCCACATCTCTATTTATACTTTATTCTTGGTGTTTAGTCAACATTTGTGAAATTCTGGGACGCATATAACTTCTCAACAAATGTCATACTCAGAAAATAAATCTAGCAGTATTCAACTGTAAGGAAAATGCTGAATTTATATGTTTGCTACTCATTTTTTATTAAAGAAGGCAATTTATGGCATGTGTATTTAGTTGTCTAGTAGCAGGGTAGGTTTGTATTTTCAATAATTTAGCAGTTTGGTTTTGCTGCGTGTTAACATGTATAGAGCCGGCAGTTTGCTAGGTATGTTCATCATGCCATCTCATTTACTGCCCTCCAGTATCCAATAAGTGACAAATATTATGACTATTACTAATTGTTATATTTGGAAATTGAAAATTACTGACATTAAGTATGCTACCTAAAGTTGCTGTGCTAAACAAATGTGGAGTGTGAATCTGAGAGCAGTTCTGTGTAATGTGAAAAGCCAGTAGCCGCATTTCTTAAGGCAGGCTCTCACTGTCCAGAGCTCAGGCTGGTCTCTAACTGACAACTTCCTTCATGCTGGGACAGTGAGTACACCCTGCCACACTTGCCATTCCTGGTCTGAATCATGTCATACTAAGTCCCCTTGCTGGAGCAGGTGCTGTTGTTAGGTGTCTCTTTGCTTACACACCTTGCTAGAGCAGGTGCTTTTTTCTATGTATGTCCTGTTTACACAGGGAGCCCCGGTTTTGCTTTTCACTAACCATGCCCCCTGTTTAGACATAAAGCAAACATATGGCTTCCCTCCACCACTTTTGCTTTTGTTTTACTTTATTAAAATGGAGATGCACAACTCTAATCACACTTTTTCTTTCTTTAAAATGTATTTATTTTATGTGATTAAGTTTTCACCTGAATGTATGAATATGAACGACTTGCATTGGAAGAAGAGAACGTTGGATCCTCCAGAGTTGAAATTATGAATGGTAGTGAGTCACAATGCATAGATGCTGGGAACTGCATCCAGGTCTTCTCACCCACTGAGCCTTTCTCTAGACCACACATTTTCTTTTTAAAAACAAAATCAAATTTCTCTCTGTCAGATGGTTATGCCGGGACTCAGAAGAATATGAAGGGAAAGAATTCAAGTGATATCCTACTTCTGAGACATGAACTCATATTTGCCCAATGTATGTTCAGTCTCTGGAATCCACCCAGGTCTATTGTGGTATCCTATGGGAACTCTTTCCTAATAATTTAGAGGCAGTGTCACAAACACAGGAAGCAATGTGTTAATAAGATCAGTTTCCATTTCTAAATGTGTTCATTTTACATTATCTGAGCACAGGGGTCTTTCCTGAGACTCATGGTCCAACCAGGTACCGTGCATGGAGGTAGCCTAGGACCCCTGCACAGGTGTGGCCCATGGCAGTTCAGTGCCCAAGTGCGTTCCATAGTAATGGGAACAGGTACTGTCTCTGACATGAACTGATTGGCCTGCTTTTTGATAACCTCCCCCTAAGGGGGGAGCAGCCTTGCCAGGCCACAGAGGAAGACAATGCAGCCACTCCTGATGAGAGCTGATGGACTGGGATCAGAGAGAAAGAAAAGAGGACCTCCCCTATCGGTGGTCTTGGGGAGGGACATGGGTGCAAGAAAAATGAAATTGGAATATAAATGAATGGAGATAGAAAAATTATTCTGAATGAATAAACCCCCAAAGACAAATACTGTATGTAGATGCTAGCTTTTAAGCTTTCTCTATGTGTGCTTCAATATGTAAAACCCCAGAGGTTAGGTATACAGTAAAATAGGAGAGAGGTAAGGATCTCCCAAGGGAGAAAAAGATAATGATTGAGAGATGGGGAGGAGACTGGCAGTGGAAGGAAAAACTGGTGAGAAGGATGAAGAAAGTGGAAAGGAATACTACTCACACAAAGGGTTGTTTGAAGGGGTATGGTAGTCTGAATAAAACTGGCTCCCATAGACTAATAGGGCTGGCATTGTTGGAGGTGTGACATTGCTGGAGTAGGTGTGGCCTTGTTGGAGAAAGTGTGTCACTGGAGTGGGGGTTGGAGGGAGCGGACAGGAGGAGCTTTGAGGTTTCAGAAGCTCAAGCCACAAGTAGAGGTTCATGTTTCTTTCGCTGCCGACAGATCCAGATGTAGAACTCTCAGCTATCTGTTCAGGAACTTGTCTGCCTGCGTGCCTCCATGATTCTCATCATGGACTAAGCCTCTGAAACTGTAAGCCAGCCCCAATTAAATGTTTTCCTTTGTAAGAGTTGCTGTGGTCATGGTGTTTCTTCACAGCAATAAAACCCTAAGACAGGACTGGCTGTATTATCTTCCTCTGTGGTCTGGTAAGGCTGTACCCCCACTCAGCTGGAGGTGATCAAAGAGCCAGCCACTGAGTTCATGTCAGAAAGAGCCCCTGATCCCCTTACTAGGGAACTCACTTGGAGGAGCATAAGAGGAAAACAGGGAGAGGGGGTGGGCTTGGGAGGGGATGAGGGAAGGAGCTACTGCTGGGATATGAAGTGAATAAATTGTAATAATCAAAAAATAAAAAAGGAAAAAAAAAACATAAGACAGGGGCCATGTGGAAAGCTGCTACTGTAGAAAATTCCTAAAATAAAAACATATATAAAAAGGATCTAAATGGAATGACAAAATAACAGTAAGACAGGGTTCCAACTGGACATCACTTTTCTCCAGTGAAATTTCCAGTGCCAGGAATAGGTTATGTTTAGTTGAGCTGTTGATCAAAGGTGCCTCATGTAAACCTCAGAACATCTTAGGCCATTGCCAATGCTATTGATGGCTCTCCACAATTAGGTAAGGCCCTATTACTGAAGACAACACTTACATAGCTCATTGAACACAGAAAAGTTGAGCTGGTGCCCAGCTAGAAGCTTTGTCCCTACTGACTTCATCCATGGTATTGGAAGGTACTATTCATGCCAGCAGTTAACTCAGCTACAAATGTGGCAACATGCAACAATGATTTGCTCATGAGACATTCTTGGATAAAAAGTGGCGCAAATGCTGTGGGAGTAACCAGTCACTCTCTGATTTGATGTAAGGAACATTCCATGAGATGGAACCTATGCCTGATGATGATGATAGGCCATGGGCCTGAGCAAGACCAAATACTATTGTTCTGCTCAAAGAATAAGGCAATAAAATGACTCTAAATGACATTCCACTCTATTCATATGGCAACGTCATGTTCAGCCATCATAAGAGAAGCTTCTTGTATATATGGGAATCTAACACAGAGACTCACAACTGGACACTGTGTAGAGAGTGAGAGACTTTGGAGTTCTCAGTCATAAGTTTAATATCTTCATCAAACTTTCTCCCCAGTGATCAGGGAGCTATGTGGAAAAGGAAGCAAAATGATTTTTTGACCCAGAAGGGATGGAAGACACTAAGCAAACAGCGTCTTCCAGATACATATACTGACTCATATGGACTGTGGAGCATGCAGGGGCCTGCAAGGGCAAGCCTGACAGGGACCCAGCACAGAGAGAAGGAAGTGAACAAGGACTCACACCTCTGACCAAAAAACAATCTGTAATTGATACCCATTGTTAATGGAAAAATTAGTTTTCTTAAGTGGAATCTCACTGGGTACATTAACCACATAGCAGAGTAGGCTCTAAGTCCAGAAATAGTTGGCTAACATAAAGTGAATGCATATTTTGTAAATATTTTGTCTCATGTTGCTTGTTTAGGCGCTTTTTTTGTCTTATTGTTCTTTTCCTTGTATATTTTGGTTTCTCCTTTTGTGGGTTTGTGTGTATGTCGTGTGTGTGTGTGTGTGTGTGTTTGTGTTATGTTTAAAAAGAAAGAGAGGTAGCACATGCATTTGGGGGGTAAGGAGCTGGAGAAGATCTGAGAGGAATGAGGAAGAGAAAAGTATGATCAGAACATATTGTATGAAAGGTATTTTAATAAAAAATATAATTACATCATTTACACCTTCCCTTTTCTCCCTCTTATCTCTTCCATGTTCCCCCACCCTTCACAAATTCATGGCTTCTTCATCATTAGCCATTGTTACTATGTATATATATATGTGTGTGTGTGTGTGTGTGTGTGTGCGTGTGTGTGTGTATGTGTATATAAATAGATGTTATAAGTATGTTATATAAATGTTTAAGTAAAACCTACTGCATTTGTTCAGTGTTGCCTGCATATATATGTATTTTTGAGGCTGAGCACTTGAACCAGTCACAGGGTTCATCCCTGGGGAACACTAATTCTGCCTCTCTCACGCTTATTAATTGCTTGTAGCTCTTTTTGTTTGTTTCCTTTTTGTTTTGTTTAGCTTAGGTTTTTGTTTGTTTGTTTTTTGTAGATAGGATTTCTCTGTGTAACTTTGGCTGTCCTTGGACTCTCTTTGTAGACCAGGCTAGCTGTGAACTCACAGAGATCCACCTGCCTCTGCTTCCCTGACTACTGGGATTAAAGGCATGCACCATCACACCCAGATGTGATGCTTCACCTAAGCATACAACCCAATGAAACTTTCCCCATTTGCTTTGGAATATCAGGTTGTGTTGGAACTCTTCAGACCTTTTTAGATCAGAGGTGTCTACGGGGTACACTGTGTGTTCATGCATTGAAATATTACAAAATACTCCAAAATTATCAGTTTTATGTGTCAATTTAAAGTATTCAAGAAAGCATTCATTTTGATTAAGACATTTGAAGGAAACATAGCGGCATGTGAGGAAGGCCTCCCTTTAAGGTAGCCATGGTTATGGTAACAGGAAGAGAAAAGATGCTGGAAATGATGAGAACTAGAGAAAGAAAAACTGAACAGCAGGAGGAAGAAGAGCTAGTAACACAGACACCTGTTCACCTTTTATCATAGTTGTTAACCCTTCCTCTCATAAGAGTTGTATAAAGATATTTGGATACTGCTCTCTATTTTGCAATAAAAGTTAAATTCCTTTCATTATCCTTAAACACTTCCAAACACAGGTAAGGAAAAGTAATCAGATAGAAATGCCTTCCCAGAATGTGTGTGTGTACTAATATAACTATGGGTTTGAGAGAGAACTAAGAACTCTTAAGTATATAAATCCAGGCATATTGTTGAGGTACAACTTTTTATTGCCTTAGGCATATGAAACACTCTTAATTTTAGATTATTTTTGTCAATGGGAATCAATTAAATATAATTTCACATTCTATACACTTTAGCACTTATATCCTCCTCTTAATATGTTTTGAGAGAAGCGGTTAGTCAACGAACCTGAAGCAGATATTCCCTTGGAGCATCTAACATTAATTCCAAAGGATCCTACATGTCTTCAGTAAATGAAAAGAGAATCAAATTGATTGGATAGCATACAAAAATGGTCTCATGCCCTGATTTGGAAGAATAGGGATATTGTGTTACTTTAAATAGATTGCTATATTTAGGCATCTTATTCTATGGAGTTATAATCTTCTTTCACTAAGTCATACCATTTTTAAAGATCAAAGTTAATATATTAGTCTCAAAAATCATATATATGTTATTTTTAAGCAAACCCCACTTATAGTCAGTATGTGTGTGTGCATGCTCATATGCAAAGGATAACCAGTTTCAGCGAGCATACTGATGACTAATTCTCTTTGCTGAGAGAGAAAACCTGACAGAAACACTTTGGGAGAAAGGACTCATTGTCTTACAGTTCTGGGACAATGAAGACACAAGGGCGGTGTTCATGACAGTATGACAGCAAGACACAGTGGTGTTCCACTGCAACCAGTCAGAACACAGAGAACCACAGCTGGACCGAGAGTGGGCTATAAACCATAAGAACACCCCTACTGACCTACTTCCTCGGAGAGGCCCTGCCCTCTAAAGGTTTTTTACCCTCCCAAAGAAGCACTATGGGAACCAGGTATTCGAGCATATGAGCTGATGCAAGGTATAGAGGCTCCCAAGGGTTCACAGTCATCTCATAATGCAAATACATTCTGTTTAAATTCAAAACTCTATATGTTAACAATTACAATAGATTTTTAAGAGACCGGTGTTCAAAATCTGAGACTCAAGGAACCTCTTAACTGTGAAACCCCACAAAACCAAAAACCTAGTGATGGATGATTCCTATATACAGAGTCATATAGGAAATGTAAATGTGCCCCCTCCAAAGGAAAGAATGGGAAGAGAGTATAGATAAATCAGATAAAAGAAAAGCCGAAAGCCAGCGAGGGAACCGCCACGCACTAGAGTTCCACATCTGGCACATGCTGCTCCTGCTGTCCTCAGCTGGGTGTCAACGGCCTTGGGCTTCTGCCTGCAACAGGAGTGTGCTGTCGCTTGGGCTGGCTTCACCCATCACACACAGCTTCCCTGGGCAGTCATCCCACATTCCTGGAGTCTCCATCACTGTGGGATGTGCTTGAGTGAAACTTACATTTCACCATCACAGCTTTAGTCACAGCCTACTCAGCAGCTACATGCAGAAAATATGACCTTGTCGCATACTGTCAGACCTCAGCTACCTTCTGGAACTTCGGAGTGAGACCTCCTGGTTCTGGAGATCTCATATCCTGTATGCCTGACAGCCAATACTAAGCGATGATTCTGCCAGGCTCTGCTAGCAGCTCAGGATGTAGCCCTGCCTCCTCTTCCCACAGCTGCCTCAGACTCTAAGTGTCTTGGCAGTACATAGAAAATATTTTTGGCAAGCCATTCTAGATGCTCTATATTTGCAGGTACTCTTATTTTTCATTCAAATGAAAATTTTCAAAAAATTGCATTTGTTGAGTACGCTCTTGCCCTCAGATCACCTTTCCTATTATCACACTGGAACATGAAAACTCTCACTTTAATTCAATAGTCTTGTTATTGACCTTGGGGATCACAATCTGTGTCCCAAGTCAGATGTGTCCACTAGTCTTCAGTAAGCCAGTTAAAACAGCAAATTAAAAGTGGGGAGATTTACTCACTGTGGCTACACTGGGAAGCAGGACAAAGAGATCCAGGGAAGCCAAATTCTTCTTCAGGGTCCAGAAGTAAAATAAAAATTTAACTAGAAAAAAAATTTAACTAAAAGACAGCTTTAAGCAGTTTTGGTCAAGGTGTGGTCTTTCTACCCACTGACCTATAATTATCTGGGCTTCGGTCTCATCCCGTGAACTGGTTGGACAAGTTGTTAGAACTGTGTGAAATCTCTTTCAGAAACAAATCCGTCCTCTGGCTGCCACCTTTTCCTTCACTTAGCATTAGATTCCACAATTTCTCATTTGTCCACACTCCTTTCCTCACTAAAGGCACATTTTTTGATGACTTTGTACCCTTTCATCTCATGATCTTACTATAAACATGACTAAAATTAATGAGCACAAGTCAGGCCACAGCCTTCTTGAATGATATGCTATTCTAAACATTTTTCACCAAATAAATTAGCCTGTTATTTTGAATTTATCCTCTCTTGAATTATCAGACCACAGAAAGTACCGGAAAATTCTTTGCTAGAATGTACCATGGGTTGCCTGTAGCTCAATTTCAATAGAAAGACTGCTCCCCTTTGAAAGGTCATATGCACGTTTTTTCACTGTCCACATTTCTGTTAGCTTGCTAGTCGACTGAGTTCCCACCAGAATGAGGTTGATTACTGCATTCTAGGACTTCACCAACTGATATCCAGCTGTTCAACACAGGGCACTATGAGTCATTTTGCATCCCAACCATAACAAAGATTCTACAGCCTTATAGCTAAATAACAAAAAGTCGACACACCTATCTCTATTTAGGGAAAAGAATTTCCTCAGTGTTCACTTTCTGTAAGCTGTTAGCAACCGTCTGACCTATATTTTGAGGGTGTATACGAATAAAAATAGAAACCTTTTAAATATTTATGACATACAAAATATTGTTTGAAGTATGCATATCAGCAGAGCCTTTTGAATTTAGGAAGACCAATGATGGAAATTAAATATTCACATTGTTCTTGTAATTGGTGTCTCCCCTAAATAATGGCTCCAGAGTTTACAGTAAACACATAATATAAATGGTTCCAGCACGCAGTGGCTCTCCAGAGAAGCGTACTATCTTCTTGAGGAATTCTGCTTCAACCTACAATTTTTATCCCGTAAAATTATTGATTTTCATGTCAACAATGAACTATGAAGCTAAATAAATTGGGTGATACAAAACTTATGTGCCTTTCTCCCTCTCTATTACATTTCAAGAAAAAAAGAAAATACAGAACTTTTTTCTTTTTAATTTGTATCTATCCTCAGTTACTTTCCCTAAATAGATTCTAAATACACAGGTAGCATAATGTTTTCCAGTTTTATACATGAATCTGTAAACCATTTATGTCTTCTGGATGAGGCCACATGTGGTGGTACATGCCTTTAATACCAGCACTCTGGCAGATCTTTGTAGTTCCAGGTCAGCTTGGTCAATATAATGAGTTCCAGGCCAACCAAGGTTATATAGAAGACCGTGTCTCAAAACATAAGATACCAACAAACAAACAAAAAAAGACTTCTGGATCAATCAATGTAATATTGTTTTAGCTTTGTAAGAAGAGTTAAAAACTAAAATTTACACATTAAATTAGATTTTATAATTGTGTTTATTAGAATACTTTTGAGCAGAAGAAATGAATTACTTGAAAATGAAACATTAATACAATTTTAAAAATTCAAAGAATGAGTAAACATTACAATGTGCTTGTTTATCAAAATATGTCTAGTCAAGCCAATCCTTTTATGTTGCCCATAGATGTGTCTTCTTCTAAAGGAATATAATTTTAAGAATGATTTTTCTGAATTGCTTCTGAGACTTCTGGAATTTTCTCTCAAATCTGATTATAATTAATGCTGTAAATAAATATTTCCATGGATTAGAATGTGAAAAAGTCTGTGGCATACAGTGTTTATATACTTGAACTGGCTACTCCCAGCCAGCCACTTATCAGAAATAAGATGTTTGATGAATCTGTGTATACTATTTGTTGCATTCATGAAGATCCAGGGAAGACGGTACCACTGAGTACTTCTCAGAGGAAATCTTCAGAGTCTCAGAGGAAGAAAGGGATCTCTCACTCAAGAACTCATATACAGAGCGTGAGCTTGCAGGTGTGCCAGGAGACAAATCCTCACTTCTGAAGCTGCAGTTTCTGCTGAAAATAGTACAAAGCCTTTCCCTGCGGTAACTGAAGGACAGCACAAGCGGAACTTCTTGTTTCTCCAAGTGTCTACTGACAAAGTAAGGCCTGGAAAACAATGAGAACTGGCGTAAATTGAGATGTGGATATGCAGAAAGACCTCAATGAAGTGAGAACAGTGAGCCCTGGATTCTAAGGAGTGTTTCTTGCAAGTGGAACAACTCTCCACTGCTTACAGAATCCCTCCTCTGCGACAAAGTAAAATTAAGTTCTCTATTACCAATGGAGTCTCCACTCCTTAACCAAAGCAAGAGTGACTTTCCCAACCCATTGTGTTCTCCCCAATGCCAGCGGCAATGAAATACCTACACATGTTTGTAACAACTGAGTGGACCTTATGGTGTTAATGGGCTTCTTGAGGAAGTTGCTGCCTCAGGATAATGCTAACTGTTCTTAGCAACTCTAATCGATGCTTTGCTTCTAGATTTGCAATTTGACTCTATCACAGAAAGCCTGTAAATATGAAGTACAGAGATTAAAGTATTTGGAGGCACACTATAACAAGAACTGTTTCAATTTTCCAATTTGTGTGTTTCTAATATGTACAAAAGTGGATCTGAAAAGTGTGGGATTGTGGTATGAGAATGGTAAATACTCTATGTTCAGTGCACTGTGGCTTGGGCCAGCAAGCACTCCAGATCCGGGGGCTGGCTGCTCCCATGGAGCAGACCAGAAGATGATCCCTTGCTGTGGTATGAATCTGCTAAAACTGTTTTCCAAATGTTCTCAGGTTGGACTCTTGTTCCTAGTGAGAATGTGTTGAATTGGCTATCAAGTCTTTAAGAGGTAACATCTGATAGAACATACTTAGAGCACTGGGCAATCCACTGCCACAAATGGATTAAGTTTGGTCTTGAAGAGGCAGATGGGTTTTGAAGAAGTTAATCTCCTCCAGAATGTGCTGCTATGAGAGTCTGACAGCACTTTGAATCTTTGATTCCTGTTTTGTTGTATGACTTCTGTCTTCCCCACAAATCCAAACAGGTGACAGACAGGACGACACCTTTGGATATCTAAGACCTTGGTGTAACTTATCCCCTTTTATTTATAAGATATCCACACTTTTGTGTTTTGTTACAGAATTACAAAATAGGCTAAGATACCTACTGTGTATAAACTAGAAATGACCAGTCTCCTCTGATTTAATGTAAAGGTCAAAGGCTAAGGGATATTGTAATTTTAGAGTGGGTTTGATATTTAGCATTTATATATTTGCTCACATTAGTAGAGTGTAGAAGACACATATTTCATTACTAATTTGAGAAATAGATTTGTGACAATATCCCTGGCATCCTTGACAGGTTGTAATTGTATATCCCTGTGGGCCAGATCTTAGGGTAGGAACTGTAGCCACTCAGTTTGAAAAGCTAAATACAATAGAGTAATAGAATCCCAGACTGGTAGCTGTCAAGTGGCAGCCCACAACTTATAAACAAGGTCCAACACAGTTACTGTAATGAACAGCAAAGCAGCCACCATACAATTTGGGTAGGCAGAATTATGGTATTAATCACTTGATAAAAAGAGAAATAGTCCTAGGAGAGAAAAAGATGAAATTGACCTAATCCTTACCTGATTAATATAAGCAGAATAGTCACAGTGAGCAAATCAAATCATAAAATGAAGCACAACCTATCACTTTCCAGACATGAAACAGTTTTCAAATCCAAAACTTTTTCCTGGAAAGAGACGAGATCTCCTCAAAGAAATATCCCAATTTATTCCCCAAATGTTGTAGGTAATCTTTCATTCCAGCTTTCTCCGAAAGTGTCGCATTGCCTTCTATCAGAGCAAATGTGTCTTGGGAGAAGGAAAGAAACTCTGTAGGTGTCTAAAGTCTGATTCCAAGTGGCTCAGTGTGTCTCTGTGACCTCCAGGTATGGATGTTACATGCTCTATGGACTTTCAACCCAAGAACTTCTCACGGTTGGTCCAGTGGGTCACTAAAAGCATCTTGTAGTTTCTCTTTCCATTCTGATATGTGCTACTGGATAAACATGAGTAGCTGCTGACAGAACTCTCAATTTGGTTCACAGCCATGGAAAGTGAGGGATATTTGCTAAGAAAAGAGGAACTTGTCAGTACTGCAGGCATTATTAAATCAAAAGTAATGCTCTATTTCTGTATGGATTGCAAGGATGATTCTACCACAAGGCTTGAAGGATATCAGAGGTTCCAATTACCACCTCCACCTATTAATCTCTCGTGTTTGTCTTGGATGGATGATGGATGGGTCTTGAATAACAATAGCAGATTATTTAACAAGCACAAGCACATAGAGATTCCAATAGAAGCCATCACACTGATAGAGTTTGACTGTTTTAACCCAGTCCTCTGGTATTTGGGTATGCAGCTGCTTATTGTTCTTGTAAATCCTCAACTGCTGTATGTTAAGGATCAGTAGCAATCGTTTGCTTTCAGCTGGCAAGACTGGTGTCTTAGTATTTCTATTACTGTCATGAAATACCATGACCAAAAGCAACGAGGAAAGAAGAGAGTTTATTTTGTTTTTCAGCTTGAAGTCCATTATCTATTTAAGTCAGAGCAGGAACTCAGACAGTCCTGAGGCCTGGAGGTGGGAACTGAAGCAAAAACCATGGATGAACTCTGCTTACTGCCTTTCTATCTGTGGCTTGCTCAGCCTACTTTCTTATACACTCCAGGACCATGCATCTAGGAATGGTACCACTCACAATGGGCTAGGCTGTCTCTCGTCAATCACTATAAAATAAATGTACTACAGACTTACCTATAAGCAAATCTTTTGTAGGCATTTTCTCCTTTGAGAGCCCCCCTTCCAAATGACTCCAACTTATGTCAAGTTGACATAAAACTATCCAGGATCATTGACAATACACCTTACTTATGTAAATTAGGTGTATCAGTTCAGCCTATGTCACAAGTTGGTTCACAGGGATCGTGATCATATTTTTCTTCCACAGGTCCATTATACTAGTGACATTATGCTAATTGTACCTGATAAATAAGAAATAATAATCTATTTGTTTTGGTAAGACATTCGCATATTCATAGGCCTTCTATTTAGTAAAACTTTCACAAATACAATAGTATGGGATATGTTGAAAAATTCTGTCAAAAAGAAAAAGTATGTTTTATAAGGTTGCTCCTGTATTCAAGAAGAACCACAACACGTAGTAGACATCTTTGGGTTGTGAGGTAACATACTGCTTTCTTGCATACAGATTATTTTCTAAGTTGTCTGAATAGTTTCTAGTATTCAGTAGAGCCTAAAGAGAAGGTCCTGTAATAAACCCAGTCTGCTGTGCAAACTGCCCTAGCATTGAACTGTATGACTCAGAGATTCTGATGGTACTAGAAATGTCTAGGGTTGCAGTTTTTATCCTTCTGTAGTCATTTTTAGTTAAATGACAGTGAAATCATTATTTGTGAGCAAGTTCCTGCCATCATTCATAGATAACTGTTTCCTTTCAATGCTCAATTCTTGGCCTGTTTCTGAGTCTTAGGACAGAGGAAATACTTGGCCCTGAACTGCTAAGTTACCATAAAATTTTGCTACTCATCATTAAGGACTCTTATATGACATTCCAACTAAAAATCTTAGGTACACATGGTAACTCTCCATCATAAAATATGAGTGATACATGTACCCCTAATTGGGACCACGTAGTCCCCAAAGGCACAAGTTAGAGGATGTGGTCCAAATGCATATGTTTCCTGTTCCTGTTCAGTCTTTTCTATCCTGCTTTCCCTATGGAATCATGGAAAATTCTCTATGATGGAGTAAAAGGTTTAGTCCCATTTATAGATAGTTCTGCATAATGTTCTGGTAGTGCGCAAAAGTGGACATCTGTAACATTTCAAGCCCTCTCTCCTCAACACTGAAGCCACAGTATTCAATTGAAATCCACCAACAGACTAGAAGTTCATAAAGATATTTTGATATGAATTTTATTTAAAAGAAAATTTGTCATATGTGTAATTATTACTGATCTGTGGGTCACAGCCAACACTGAATGGTCTAGGAATGAGAAGAACCGGATTGAAATACCATTGACAAAAAAAAGGTTGAAGAAATTTATGAAGAGAACTCTTAAAATTTGAACTAGGTACCCCTAGAGCTATAAGCTGCTTGAGGTGCATACTGGGAGGTGAGAGCACTTAATGTAAAACAAACATGGAAACTGAAAAAACAAAACAGAAACAACCATGAACACTCTCACATAGATTCTCAGCAGATGCTGACCTTAGCAGAGGACACTGTGGCATCAAGTGGTTATGATGACCTGTGCAGTAGATATTAGTTAAGTCTTTCCTTCTGCATCTCTGCCACTACCTAATGGGCTGATGAAAAAAGAGAGGGTGTCCAAAAATAGCCTGGTGGAGATGAGGCTTGGCGTCAGCAGCTTTGGCTGACAGTTATACCACCACCGAGTGTCCAGTTTGTCAGCAGTAGGCAAACACCAAGACCTAGTCCTCAATAAAGTATGGTTTCTCAGCTACCTAGTCCAGTGGATTGATTCATTGTGGAAGAATTGGTGTTTCCCTTCAGTAGAAACTTGCTCTGGATACATATTTGTCTTCTTCTGTCTGAATCATCATATATGGACCTATAGAACAGTGTATACACATGCATAGTTACTTTTGTATCGCTTCTACAAAATACCTGGCAGAAACAGCTTATAAGAAAAAGGATTTAATTTGGCTTATGATTTGACAGGGTTTAGTTCATGGGCATGTAGGGTTTTTTTTGCACTTGGGCAGAACTTTGTAGCAGAAGGAATATGTGTCATAGGACATCTGTGTTCACATCACAGCTCACCAGGAAGTAAAGAACATATAGGAAATGGCAGGAATAATATCCCTAAGTACTTGCTATCAGTAATCTTCCCAGGCCCCAACTTTTGCGGAACTTCACAATGGAGCTTCACCGCCGGGGACTGAACATACTGATCATGAGCCAATGGTGATATTTCACCCTTAAATCATAACAATAATATCATCAGTGTTCCCTAGCATGGCTTCTGATCCAGAAACGCATGCCACAGCAAAAGATTTGTGGCTAGGGAACCATGCTTTCAGAATTTATTGGTCTTCCCGTGTTTTCCATCATTTTGAAGCTGTCTTCATAATGGAAGAGTGGGATGTTAATTCACAATGCTGAAGCAAAGTTCTTTCAAAATCACATTCTGAGTTCTCACTCAGTACTCGGCGCTGCCTTTTCAATACCTGAGGTGCATGGGTTTCAAGCCAGGATGATATGGGCTAGCACACTTAAAATCACCTCCCTAACCCATTGGAATAAGTCTGCTTCCTGTTCCTGTGATTCATTTTATACTGGTCTACAGGTCTTAGTTCTATAAGGAAACATGCTTCCACCATGAGACATAAAAATTGAATCCATGCAACCAGGAGGTCAGCTGCTAAGATATTTTTTCTTTTGCTTCTGAATCATCAAGCCAAAAAGATTTACAGTACTCTGTGTTTGATCTGGCCTTTCAAAGGAAATTGGAGGAGATCCTCAGTCTCTGGGTGTCTTACTACAGTTGTACATCATTTCGTGATAGGGCTATGTCCTGGGAGTTGTCATCAGGCAGCCTCATCCTGTGTGAACACCATGTAGTATAGCACCATAGGTTTACATCATATGGGTGTGCTACTGGTTGCAGCTTGAGAGATTCAGCAGATGCAGAGTTTGACAGATGAGGTTGCTGCTAGCATGACTGCTGTTTTTATAAAAGTGAAGAGATTCCCTCTAAAATGATAATGAAAAACACAGTATATTAAATACGTAAGCTAGCAGCATAGACGTATAGTAACATTATCAGATATCAGGCATTGTACATCAACTGCTATTATTCTATTAGCAATATGACATGCCTGTTTACACCAGAACCCCTCTCCCGAAAAGAGCCATGGTTGAGATAGAATTGCTATGGCTCAGATGTCACCCCATACACATGAATTTCTAGCTTCGTTATAACCTCCTATGTGCTACCTGCCAAGGGGATCTTATGGTGTACTTCACTATATTTTCCATATTTTCTGTTTAAAGACACCAGAAAACTACAACATCCAATTCAAGCAGTGGTGCCAAAAGCCTAAAATACTGGCTTTGATCATCTTCACTCCTGTAACAGGTTCATGTAACTCGTGTTCAGGGCACAAATGGAAGAAAAATGCAGAAAGGAGAGTCCACCCTATTTAGGCTTGGACATTTATCTTTCCTGTACTCATACCTTATTGTCTATGGCTCTTAGGCCTCCAGATTTGCACTGAAGTATACCATCAGTTTTTCTGGCATACTCTCATGCATAGTGTGGGTTATGGGAACTCTGGCCCATGGTGATCCTGTGACACAATAGATATGATAAATATCTTCATCTGTTGTGGTGGCTTATATTTTCAGCTACCTCTTAACCATGTGGGACTACATGCAATCCTGTACCCTATTGTTACTAGTCTCTTGTACTTAATGAGAGTGTATTATCATGTCCTCTAGTTCTGATCACTGTAAAACTACATTTTCCAGTACAGATGGGCCTTTGTATGTTTTCCTATATCTTGTTGGTTTGTTTCTCTAGAGAATCCTGCCTACTACATTGACTGAGTGAATGAAATAGTGTACCAGCATTTGGAATCATGTTACAGATACATATTTTAGTTATCATATACCTTATAATACTAGGTTTATGAGACTTTCTTTTTCTGAAAACATAATATTTTAATAGCTTCTGTTCTACTAAAATGTGTTTTATATAAATAATATGTAAAACCATATATTGCATATAAAAATATACATACTTTAATTCTTTCTTATTTTTATTAATTACAGTTTATTCACTTTGTATCACCCTGTACCTCCTCCCCTCCTCCCCACCCGTGTCCCTCTCCCAGTCCACTGATAAGGGAGGTCCTCCTCCCTTTCCCTCTGATCCTAGTCTATCAAGTCTGCATTGTCTCCTTCTGTGGCCTGGAAAGGCTACTCCCCCCTCAGGGGGAGGTGATCAGAGCAAGCCTATCAGTTCCTGTCATAGACAGTCCCTGTTCCAATTACTATGGAACCTACTTGGACACTGAGCAGCCATGGACTACTTCTGTGCAGGGGTTTCAGGACATCTCCATGAGTGGTCCTTGGCTGGAGTATCAGTTTCAGAAAAGACTCCTGTGCCCAGACTTTTTGGATCTGTTTCTCTTCTTGTGGCGCTCCTGTCCTCTCTAGGTCTTACTATCTCCCACTTCTTTCATTAGATTCCCTGAATGCTGCTCAAAGCTTGGCTATGAGTCTCAGCATCTGCCTCAATACCCTAAAGGGTAGAGCCTTTCAGACACCCTTTGTGATAGGCTCTTGTCCTGTTCCCTGTTTTCTCCCTCCTCCATGTCCATCCTCTTTGTCTTTCTGAATGGGGATTGAACATCTTAACCTGCAAATTTCATGATTTTCTTGTTTTTTTTTTTATCACTGAGTAATATTCCATTGTAGAGATGTACCAAAGTTTCTGTATCCATTCCTCAACTGAGGGGCATCTGGGCTGTTTCCAGCTTCTGGCTATTGCAATAAAAGCTGCTACAAACATGGTGGAGCAAATGTCCTTGTGTACTTGAGCGTCTTTAGGACATATGCCTAGTAGTGGTATGGCTGGATCTTGAGGAAGCGCTATTCCTAATTGTCTGAGAAAGCACCAGATTGATTTCCAAAGTGGTTGTATAAGTTTACATTCCCACCAGAGGTAGATGAGGGTTCCCCTTTGTCCACAACCTCTCCAGTATGTGTTGTCACTTGAGTTATTCATCTTAGCCATTCTGATGGGTGTAAGGTGAAATCTCAAGGTCGTTTTGATTTGCATTTCCCTGATGACTAAGGATGTTGAGCACTTCTTTAAGTATTTCCTGCCATTCGATATTCCTCTATTGATAATTCTCTGTTTAGCTCTGTACCCCATTTTGTAAATGGGATTAACTGATTGTTGCTGTTTAACTTCTTGAGTTCATTATATATACCGGAATATTAGCTCTCCAGCAGATATAGGTTAGGTGAAGATCCTTTCCCAGTCTGTAGGCAGTCGTTTTGTTTTGATAACCTTGTTCTTTGCTTTACAGAAGCTTTTCAGTTTCAAGAGGTCCCATTTATTGATTGTTGCTCTTAAAGCCTGTGCTGTTGGTGTTCTGTTCAGGAAGTTGTCTCCTGTGCCAAGGCTCTTCCCCACTTTTTCTTCTAACAAGTTTAGTGTATCTGGTTTTATATTGAGGTCTTTGATCCACTTGAACTTTAGTTTTGTGCAGGGTGATAAGTATAGATCTATTTGCAATTTTCTACATGTAGACATCCAGTTAGACCAGCACCATTTGTTTATTCCATTAAATGGTTTTGGCATCTTTGTCAAAAATCAGGTTTCCATAAGTGTGTGGATTTATTTCAGGGTCTTCTATTTGATTCCATTGATCCATCATTCTGTTTCTATGAGAGTACCATGCAGTTTTTATTACTGTTGCACTATAGTACAGTTTGAGATCAGGGATGGAGATACCTCCTTAAGATCCTTTATTGTAGAGGACTGATTTAGCAATTCTGAGTTTCTTGTTATTCCATATGAAGTTGAGAATTTTTCTTTCAAGGTTTGTAAAGAATTATGTTGTTATTTTGATGGGACTTGTATTGAATTTGTAGATTGCTTTTGGTAAAATGGCCGTTTTTACTATGTTAATCCTGCCAAGCCATGAGCATGGGAGATCTTTCCATCTTTTGATTTCTTCTTCTAATTCTTTCTTCAGAGACTTGAAATTTTTTCATACAAGTCTTTGACTTGCTTGGTTACAGTCACACCAAGGTACTTTATGCCTTTATGGCTATTGTGAAGGGTGTTGTTTCCCTAATTTCTTTCTCAGGCCTTCTGTCTTTTGCATACAGGAGGTCTACTGATTTTTTTTTGAGTTAATTTTGAATCCAGCTACTTAGCTAAAACTGTTAATCAGCTGTAGGAGTTCCCTGGTAGAATTTTTTGGGTCACTCAGGTACACTATCATATCATCTGCAAATAGTGATACTTTGACTTCTTCCTTTCCGAACTGAATCCCCTTGATCTCCTTTAATTGTCTTACTGCTCTAGCAAGGACTTCCAGAACTATGTTGAAGAGATATGGAGAGAGTGGGCACCCTTGCCTTGTCCCTGATTTCTGTGGGAGTGATTTAAGTTTCTCTCCATTTACTTTGATGTTGGCTATAGGCTTGTTGTATATTGCCTTTACTATGTTCAGGTATGTGCCTTGTATCCTTGGTCTCTCCATGGATGTTGGATTTTGTCAAATGCTTTTTCAGCATCTAAGGAGATTATCATGTGGTTTTATTTCTTTCAGTTTGTTTATATAGTGGATAACATTGATGGAATTCCATATATTGAACCACCCCTGCATACCTGGGATGAAGCCTACTTGGTCATAGTGGATGATATCTTTGATGTGTTCTTGTATTCGGTTTTAAATATTTTGTTGAGTATTTTTGCATCAATGTTCATAAGGGAGATTGGCTTGAAATTCTCTTTCTTTGTTGAGTCGTTGTGAAGTTTAGGTACCAAGGTGATTGTGGCTTCATAGAATGAGTTTGGTAGTATTCTTTCTGTTTCTATTTTGTGGAATAGTTTGAAGAGTATTAGTGTTAGCTCTTCTTTGAAGGTCTGGTAGAATTCTACGCTGAAACCATCTGGCCCTGGGCTTTTTTTGCATGGGAGACTTTTGATGACTGCTTCGATTTCCTTAGGGGATATAAGACTATTTAATTGATTTACCTGGTCTTGATTCAGCTTTGGTAAGTGGAAGCAATCAAGAAAATTGTCCATTTCATTTAGATTTTCCAATTTTGTGGCATATAGACTTTTGAAGTAAGTCCTAACTGTTGTTTGAATTTTCTCAGTGTCTGTTGTTCAGTAGCCCTTTTCATTTCTGATTTTGTTAATTTGGATAGTGTCTCTCTGCCTCTTAATTAGTTTGGCTAAGGGTTTGTCTATCTTATTGATTTTCTCAAAGAACTAGCTCTTGGTTTCATTGATTCTTTGAATTGTTTTATTTGTTTCTAATTTATTGATTTCAACCCTGAGTTTGATTATTTATAGCCATCTACTCCTTTTAGTGTGTCTGCTTCTTTTTTTTCTAGAGCTTTTAGGTGAGCCATTATGTTGCTTGAATGAGATGTCTCAAATTTCTTCTTGAAGGCACTTAGTTGTATGAACTTTCCTCTTAGCACTGCTTTCATTGCGTCCCATAAGTTTGGGTATGTTGTGCCTTCATTTTCATTGAATTTTAAGAAGACTTTAATTTCTTTATTTCTTCCCTGACCCAGTTGTCATTGAGTAGCAAGTTGTTCAGTTTCCTACACATATGTGTGTAGGCTTTTTGCTTTTTCTGCTGTTATTGAGGTCCAGCTTTAGTCCATGGTGATCAGATAGGACACAAAGGATTATTTCAATCTTCTTGTATCTGTTGAGGCTTGCTTTGTGACCAACTATATGGTCTATTTTGGAGAAGGTTCCATGAGGTGCTGGGAAGAAGGTAAATTCCTTTGTGTTTGGGTTCTGTAGATGTCTGTTAGGTGCATTTGATTCATGACCTCTGTTAGAGATATTTTTTCTTTGTTTAATTTCTCTTTTCTTGACCTGTCCTTTGTTGAGAGTGGGGTGTTGAAGTCTCCCACTATTAATGTATGGGGATCTGTGTGTGGTTTAAATTTTATTATTAATGTTTCTTTTACAAATGAGGTTGCCTTTGTATTTGGGGCATAGATGTTCAGGATTGTGATATCTTAATGGTGGAATTTTCCCTTGATGAGTATAAATTGCCTTTCCCCATTTCTTTTTATTAATTTTGGTTGAAAGTCTATTTTATTATATATTAGAATAGCTACTCCTGCTTGCTTCTTGGGTCCATTTGCTTGGAAAACCGTCTTCCAGCCCTTTACTCTCAGGTAATGTATTTCTTTGTGCCTTAAATGTGTTTCTGGTATGCAACAGATTTTTGGGTCTTGTTTATTCATCCATTCTGTTTGTCTATGTCTTTTTATTGGAGAATTGAGTCCATTGATGTTGAGAGAGATTAATGACCAGTGGCTGTTAGAGCCTTTGATTTTGATTTTGTGGAAGTAAGTATGTGTGATTGGCTAATTTTTGTTTTGCTGTAGTGAGGTTATTATGTCCTGTGTTTTCTTGGGTTGTATTTTTCCTTCTAGTATCTTCTGTAATGCTGAGTTTGTGTGTAGATATTGTTGAAATTTGTTTTTGTCATTGAATATCTTGTTTTCTCCATCTATGAGGACTGAGAGTTTTGTTGGTTATAGTAGCCTGGGATGATATCTGTGTTCTCTTAAGGTCTATGATATCTGTCCATGCCCTTCTGGCTTTCATAGTCTCTGTTGAGAAGTCAGGTGTGATTCTGATGGGTTTGCCATTATATGTTATTTGGCCTTTTTCCCTTGCAGGTTTTGGTATTTTTCTTTGTTCTGTATACTTACTGTTTTGATTATTATGTGACAGGAGTATTTTCTTTTCTGATCTAATTTATTAGGTGTTCTGTAGGCCTCTTGTATTCTTATAGGTCTCTCCTTTAAGTGGGGGAAATTCTCTTCTATGATTTTGTTGAAAATATTTTCTGGGCCTTGGAGGAGGGAATCTTCTTTTTCCTCTATTCCTATCATTCTCAGGTTTTATCTTTTCATGTTGTCTTTGATTTTTTGGATGGTCTGTGTCAGTAATTTTTTTAGATTTAACATTTTCCTTGATGGATACATTGATTTCTTCCATTGTATCTTCCACACCCGAGGTTCTTTCTTCCATCTCTTATAATCTATTGGTTATGCTTACCTCTGTAGTTCCTGTTTTCTTCCCTAAGTTCTCTCTCTCCACAGTTTCCTCCATTTGTGTTCTCTTTAATTTTTCTAATTCTCTCTTCAGATCTTGAGCCAGATTTTGATTTCCTTCACCTGTCTGACTATATTTTCTTATTTTTCCTTCATTTCCTTCAGCTGTTTGTTTGAACGATCCTCTTTTTCTTTTATTTCTTTCACTGATTTAAGTATTTCCTCTCTAAAGGCCACAAATTGTTTGGCTGCAGCTTGCTGTATTTCTTTACAGAGGGCCATATTCTTTTTGACTTTATCTTCCTCTAGTTCTTTACATATTTTATTTGTTTTCTCTATTATCCTGTTCATAAGCATAGATGTTAGGTCATCTTCTTGAATTTCGTTTATGCTGGGGTGTTCAGGGCTGCTTGCCCCTGGATAACTGGGTTCTGGAGATGCTATATTGCTCTGTCTTTTGTTGGTAGAGCTTTTATACTGGCCTCTACTTACTGGGCTATGTTAGCTGTTGGCTATTAGCTTCTGGTGCTTCCTGGAATCCTGTGGTGGGGAGAATCCCCTTGGCAGGAATATGATTTTTTTCTAAAGGACGCCTCCTCAGCTTTTTCAGTATGGTCACTGAATGGCCGGTGTTTTTCAGGAATTGCCACAGCTCACCTCAGGCATTCAGAGCTGAGTGGTAGTTGTGGTCTTTGTTAGTCAAGGGGGCTCTCTTCTCACCTGGAGAAGTCCTGGAGATAGCTATCCTGCTTCTGGGTTTCTTACTATAAATTTAGTGAGCTGCTGCTATAACCTGGGTGCCCTGTGGTTTGGTCAGTTTAGTTAGGGATAACTGGTTGCCCCTTGGAGCAGTATCTGGGGGTTGATCTCAGGGATCCCAGACTTCTGTAGGTCTAAGGTTGGAGCTCTGTGCCCCAGTACCCAGGCAGTAATCAGTGGCAGGTGAGCTCTGCTTTCATGCGTGCAGCAGGAGGCTAGAGTCTGGAGCCTGTGGATAATCAAAAACTTTTCCAGAGCTAGGTGTCCTGAGGTAGGGCCAGGTGTTTCCCCCACCGTGGGGTTTTCTCCCAACAGGAAGACCCCGTCTGTGGTGTTTGGGGTGATGCCAAGAGCTCACAGGCACTGGCAGGTGGTGGCTCCAAGCTAGTGACTGGGTAGGAACCTAAGAACTTTGCCTGAGAACTTTCCTGTGTATGGTAGTGGTAGTGAGGGGGGTTGGCTGAATGCTCTAAGCTGGGACCTGGTGTTTCCCTCTCTATGGGGTTTTCTCTTGACAGAGAAACTCAGTCTCTGGTGCCCTGGGTTCACAGTTCTGTCTGTGATGGAGAGTCGGGCACACAGCAGGTCTCTGGGCTGGTGGTTGTGTGCCCGTTGGTCTGCGGGACATTTTCTAGGGATAAACTGGGTGACCTAAGGTCAGTCCCTGCTTGCTTCCTTCCCTGTGGGGTTTTCTTGCAACTGGGACTCCTGGTTTCTGATGTTTTTGTGCCCACAGTTCAGCCTAGGAAGTTGATCAGGACACGAAGGTGTGTTGCTCTGGTCTGGCGACTGAGTGCCTGTGTGACCTGGGATCTCTTCTGGGTTCTAGCTGTGTGACCTGAGAGTGGGCCCGACTGATTCCCACACTGTGGGGTTTCCTCTCAGCTGGGAAATAACATCACTGTTGTTTTAGGGCCCAGAGTTCAGTCTCTTGGTTGCTGTACCAACATTCCTGTCCTGATCCTCAGACACAGTATCCTCCCGGCACCGTCATCTTGGATTCCCCTCCTAAATACTTTATTTCAATATTATAAAAAAAGAAAATTATTAGCATTAAAAATTGAAAGATGTGTTCAAAATGATAAGAATTTATTTTTTAAGTATCCTTTCCTCATATTAACTTTCACAGTTAAGTTTATGCTTTTGTGTGTTTTCATCAGTGACTTAGTCTTCATTAAGAAATATCTAATGAGGGTCACTATGTGCAAGACACTCCAGCAGACAAAGGGAAAAACCCAAATATCTATGCCCTCACTGTTTTTTACATTAGCAGGGAAACAAATAATACATAAGAATAAATATTATCAGAATACAATATGGATAATGATAAAACAACCAATGGGTTAGGGAAGTAATTGTGCATTGGGGAATAAAGTTCCTATTTTAGATACAAAGGCCAGCGATGGCTTCAATAAATACATATAAGCAAAGCCTGAAGAAATGTAGGACATTTGCTTAGGCCCAGGGAAAGAACCTGAAGAGAACTCCAGCAATAGTACATAATACCACATGATGACACTTCAGACATAAATACATGATGATGATGGTGGTGGTGGTGGTGGTGGTGATGGTTGGAGGCAGGTATTTGAATGCTGACTCTAGAGATCATTTGCATTAGTCATGTAGGGTACCATCTGGGAATTTTGAAATATGGTATGAAATGATTCAGATTTCCCTGTAATATCTCACACAATTGAGTATGTACAGTGAGGGCAATGGAAGAAGCAGAAGGCAATTATATGTTTGTTGGAAACCTAAGTAAAAGATGGTAATAACTTAGAAAAGGTGGTGGCAACAAAATGTTTGAGAACTTGTTAGCTATTTTATATAATGTATGGATGAAGATGAGATTTGCTGACATATTACACATATATCATACAAAAGAAGAAAAGGCTATGAGAAGAATGAAGTCACCATTGGCTGAAATAGAGAAGACCACTGTATAGATCAACAAATTCTGAGAGGAATTCTAGAAGTCTTTTCTAAAAAAGAGCTTTATATTATTTTATGTGTATATGTGTTTTGCCTGAATGTATGTTGTGAACCATGTGTCTGTGCCTATAGCTAATATATTCTTTAGAACTGGATGGTTGTGAGTTCCCATTCAGGTGCTGGGAACCAAACCCCTGTCCTCTGCAACAGCAACAGGTGCTCATAAACACATCTCTCTAGCCACTCTGAAAGTCATGGTATATGTTCACTTTGAGGTCAATTTTAATGCAAGAGGAAATGTAAATTATCAGTCAGACATACAAGGTTTTCAGGATGGAAATAAAAGCTTGAATTTCATCAGCATTCAGGTAGTATTGAAATTCTGAGCCTAGAAGAGCTGATCAAAGACGTGAATATAGCTAAGGATATGCATGTGTGTTTCATCATAGAAGCAGAGCTAATATAGAATCGGATTAATATTTAGTTCACAGATTGGACCTCATGTTATTGTGGTAGTGGAAAACGCATATGGAAGTTTGATGTCACTCTATCTACAGAGGTTTGGAGCCATTGAGGATCAACGGAAATGGCAGCTGGCAAAAAGACTATCCATGGAGGTTATCTGAGACAAAATTGATAATTTGAACACCAGCAGATGCTGTATACCTACCTCTTTCACTTGTCACTTCCAGCCTCAACAAAACAAGTGATGTATGCAGAAGGCCATGGCATGCCTCACAATGGCAGTTACCCAGAACACAGGAGAAAAGATATCTTGCAAGAGCCAAAGGATCTTAGCCAGAAGGATAATCTACAACAAGATTTAGAGGTGAAACAGCATCTGCTTCCCTGCCCTGAACTTAGAAAGAAATGAAGGAGCTACTCTGGGTCTTTCTTTTCAATCTCTTCTGGCTAGTCCTAAGTACTTCTAGGAAATACTTAGGGCCCAACTGGATCAGTGTGGTAGAAAGCCACTGCAGAGTGAAGTTCACCAAAATGAAAGCAGGAACAAATGTTAACTGCCGAGACAGTTGTACATTTCTGAACTGTGATTTCCATAAATGTCTATGTGCCCTTTGCATTGCTTCATGATGTTTTCAAATTATTTTAATAACTATCTCATTTCAAAAAATAGTTCTTTAAAAGTTTCATACAATGTAGGTTTTTGGTTTGCTTTCTTGAGACAGGGTCCCATTATGCAGCCTTGGCTGGTCTGGAACTCCTTTCTTGAGACAGGGTCCCATTATGCAGCCTTGGCTGGTCTGGAACTCACTACGTAGGCCTCAAACTTAGAACTAGGCTCATCTTGCCTCAGTTTCCTGAGCCGTGGAATTAAAGATGTGCACCGCTATCCCTGGCTTTCCTACAACTTGTTTTGATCATACTAACATCCCCAGCTCTTCTATGATTCACAACCCCCTTCCATACCCATCTAAGTATGTGTCATTTTTGTTAGTTTTAAACCTATATAACCAATCTGTGCTGCTCAAACTTTCTTGTGTGTGGTCCTTATTGGAGAGTGGTTGATGTAACACAGGGCACACTCCTAGAGAACAATGTCTCTTCCTCTCTGTAGCAATTGCCAATGTTGCCACTGCTTCAAGTAGGATTTTGTTCCAACTCCTGTCTTTTTACAGAGATTTAGTTGGCTTGGGCTTGCACAGGCTTTGTGCGTGCTTCTGGGACAGCTGTGAGTTTGTCTGTGCAGCTGCCCTGCTGTCTGAAATACAGTATTTCCTCACAATCATTCACCACCTCACGCTTTTCTACACCTTCCACTTCCTCTTCCTCAATGATCCTTGTTCCCAAGAAGAAGGTTGCAACATGTATGCTTCCTTTTAGGGCTAAGTATTCCTTAGTTTATTGTTCTTTGCACCTTGGCCAGTTATGGAAAACATTTTTTCTGGCCTGGGTATTGGACTTATTTGTTGTATTTAATAGCAAAATTTTGGACAGCTAGAGTCCCTTCAAGTTTTATTTTGCTGATATTCCAAAATGAAAATGAAGATGTTTTATGGATATTAACTAACATAACAGTGATTAGAATGCAACACAATTAGCATAGATTTGAAGGAATATCTTACTCATTGAGTTGTTCCATTGATAACTGCTATTCTCAGTTTTTAAGTCAATCCAGGAAATAAAGACAACTTATAAAAGATGACATGATTCATAAGATTCCTTGCACTCTGCTCAACAGTTGGCCATATGTCTCAACATCTGCTTTGATAGTCTGCAGGGCAAAGCCTTTTAGAGGCCCTCTGTGGCAGGCTCCTGACTTGTTCCCTGTTTTCTCCTTTTTCTGATGTCCATCCTCTTTGCCTTTCTGGATGGGATTGAGCATTTTAGCAAGAGTCCTCCCTCTTGATTAGTTTCTTTAAGCATACAGATTTTATTAGGTTTATCCTATGTTATATGTCTAAATGAGTGAGTATATACCGTGTGTGTCTTTCTGCTTCTGGGATAGCTCACTCAGGATGATCTTTTCCAGTTCCCACCATTTACCTGCAAATTTCATGATATCCTTTTTTTTTTTTATTGCTGAGTAATATTCCTTGTGTAGATGTACCACAATTTCTGTATCCATTCCTCAGCTGAGGGGCATCTGGGTTGTTTCCAGCTTCTGGCTATTACAAATAAAGCTGCTACAAACATGGTTGAGCAAATGTCCTTATTGTGTACTTGAGCCTCTTTTGGATATATGCCTAGGAGTGGTATAGCTGGATCTTGAGATCTGGAGGGGACAGGAGCTCCACAAGGAGAGTAACAGAACCAAAAAATCTGAGCACAGGGGTCTTTCCTGAGACTGATACTCCAACCATGCATGGAGATAACCTAGAACCCTTGCACAGATGTAGCCCATGACAGTTCAGTCTCCAAGTGGGTTTCATAGTAATGGGAACAGGGACTGCCTCTGACATGAACTGATTGGCCTGTTCTTTGATCACCTCCCCCTGAGGGGGGAGCAGCTTTACCAGGCCACAGAGGAAGACAATACAGCCCCTCCTGATGAGACCTAATGGACTAGGATCAGAAGGAAGGAAAAGAAGACCTCCCATATCAGTGAACTTTGGGAAGGGCATGTGTGGAAAATGGGGAGGAAGGGAGGGTTTGGGAAGGGAGGAGGAAGGATGCTACAGGGGGGATACAAGGTGAATAAAGTGTGATTAATAAAAAAAATAAAAGTAAAACAATGACATGAACAAAAGACTACAAATAGCTTAAAGGAAAATAACACTTTTCAGATAAAAAATAATCTGATGTCACTATTACATGTAAATTTTGACTAAAAGTGTTGGGATCTGTAAGCAGGCATCTCTATGGCCAGGCCCAGGGGACCTTACAAACAGGATGTCAGGTATCTGTGAGGCCACCTAGGGACCACCTGTGGACCACCTGAAACCACCTGCATATGCTTATAAGAGCATGCTCCTTGTAAGAGAACTCGGACCACCCATTCCTCCCTCCCTCCCTCCCTCCCTCCCTCCCTCCCTCCCTCCCTCCCTCCCTCCCTCCCTCTCTCTCTCTCTCTCTCTCTCTCTCTCTCTCTCTCTCTCTCCCCCTCTCCCACCCTGCCCAGAGACAGTCTCTGTGAACCCCTTCCCCTTCCCTTAATAAACCTCCCATGTGGAACCAGTTATGTGGCATGATTTATAAACCTGCTGTGTTACTTGGGTGCACAATCCTAACAAAAGAGTGAATCTAAAATAACAAAACTATACCTCCACCCTAATGCAGTGCTTGTAGGATATAATGATGAGCAAAGTCTTTCATGAGCCAATTTTGGTTTATTGTCCAGTGGTGTATCTGGTCAGTGGTGAAGATTGGCAGAACTGTGTGATAACCCCTAATAACACTCATAGCTGCATATTCTTCCTCACTTTAAATGTAGATAGAGCCTGTGAGGATATAATGATTTTACTCAGGTGGCTAGACACATTATATTTGCAGTCAATCGAAGATAATTACAGGACTCCTGTAAAGTCAGTGTTTCCTCAAGCTGGTAGAAAAAGAGGAAGCCAAAGATGTAAATTATGGAGACTTGAAGCTTCCCTTGCCAACTAAAGAGCCTCATACTCAGGAAACCAAGTTCTCAGTCTCTGGAACACAGGAGCAGGATTCCACTAGGGAGAATGAGCTTGGGTGTGGCTGTTACCTCAGGGGCTCAGTAGGAAGCCCTGTTTGTTATAATACTTTCCTTTCAAGCTTGTGATGCTGCACAGAGATGTGGTCAAGCCTAACCAATATTCCAACTTTCAGAACTGTGAGCCAGCTGGAGCCACTTTAGAATACTATGCGCATTTGTGGGCATTTGTTACACAGAGTGGGGACCTAATACAGCTGATTTCTACTTCACATAGTAGCTGAGGGGCATGGATAAGACACCTAGGCTCTGTCTCATAGAAGGTTGGCAAGTTGGCACATGTGGTACCTGTCAGATGGTGCTGAATACTGGGGACATCATGTTTTCTCCACTTACTTTACATAGTCACACCCCAAGAGCAGGTGTCCCAAGAGCTAGGAGATCATATTGCATTGTCAGCAGCTTTCTTCAGCTGAGGTCTTTACAAAAGTCTACTAAAGTTCAAGTGGAGGAAATCTAACCCTTAGCACTCAGTTTTCCCACAACACTGTAACAAGTATGAGATATGAGAAATGGCTGGCAGCTGTACTTGAAATGTGATTTAGTGAAAAATTCCTAACCTAAGTTAAGATATTTATTATTTTAATTTTGTATATTGTCGTTTTCCATTAGGCGGGGACCTTGATCTTGGCTGGGGGTCTGAATTTGGCTTCAGATGGAGAACACGGTTCTATTTCTCTCAGGGGCAGCTTGGGCACCTTAGGGTGAGGTCTGAGTATGGTAAGCCGGGATGTGAAAAAGGTTTTCCACAGAGTGTTAAAGCTTAGTTTAGCTCTTTTAGCATGAGATAGCCTCTGGCAATAGAAGCTCTGGTGTTCCATAATCTATGGCAGAATCCAAAGTGCTATAGTTCTTGGCCAAGCGGCTGTGCTGAACATAGCAGAGGTGTGTGTCAAAGCTCGTGCTTGCAGCCAAGACACAGGTCAGGTGAGGCTCAGGCCTAGTGGGCTGGAGGGCAGGCCAGGTGAGACATGAGCCAGCAGGGGCTGAATGAAGAATCTCAGATGGTCTTGAAGTAAGAAATCGAGAACTTTCGAACCTTTATTCATGTGAAATCAAGGGCAATATAAACCCTTGGCAGAAGGAGGGATTTTGAGGGTGAATGTGTTTCATTTGCTGGGGTCAGGGAGTCAGGGATACTTAAATGGTCTTATCACAAAAAGGAAAATTCAGTACTTAGTTATCCTATGGTGTGTGGGGCAGGATCTCCAAGTACAATTGAAGGTCACTGATGGACCAAGATCCTTGGCAGGGTGGAGCATTTCTAGGAATTCCTAGATACTTGCTAGAGCAGTTTTCTTATCAGGAGAAGGGTCTGGCCTGTAAGGCTTTGTGACCTCCTTATAAAATCTGGAACTACCTAGACCAAGTGAGACATTTAGAACCCACCAAGAAGAGGGAGCCTACATCATAGACCCAGCACAAATAACTGGCTATCCAGAGACAACTGAGTTCAACTTTATCCAGCGGAGTCCCTGTGTATCTGTGTATGCCTGTGTGTATACAGGTACTTACAGAGGCTAGAAGAGGGTATCAGATCCTCAGGAACTGAAGTTGTGAGCTGCCTGACATGGGTGCTGGTAAGTCAGTTCTAGTCTCCTGTAAGAACAGTATGCACTCTTAACAGCTGAACTATCTCTCCAGTTCCAATCTTGTTTTATTAATGTTAATGTTTGGCAGAGAATTGGAAGCAATATACTGAAAGTATTGTTGAACTCCAACGGCAGGTTAGTGGTATCAAGGTGTTTGAAAGGTATCAAGGTGTTTGAACATAAAATGTAAATTCCATAATAACAAATGACAAGAATATTGATTAATTTAAAAATTAACCTTAATTTCTAGAAACACTCATACACTAAAATGGAGAGTAAATCTTTTTTGATATAAACATGCTATATTAACATTGGTTAAGTTAACAATTTGGAACACATACCTTATTGCTGTTTTTGGACACTTATTCAATGTGTGAAACACAAACAGTTACATGTCATGACCTGTGAATATTTTTTATTAGATATGGAAGAGCTAAGAAACTAGAATATTCTTGTTCTCTTATATATAAAAAGGGAGGCAAAATATTTATTGCAGGGATAAAGATCTGATTTATTTTTGTATTTTTTCAGGGAATATAATTGTTTTTCATTATAGAAAATTGTTTTATTGTAGAAAATACAGTTAGATAAATGTAAAGCAATGACAGTTGTTCAGCAGATTGGTACTGACTACATAAAAATATGAAATTTACTTTATTCATCTTCTGTTCTTGAATGATTAGGAAATAATTGACCCTTTTTAGACAGTGAACTAGACCTAAGGAAACACATTTCATTTTAAAAGGCCAAAATTCTAATGAAATAACATACAGATTTGGAAAATTACAGTGGATTAAATTTGATATAATTATACAAAGTCTAAATTTCACAATATGTTTTTTTTATAAATGACAAAAACTAGGAAAAGCATTTTCACATTTTAATTACAATTCACATGTCTGTAGCTCCTGCTGTGATGTTTTGTTCAAAAGAAATCTCATCTGTGAAGCTGCCAGTATAGAAGGTGACAGATGGTAAAAACCAGTCCCCAGTACTGGTTTAATGTGGCTTAGACTGTTTTATTAGTGTTGTTTGCTTATTATGTATTTAAGTAGTACAAATATGTTCTCATTGTAGTTTTATTCTTGCTATTGAGATATATATATATATATATATATATATATATACACACACACATGTGTTTAGGTGAGCTTCAAATTTTAATACGATACTGTTCTTAAGGGTGATTTAGATGATGCTTTTCAGTATATCAAGAACTGTTTGGATGAAATGTATATTATGTAGGTACTAGGACAATACAGAATAGAAACACTCAAAGTTCAGTTTGTTGGACATAAATAATATTAACAAATTAACTCATTAATTTGCTAAATTTTTTAATCATTGCCATCAGACAAACTAAATTATTCAAACATTGTAATTACATCTGATGGGAAGCTAGGAATCTTGAAGTTAGTTTCTCAAATACCTCATCAGAAGAATTAGAAATCAGAAACAAATGTAAAGAAACAGCATAAAAAACAGTTTCTAACAGGAAATCTCCTTATAAAGATTTTTCAGACATCGTGATAAGCATTCTTAAAAGAGAAAAACAAACAAATAGACAAACAAGAAACCAGAGGCATACACTCAAAGACTATTAGTGTTTTCAGATTTCACCACGGAAACTATTTCAGCTCTCTAAAGTGGGACCGTCTCCTGCAAACTCAAGATCGATTTAGTTCCTGGGTTAGAAAAATACACAGTGTCCTATGCTGCTCAGCCTCTTCTTCTGGTGTGCTGAGAATCCTGTGTGATTCTGGCTGATGGGAGGCTGCCTGCCTTGCAGGATGAATCCTTGATGTTGATGCCTAGGACAACAAAGACAACTCATGCAGTGTTTTACGTGTTAACCTGAGTTTAGCTTCTGTCTAACTTTCTACACAAACAGATCCTGCTGTCCTAACACTGGTGGGAAATATGCCCTTTTCTCCCCCTGTCTCCCTTTCTCTCTGTCTATCTATCTATCTCTCTCTCTCTACACACACACACACACACACACACACACACACACACAAAGTTTACTAAGTAATAGTTACTACTACTGTGCTTATGAAAAAGTGATTTTCTTGTCTACTGTGCATTTTTATTTGACTAATTATCCCAAACTAATGTGTTTCCACATTAATATTACAATGTTGCTGCTTTCTGGACCCAGAACTGCAGTTGAGCCAATCTCGTGTTTCATCCATTTAAGTCTTGAACCAATTTCTGTTTCATTCCTGCTCTGCATAAATTGCTGCTGTTCTTCTCAGGTACCCATAGGCAGCTTTCATGGGATAACAGTCATCATAAAGAACAACACAGAGGAAAAAAAATAGAGATGCAAAATTATTTAGCTTTTGTGTACGGGTGTGCATGTGTGCGTGTGGAGCCCAGGGATTAATGCCAGGTGTCTTCCTCATTTGGTCTCCACTCTATCTTTTGAGGCAGGGTCCCTCATTGAACCTGGAGCTCAAAGATTTCCCTAGATAGGCTGGTGAGCAAACGCCAAGGACCTTTTGTCCCACCTTTCCAGCACTAGGATTACAGGTGTGCCCAGCTGCCTGTGCTTGGCCTTTATGTGGACATTGCTGATCAAGCTCAGGTTCTCCTGCTAGGGAGCCAATACACAGTTACTGATCCATATCACCAATTTACTTTTTAAAATCTTCATCTACATTGTTTTGTAGATATATTAAAGTTAACTCAGTTTCTAAATTATTTGATAGCTAGTAATGGAGTTAGGAAGAAAAAATATCTATTATCTTTTCTAGGTTTTAGTGGTGCTACTTAGGTATTTCTAATTTGGCTCATCACTACGGTGGGAACGCAGTGAGCATAAGGGGCACATACGTAATTGGCAGCCTAATTTTTCTGCTTTCATCAAATACTGCAGTGCCAAATCTTCATTCAACATGCCAGTTAGATACACTTGGGAGCCCAACAGCAGCACACACACAAGAGATGAAAATGAACAAACTGGAACGAGTCATTAGCTTTCTGTTTTTCTATCACAACAAAAACTATAGGATTGGACATGTTGCAACTGGGAAATTCTACTTGAAAGATGACGCAATCTTAAAAGAGAATAATTTATATGCTAACCTTCTCTCAAGTGTCCATTAGAATTCATAAATGAGGTTTCTAGCATAGATGTTTTTTCAAGAAAAATAAAAAAAATAGTGAAAATAATTCAGAAGTGTGTGGTAAGGCACATATTTCATATACCTTTTAGCCTACGGCACAGGAATTTGAATCTGTATTTGGGAAAAGTTCATAAAATAAGAAAATGTTGCCTTTAATGTCTTAGTGGAAAAGGACACTGACAGATTGTCATGGTTCTCACCAATTATGAATGCAATTTGTGAGTGTGAAAACGGCAGTCAGCTGTGGTTACCAAATATGCCCTTGAAATATCTTGTATAATTTCAAAGTATGCATTCTAGAGTAATAATTACTACTGACAATAATGAGATAAACAGAACCAAGTCAATAAATGGTCAGATCTTACCCAATATAATCAAGCATTGTCCTTCAAAAGTGGACAGAACTATTAAAAATGTCTATTTACACCCAATGTCTATTTTCAGCTGTAACTCACCAACTGAAGATTTTTAGAAATAAACTGTTCTGCAAAAATTGACTTTTGCAGTAACCACGGATTCCTCCAGCTAGAGGCTGTGGTGAAAACTTCCCTAACTTTTCCATCCATGGCTTCAAGCATTTTCAGATTTTTAAAGTCCTTGCCTATTCCAAAAAGTGAGCTTTCTTACCATGTGAAAGAAGGGGACTGTTACACCAGAGGGCTTTAGGTCAGGTTCTTAATAATATTCCAAAGATCTGAGGAAATGTTTTAAGACACAGCTTTAAGTGGAGAGCAGACTAAGCACCCTGGTTGTGTGCTTTCTTTATCGGGTCTTGATATGTCTGAACCATTCTCAACAGACTCATTGCATGAGGCATGGAGAGGAGGGTACAGGAACTTGAGAGAGGCTTGGGGCTGGGTAGATGTCGCAGTGACCAAAGTGCTGCTTGTGCAAGCATGAGGACTTGAGCTAGGATCCCCAGAACCCAAAGAAACTGGATGTGGTAGCGTACATGTATAGTCCTGGGCCTTTCACCACAGAGAATTCCTTGTAATTTCCATTTGCTCTAGCTCTGTGGTTTCCATTGCCTCTAGCCTGAGTACCTAGCAGTGAAGCCTCATGTTTCAACAAGATGAGCAGAGAGGACTCACAGACATGCCATGAAATGCACATACCTGCAGTCACACACACAAGCACAGACATCACACACACACACACACACACACACACACACGGACATATATTGACAAAAACTGACATAAACCTCACAAGAAGAAAAATACAGCCTCAACCTTGCTATCACTTCCCTTCTGAGTTTCTTGTTTTGTGCTCTATATATCAGTTATTCTCATTGAAGACCATATAACAATCACATCATATTCATTCAAAAGGTACACTTCTTGTGCCCCCATTTCCACAACCACGTCGCAGAAGTCAGACACACTAAGCAGAACATGCACACAAATATGCACACATACTTGAAAGAACTGCAGGTTGCTTGACTTTTGCACACTGGCTGCTTCCAAATAAAGTAGTACACTAGACTACGAAGATCTTAGACTTTGAGCCAGAAGTTTATAAAAGGTGTCAAGAACTGTATGGCATTAACAGTGTATTATGCAGCTCGAAATGGTCCTATATAGTAGCAGGATGGGTAAATGTTCTGATAGAGCTAAATGGTTTCCATGTGTTGTACTGTCTGCTGCTAAAGGCATAAATTACGAGTGGAGATGAAGAAGATGGATAGGGAACTGTTGAGGTTCCAAAACAACCGTAAAGGAAATGATGCTGTGCAAGGGTAGATAGGATCACCGGAAAACAAACTAGGACTCTCCAAGGAGTCATCAGTCAAATGGTGTCAAGCTGGTCACTGACTCTAGAAGGCTAACTAGGACCACATGTGTAGTTCCAGGCAGTTCCAGGGCTTCTTCTCTTACAACTGACTGCCATGAACGGTTACGCGGAGGTGTGACCTGTTTAGAGCAAAGGAGGCCGGTCCTTGTTACCTTGTTAGCTACAGAGTTGTCAGGACGATCCTGCGGAGGGTGACACGGGAAAACCCGGATGGGACATTGCAATTGCCCCTGTTTCCAGGAGGGAAAAGACAGATTCTCCGTCTCGCCCGGCTCTCAGCGTCCCTCAGCTCGTACCCCGACCTGACCGGCGACTCGCAGCGCGCGGGGATCCGGCGCTCCGCGGGCTCCGCTCCCTCCCCCGACTCGGACGCGAGTGTGCGCGTGTCGCCGCGCCAGGCTGCGTGCGCCGAAGCCAGCGACGCGGTTGGCCGGCGCCGCCCTCGGGCTGCCCCCGCCCGGCCCGGCTCTTGTCACCCGCGCGGAGGCCGCGGCGCCGCCTCCTGCTGCCCGGAGCTCGGCCTGCCCCAGGCGCTCTCCGCAGCCGCCTCGCGGCCCCGCTGCGCACACCGCCGCCCACCGCGGCCGCCGCGCGCCCCGCCCGCCCGCTCACCATGACTGCTTGCGAAGCTCGCGCGGAGCAGCCGCGGTGGCGCAGGCGGGAGCGGCGGGAGGAGTGCTGAAGACAGCGGCCGACCCGGAGCGGACGCCGCGTCGGGACCAGCCCGCAGCTCCAGGTAGCGACGCGGTGCGCCCGGGCTCGCGTGGGCCTGGGCTGAGCTCGGGCAGGTGACTCGCCCTGGCTTGGCCACGGGCCCTGCAAGGGGGGGGGGCGGCTCGCCGGCAGGCGTGGGCACTGAGCGGTGTGCCCGGCCCCTTGCAACCGGGGGCTCCGTCGTAGAGTTGGCACAGGCTCCGGTTGGGGGCCGGGGGCGGGGGATAGCGCGATGGAGCAGGCGGGAGCTCCACGCGGCTCGCCGACCGCCGCTCGCCCCTGTCTCCTGAGCCCGCCACGCAGAGTGGACAGAATGCTTTGTGGCGCACCCGGGGCTCTCGGGGTGCCGGTGTAGGGGGGCTCCTGCGTGTGTTCTGGCGCCGGGTCACCGGGGCGGAAAGTGAGCCCCGCGCTGACAGCAGGTGGCTGCCAGGCCCCTCACCTTTTGGCTAGAGTCTCAGAGACTCACGCACACGGTGCCAGAGCCTAGGGAGCGTGCGCGGAGGGAAGACAGAGGGATTTGTGAATGGCGCTTCAGCGCGGAGGCTGCGCCTTGCTGATGCAAAGGGGCTAGTATCCCGAGTGAGAAGAAAGGCTATTTGTGGCAGAGTTGCGGGGTTCCCTTCTGCGTACGCTGAGCTTCTCCTGCCAGGAGAAGCAATTCTGTTTTTGGTGTGTGTGTGTTTTTAACCTTTCTGTAAACCGAAAGAAGGAAGTCTGAACTCCGGTCTGGTCTGTACAGGTAGAAGTGGTCGCTGGAGGTCACGGATCCCTGATCTGGTGTTTAGGTGTCTCAGCTGTCTGTCTGCTCCTCCTACCTCTTCAGGTCCCCATCAAGACCACAGGACAGACACCTGCTCGCCTTCAGCAGCTTTCACTGGTGAAAGCAGGGCAGTTGAGCACTTCGATCCTGAAAGGCAGCATATACCCACCCTCCATTCTTCCCTTCCCAGAAGGATTGTTTCAACGAATGTTCACATATTTTAAGCGAAGAGATGGTGTTAAAAACCCGGCGAGGATGTAGAAGCAGCAGCTGAGTGAGTTTATGTCGATTATGACCAACTCTTTAAAATCTAGTTACTGAGGACGAGCTAGAGCACTCTTCTAGGCTATACAGTAATTAGTTTGTTTTGGTTTCTCTTTGTGTTTGCTTTAAACAGGTAGCAATTACAGGGTCATAATATGAAGCTTAGATGTGAGTTGGGACAGTGTCTATCAAAGTCCCTTAGCAAATTTATTACATCCTTTGAAGTAAAAGCCTGTATTTCAATACTGGTGACTGGACTGTGACCGTGGGACACCACTTCAATTAATTTTAAGATGAATTTTCATTAAGACTGCCATAAATGATGTTTTTTTTTTTAAATCAGATTGAAATTCCAAATTCCAGTCACATCTTCAGTAGTCACACAAAGAAGAAGGCAGTCAACCTATTGTCAGAGTGACTTGTCTTCACCTGGTTTAATTAGAGACTGACCAGAATTGTTTTGATTTAAAAAAAAAATTGTGTGGGTGAATCCCAGTGTAAGCAGCCTTCCCTAACAGGATTTTTGAACAGAGTTAAGGATACACTGATCGATTGATCGGTTGATGGATAGAGGATAACAGACAGATAGCTTAAGGTGGGTTTGCAATGTGGGGCGTCTTGATGTGAGATGGATTCTAACCACATTGAAGTACTGAGTTTAGAGTCCTAACAAATTGTACTACACAGCACCCCTGGGTCTGTTGGGACATAGAGATAAGTCCATTACTATAATACCAGAAGTCATGTTTATGGAATATTTTTAATGGAGTCAGGCATTAAGACTTTAAAATGAGTTTCCTGTTTTAAAGCTATTCCTAATACTGTTAGCTGATATAAAACTCATAAGGTAGAAAATGAAACATTTATAACCTTACAGTAGTACTCATTTGCCTTTTTTACTGTACTTTGTTACTCATCAGAATACTCACACTCATATTGAAGGCCTGTCCTGAGCAGTGGGTTGTCTAGGCAGTTTTTAGACACACAGGAATTCCTTCTCTATATCCTACCCTTCAGGAAAGCATGGGTAGTTTGAAGGAATCTGATCTGCATAGTTAAGTAGAGTTGGTAGCCCATGAGAGCATGGGCTCATGAAGAGTTCAGGGGCTCAGAGCACAACAGTAACATTTCATGCTTTTCATGCTGAATTTTGTCTGAAAGGGCTTCAGTGGGTAGGTTATAACTAACTTTGTCATTGTGTTAAAGGGGTAGTATTGGCAGGGTGTGGATAACAAGGCCTACGAGATCCAAGACGCAAATCTTCTGGAGCAGAGAGCAGAAAAGAAGACAGGGAAGATAAATTTGCTTTAGATTTAGATGTTGCTAAATATTGGACCAGTTGGGCCTGTTCTGTTGTAAAATGTTCCATGACTTCTCTTCTTAGAGTTTGTGGTCTGTATTTCTGTACCTGAGAAGCTAAATCTGTATGTCTTTTAATAAGCAGTTTATTCTTGGCCTTCCATAGTGGTAAAGTGCTTGTAGGGAATCGTACTTAAAGTAGTTAACTGTCTCCACATCACATTGAGGCGCTGTGTTTGGAAGCAGTGGCAAGTCTGTGGTGCACCTCTCTTCATGCTAGGATGCTAAGTACTTCCTTACTGAAACATTCTTGGGTCTCTTCCCCAGAGAAGTGTGAGAATGTGAAAAACAGCAGTATTGATGAACATCTATAGGATATTTAACACTTTATTATCCTGTAAATGCATATCCACTAAACGATCTATTTACTTATTTTTATTTGCAAGTTGGTAGATCTGTTGGGTAGTGTAGATTTTATCTCAAGTTCTTAGATGTGTGCAAATGACACCCTGGCTGTCCTCACGTCACTTCCCTGAATATAGTACAATGACACTGGGCCTGTGGGGAAGTTTTCAGATAGTAATCTTTTCACAGATCATTTTGCTATATCTTGGCAAGAAACTGTATTGCTAGTAGTAGAATGACCTATCTATACTCTAAAGTTGTGTGTGTGTGTGTGTGTATACACAATGCAATTTGTGATATAGTACAAAATGAATTCCGACATTTCAGTCTTTTGTAAAGATGCAGCCAATATGCAACAGCTGTATATAAAGTGAGTGAGAGTTTTTCAGAGAAACATTGAATGTTCAAAATTCATTTCTTCATTTTACAAACATAAAGAGAAACAGTAAACACTGAGCCTATCTATTCAACACGACAGCACAGAAGTACATTACAGTGACAGTAAAGAAATTGTACAAACAGTACATATGACTTTTGATAACCAAAATGGAATTACTTTCAGATTAGCTGAATTAAAAGATTTTCATATATCTATATGTTATTGACAGTGCATGAATAAGTCATTAGAGAGTGAGAGCCTATTAAATCAGACTCCATATTCATGTGTGAGTAGAATGATTTCCAGCATAGCCAGGCACATATCAGCTTGTCTCCCTGTCAGTTGATCTCTTTGCAGTTTGGTTTTGGATTAGAGGTCACAGGTGTATTATTTTGATAATGTATCCTTAGCTACTATATGACTGACAGCTTCTGCATGATTTCCCTGTTGGGTACTGACAAAACCTACTAGCTTTATATAAAGGACACGAGCTTTTATCAGCAATATGATCTTCACTATGCAGGAGTCTCTGTTAACAATAAATAATGTAATATGGGGTGACAGAGGCAGTGCAGAAGGAGAGGCTGAGTGAAAACATTAGTGGAAGAAACATGCATCATTTTGGAGCTAAAGGCAATTATGAAAATGTTAAACCGGCCATCTGCAACTTCAGTAAACTGTAAAATATCCTTTGCTTTTCATTTTAACTGTTTCCCTGTGTAATACATTAAAAGGAAAAATAATAGTGGTCATCTATGCTTACAAACATCACCTGTATGATATAAAAATTATGAAAAATATTTCTTCTTAGTTGAAAATTAAGATGTTTGGCCAAATTAGAACGTTGACTATGGCTTTGGGCCTTATAGCATTTATGCTGCTGTCCTAATTTTAAGAGTTTTATAAAATGGACCAATTACTCTCTGTAGGTATATAACAACAGCATTATACACATGGTGTAGTCTCAAAGACTTACACCTTTCCCAAGTCATGTCCACGTGTTTACTTCCTGTATCTCCTTCAGCACAATTCCTGTCCTTCCTCTGCTCTGTCCTGTTCCTTCCCTTCTCTAACTCAGATATTTAGATGTGAGTCACTTCTTTTGATTATCTGTGCTAAGTCAATTTCCCCGTTATGTATCTTTTAGTGCTGGATTCCTCGATTGTGTCTCACATACTACAGTTTTAATTGCATGTGTATTTTGGAATTGACTCAGTATTGAATTATCAGAAATTACTAATACCTAGCTCATAGATATTCAATAAACACTGGCTGACTAAATGAATAAATAGATAATTGAATGCCCAGTGCCTGGTGACATGGCTTAGTGGTTAAAAGTACTCACTGCTCTTATAGAGGACCTGGGTTTGATTCCCATCACCCACATTGTATGTTAACACACTCTTCTGACATCTACAGATTTTTGCATGCACATAGTCCATATTCATACACTGAGGCACAAACACATAAACATAGAATAAAGTAAATGCATATTTAAAAGGAAGAATTCAAGGTCTATAACCTCATCCCAAGGACTTTTTCCTCCACAGAAAGCCATCTGAGAAAGATTTAGAACCCCTGCACAGATGTAGCCCATGGCAGCTCAGTGTCCAAATGGGTTCCCTAATAATGGGAACAGGGACTGTCTCTGACATGCCCTGGTTGGCCTGCTCTTTGATCACCTCCCCCTCAGGGGGGAACAGCCTTGCCAGGCCACAGAAGAAGACAATGCAGCCACTCCTGATGGGACTTGATAGACTAGGATTAGAAGGAAGGGGAGGAGGACTTCCCTTATCAGTGGACTGGGGGAAGGGTGTGGGTGGAGAAGAGGGAGGGAGAATGGGATTAGGAGGAGAGGAGGGAGGGAGCTACATGAAAGAGAAAAAAGAAAAGAAAGATTTAAAAGTGATGGTGTCTCTGGAACTTTTATATTTGGCAAATCGTGTAACATAAACCTACATAAACACAAGCACCTTTTATATTTTGAAAACAGTGAAGTATAATTTATCAATAATAATATTTATGATGAACTTGATATCTATATGAAAAGCAGTTTATATCTCATGTTATGTATTTCCTCTAACATTGCCAAGTTGATTTCATGCGAATAGTAATAATGAGGAAGTTTGGTGCCTCTCCACTACGGCCTGTAAGACTAGACCAGACATCTCCCATCTATGGCCTATCAGGCTATGTAGACCAGACTGAGGTTTTCATTCCATGTTACAAAAATTATTAACTGACATGCAGAGAAAGTTTTGAAAGAACATATTTTGTGTTCCTTTCTTAAAAACATTATGTCTGTATACTAGTTCTATGTAGATTTCCAACTATTATATCGATTAGTTAATATATGTGGTTGTGTGTGGACCAGAGAAGAAGTCCTAGAAGACAGCTTTCTCTGTCACCATGCATGTTAGGATTGCTTGTCATGGGCTTTACTTTCTGAGATGTTTCACCTGCCCAAGGGTGTATCTTCTTTTGGTGTCTGATTGACCAGGCACAGCAAAATCCGTATATACTCATCCTGTTTCCACATTTGTCAAAGTCTGTTTTTATTACTAGAATTGTTTAATTCTCAACTCTGTGTAGTAGGAAATATAAGTGCTTTCTAGACCAGCATTCTTGGTGCTAAAAAAAAAAAAAACAAACTTTAATATCCAACAATTAGGCTTTTTTTTTTACACTGAAATTCATTCATCCCTTAATATTTTTCACTACGTCTTAGTAAATTAGTCTCCCCATCCTGCCATTGAAACAAGCCCTTCGTTCCACAATCCACTACATTTCTCTAAAGCCTGGGCATCTTCTGCAACTACATTTTCTGAGACTTTCTGTCTGCCAGCACAGTGATGAAAATGTAGCCTGCTTCCTGGCTTTCTAAACATCTCCAGCTCCTGGAGGTATGCTTCATTCCAGTAGTCACCATGGACTTCTTGATGCCAACTGCTTCAGGCACATTGCCATACCCCAGATTCAGACTTGTTGTGCTTCTTGTAAGTATTAATAGCTGGGTTTCTGCAGTGCTTTCCAGACCACAGTGCAAAGTTTATTGCCAGTTTACAGCAGTGATGAGAGTGGTTTATTTTGCTATATGTAAACTTTTCTTCCCAGAGTGTCTTACTGTTGAACTACATCTGAAAATGTACCTTAGGTATAAGTCAGTTTCATGGAGAATGACTCTCCTATTTCAGAACTTGAAAGGAGGCATTTGCCAGTAGCTTACGATCATTGCCAAACATGTTAATTCATACTTTGTGAACCTAAAGCTCTTCTGTGTCTAGTATGATGCCTTAATGCATATATATACCAACAACATGCAGTGTCTTCTTTAGAGTTTGCTGGTTCTCTGTGTCTAGTAAGTAATTTATTCAAGATCATCTTTCGGCTTTTTCATAATCTTTTTTAAAAAATACAATCTGTTTAGAATGTACAGAACATATCATAAAAAATAATAGGTCCCAGATGTGTTACCTTGTTTTATTACACTCTTCACATATGAAACTTAGTACCCTTTTGTGCCCAGGATGTGTTTAATAAGCCAGATCTACTACTCTGATTTAGCATGAGAAACCTAGTAATAAGCCTACCCAATGGAGATGGCTTGTTGCAACTGAGTACCTGTCCTCTGACGTAAGCCCTTTTGTGGAATCAGTTAGGTATTGTGACTCTGTTAATGAGTCTTTATTGCTGTGTCTGAGGGTTTGCATGTTTATGTAGTTGGGTGGCTTTGTTTGTTTTTACAGTACTGGCAAATAGTGTAACATAAACCTGCATCAAGATTTCAAGTAAAAGCTAATCAAATGAGAATGGCAGAAATAAGCCTTATCCCTTAATTCTCTGGGCGCTCTGTCATTTGAAAGACTGTTCTTATGTCTGTCTCTCCCAGTATAATTTATTTTTATGGAGATATTAATTACCAGAGTATTAAGTCTGAATATATAAAATATGGCCAGTGTTTATTCCTTTCTAAGTGCATCATTCTTCAAAGACATTAAGGAAACCATTAAGAAGATAAATATACCTGTGTTAGGAGCAGGTGAAGAAAAGGAAGAAAACATCTACTAACCAAATTCAGTCAATCCTAGAAATGCCAGTTTAGAGTAACTTGCTTCTGGTAACAAAGCCAACATGTTTGTACACTAAATTTTAAATTTGAATTCTAAATGGGTTCCAAAATTTAAAAAAAGACTATTGCTGGATTGGAAAGATGGTTCAGCAGTTAAGAACACTTACTGCTCTTGCAAAGGACCTGAGTTTGCTTCTCAGCATCCATACAAGGCCCATAGCTATCCATAATACAGTTCTACATGATCCATTGTTCTCTACTTATCTATGGGCAGTAAGAATTCACATGGTACAAATATATGCACATAGGCAAAACACACACACACCTCTAAATAAAGATTATTATCTACTCTACAAATAACTCAATGATAGTTATTTGATTTAACAATGTAAAATACTATATTATATGCAAAGACTAAAGAATATTAAAAGTACTTAATAATGATTGGATTTATTAAAAGTTCAAATTTATGAGTTATGTAGAATAATGAGTGACATTCTAACCCATGCTTAATTTTAAAAATATACACTAGTAAATTGAGTCATTAAAGGAAGCATTACAGATTTGTACAGTAGAAGCATATAAATTTTAAGCAATATTAAGATAAAAATTGACTTTGAGCTGTGTTTCTTTTCTTTTCGTGTTTGTGTTTGTACATGTGTCTGAACGCCATAGGACAAGCACAAATATTGTTCTGAAGGTTCTGCCCACCTTTTTGGAGACAGGGTCTCTCAATGGCTTAGAACTTGCCAAGTAGTGCTGTCCCTCTCTTGCTTCCATCACTCTAGCACTGTGATTACAAAGGTGCACCACCACACTTGGCTTTTTTGTTTTGGTTGTTCACTGTGGGTTCTGGGGATTGAACGATTGAACAGAGGTCTTATGTTCTCCAGGCAAGCAGTTTACTAACTGAGCTGTCTCTCTAGCCCTCTGGGCTGCATTTCTTACTCTGTGCCCTTGTGAGTAAATATGGTGGCACTGGGGAGACAGCTTCCCTGTTTGGTCAGCAGCAGAGTTTAGTTTTGCATGGAGTGTCCTGGAGTGGGAAGAATAGACTGGGAGAATGGAGGTCAAAGGGAAGTCATTCTGTTACTTCCTTAAACTAGGACAAACCTGTTCCACCTTCAATTTCTAAGGGCTTCTGGAATGCGGTACTTCCTGTTTCCCAGCACAGACTCAGCTTTTGAAATGTCCATGTATCAGAGGGTGTGTAAAGCTAGAGTTGTTTGTTGGTTTACCATTAAAGGGAGAGGACAATATGAACTGCAAGGAAGGCCTACTTAGAACACTAATAGCTTAAAGACCGCAGGATCCTAGCTTTCCACTAGAGATAGGAACTGAGGGATCCCAGCATATTTGTGAAGCGTCAAATCCAGTGTGTGATGACATAGAAAGTATCTAAGTGTAATGCAGGAAATGGATACAAGAGATTTTTTTTTTTTAAAGCAAGAAGGTTTTAAGTGAAGTATAGGACAGAGAATTTGCAGAAATCCTCCAGCCCTCTCCAGGGTACTTGCATCTTGAAGCCTTGTGTTGCAAAGTACAAATGTGGTTTTTATTTTACCAATCCTAGAAGCCATTGTGTTAAATGCTACATCCTTGTTTTAAGTGGCTATCTTTCCATCATGTGCCCTATTCTAGCAGATGCTTCAAAGTCCAATGCAATTGTAAACTCACAGCAGCATCTTAATCTCATGCTAGGAGTCTGCAAGTTCCAGTAATGGACCCTGTCTCTACTAAATCTCCACTTGAAGTGTTATAATTCACTGTTTGCTTGTACTAAATGCGTTGTCAGGGTAAGGAATATAAATTTCATTATTTTCCATCTGAATCTGGTCTGAAAATTCTCATTGAGATTGGTTGAATAATTTTTAAATTTTTATTTATTTATTATTTATTACAATTTTTTTCACTTTCTATCTATGCTGTAGCCCACCCCCACCCCCACCTCCTCCCAGTCCCACCTTCCCTCCCTCTTCTCCTCCTATGCCCCTGCCTTAGTCCCCATGAACTCAGGGGCTGGCTTTTTGGTTGAATACATTTACTGCTGCCTAAGAATGACTTGAGTTGGGGGACTGGGGATATGCCTCAGTTGGTAAAGTGTTTGCTGTATAAGGTGACACCTGAGTTCAGATCCCCAGGATCCATAGAAGGACCAGGAGCTGGGGCGTGTACCTGGGATCCCAGGCTGAGGAGAGAAGGGAGAAAGATCCCTGAAGTCTGCTGACCAGCTAACCTAGACAAATCTCAAGTCAGTTAGCTCCATGTTCATTGAGACTCTGTCTCAACCAACCAACCAACCATCCAGCTAGCCAAAAAGTCAACCAACTAATCAATAAGTCAGTCAATCAATAGTGAAATAAAGGTAAAAAAAAAAAACAAAAAAAACAGCTGACAAGGACACCCAGTGTTAACTTCTGACCTCCATATACCCAGACACACAAGTGCATTTGAACCTGCACACACGATCACACATAAATGAACACACATACCACATACATACCACCCCCTCCCACTCACACACACCACATACACACACATTAAAACTGATTTGGCTGTCCATTTTATGTTAAGTACTTTGCACGCATGCAGCTGCCCAGATTCCAGCCTCCAGTTTCTTCAAATGTGGCTCTACTTGGCTATTTCATAGGCTGAAAACTTTTTCCTAACTTGGAACTGAGACACCTGACACACAAAAAATTCTCAAGTAGTGTGAAAGGCCAGAGGAACATGGAGTCTGTACTGCATGCATTCAGTGGTGGCAGAAGTGAGGAAGTAAGAGCAATGCAGGCTTATTTGGAGAAGCAGAAGGAACACGCTCCACCTTCCTGTATTAAGGCCTCCGGAATGTGGCATCTCCTGTTTACCTGCACTGAGCCACATTTTTTAAATGTCCATGTCAGTGACTGAGTGTTGGTTGCTTTTTATCACACTTGTGACTTCTGTTACACAAGTGTATGTTTGTTCTCAGGAATCTTTGCAGGAATATCTAGAGAATAGTGTGGGAAGAGTTTCTCTTTTGTTAGAATTTCCTGTATTTCAAGTTCCTGAAACATAGCACTGAATTGTGAAGTCATTATGTGGGGTATTTACACTGTATAGTTCCACCTTTCATGTTTTTGAAGTAGATACACTACACATATTCAGGCCTTCTCTTTATTATTTTCACTCTTCCTCTTCTTTCTTGGATTGTTAACAGGAAGGCTTCAGTAATGAAGTAGGGGGGAGAGGGGAAACTGGTATTTCTTAGTAATTTCTTCCCTTGGGAACCCACTTGCATAACTATGATAAATAATATGGATTCAAAATAAATTAGGCATAAGGGAAAAGACTTCTAAAACATGATTTTAAAAAAGCAGAAATATTTTATAATCAGCCCCAATAAACTCAGGATTTGAAAAACAAGTGAATTGTTGGCTAAAATTCTGAAGTTATGTCGAACATATGATTATTGTTAACTGTATGGGTTAAAAGTCTCAAGTGCCATATTCTAATGATACTGTGACTTGAGCGCTCATAAAAATGGAGGCCAACATATGTAAAAGAAAAGTGGTTTAAAACTGTGTCAAGACTGAGTACACATACATCTTTGTGGGATGTTCTTAGCAGAAGTGCCAGGAGAAAAGGATACATTTAACAGGCACATGAATCATTTATGTTGTGCAAACAGAATGTTGTGATAAGAGCACTGGGGATCCTGAGCACACAGAAAGGTCAGGATTCTGGGGACCAAGAATGGGCCTTTGCTCTGACTTAAAGTGTATGCCTGCAAAGATGGGGTTTTGTTTAAATAAGGCTCCCTGACACAGAAAAGTATGCACTAAAAACTCATCGGAAACCAGCACAAATGTTTTCAATTAAAATATTTTGAAAGTAATGTGAACCTTGAACCATCTTGGTGATCCATGTGCAGGAACAAACCTACACAGGCAAATGGTGTGGTATTTGTTATGTTGACACCTGCCTCCTGCCTCACATGACTTTCTCTAGTGATTCTGGATACTTTTAGAAACAAGGGTCAGTGTTTTAAAACAAAAACAAAACAAACAAACACACAAACAAATAAAAAAACAGCCATAATAAGATATGTGTATCTTTGTATCTATGGAGGGGCTCCTTTTTTTTATTTTAAAAAGTTTATTTATTTCTTATAAATTACAGTTTATTCACTTTGTGTCCCAGCTGTATATACAAATAGATTTTTCATACAATATATTCTGATTGTGATTTCCCATTTCAGTCCCCAACTCTTTCCAGTTCTTCCTCCATTCCCCTCCCATCAAGATTGACATTCTTTTTGTCTCTCCTTAGAAAACAAATAGGGATCTAAATGATAATAATAATAACAAAAATAATAATTTTTGCAAGCAAAGCAAAATGAAATAAAGCAAGATTTAAAAAATCACAATAAGACAAAGAAAAGGGAAGAAAAAGACCCAAAGAAAAAGCACAAGGAACATACAGATGCAGAGATACACATGTCACATACCCAGGAATCCCACAAACGCTCCAAATCAGAAGCCATAATAAACTTAAAGACCAGTAAGACTTAAAAATGTGCCCTAGCACAACATTATGAGACGGCGAACCTCCAAAGATGCCACTGAGTCTGTTTTATGCTGGCAATCTACTTGTGGGCAGGCATGAGGCCTACTTTTAAGAGTAGTTTGTTTCCCCAGTGAAATTCCCTTGGGAGAATACTAAGTTTTCATTTGCAAGTAGTTATGAGTTGGAGACAGCTTCTGGGTTAAGGATAGGGACATGTGTGCACTTCTTTCACTCTAGGGCACAATGTGGTGCAGACCTGTGCTTGCCTCCACAGTACCTGTGAATTCATAGTGCATTGGTCATACTTAGATATCGACTAGCTCATCAAATATTTCTCCACAAAACCAGTGTCCAAGAAGCATGCTTTAGATAAAACAATGAATTCTGAAAATTTACATCTTTCCTAAGTTGGATGGCTCTTGATGGTGTGTGTCAGTTTCTACTCCAGTTATAAATACTTGTAATACAGTTTATTTTGGCTTATGGTATCAAAGGATTCAGGGAAAGACTATTTGAATCCATTGTTTGGGCCTGAACCAAGCAGAATATTCCAGCAATTGAAATGCATATAGAGAAAACTTAACAGAAGACAGCCAGAAAATCATTCTTTAAGTTAGGAAGAGGTCAAGAACAAGAGGCAAACTTCCCAAACATACCTCTACTTTCATCCCGTTCCTCTAGCCAAGTTTTCATCAAAATTTTCAGAACCTCCTCAAATAGTACTAATTCGGGACCCAGTCTTTAATACACAAGTCTCTGGGACATTTTCTATTCAAAGTGCAACACTGTGGAATCCACAGTGAAGAACATTGTTTTTTTTTTAATGTAATTTATTTATTTTTATATCAATCACAGGTTAGGTACTTTCCATCCCAGGCGTAGCCCCCTCCCTCACTCCCTCCCACTCTCCCCATCCCTCCCTCATCTCCTCCCTGCCCCCTCCAAGTCCACCAACGGGGGAGGATCTCTTCCCCTTCCGTCTGACCCCAGTTCATCTTGTCTCCTCAGGGCTGGCTGCAATGTCCTCCCCTGGGATCTAGCTAGGCTGTTACTCCCTGGTGTGTATGGGGGAGGGTCAAAGAGCCAGCCATCGAGTTCATGACAGAAACAGTCCCTGTTCCCCTTACTAGGGTCTTCATTTGGACACCGAGTTACCATGGGCCACATCTGAGCGGGGGTTCTAGGCCATATCCATACATGGTCCTTGGTTGGAGAAACTGTCTTGTAAAAGGCCCCTGTGCCCTGCTCAGTTTGTTCTTTGTGGAGCTCT
>CM053763.1:68445630-68473069 GCA_028658305.1 Pachyuromys duprasi | reverse complement strand
GGGTTGTTTCCAGGTTCTGGCTATTACAAATAGAGCAGCCACGAACATAGTTGAGCAAATGTCCTTGTTGTGTACTTGAGCATCTTTTGGATATATGCCTAAGAGTGGTATAGCTTGGTCTTGAGGAATCACTATTGAGGGGCTCCTTTTAAGAAACCGCTTCACCTAACTGGTCGTGGGAACTCTGGCAGCTTGGAACCCAGGCATGATTTGTGTGTTTGAGTGTGTAAGCAGATTCTTCATATTCCAGAAAACCTCTGCTTCCACTTTGAGACCTTTGACTGATCAGATGATCCACACTCACATTACTGAAAGTGACCTGGTTTGCCTGAAGCTAAAAGGCTGCAGATGAGAAACACATCTGCCCTCGTGGCCAAACAGTGTAGATGGGCAGAGTTGACTCACAGCTGTGACTGTCACAAAGGGCAAGGGAAAACATGCCTCCAAGGCCTTTGCAGCTCACACAGAAATTTGTGGCTTCGCTGTTTCACTGGATAAGGAATATTTTAGCTGTGGTCAGCTGCTAGAATGCTTAGCCACATATTTGTTCCTTATTCATCTTGTGTTACCTTTTTTTATGCACATGCCAGGTGCAGAATAAAACAGGATGGGACCACATAAAAAGAGGGATTAGGCTGTATCTTCTGGGAGTTTAGCTTCAGTGAGAGCAGCACATTAGTGACCGCATTTGAAGGATAAAGATGCCCATGTTTCAACCTTGCTAATTAGAAGTCATTTGTAACCTAAGGAAAGCGAACACCGTTTGTCCCTGTGTTACTATGCCGAGCTATTGCACGTTAAGCATAGAGGGTGGTTTATATCTGAAATTGGATTTTAAAAGGTATGTTTAACCAGTGTAGGTCAACTTCATTCACACAATATTGGTATGACCATTCATTTTAGCATATGAAAGGATATCTCTGTATTCAGCTTATGTGAAGTTCTTCAACATATTATGCTTTCAGGGGGTCTGACAATTGAACTGCCATGTTATAATAATAATCTTGCTTTTCATGTAGCATATAGAAAGTAAATCTTTTCTTTACTGGAACAAAATGGTTATTTCCTAATGTCACATTTATGTTCCAAAATTACATTTCATTTCTACTTTTTTATGAGATGGGACTTGTCTGCCTTGCCTTTAAGGTCCTTTATAAGCTTATCACACTGTTAATTCAAACAAGGTCTTGCACATTGGTGAGATCATGTAGTTTGCCACCCTCACACATTTATAGCATGTGCTTTTGATCCTTTCCATTTATACAAATCTCAGCTGTCATTATCGTGAACCTTCCCTCATGGCTTTAGTGTGCCTAGGAAACTGCTTTTGTTCCCCCACTGTGTTGTGACACTCCGTAGTTGGTACCAGACTTTTGAATACAGTCTGCTCTACTAAAAGGTATTTTTCTGTGGTGTGACTTAGCTTGAACAGAAAGGGTAAATAAGGGACTTTTGTTAGGTGAATTATGAAGGCTGGTTCCTGTGTGGTTCTCCATCAGCATAGCACTGCGTAGTTCCATCCAGATTACTATAGCTGAATGCAAAGTTGACCAAGACTTGCAAGTCAAGTGCCACAGAGGGATGCAGTACCATTAAGCCCATAGTGCATATTGCTGTGGATGGCCCACAGTTTGCACTTCCAAACGTTTATTGCCTGGTCTTCCTTAATCTTAATAGTCTTAGCCTTGACTTCTCTTCTTTTACTATACTTTGCATTAAAAAAAATAATAAAAATATTTCATGTTACTTTAGGTGTGAAAAATTTATTTTTGAACTATTGCTAATGTTGGGTATATGTGAAGTGAGCAAGGCTTAAGCTTTACTAGACAGAAGCTCTTAAGCAAAACTATTTTTGATAATTCTACTTCTTAGCTCAGTCCAAGAGGAAAAGAACTAGAGTAAGAAGTGCCTGTGGCTTTGCAGCTTGTCCCACCCCAGGCAGAAGTTCCTGAGTGGGGTGATTTGAATGAGATGACCCCCGAAGGCCTACCTGTTGAGTGCTTAGTCCTGAGTGGTGGAACTGATTGAAGAAAGTTAAGGAGATCTGACTTTGTTATAGGAGGTATGTCATGAGGGGTGGGTTTTGAGGTTTTAAAAGCTCATGCTATTCCCATGTTATACTTCTCTCTTTCTCCGTGTTATACTTATGAATCTACTTTTCCAGTGCTATGCCTGCCTGCCTGCTGTTGTACTTCCCACCATGAAGGTCCTGGGCTCTAACCCTGTGAGCCCCAAATTAAGTACCCATGGCTTTCGTGTGTACTCTCTGCAAGTTAGAAGCACCTGTGGATTTCATGCATCTTTTCCGTAATGGCGGGGACATCCTCATATCTCTGCCTCATACAGCCAATTTCTTCCCTAACTGCATCTCTGCACTGAAACACCATTCATCCGTTTTCTGTATTTTAATAGTACCACATACCTTTCTCTCACAGGAAGAAGATGTACACTCATAATTTTGTTGAGCACCAAATACACACACACACACACACATATATTCTGTCTTCTTCCACTATAGGCTCTTCAATAATGGACAGCATGTTTTTTATCCCTCATGTTTGTATTACCGTATCCTAGCAAGCACCCCATGTTCTGGAATTAAGATACACTGCAAATGATGGACATATGCTCATACAAATAGTTTAGTTGGATAAATGGATTACTGAGTAAATTCATTTTTCTTTCTTTTATCTATTTTTAACAGCCAAGCCATATATAACCTTCTTCTATCTGTATCACTTTCATCATCACCACATTTCCACATCCATTGTTCGTCTGCATCTCAAGCATACTCTCTATAATAGCTTCTTAAAAGTGAAAGATATAAATTATTTATACATTGTTTCATTTATGGCTTTTCTATTCAGAATGTGCATAGACATTCTATTAGATTATTTCCTAAGTTCTACTTTTGTGTATGTGCACACCTTTCTTGAGCTTGTTTTCATATCATAATTGGCCAACCTTTAACTTTGGAATGCACGTATTGTTGGCAGGGTGGCTTGATTATTGAAGGGAAAGCATAATATTTGGATAAATTATTGTTCAAATGTTGTGGATGAAGCCTTTACTTATTCCAACAAAATATGACTTTATTTGTGTGTGTGATTGTGTGTATGTGTGTGCACATGTGCCATAGCATGTATGTGGAAGGCCAAAGTTGTGGGAGTTACTTTTCTCTTTGCACTATGCGAGATATTGAGATTGAACTCATATATCAGGGTTGGGAGGAAGTGCTTTTACTCTTGGAGCTGTTGGCCTACCCTGAGTAAAACTTCTTTCTTCTTTGTGAATTATAATTTCTTACACATTTTGATCAATTGTGTACTTAGTGTACATTCTCATAATTCTCATATTTTCCAAATTTCCAAAAGCCTGCTCCCATACGGTTCACTATTAATTTTATTTCAGTCGGTTAATTTTGATAAAAAATGTATAGCTAGAAAATTTCCACATATAAAGCTATAAAGCCTAATCAAAAATGTACCTCTGTTTACCTTATTGATGTCATCTGAAATACCCCCCCCCCTTTTTTGTTACCTCCTACCTCTAAAATAATCTAGTCTCACTGGCTAGATTTAAAAGAATCAGCTCAGAGTAGGACACCATCCCAGTTCATTAGACAAAAATGTGAAATTTTCAATCATAGACTAAGCACACACTTTACTGTCCTCTAAGGAAAGTTACAATCAGGTAATTCAAGAGTGGCACCAGCGGCGAGAGCTTAAAATGATACTGCAAAACTCATGTTACGCTACCTGTGAGCTGTGGGTATATCTCAAGATGCACTTCTTCCCTTTGACATTGACCAAGAAAGAAAGAATAGATTTCTCAGAATGATATGAAAACTGACAACATATAGCATAATATTTGTCACTTTTCTCAGAAAAGATGTTAACTTATTTTCATGTATATGAGTGTTTGCTTGTGTGTGTATATATCTGCATTACATGTGTGCCACATGGTAGGGAAAGCCAGAAGTGAGTGTCCTGTCCCCTGGAACTGGAGGTGAAGATGACTGGAAGCTGCTCCCTTGGTGCTGAGAACTGCACCTAGGTCCTCTGCAAGAACAAGTGCTCGTAGCACTTGGGGTACATCCCTGCAATTAACCGGCTTTTGACAAGATTGCTAAAATATATGAAGATTACCAAGTTTCCTGATGTTTTTCACTTTTGTTCAGGGAGAGCAAATGCTGCTATTAGTTTCTGAAAACACAAAATTATTTGCTTTTTATAACACTATTATATCCTTACAAAAACCATTAACACATCAGATTAAATATTCATTTTCATGACCTCAATAATAAGTCAATTAAGTTATAATGTTTCCTTTGTCTTCAGGCTTCTATTAGTGCTTTGGTTATTTATTTGCTTAGTTATTTGATTCCCTTATTCAGTGTTTTGTTGTTGTTGTTACTGTTTTTGTTTTTGAAACTTGAAGTGCGTAACAGTCACCAAAGGTTTTCGGTGTACAAGTGACAGCACTGAGCGCTCTCCTTTCCGGTCTCATATTTTTCACGTCACTTTGAATGACTACATTTGTGAAATGATTCAGATTGTCAGTGCCTATACAACTGTGTGCAGTAAAATAAGGAATTATTTTGGTCTCTTTACCATAACTGCATATTATACCAAATAAAGTGTTCTATTACAAATAGGCATTTATGAACCACAAATTATTTCTGGATCATTAAAATGTGCATCTAGTACTTATGAACATGAAAACAATACTGGAAATGTTCAAGCAGCTAATAGGCTATTATAGATCAGTGTCAAATGTAATTTTATAAAATATAAAATAATTTGATCTCAAAATTACTAGCATTTGAACAAATTGATGTGTTTGAAGTAACTGGTTTAGAATTCTAGAAAACCTTCATGATAAAACATTTTACAGCCACATTAGGAAGTGGAGAAATGAATGGTTTCCACATACAAAAATGATAGCTTTTGTAAATACTGATCTTTCCGATTCCCATTAGGGTATCCAATGTCTTATTTTTAAAAACCTAGTAGTATGTTCTTGAAAATATTCACTGAGAAAATAATATATGAGCCTTTTGAAACCAAAGAAGTCTATCATGATTGACAACTGCGTTAAAACTGGGTAGAGCAGAGAATGTTTTTCTGAGGGAAATGTGGCTATCCTAGTGCAGGGTTACTGCATGCATCAATAGAAAAGGAGGCTTTGGTTTGGGAGAGCACTAGAAGTGCTCACCTGTGCTGTGGACAACACTTACAGCTAACTCTCTGTTATTTGCTAAAAATGAAAGCAAATTTATATAATAAGGAGTTGGATGTGCTTGCTCACTCTTTACATAAAAATTAAAACTTGGATGGATATTTGGACATCTCAATATTTTTCAGAGTTGATCAATATTTCAATTTTATGTCTTGAGTATTCTTCTAATGCCTTGTTCTAGAAGTAGATCACAGCCTTAGTAACTAAAATATGAATGATGAGATGTATTTTAGAGTACAGAAGGTATTTCAATTTTGTCTGAACTATCCTCGTATTCCTATGACATCTATTTTCAGAACCATGATGATACTTATAAGTGCATGCAGTGACCCCAACTGATGTGACTTGGTGTTGACCATATGCAGTCCTAACAATGCTGGGCATGCTGACTCATTGAATCCTCTTAGTAACCTGATAGCTCTTTTCGAATTTTGCAGGTTAGGATATTAAGGATGAAATGTTAAGGAAATAGCGCAAGGTCACAGATTTGAGTAGGGAAGAGTCCACATAGTAGAACCCAGTGTCCTACTCTCAATCACATCACCAATAAACATGAAAGGTATCCAATGTTTTCAAAAGGAATATTTTTATATTTTGGATTTGTAGTTGTTCAGCCAAGCCATTTGATTGTCCCTTCATAAACAATATGGATAAAATATATGTCAGTGTGTCCACTTGTGCTGCATTGGGAAGTTTCAAATTCATGCTGGCCTTGGTGTTAGAGGTCAATTTTCTAGACTAGTATAAAGGTCCTTTCAGTCAATTCCAGAATTCAGTTATTTTTTAAAATTGTTCTATCTTTCGAAGAAGTAACTAATTGAAGGAGAAATTTGCTTATTGTTTTCTGGCCTCAATGTGACCATAATGGGAAATAATTGGTTAAAGTAAACTACACTAAGAAAATGGCTTTAGATAATTTTTGTTTTGTTTTAAAATTTTTTGTTACATCACTTACTTTCTGAGTTCATGTCTGTGCACATGATCCTGTGTGCCAGAGTACACTTGTGGAGGTTGAAGGACATCTTTTACCACGCATACCTTTTCCTTTCCACCATGTGTCTTGGGGATTGAACTCAGATTTTCTGGATTTGCAGCAAGTACTTTAACCCCTGAGCCATTTTGTGAGCCTTCCACAGGTAATTTTTGAAAATCAGAAAAAAAAGCTTATTTTTAGCTGGTATTGCTTGATTACTATAATTGTATGCAGTACTTTAAAATAGTGTTGCAGTTAATTTAGGAATGTCTAGTATTTCACTTTTCAACAGTTTCTTAAAACAGTCATTTTTATTAAATTTTTATTTTTATATTAATTACAGTTTATTCACTTTGTATCCTAGCTGTAGACCCCTTCTTCACTCCCTCTCAATCTCACCCTCTCTCCCTCATCTCCTCCCATTCCCCTCTCCAAGTCTATTGATAGGGGAGGTCCCCTCACCTTCCATCTGACCCTAGTTTATCAGGTCCACTCAGGACTGGCTGCATTGTCTTCCTGTGTGGCTTGTCAAGGCTGCTCAGGGGGTTGTTGGTGGTAAAAGAGACCACCACTGAGTTCATGTCAAAGATAGTCTCTGTTGCCCTTACTAGGGAACCTAGGGGACCCACTTGGAGACTGAGCTGGCATGGGCTAAATCTGAGCAGGGGTTCTAGGTTATCTCCATGAATGGTCCTTGTTTGGAGTATTAGTCTCAGAAAAGACCTCTGTGCCCAGATAATTAGGTATAGTTACTCTCCTTGTGAGGCTCCTGTACTCTCCAGGTCCCATTATCTCCCCTTCTTTCATAGGGTTCCCTGCACTCTGCCCAAAGTTTGGTTAAGAGTCTCAGCATCTGCTTTGATAACACTGCTAGGTAGAGTCTTACAGAGGCTCTCTGTGGTAGGCTCCTATCCTGTTTCCAGTGTCCATCATGTTTGTCTTTCTTGAGTAAGGGTTGATAATCTAACCCAGGGATTTCTGTCTTGCTTAGCTTATTTAGGTGTACAGATTTTAGTATGTTTATCCTATACTATAGGTCTAGTAGTCACTTATAGTTGAATATATACTGTGTGTGTCTTTCTGCTTCTAGGATACCTCACTCAGGATGATCTTTTCTAAATCCCATCATTTGCCAGCAAACTTCATGATTTCCTTGTTTTTAATTGCTGAGTAGTATTCCATTGTGTAAATATACCACAATATCTGTATCCATTCCTCAGTTGAGAGACATGGGTTGTTTCCAGCTTCTGGCTATTATGAACAAAGCTGCTACAAACATGGTTGAACAAATGTCCTTGTGTGCTTGAGCGTATTTTGGATATATGCCTAGGAGTGGTATAGCTGGATCTTGAGGTAGCGCTGTTCCTAATTGTCTGAGAAAGCATCAGATTGTTTTCCAAAGTGGTTGTACAAATTTAAATTCCCACCAGCAATGGAGGAGGGTTCCCCTTTCTCCACATCCTCTCCAGCATGTATTATCACTTGAGTTATTCATCTTAGCCATTCTGATGGGTGTAGTGTGAAATCTCAGGGTCATTTTGATTTGCATCTCTCTGGTGGCTAAGGACATTGAGCATTTCTTTAATTATTTCTCTACTGTTCTATGTTCCTCTACAGAGACTACCTTGTTTATCTGCATACCCATTTTTAATTGGATTACTTGAATTGTTGCTTTTTAACTTCCTGATTTCTTTATATATTCTGGATATTAGACCTCTGTCAGATATAGGGTTGTGAAGATCCTTTCCCAGTCTGTAGGCAGTTGTTTTATTCTGACGACAGTGTCCTTTGCTTTATAGAAGCCTTTCAGTTTCAAGAGGTCCCAGTTATTGATTGTTGCTCTTTTTAGAGCCTGTGCTGTTGGTGCTCTGTTCAGGAAGTTGTTTCCTGTGCCAATGAATTCTAGGCTCTTCCCCACTTTTTCTCCTAACAGGTTTAGTGTGTCTGGTTTTATGTTGATGACCTTTGATCTACTTGGACTTTAGTTTTGTGCAGGGTAATAAATATGGATCTTTTTGCATTTTTCTACATGTAGACATCCAGTTAGACCAGTACGTTTGTTGAAGATGCTGTCTTTTTTTCCATTGTATGGTTTTGGCTTCCTTGTCAAAACTCAAGTATCCGTTGGTGTGTGGATTTATTTCTGGGTCTTCTCTTCGGTTCCTTTGATCCACCATTCTGTTTCTCTGCCAGTACCATTCAGTTTTTATTACTATTGCTCAGCAGTACAGCTTGAAATCAGGGAAGGAGATACCTCCAGATGACCTGTTGTGGTACAGGATCGTTTTGGCAATTCTGGGTTTTTTGGTTTTTCCATATGAAGTTGAGAATTTTTCTTTCAAGGTCTGTAAGAATTGTGTTGGTATTTTGATGGGAATTGCATTGAATCTGTAGATTGCCTTTGGCAGGATGACCATTTCCACTATGTTAATCCTTCCAATCCATGAGCACGGGAGATCTTTCCATCTTCTGATATCCTCTCTAAGCAAGCAAGTGAAAGACCTGCCTGAAAAAAAACTTCACATCTCTAAAGAAAGAATTGAAGTCAGTTTTTTTTTTTTTTAAGTTTATAGCTAGGGCTATACTAACTCTTTAAGACAGTCACAAATAACTAGTGTTTATGCTGGCTTTTAAAACTGTTTTCTAACAGAATATAAATCAATATGAATTAGTTTTCCAAATAACTATAATTTATCATGAATTTGCTAGGGCTTTACGTTTATTCTTCTGTTTCTTCTGGATGGGAACCACTTACTAATATTAGTAACAGTTAGAGACTCTTGTGCGAACTTCTGAAGAGAGTTCCTGCCAGTCCAGTGGAGACAAATGTCACCATCTCCGCCTCTTGCCAGACTAAACCAGTCATGCTGTTTGTGACCACTTGCATATGTTTGGAAACAGGTTGTTGGTAAGGTAATTTTTCACTCCTGAAACGTTCTGAGTATGAAGTCATTTATTCTCACAGCTCATTCATTGCTGCCACCCTGGTCAGCATCCTGAATATAATTAGCCATGTGTTAAGACAAGTGTTAACCATGTGACCTTCTCAGGGGTAAGACTATGTAATTTATAAAGAATTACCAGTAACTTACTAAGGAAGCCAGCTTTTCTTCACCTACATTTCTTTATAAAAAGCGCATGTATCAAGTAGGGTATCAAAAGCAGATGCTGAAAGGCTCATAGCCAAACTTTGGGCAGAGTGCAGAGAATCTTATGAAAGATTGGGGGGACAGAAAGACCGTGGAGGGGACAGGAACTCTACAAGGAGAGCAACAGAACCAAAAAATCTGGGCCCAGGGTATTTTCTGAGACTGATACTCCAACCAAGGACCATGCATGGAGATAACCTAGAACTCCTACACAGATGTAGCCCATGGCAGCTCGGTCTCCAAGTGGGTGTCCTAGTAAGTGGAATAGGGACTGTCTCTGATGTGAACTCAGCCTGAGCAGGCCACAGAGGAAGACTCTTGTGCAAACTTGCGTAGGGAGTATTGCAGCCAATACTGATGAGACCTGATAGGCTAGGGTCAGAGGGAATGGGAGGAGGACCTCCCCTATCTGTGGACTGGGGGAGGGGCATTGGTGGAGGAGATGAGGAAGGAAGGGTGGGATTGTGAAGGGAGGAGGGAGGGTGTCACATCTGGGATACAAAGTGAATAAAGTGTAATTAATAAATTAAATAAGTTTTTTAAAAAGTACATGTATGACTGGTCCTGGGTTAGTGGTATAGCAACTTGCCCAGCACAACTGAGGTTCCTAGGAGCAAACCCTAGAACTGGAAAAACAAAAACAAAAAAATGGCACTGAAGCAATGTACCAGGATTAATATTTTGTTGACAGGTGACTTTAATAGCCAAAATTTTCTGTGTTTAAAGATTCAAATCATTGTACTTAGTGAGTGTAGATAAAGATACAAACCACTTATGATATTTTGCTTATTTTATTGTTTTATACCTAGAGTTTATTTAAAATATTTTCAAGCAGTTTTGCCTATGCTAGTATCTTTTCTACCTCACCAGAATAAAGTGCTTGGTTCAAAGCTTGAGCAATCCTGCCCTAGCTTGGCAAAGACTTGCTTAGTTGATTAGTGTGAATGAGGAGATGAAACATTTAAAACACAACTGTCAAAGCAATTAGAGCCAAAGTTCTCCTAATGCTGAATAATAAAAACTCATGTCTGAACTGCTTTCAAATAAAGCTTGTAGAAAGTCCCATTTAAGAAAAGTGAAATGATAGTGAAAGAAAGAAAGAAAGAAAGAAAGAAAGAAAGAAAGAAAGAAAGAAAGAAAAAGACAGCAAGAAGTTGATAGAAGGAGGGGACAGGAACTCCACAAAGACTGTTAGAGCCAAAAAACCCAGGCTCAGAGGGGCCTGCAGAGATTGATACTCCAACCAATGACCATGCATGGGGAGGACCTAGACCTTCTGCTCAGAGGAAGCCCATAGGCTGTTCAGTTTCCAAGTTGGTTCCCTGGTAAGGAGAGCAGGGGCTGTCTCTGATATGAACTCAGTGGCTGGCTCTTTGATCACCTCCCTCTAGTGGGTGCAGCCTTGCCAGGTCACAGAGGAAGTTGATGCTGCCAGCCTTGATGAGACCTAGCAGGCTAAGGTCAGATAAAAGTGGAGAAGGGCCTCCCCTATCAGGAGACTAGAGAAAGGTCATAGGGGAGAGGAGGAAAGGAGGGACGGACTAGGAAGAGAGTAGGGAGGGAGCTATAGGTGGGATACAAAGTGAATAAATTGTAATAAAAATAAATTTTACAGTAAATTTTTATTTTTATATTAATTACCGCTTATCTATTTTGTATCCCAGCTGTAGCCCTCACCTCATTCCCTTCCACTCCCACCCTCACTCCCTTATCTTCTCACATGCCCCTCTCCAAGTCCACTGATAGGGGAAGTCCTCCTCCCCTTCCATCTAACCCTAGCCTATCAGGTCTCATCAGGACTGGAAAAAAAGAAAAAAACAAAACAAACAAACAAACAAAAAAACAAAGAAAAGACAGCAGAGGTCAACTGCTCAAGCAGCATTTTAACAGTCTTCACTACTATGTTAAAAATTTATTAAAGAAAAAGTTTACATAATATTGCTTCAATTATCTAAGTTACAAACTTTCATTATCCAATTGTTTGAGAGGGGTTAGCTGAAGTTATTTCTACAAAATTTACTATTTGAGTTGCTTATAATTTCATTTTCAAACTATTCTTTTCAAGTAGAATATAGATATAAAAACTTCAAAGATTAGTAGATGTTTAATAATTAATACATATTTTGCTCTTAAAGCTTTTAAACCTAAAAATTTAGAATATTATTATAGTGTCAGATTTTACATAACTAAGAAGACTTTAAGGTACATAGAATATTACTAGCAAATGTAGTGATCATTTTATCCTATCATGAAAATGTGACTAATCCTATAGTGTGATTCTATCAGTAAATGCTTCTTCATTTTCACTTATCTTATTCGGCTTTCAGTATTTAACATTTTTTATGTAATCTTTGTGGTGCGCATTTGTATTAGATTTACACTTCTCAAAATACTAAGATGTGGTAGCTAAGCATCTGATGTTAAAGGGCTTTATTTAAGATGAAAACACTCTGACAAATACACTACACACTCTAATGCACCAAGGAGGTAGAATGTGAATGTCCTAAAATGCCTATGAAGGTTTGTGTGGTTATAAAGGAGAGATTGTCTTCAGTTGTATAAGTAGAAGAATCACCATCGAATAATTATATTTGAATTTGGCTTTGTAATATTCTAATGCACGTCAGTTTAAATCATTTTGACTGCAAGTAATCAAGAAAAAGTACTCGACATCATGTGATTTCTTGGGTAATGTGACTGGGAAGTTTCTCATGGAGATTGTTGAGCAGATGTGTTTCTCTGCCGGCTGTAGGCCTACTCTTTCTACTGCTACCAGCTCCTTTCTCCTGAACTTATTTCAGAGGGGCAATGGATTCTCTGACTCACAGCTGGGTCACAGTAGACACCAGAAGAAATGTCTTCTAAGATTCCAAGTTCCTAGGTTGCAAATTGGACCTCAGTATTTGGCTAGGGTAAAGGAATGTGTGCATGGACTCAGCAAACCAGTTCTGTTTCCTGGACTTGATTTACCCTGAGCATTGAGGAGTGGTTGGAAATGCTATATTGGACATGACATGACATGGTGTTGAGGACAGGATGCATCGCTGCATCCCAATGAGACAACCTCAAGTGCCCACCACATTGTGACCTGGGCACTCTGTTATCCAGGAAGACAGTCAAGCATAGTGGATTAGATAGTTACTTAAAAGAGCAGCAGAAAATGGTGGCTACCTACTGAGACTCACTTGGAACTCAAAGCTGTTAGAAATAATATCAAAGCTGTAAACTTGGACTAGGTGGTAGGTACCTAAGGCTAAGTGACAAGTTTCAAACATCAGTTTTTAAGTACATTGTAATTTTTGGCTCCAGCAAGTGGCTGAATGGTATCAAGCTGTCTATGAATGTGATCTCTGGTTTCTAGGAATATGACATTTATGACTTTTATGTTTTGGAGGTAGTTTCATGTCCATTTGCTTTGGTTCTGTGATCTATTGTAATTTTACACATCTACCTTCATACATTCATACATACAGACTGTGTTTTACCACGATAATAAATAATTCCTAACATTAGGGAGGACCACCTTGCTTTAGGCAGTGGGCCAAGACATTTTTATACGTGTTAATGTTGTTTAAAATCATATATGATAATTATAATTATGCTAGACACTTACCACCTGACTTTTCACTGAATCAAGAAATTTGCATTTATTTCATACTGTGCTTTAAATGATTAACCTATTATGTTAGGTGTTTCATAAACTGGAGCATTTTATACTTGAAGAAGTTGTATTATATGCATAAGATCATAATCCTCTTGGGCCAGGGCAATATCTGGTTTATAATAGTTTTACTTAAACAGCACATAGAGTTGGTCACCTTTGAAAGACTAGTGAGTACTAAAAAGTCTTGTTTTGCTTTGGTGCTGGAGAAGAAAGAATGGAGTCAACTATATTTAGAAACAGAACCCTGAGACTGACAGTGTTAGGCTGATGATATGAACATCATTCATGCACATGAGTTTTGGACTGATAATGGGTTGGGCTGGGCTTATAATGGAGATGTTTGAGAATAGGCCCAGGGTTAGTGGACAATGGGGAGAGTTCTGTGAGAAAGATTACAGTCAAGCTGAGCTGTTCAAAAGAAACGGCCAAATTCTATAGTACCAGAATATTGCCCTGGGCTTTGTGACTGAGGTCACTGGAGGCCTCTTTGACACCAGTTTTTATCAGGTAACTATTACAGAGGGCACTGGAAATACGGTTAGTGAATGAATGCAGTGTGTGTTCATTCTTAAAAGGAATCCTAGCAAAGAGAGAAATCTGTAAATCATCATGAGGGAGATGAAGGAGGCAATGAAACTGGGCATTAGAGGTTGTAGGAAGAGAATAGAAGGTTCCAATGGGACAATTAACTCTCCAAGAAGTAGAGAAGAAAGTGAAGACTGGTGAATTTTCAGAATGAATGCTCACCATTAAATAGTGATGTAAAACTGGGACGAGGGTGATGGTAGATAATCAAGCCAGTGTGGGGCTAAACTGACAGAGTTTCCTGTCCTGTTTGGCCCTGTCTTTCATTGGAAGTTTCTTTCTTTCTCTCGCTCACAAAACTGCCTGCTGCCGAACTGTTTTGCCTGTTTCTTTCTATCAAAGTCAGAATGTCTCCCCTCAATGTTTCCCCAGTAGAAAGACAGCTAGTTATGAGTTTTACATCTCTGTTTCAGTAAATGCAAGGTTTTGTTATCATCATTCTGTCTATCTATCCATCCATCTATCCATCCATCCTTCTGAAACTCAAGAAATCAAGACTTCTAAAATTCAAAATCCCAGACACTCAAAAGATAACCTACCAGAGAACAGAAATCCTGAATAATATAGAAAGCTGTGGATAAACATAATGACCTACAGCGGCCTATCCTAAGGGGACTCTAGAGCAAGGGACCTTCTCTTCATAAACTCTCCCTGTTTGCTGTCTTGTGTGCCTTCCTTCTTGCAGAGGACCTGTGCTTTGTTTGTCCTAAGGATCCAGTTTTGCCTCTTCTTCCATTTCACAAAGTTCAGGGAGACAGTCCGGTACTGATAGAGAATTTGGCTGCTTTCTTTATTTTGCAACATTTCAAGTCTTTGTCACTAAAGTCTCCCCACTAATCTAAATTTACGTTTTATACGTGTTCACTCATACTTTCCAGATCCTGACTCTGTCACTGGGCTATTTTCTAATATTGTCACTGTAAACACACCCATTCCAGTTCACCCTTCTTCCCTGAAAATTAAGAGCAATTGATTAATCACCAATGTACATTAATCGTTGACGTTTATTTGGCACCCTGGTCCAGGCACTGTTCAGGTGATAATAATTGACTTTTTTATACATTCAACCCTATGAGTCAGATCTCATGTCTACATTTTGCAAATGAAATGATGTAAAATTCATATGCTTGTTTATGTATTAACTTTTCATTTTACTATACTTAATTCAAGCATTAATGGCTAGCATAGCCACTTTAAATCCTTTAGCCTTGTGAAGCTAAAGGACCACGATTTTTAAGGCAAAACTTTAAATCAGTAGAGAAGTGGAGGACTGAGAAGTAAGGTTGGGCATACATAGGTTTGCTTTTTATGGGCAAAGCTATAAAAAATTCAGCAGTAAGACCCCAGGTTCTCGAGAGGTGTAGCGGAGACAGTTTGGTGGTAGGGGTAGCCATAGAGAGTCGTGGCCTGGTTTTTTCAGCTTGGCCTTCATTTTGACTTTCATTCTGTCCCTGACCCACCTATTGACAAACTTTTTTTCCTCTTCCTCAATAGCACAAAGCAAAAGGCCTTCCCCTCATCATCTTGCTTTACATATATTTCCAGATCAACAGCTGACATTTTATGTGTTTCTGTCCCCTTGATTAATTCATAGTTATAACAGCAAAGCCTGTATACATATTTTTCTCCTGTAACATTTCTGCATCTGAAAATGACATTGAAAAATTTGGCAGTCAAGTTCTTAATTAAAATGAATCATACTGCTTGTACTTAGCTCACTGTATATAGAAGTCAACCCTGACATGTTTAGTATATGTCTTCAACAAAATACTTCCTACAACATTTATTCATATTACCTTACTTATACCACAAATGGTCTTATAAAAGTTATTTTTTTTAAATCATTAAAACATCAAAATCCTCCAGTGGTAAGAAATTAGAGAAAGTTAAGACATCAAAATCCTACCATTGGTATGGGATGATTTGAGCAGGACCGGCAGGGTAATAGGTAATCATATTAACCCAGAAGCCTCAGGTGCTGTCGAGGTTTACCTGCGTTGCCTGCTTTGGGGCAAACCAACTTCTTTAATTCTTGCCTGGCATAAACAGATAGTCTATTGAGACTTTTAGCAATGAAATCTACATGCAAAAATAGGAAAAATTGTCACTTTTAAAAACAGTGATGAATTAGGATATGTAAAAAAAAAAGGGTTTAGTAGTGTGTTACTATTTTAGGTCATTAGAGATCCACTTAATTGCATAACCTAGAATAATTTGTATTTTAGTTCGGCCATGAAAATTATTCCAATCTGTCACAGTTCTGAGATCACTTTGTTTAATAATGATTGTTTATTTATGTTGACATGAAATTACCTTTCAACTTACTTATTTTCTTATATATTAACATCCTGATTTTCCTGATTTTTTTGCATGCAACATTTAATGATTTTGTTGTAGGCAGATGTCTAAGTTTACTTAGTGTTGTTATAATATATAAGAACTAAGACTTAATGAACGATGGATGGTGTGGATCACAGCATTAAGTGGAGGAAAGGCCAAGAATATAGCCCCCAGGAGCTGCTGAGGGCTTCTGTGCTATGTCCTTCTAGGGTGGAGATTGGATGGGCCAGAAGGGAAGGAGTGAGAAGGTAGGAGGGCTTTTTGGCTTTTGTCACACACACTCTTTTGTAATAACTAACCCATTCCTGTGAGAACAGCATTCATTTACTAGGCCTTACCTCCTGATGCTGCTGAAAAGGGGAAATTAGCTTGCTACACAGATTTGGGAGGAACCTGAGCAGCACAAAAATATTATACAATATTTTAAATGTGACAAATAAGGATAATGCCAAAACATTTCTTTGTAATTACACTTGGCGCCTATGCAGGAAAAGAAGGTAATTATTATAAGACAGGGTTTTTGTCTATAAACCAGATCTGTCTTTACACCACTGTAGCTCAGGCTAGCCCCGAACTCATTATATTTGCCTTTTTAAACTAAAGAAAACACACACACATACAGTTTTAGTTTTTCTCAACAAATGTGCTGTTTAATCCTGCATATGGCAAAATGTGAAGATCTCTGATTTAGGCTGTCAATCAGCACATCCTCTGACTACTCATAATGATGTTGGTTAATATTTGCTTATTGCCTAAAACTTTCTAAGTTTTTTACATTTACTCTGTGGTGTAATACACAACAACCACAAGAAGTATTTTCTGTTCTGATTCTCATTTTAAAATGGGAGACATGAAGATGACTTAAATTCAAACTATCATAGAAAAGGAAGGCCATTGCAGAAAACCACCACTATCATAATGCAGAGATTTCCCAGGCTCAATGAATATATTTAAAACACATGTCCTGACCTAGGCTCAGAGAGAACTAATGTTGTAGAAGTAAAGACAGAATGTAAGAACAGCTGAAGGACCAGGAAATCGGTGTAGTCATGTCTTCTAGAAATGACAGAGAAGCTACACCTATAATATCTAAACAGCATAGCTGCCTGAACAATATTCTAACAAGGGCAATACCAATAGGCATGATAACATAGAAAGGGAACTCTCGTAGGACCCCATTCCTAGAGTGAGAACTGCAGGCAACGATCACTGCTGGCAGATGGAGATCTTTACCAGGGATGAGTCTTCTAATTGCTCATCCAATATGAAATAGTAATAATCCAAAAGGTTTCAGTTTGAGAAGGTAAAGGCAGCAGGAGAGATGTGGAGGAGTTACAGGAGGAAAAGGAAAGGAAAAATTATAAAATATCATTAAAATCATATTTTAATTACAATTTAGAAAACAGTCTCTGCTATTTAATAATTAAAAAAATTATTGAACTCCGACTCATTCCTGGAAGTCTGCTGGTTGCCAGGAGCACAGCAATAAAAAGAATGAAGTTTGACTTCATAAGTTAAATCGTCTACCAAAAAGTGGATATGTATGCTGAGTACAAATGGATGTTTTCATTATATGGAAATGACATCTGCTACAAACAAACAGTAGAGATGGCATGATAATCATCTGAGGGTCATCTTACACCTAAAGATTTGTTGCCAGGGGGACAGACTGTGAGTGGTTAGTGGTACCTGGGAGATTTTGTAGTGAATGATGAGGTGATGTGAGGCTACTTCGGTAGTAGAATGTTCCTTCAGAAGGAAGACAATGAACTGTGAGGGACTGATACTGTTACTGGACTTGGAAGGGTCTCAGCCTGTGTCTCAAGTCAGATCTGACTACTCATCCTCCTTTAGCCAATAAAAAGAGCCAAGTTAAAAGTAGAAAGAAAGAAAAAAAAGGAGATTTATTACATGTGGCCACATTGGAAAGAAAGTCGAGATGTAGCAAAGCATTCTAGTCCATCTTTAAGGTCCGGAAGCAAGAACAAAATTTAAATGGGGTAAAGGACTTCCACAGCAGAGGCCACACCTCCCTTCCACCCCCACCCTGTCAAAGTGTACTCAGGTGCAACTCATCATTGTCTTGGCTTCAGTCTCATCCTGTCAGGAGGTCAGGCAAGTTGTGAGAAGGTTAAAACCTCTTTCTGGTAGACAAGTTCCCTCGCCTCCCCCCGACCCCCAGGGTGCCTTTCATTCTCCATCCTTGTGATTCCTGGGAAATTCACAGTTCTTTGGGACTCATTGTTTCAACAGTCTGACAGTCATATGAGTGACACAGATGTCTCTTTGGGACATCTTCATTTCTTCCAGACCATTACAACACCCAAGGGCTACTAGTTGTGTGCTAAAATGAAAGGGAAACCTAGGTAAATCTGGGAATGTTGACTTCTAAATTTAAAAACAGAAGTGCATAATATGAGTTGATGAGTGTGCCTCACCTCTTCAGCTGAACATGAGGAAAACTACATAAGAAAACAGTATGGTTATGTTCTGCACACAGTATTGTTTTTTTAATATTACCTTTAAGGAAGCCTTTTGTTTCAATAGATGTATGTCCAAATCCAGGTACAATGGAACATGACTAGTAAGACTAGCACTCAAGGGGGTAAGGAAGGAGGATGGTGAATATTAAACTGTCTCAAATAGCCCTCCCTTCTAAACTGATGCTCAAAGAACATAGTATTGCTTAATTATGGGGAAATTGTTCTCAAGTTTTGGCTCTACTAAAACTAAGTGTGTATATATATTAATTTAAAGAATAGAATTCAAATATACCTTTCTTTGTGATTTATAAAATAACTTTTACAGCATTAATTGGTTATAGTACCAACCACATCTAGGCCAAAATTACTTAACTGTATTAATGTAAATTTTCTTTGAAGTATAAGCAAAATTCAAAAAATTTTTAAAATCATATAAAAGCTAATCATATAACACGTTGATTTATGCAGTATCTAATTAAACTACATATATGCTATAATTAATTTACCAGAAATTAAGCAATTTAGGATGGTGATGTTCTTGGATTTAGGCAGGTTTTTTATGACAGTTTAATGCCTCAGGTAACTGCTTGCTGGAAACACCAACTTAGTGAAGATTTAATCAAATATAACTTTTTTATACTATCTTGTTATGGATATTCCTATTATAATTGAAGTCTAACAAATGAATTCCCATGGAACTATGCAACTAAGTGAAAATTCAACAGTAACATTTAGAAATTGCATGTTTCCGAGGTAAACATTTAAAAATACAAAGACTTGTAAAAGAGGCAAATATTAACGTCTGACCTTTGAATGTGTCTGGTTCATTTTAGGTATACAACTCCTTAACTTTATAAGCTAACAGTAAACAGTGAATTTAGAACTGTAGCTTATGGCGAGGCATAGTGCTGCTCATCCTTGCTGTGATGGCTCCTTGCTCAGGTCTTCTGCTTCTGTCTGTGTCTGTAGTTGCTAAGCTCTATGGGTATGAATCAGTAGGTTACTCTAGAAACTTGTAGAATGATTCTCTCTCATTTTCTGGTTTCTGAACGTAAGTCTTTTTATATGATCTTCCATACAGATGCTAACTGTGATAAGCTGAGTTTCCTGGGCCTTTTCCTCCTCTTCCTGCCTGCTATGTGTTGTGCTTTTGATATTTTCCTAGCATCTTTTCTGATTTAAATGAGCCAGGATTTTCTTTGGCTTTTGTTTATTTCCTGGATTCTCAGAGTTTCCAGGCTTCCTTATAATGCACTCTTGGTGCACATGTAAGCAGCTGTCCACATCACTGTGAAATGTGAATATTTCTAGTCCAATATGGCCGTATTGTTTCAACAGTGTGCCTTATGATATTGTTTCTGTGTTAGAAATTACAATCCATAGAAATATACTTTCCACTTTGTTACATATATGCTGTATATTGTTATTGTTTCATTTTCCCCCTTTAAACTAATGTATTGGTGTCTATCAGTGTAATATGAAAAGAACGTTGAGTATGTCTCCGTCCTGTAACATTACTTGCTCAGACTTACAAGATTTATTCTTTACTGTTGTTTATCTTCTGTTTAGCACTAAACTCAACAATGCAAAAATATTGTGAAAAAAATTAAAGGAAGAAATTCCTCAATTACCTTGGAGTGTTAATCAAATTACAATTTCAAAACTGTCATTACAGACACATTTCAACTAAAATCTATGCTAAATGTGCTAAATAGCCTGAATAAACATAGACTATTATTCATAATTTAACTGTTGCTCTTTCTAGTTCCCAGCTTTCTTCTGTATGCTGTTTCCTTAAGTCTTTTCAGCCATTCTCCTATGACTACTTTTCTGAAATTTGTCATTTGTAATCTTGAAATTTTAAGGATTTTAAAGTTAAAACACTTAAGCATTTTTTTTTCATTTAGAACAAGATTCCTCTGTGTAAGTCCCTCGAAGTAGGTCATAATTAGGACGGTGTGTGGGGATTAGTGTCCTAGAAGGAGATTACTGGGCTCCTTTTGCCTCATGAGAGTGCAGAGGCATAAAGGCTGAAATGGCACAATAGGAAGGGCTCTGCTTTACATTCCCATCCTTTTAGTAAAACAACCTCAAACGAAAAAGTTTATGTTGAGAATGACAATACTACTTTCTAGATGATATGAGTTCCACCTCAAGTGTCCTAGAGTTTGAAGGAGGACCATGTTTATGTCATGAGAATTTTATAGAATTATATTCAAATTTATATTTTATGGATTCTTTTTATTATGTTAATAACTTTCTTAGTTACTTTTTTATTGTTGTGACAAAATACCATAACCAAGGCTGCTTATAAGAGAAATTATTTAATTGGATTTATGATTTCATAGGGTTAAGAGTCCATCGTAGTGGGGCAGAGTGAGAGCGAATCAGCAGCAGGCATGTTGGCTGGAGCAGCTAAGAGCTTACATCTTGAACTGGAAGTAGGAGTCAGAGAGAGCTAACTGAGAAATCATGGGCTTTTGAAACCTCAAAGCTCTCTTCCAGTGACACCTGCTCTACCAAGGCCATGCCTTTAATTGTTCCCAAAGAGTTTTAACAATTGGGTGAATAATTAAATAATCTGAGTTTATGGCATCCATTCCAAGGCAAACCATCACAATAACATAGTCAGAGAAAACAATGCAAAACCGAAGAAGGCAGGGCGAGAGTCAAAGGAGGAATGTGAAAAGAGGTGTGGAAGATCTCCCTTAAGTATGTCTTAACTAAGTGCTAAGCAGCACATAAGGGTAAGGACTGGAAAATGTACTTCACACCATTAAGGCAACTGCAGCTGATACATAGACCTAGGAGTTTCTGGTTCCCAGAATGGCACCTATTTAGAAAGGTTGGTCATATTCAGTGCTGAGAATGCCATACATGGTTCCTGGGAACATGATTTTTCAGATTCTTTAAGACATAAATCATTTTTTTCCTTTAACCCAGCTATTCTAATCAGATGCATTTTTCAAATAAAAATGGGAATCTGTACCTACAAAGACACATGTGAATATTCATCACTGTTTTATTTGTAAGAGCCAGAAACTGGGGACAGATAATTAAATGATATCAACAAGTTATGGATAAGCATCTTGTCGAATATCAACAAAGAAATAGTACGAATAATATAGGAAGTGAGCAATGAACAGAAATGGGTGATGTTAAAATAATTACATTTAGTGGAAGATACTAGAAAAAAATTATTTACACTTTATAATTATATATTTGTAGAAAATTAACCAGTCTACATAAATAAAAATTCCTGGAAAAAAAATCCAGGCTTGCAGAGATTTGATTGATTATAACTGCATTACTATGAAAAGATTGAAATGTTGATGGTCCAGAAAATAATTACTTTACCTTGGTCTAGTTCTAGCTCTTCAGAACAACTTTACTTAGTTCATCTCTGTGTCAGAGCTAACATCTCATGACTAATTGATAAAAACTTTTAGCTTATCAGACAACTAGTTTCTACCTATCCTCAAATTAAAACATCATCAGGTAGCATCTTGTGCCTAAAAAGAACTTCCTCCTCACTGTCACTGACTCCCAATGTATTTTAAACTTGCCTTCATTTATGACTTTCTTTGTTCTATAGAACTATAATACTTAATGAAACTGCTTTCATGTTGGAACATAATATTTGGGATAACCTTGGGTCATGGTCATTCACAATGGCTCCAGAATAAACTATCTCTTTAAGCTTAGAGCTGTGATGTTTACATCAATACTATAATGACACAAACAAGCATGATTCCCTGGGAACCAGGAGATCGTGGTGAGAGGAAATGATAGGAGAACATGAAGAATTTAGAACTCTAGACTATCATTAGAGATGTTTGTGTATCATGGAGATGCTTTCACAGAATGTACTTAGATAAATATCTAGGTGTGTACTTAGATAAATATCTAGCAAATAGTACTCACAGTTTTGAAATGTACAGTTTATCTGTATCAATTATCTCAAAAATCTATAATAAATAGCACAAGTCAATTATTTCTGCTAAATAAAAGGTGGACAAAACTGTACCAGTTCTTCAGGAGAAAGAGGGATTCAGAAAAAAAAAAAACCCCAGAAACTTTGGACCATTTCCAACTAATGGAAGTCATAAAACAAGCTTTTGAATTTATAGGTGAAAGATGAATGGGGTTGTACAATATAAATAATTACTGAAGTAGAAAAATAATGCTTGAATTTTCCCGAGGTGTGAAGAGTCTGTGTTCTTGCATACAGCTCCCTACTACTACCAGAAAGAGGTGGAACAGAGTGGCCAGTTGGATGCTGTGGTTTTCAGCTGAAGATTTTTATGTCATTCAGGGAGGGCAGATTGATGATTAGAGTGATCAGAATGGACAGGCCCTCCATGTTCTAACTTATTGCCAGAACAGATGGGGATAAATAACTGAGACAACCCTGGAAAAAGAGCTAGTGAAACAGAAGAGGTGTGAATGCAGAGGCTAAGGCCCTCAATGCAGGCCAGTTGGTAGAAAAGCTTCAGAAACAAGGTTGGGCCTTGGAAGTTTGTTAATGAAGTCTTGAGAAGAGGAAAGTTGAAAGGGCCATTTTGTGTATGAGAAAGTGCTCAGTTCATAAATGTAATGTGAAGAGCAGTGTTCACTGTATTCAGTTGTCACATAGACCTTAGCAAAGTACAGTAGATGCACAGAGAAGGAAGACCTCACTGAGGCTGGTGATTTTCTGTGGAGAGTATTTCTTGAGGGAAATGGGTCTTATTACTCTTCCCTTAAAGCATTGGCTTAATTTTACGTGAATTGTGGGTACACAGAAGTTCCAAGAGCTCCCATGACAATCCCAGTTGCTACCAATACTATAATAAAGCCAAAGTAATTTTAAAACTCTTGAATGATAGCATGTAGAATCTCTTGGGGATTATAAAGGCCTGTTAGCTGGGTCTACATTTACCTCATTTGTTTCAGTTGGAACGGGACAATTCTGAGGAGGTAATACCTGAGGGGTAATTTATAGCACTATATTATTCCCCTAGTCCAGGGTAGTTAAGGCCCACGGTGCTGACAGCTGAGCTGCTGTGCTATCACAAGTGGAGCAGAAGAAGGCATCATGAAGCTGCATAGCTTAATGAAGGGCACAGGGTCGAGCCGAAGTGACAGACCTGACCAGCAGCATACAAAATGTGCCTTCTAGTAAGAGTTACCATGACGTATTCAGATAAGCTGCGCATCCAGGACACATGGATGATGACAAGGTCGTCAACATCATGCCTGAATGCTAGAGTTATCGTATAGGCATGGCTGCCAGTGAACAGTTCCTTTTAAAATCAGCCTTGTTTTTCTGAGTTGCAGGGCAAAAGAGGAGAAAGTAGTTTATAAAGGGAATGAAGATTCTGGTCCCTGCCTGCCGTCTCCACCAGCTGTTGTAGCAGTGGCAACACACTCTCAGCTTTCCCTTTTCGCTTGAAAGGTTTCTTAGGCAGAGAACGGCTTTTCCTACAGCACGCTAGGCAGGGTTTCAGCTCTGTCTCCACATTCTCCAACAGGGACGGGCAGCTGCTGTTTGAGCAGTCGGCTTTACGCAGTTTCCTGTGCGTGTGGGCTGTAGATAAGACTTAACGAAAACTATTTCTGACTGCACGGTGGTCTTGAGAAGTGGACACTTCGGCTCACGGGCTTCTGCTCCTTAGATTTATGTTTTCATAAATCTCTGCAAGTGTCATGTAATTTTTCCCCCAACACCCCCTAAAATCACCTGATATTGTTGGCTAAATCCATCTTTGCACTCATAAGTCTAAAATTGAGTCTAAAATCATGGGAATTATTGCTACAATTTTTATTATAAACAAAATGGACAAGCCATAAACTATCCCATGGCAGGTCATAAAGTAGGGTGGTTGCAGTTCTAAAATGTGCAGCTCTGGCTGTGCCAGCCAAGCTTTGCTCACATGGCTACATAAGGCCTGGCAGTCAGCACTGATCACCTAATGGAAATCCACGGCAATTATACTGGTGGGAATGCATTAAGTTACTTTGCAAGTAAAAATTGTTGAGTGTGAGGAGGAAGAGCAATAATTTAATATAACCACATGAGTTCCATACAAAAACCATCCACCATGCTAGGACCTTGTAAAATTGTAACTTCTGGGTTGTTTTCACCTTTAACAGAAGCTCATGAAAATTATAGTAAAAATACAAAACCGCAGAAGCAACCAGCGCTAATGAGTGGGAACATCTAGCCTATCGCAGTTTTGTTGCTGTTGTTTTCTTTTCTATTTCTACTCTTTAGGGCAGTCCTTTAAGCAAGTAATTTACATTGTCTTTTCTAAAGTTAAAATATTTGATGTTCAACTTTTTGAAGTTCTGAAGGCTTTGCTAGAAAACCAAGAGCTCAAAATGTGACATTTATCATAACATTATGTGTCCTTATTGAAAAATGAATATAAATAAGTGTTAATGAGTATCCTGATTGTTCTATAAAGAACAATTCATTCATTCTCAATAAATGAGAAAAGCTGGAGAGAGAGGGGGATTATAAACTATTCCAGATGAACATGCTGAACGAGGGAACAGTAGCATGTCCCTGATATACAGCTGTAATTCCACTGAGACTCTCTTGATGATAAATGTGCTCCTGAGGAAAGACATCTGAGATGATTAAATTATGTGCATACAGCATGTTTATTGTCTTTTGGTGAAGATCTGTGTGATATGCTCCCCAAATGTGAAATTATTTGGATATTTGGATAAATATTAATATTTGTAACTAAAGTTCAAAATTATTTTCTTTTACCGCTGATCTGAAAGAGACCTTCATGTGTGCATGTATTGATACTCACACACACACACATACATGCACACTTCTTCCCCCTATCCCCCGCAGGAGATTTCTTGCATTCTGAGGTTCATCTGACTTGTGGTGGTCTAAGTAGGGTCCTCTGAGAGTACAAGCAGCTGTGTTATGAAGAGCATCTTATTCTGGGAACCAATCAGGTAAGCAGTGTTCCTTAAGAGAACATTCAACTGGAAGCTCCTGACAAAGGGTGTTTAAAACAGAATGAAAAGTTAGGATGAAAATAGCAGAGAGCACTGGTTTTCAACCTGTGGGTTGCGACCCCTTCAAGGGTCAAATGACCCTTTTGCAGGGGTCTCCTAAGACCAACTATTGGAAAACAGTTATTTACAGCATGATTCATAAGAGAAGCAAAACTACAGTTATGAAGTAGCAACCAAAATAGTTCCTTTTTTTTTTTTTTTTTTTTTTTGGTTGGGGCTCACCACACCATGAGGAACTATATGAAACTGTCACAGCATTAGGAAGGTTGAGAACTGTTGGCATAGAGGTTGCTTGGGATGAAAACTTCAGTTCCCAGGAGGTGTAATGGATTTGTTTCCTGAGGTAAACTGTGAGCCTGCCACATGTCTGCCAAGTGTTCTGGTCTTTTATATCCCATAAAACCTTCCAGTGGTTCTTATCTGACCCTCTGTTTTTATTACAAATTCTTTCCTGATGTCTAGCCTCGGTTCCTTCTTTTCCTAATAAAGCTGTTACTTTTACCTGTTTTAATTATACCAAAGAGATTTTTGTGTTTTTATTTTTCTACAGACCTAGGGCTTGTAAGGCATAAACCACATGGGAAATGAATAAGCAGAACTTAGAAAAGTTGAAATATTTTTCCTTTTTATTATTGAACTTTGTTCTTGGGAACTTTCATATACGTATATAATATATTATAATGGTATGGTTATTCCCCGGTCCTTTCTTCCTCCAACCCCTCACAGACCCTCTTCCCTACAATTACAATCTCACATTCATGACTGTTCTGTTTTGTGTTCTCCTGAGTTCAGTTTGGGGAACTGTCAATCGGAACATGGTGGGCTCACCAGTGGATACATAACAGGACACTGTACCTAGAATCTGTTGGTTGCCTATATTTAACAGTAAGTGGCAGGGTCCCATGATCCTTTGAGTCATCCATAGCAGACTATTAGATAGGCACAAGTTGTGTAGGTCATGCAGTAGTAGGTTTTACACCATGAGTTTATGATTTTCATAGCTGTGCTTACACAAAACATTTCACTGCTCTTCTCCTTCTTCTGGACCCTGCATTTTATCTGCTCATCTTCTATAATGTTCTGGGAGCCATAATGATATGGAGGTATAAATGTCTTATTTATAGCTACGATCTTTTTAGTTTTGGTTGAGAGATTTTGTCTTATCGCTTCAATATTTTGTGAGTTCTATATCTGTTTGAATGATTTATTTCACTTAAGTTAATTTTGGTAGAGGACAGGAATTTACAAATTCATCTGTTTCATAATTTTTTTCCAACTTTGTGGAATGTAAAGTCATTTGTTGGAATTTATATATTGTTATGTTCCATTTGATCTCTAATTTAATTTATTTTATTTTATTTCTATTATTTTTTTATTTTTTATTTTTTTGGTGTTATCTCTAACTGTTTTATTATTCAGGATTCTTTTAGCTTCCTGGGCTTTTTTACGTTTATACATAAAGTTTAAAAATGTATTTTTAAGTTACCGTGAAGCATTGTGTTAGAATTTTGACGGGGATTACATTAAATTTATAGGTCAGCTTTGGTAGAATGGACACTTTCAAATTATTTATCTTACCTATACATGAACATATGAAATCTTCCTAACTTTTCGTTTCTCCTTTTTTTTTAAATTTTTTTTTAAATTTATTTATTTTTATCTCAATCACAGGTTAGGTACTTTGAATCCCAGGCGTAGCCCCCTCCCTCAGTCCCTCCAACCCTCCCACTCCCACCCTCATCTCCCTCCTCCCCTACCCCTCCAAGTCCACCAACAGGGGAAGACCTCCTTCCCTTCCATCCAACCCCAGCTTATCCTGACTCCTCAGGGCTGGCTGCAATGTCCTCCCCTGGGATCTAGCCAGTCTGTCACTCCCCGGCTTGTATGGGGGAGGGTCAAAGAGTCAGCCATCAAGATCATGACTGAAACAGTCCCTGTTTCCCTGAATAGGGTCTTCAGTCCTACACCGAGCTATCATGGG
>CM053763.1:68414779-68445130 GCA_028658305.1 Pachyuromys duprasi | reverse complement strand
CTTGTGTCAGGAGTATTCTTCAAGAAGATCAGGGATTTCCGGTGGTTTGTGGTGTGTGTTTTGTCTCAGTTGAACTCTGTTGTGGGCTCTGTGTGCCCAGCTTCGTGCTCTGTGCTAGAAGCTGTGAGCACTGCAGGCTGGTCACCCCTCTGGTCTGGAGTCTTTAGTCCTCACTCTGTGCTAGAGTCTGAGTGTCCAGTTTTGAGATGTCAGCTGGGGGCTGTGCAGTCGGCCCTGGGCTTGCTGCTATGGGCTCTCCCCTGGAATGGAGATTTGGCACCTCTTTCTGTACCAGGGGCTGTGCACCACGGTCTGAGATGATATTTGGGGCACACACAGTGGGTTTGGGTTGGTGTGCATCAGCTGTATGCAGGGCTGTCTGAAATGGTGCCAGAGGCCTTCTCTGTCTGGCCCATGGACAGACACATGTACTGGGGTTTTTGCTGGCGGATGAGTGCCATTTTCGCCCTCAGTGTGCGGTCTGGTCAAGATGGTCCCAGGATCCTCTCAGCCGTGGGTTGAGACAGAACTCGGGTTTCTCCCAGATCCACCGGTGGACTCACACACTGACTGAGTTTTTGCTGGTGGAAGCTTTCGGCTAGCGCCCCAGCAGTGTGCGGACTGGTCGAAACGGTCCCCCAATCCACTCAGCCTGTGGTGGTTCCGGCTGCGATCGGTTCGCGCCCGCTGCACACCCGTGGGTTTAGGCAGAACTCGGGTTCCTCTCAGATCCGCTGGCGGACTCACACACTGACTGATTTTTTGCTGGCGGAAGCGTTCGGCGGGCGCCACCACAGTGTGCGGACTGGTCAAAACGGTCCCCCAATCCACTCAGTCTGGAGTGGTTCTGATGATCGGTTCGTGCCCGCCGCACACCCGCGGGTCGAAGCAGAACCTGGGTGCAGTATGTGCTCGTAGTGTGCAGTTCAGCAAAAACGGCACCTGGCTCCTCCCCAGACTGCCCGGGAGACTGTGCGATCCAGTCTACAATGGTGTCCAGATCAGAGCTGTGCGCCGCTGGTCACAGGGAAATTTCTCCAGGTAATAACTGGGTGTCTCTAGGGTTTTCCCACTTGATTTTCTCACCGTAGGAGTTCCGCTCACCTGGCACTCACAATGCTGGCGTTTTAGGTCCTAGAGTTCAGTCTCCTTGTTTCTGCTTTCCTACTCCTCAGACACAGTGTTCTCTCGTGGCAGCCATCTTGGATCCAATATCTCTCTAATTTAATTTATTTGGCCTCTTTGGTTTTGGTTAATTTGGCAAAAGCTTTGTCAGTTTTGCTCATATTTTTTGAAAGAACCAATTCTTCATTAATTCTTTGTATTTTGTTCCATTTCATTAATATTTGGTCTAATCTCAATAATTTCCTCCCACCTGCTCCTTTGGCTTTAATTTATTTTTTATTTTTCTAAGAGTGTAAGGGTTATCATTAAATAGTATATTTGAGATTTCACTATAAATTTCCTCTTTGAGCTATTTTCTTTGTCTCATAGATTAGTATGTTGTGTTTCATTTTATTCAGTTACTACAATTTCTTTCATTTCCATACTGAATTCTTTACCAGCCATTTGTGGCTTTCTTCTCTCGCTTCTCTTTCCCTCTTCATTCCTTTCTTTCATTTTATTCAATTTGACAAAAGCTAGAGTCATCTTGGAAGAGGGAACCTCGTTTGAGGAACTTCTTCCACCAGACTTGCCTAAAGCAGAACTATGGGATAGTTTAATGATTAATGACTGATGTGGGAATGCCAAGCCCACTGTGGTCTGGGGATTGGTCCTAGACTGTATAAGAAAGCAAGTTGAACAAACCAGTGAGCAGTGTCCATGGCTTTTCCTTCAGGTTTTGCTTCCAGGACCCGCCTCCTGGCTTCTGCTCTGCCTTCCCTTTATGATGGACTGTAATTTCTAGATGTAAATAAACCCTTTCCACTCAGGTTGGGTTTGGTTATGAGGTCCATCACAGTTATAAAATCAAACCAGGACACCCATTTATCATTCAGTTCTCCATGAAATTGTGTGCTTTGTGCAGTTTCTCTTGGTATTAACATATTCTATCATGGTCAGATAGAATAGAGGATATTATCTTAATTTTCCTGAACTTATTAAGACTTGTTTTGCGTCTCGAAATGTGATCTGTATTGGAGAATGTTTCATGTGCACTGAGGAGTTTTGAGTTACAGACATGGCATATAAGTTCAGCTTTCATCCCACCATAACTCCCATTAAATTTGAAAAACTGAGAGAGGAACATGTAAGTATTCAGTAAATATTCAGTAAATATTTGTTGTCAACAAGTAACAGCGAAGATGAACATCACCCTATAAAATGTAAGCTATAGGTAAAGAACTAGCTTGTATGAATCAGAGTAGCTACTCTAATGTCTCCTCAAGTTATAACCTCTCTGAATTTCAGTTTCTTATCCACATCATGAAACAACAACAAAAGTTTTTTAATGCATGTTGTGAGACAGGCGTATTGGCAAATAATTAATAATGATAGATAGTTCTGGTAGTAAGAGTAATAAATAAAGTTAAATATATATATATATATATATATATGTATATATATGTGTGTGTGTGTGTGCGTGTATTGCCATGTGTGTGTATGCAGAAAAATAAATCAAAATATAGGCTACAACTTGGGTGAAAATAGAATTTATTTCCAAATAAGTATGATAAAGAAAGCATCATTATGCCTTACTTTTCCTCTTCCATTTTTACTTTTATTACTTAAATGCAGCCCAACCTAAGAGAGGACAATGGTAAGAGAAAGGTAAATAGAATCTTTAACAAAAATCATGCGAGAAAGTAAAAGAAAAATTTACTGAGACAGAGAAAGTTGTCCATGAGGGCAGGGTACTCTCTGCCCAGGGCACTAATGAACTCTATAGTGCTCTTTATCCTTGATACAAGCTTCAAAGGGAAGCTCTTTGATTAAGAAACTAAATTTCCCAGTAATTGCAAGCTGAATCTTCACACAAATTTGCAACAACTGTGACAGCTTCCAGATTTACTGACGAAAGGATTTTTTTTTTTTTCTGGTTCTGTAGATACTGGGAGCTTAGAAGACAGATGCCCAGGTACCCTGGCTCTGTCCTTGAACTTGTTCTGTCCTCTGAGAGTGGTGAAAATAGGCAACCCATGTAAGAAGGAATTCTATGAATGTGGAAGAATTGAGTTTGGAAAGAATAGGGGTAAAAATATAATAAGCTATCATGTGACAAACTGCTTGGTTGGAAGTAGAGAAGTGTATGCTTGTTTCTGCTTAAACACATCTGTTAATTTGCATAGTGGAAAGAAGAATGATGATATGATGTTCAGGTGTGCTGGGGAAAAGGGGTTTTCATGGTATTTGAGGGAAAGAAATCCTAAAGATAACTTTAAGTAAGTTGGTTTGACCATTATATTTTTTTCTTTAGATTTGAGGTGGAATTGATATGACTTTTGTACTTGGACAATCAATCTGACGTTAGAAAGCCACATTGTATTTGACTTTGCTTTCGTTTATTTTACTTGGCCTGAAAGAACTGGAGATGAGATAACTCATATTATGGATAGGATTCTGGGGAGCAAAACTAGTTAGAGCAGATCAATTACTGCTTTTCAGTTATAGTGTCTTAAAAGAAGCAAGGGTAGTATATCTGCTGTTGTGTACTGATGTCTCTCAGGCTGTTGTAGTCACTTCCTTTACTCAAGTTTGAAGGGGCCTTACTCAAGCTTTTATGCCAACACAGAATTACATGTGGATAATGGTGAAAGTCTTTGGTTAAAAAAAAAATCAGTGTTTGTAGATAATGCTTACAGGAAAATAATTGTTATTTAAGCTTCTCTTAGATAATAGAGTATTATTGCATAATTTTAAGTAAAATTTTTAACCTCTATTTTGAAAAGAAAACAATACAAGCTTTAGAAGAAGGGTTTAGAAGAAAGTAAATATGTAGCTAAAATTTTGATGAAATAATCCCTACAAAGGCTTTTTTACTCTGAACAGAAGATTGCATTCATGACTGCTATGTAAAAGAAGAGCTTATTTTTAAAAGAGAGTTTAATACAAAAGAGGATTAACATTCCTTTATTGATATTTGCCTTAATACAAGTTGCATTTAATTAAATTATATTTGTTTTGGTGCAAACTGTAGCTCTAGTGAAGGGAATCAAGTTAAATTGAACAGGAAAAGCGTTTTTCCCTCCTTGTATTCATTCTCCAAGCTGCAGATCAGTAGTTCTCGACCTGTGGGTTGTGACCCTTCTCAGGGTCGATGGATTTTTTCACAGGAGTCACATATCAGATATCCTTCATATCAGGCATTTACATTACATTCACAATAGTGGCAAAATTACAGCTATGAAGTAGCAACAAAATTTTATGTTGGAGGTCACCACAACATGAGGAACTGTACTAAAGTGTCCCAGTGCCAGGAAGGTTGAGATTCACTGCTCTAGAACCTCAGTTTTCTCAGCACAGATCAATTGTCTCATCTGGAATGCTTGGGACTACAGTACTTTGAATGTGGGATTTTCTAAAAAAATATTTCAAATACATCGTAATAAACCATGGGGCTGGTACCCAAGTCCAAACTGGAGATACATTTATTCTTCATATATACATAATACCCATGGTGAACAGATGATTTTTAGGATATTTTAATGTACCTGTATTTTACTTACGACCTGTCATCTGAGGTCAGATTTCATATCAAACTTTGGACATCGTGTCAGTGCTCAGACATTTCAGAATCTGGATAAATCCAGATAAGTAGGCTTCACCCCACTCAATTGCATAAACATAGTACATATCCATCACACATTAACATTCTGAAATGTATCTAAAAAATTGTGGATCATGCAGAAATTTTTAAATTATAAAATACTTAGATTGTTCTAAACTAAATACTCATTATATAATTTCTCTTAGTCATTTTCCTCTTATTTGCATAATGCCTTCTTTGATAGTTTTCTTTTCTTTTTTTCTTCTGCCACCTTCTTACCTTTCTCTTCAGGATTCACTTGAACCTGAGGAAATTCAAGTGAATCCTGAGGAGAAAGGGTTTATTCAGTTTGCAGTTTCAGGTTGCAGTCTATTAAGGCAGGAACTTGAAGCAGCTGGTTGCACAGCATCCACAAGTGCAGAAAAAAATAAATGCTGCAGAGGCCTGGGAGATGGTGCTGCCCATGGTGGACCAGGTCTTCCTGTAGCAGTCAGTGTAAACCAGTCCTTCACAAATATGTTCCCAGGCCAGCTAAATCCCAACAAGCCTTCACTGAAGATCTTCCCAGGTGATTCTATACTGTGTCAAGTCAACAACTGAAACTGATCACCACAGGCTCCAAACATACATACATACATACTTTCCTGAACCCAGCCATAACTAACCTCTTATTGGGATGCAATCTGATAAAGGCTTAGATGCAAAGTGTGTGATTGTCTGTTTTCATTTGTAAAAGAAAGAGATGAAGGTCAGAAGGCTAGGCTGAGATGTTAATCTCACAGTGGCATTACCTGTAGGACCTTTCAATATTACTTACTGTCTCTATTACAGAGCATAAGTGTTTTCTTATGTACTATATGTGCTCCACCCCTTCCTGGGCATGTGCCCGCAAGCACACACTTGTGATTTGTGAATCAATCATTGACACCTGTGAAAAGGTGTTTAACCAAATATTCTCATTTGGGCTTCTCATTTGACTGGATTTGTAACCCCTGAAGCTAGTCATATGAATAACAATAGAAATCAGTGTAAATTAGCTTTTTGATGGGCATGCTGGTGCAGCATTAAGGACAAATGTACTTCACTGCAGAAATACATTTGGAAACTATTTTTACAAACATTCAAATGAAACATTTCAGGGTACCTGTTCACTTGAGAAACTCTGTTTAAGTTCTTGCCGCATAAACTGTGAAGTGAAGGTGGATTTATCAGTGAATAATACTGTGGCCATGTTTTATTTATGCCTTCTACAAAAAGAAATTTTATTCTGAGAAAAGTTATAAAGCACACTTGAATGGGAATTTCTCCTCAGTGGCTGCTGTGTGCTTGAAATGCTGAGTGCTAGCCTAGAAATAGCACATAGGGAAAAGGGAGTCTGTTACATGGCAACATTAATTCAGTTTTCATAACTATACTAGCATTTTTGAACATCTCTTAGGAAAACAGACGCTTATTTACCAACCAGTTTTAGGGCTTGAAATCCTCACAGTGTTGTCTGGCCAGGGGCTGCATGGCCAGTCACCTCTCGGTGGATAGTGATAGAGGGAGGAGAGATTACTCCACCAAGCCACTGGCCCAGTCCATGTACACAGTGTAGTGACCTGAGCCTCCCTCTTCATCTCTCTCTCCTAGCCGACAGTCCCAACATTAAAGGACACAAGGTCCAAACACTTAAGCCTTTTGGGACAACAGCTTCAAACAACTGTGAATATATTTCCTAAAACTATTTAAGACAGTTAGCAACACTATGAGGTAAGAGCAGGTATTCATTTGAGACTCAACACAGTTCTGGCCAACCTTACACCATGTTATCTATGTGAGGAGCCTGTTGGGGGCTGATGAGAAAAATCTACATGAGGGCCCTTTCAAGTCATGCCACAGCCACGTCTCAGGTTGGTTTGAAATCTCATCCTACCTCTTAAGATTTGTTTATAAAGAGTAGTTGTTTGTACCATGTGTCTGATTTTTAAAGGCTATTAGTGATGTCTGGGAAGTAGAGGAACCTTCAGCAGGTCCACCAGCATGAAGTCTTCTGAGGAGCAGCTTCAAAGGCTGAAGGCATGGCAATATGGTATCCATGATATTTTTCTCTCAACTAAAATGGAAAGTTTCTCTGTTTTTAAAAACCCAGGTTGAACTAGTTCTAGAAACATCAAAAGTGTCCAATTATTTTGAAAATAAGCAAATGAAGATTTTAATTAGATTCTGATAGTTCAACACACCTGGCAGAGTTGTCAGATTCCTAGGGTGACAATAAACATTGAAACATGGAACATAAAACATGGCACATTAATGGAGTCAGGTGGAGTCACTGTGAGGGACAGTGTGGGCTGCTGAGGAAGTGTAGCTCCTGATGGCCAGGACAGTAGACTCTGCCTCTGACAGCAAGGCTAATACTGGTTTTTCCCATTTCCCACAGGTTTCAGAACTATAGCACCAGAATGTATGTATCTGTCTTGAAACTTCGTTAGTTGCTAGAGACTGAAAAAACCTGGCTGCTGCACTCAGGAGGAGAGAGACTTTACCAGCAGTCTATCCATGTGAGGACAGTATTCACATTAGGATCACTCTTGTAGTCAGCAGGACTGTATGGCAAGCAGGGAACCTTAGCAAGCATCTCGAACTTTGGGATATTTCCTAGTTTGCTTTCTACTGCTTTGATAAAGACCATGACCAAAAGAAACTTAGGAAGGAAATGGTTTATTTGGTTTACACATCCAGGTCACAGTCCATCATGAACTCAAGGCAGGGACCTGGAGGGGGAAAGGAAAGCAGAGATGGTGAAGGAACACTGTTTACTGACATGGCCATTCATGATTTGCTGAACCTGCTTTGTCATACGATCCAGGGCACAAGTGCCCAGAGTTGCATTACCTAGGCCAATTGTCAATCAAGAAAATGCCTTCCACAGACTGGCCTACAGGACAATCTGGTAGATGCAATCCCTAATTAAACTTCCCTCTTCCTAGTTAATTGTTGTTTATATCAAGCTGGCAACCAACCAACTAAGCCAGTGTTCAGATCAGGAATTCTGAACATATATGTGGAGAAACTGCTTTTTATGTCCCTGAAGTATTGGTTCGACAGACAATCACCCAATAGTATTTTCTGAAGACCAGTTATCTAATATTGATTTATCCCTCTCCAAGTCCCAAGTACAATTCACATTTTATTTTTTAAATTTTTATTGTATGTGCTTTTTAAATTTATGTGTATTTCATTTGCCTTTGAGGATGTCTGTGTATCACTTGCATGCCTGGTGCCCTTAGCGGCTGAAACATTGGAGTTACAGATGGTTGAGAGCCACCATGTGGGTGCTGAGAATTACACTTTCGGAAGAGCAGCCAGTGCATGTAGCCTCAGAACCATCTCTCTTGCCCTATAGGTCATAGCTTACTGTGGCCCCTTTCTCATGATCTGACAGTTCTCACTGTGTTTACAAGAGGTGTCAGTGGTTCTACTGCGTCAGAGTAAGGTTTGATAGTTGTAGATGACTTTCAGGAAACCAGTGGTGTGGCTATGTAAAACCCACAGTATCTAACCGGGGTGCCTTGTAAACCTTCTTAGTACCAGAAGGGAATACTATGACTAGTCTTCATACAGATCAGGGTCTTTCTGTAGCTTTCAAGAGAAAAGAGGTATCACAAATCATAAAACATGAATTTGAAACCACGAGGTACTAATCTGTTTAGTCTTGAGAACAGTTGGGGGTGCCTATCAGCTAGCACTGTACTGTTGTGCAATCAAATGCACCCCCAAAGTTATCACTGGGAAGTCCTTCGGGCCTCAATAGTCATAGTTTCTTTAGGAGCAGGCCCTCTGTGCCATGAGTCTTTAATTTGGCTCCAAGACAGGATATAGGTAACACTCAAAGCATGCTCTTAGCCCTGCCCACTTCTGATTTTTCTTGCCACCGTCCTCTGTGGTTTTAGCACATGGCTGCACAGGCTCCCCACTTATACCTTCTTGTACACCAGTGAAGCCTTTACTGTGGCAGCATGAAGAGCAGAAACAGCATAATTATTTGCTTTCCATTCCCTTTTGCATCATTTTTCTCTTTTGTCTATGCTATGATTATCTAGCGAATTCATAGTCCTTAAAGTTTTATGACTGTTAATTGATTGATGCATCTTAATGTCTGTTAATAGTTTAATCTCCTACACCTCCTGGATTAAATGTTTGCATGTTAAAAGGGCCTTTTTTTAGAATTATAACCTTATTTTGAAAACAAGCACAGAGTGAGAATTTAAAGCCTGCTGGCAAGTCACATGGGGAAAGTATCATCCCTTGAAACAAGTATTCATTCTTTTATTTTTAATAAAAGAATTCATTTCATGTTTATGAGAATCCTGCATGCATGTATATCTCTGTACCACATGCATGGTGTCCATGAATGCCTGAAGAAGGCATTTGATTCCTAGGAACTGAAGGTACAGATGGTTGTGAGCCACAACTTGGGTGCTGAGAGTTGATCTGGTGTCCTCTGGAACAGCAGCCAGTGCTCTTAAGTACTAAGGCATTTCTCTATCCCCCAAGGGACATTCTTAAATTTAAAAAACAATGTACCATACTTTGATTGGCAGCATTATTTGATCATTCTTAATGATGCATAAAACAATATCTTAAAATAAGTGGCACCTTAGATTCATTTAAAACAAAACTGTGGAGTGATAAAGCAAAGGAAACTGCCAGCAGAGTGAATGACAGCCCTCAGAATAGGAGAAGATCTGTGCCAGCTACACTTCACATCGGTGTGATATCTGCAGAGCACAGTACAAATTAAACATTCCTCAAGTCGAGGAGCCAATGAACAAATATGCTAATGAAATGAACAGACTGTCCATAAAAGAAGAAATGCAAGTGGCCAATAAGGATTTTTTAAAATAATGTTCAGCATGCTTATCCATTATGAAAATACAAATTAAAAGAACTTTGAAATTCCATCTCATGCCATTCAGAATAGACATCACCAAGATAAAAAGCAACAAATGCTGGTGAGGATGTGGGGAAAGAGGAAATCTGTGTGTTGGTATGAATATAAAGTGGCATAACCATCATAGAATCCAGTGTGCATGCTTCTTGAAAAGCAAAAAATAAAGCCTGTATATCACACTGCTCTACCACTATTGGCATATATCCAAAACAGTCTGTGTCCTACCACAGAATCACTTGCTCATCCGTGTTTATTACTGCTTTATTCACAACAACAAGGCAATGAGCAAGGATATATGTCCATCAATAGATGAATAGATGATGAAAAATTATACACACACATACACACATTCCCCTATATGTATACATTCCCACATATGTATGCATGTGTATGTGCATATATAAATACAAGGAATTTTTTCAGCTGTAAAAAATAATGAAAACTTCATAAAAAATGAATGGTTTTGTGAAATATCATTTGAAACGAGTTAACTGAAACAAAAATCATTTAGTCTTTCTCATACACATCCTAGCTTATGATGTCTTTAGCTATGTACATAAGTGTGGTGGGTACGAGTTTGGACTCTGAGGAAAGAGAGGTGCTGGGGAAGGGAGGAAAACAACGGGATGTATGTGGTATGAACACAGAGAGGATGCTATCTGGGGACTGGAAGGGCACAGTGGATGGTGGGAAGAATCTGGGAGAAGCTGAGAGGGCAGAATCCACTGAACAAATCCTGTTGGCAAAAATGCTATAATGAATCAAGACACTATGTATGGTAATTAAAGAGTTAAAGTAAAAATAAATCAAAGTAAAATTGCATTGAATTTAGTATTTATTTATCTATTCATTTATCTACTTTTGCTACTTTTCAGGCTAAACTTTGTAATAGATAGTAATTATTTCCCCTATTTATGAACATTACACACACAGCATATATAAACTTAAAACTTATAAATAAATACATTTATAACCACTGAACCATGGGCATTCTCTAATAAGCTGCAGTAGAAGCTTCAGTTTTAATTTTAAGAGTTTTGTAGAAGGGCTTGAAAAATGCTTTTTCAACTTAGCTTAAGATATTTCTAAGAAGTCAGTGCTGGAGACAACATCTATTCATGACATACATTTTCTACTTTTAAAAACTGTTGTTTTAAATACTGATTTTCCTCTTACTCTGCTTCATTTTTTTTTTCTGAGAAAGCAATAAATACGAGTAAACACTTAGAAGAATATAGTGTCTTGAAGGACTGGCTATCTTTTAAAGATGAAAAGGCTTTGTATCCATAATTACCCATCATGAGAGACACAATTTTGAATAAAAGAATGTGATTCTTCCTTTTGGGAAGGCATTAGAAACAATTGCAGAATAAAAAGCAAGCTCATCATCATCAACAACAACAAAAAGTCAGTCAGAAAATTGGCTAAAATTCAGCTCTTTGTGCTCTTGAGACTGAAGGCCGCCTCTGAAAGAAAGCTCTTCAATTTTCTATCACACAGACCCATTGCCTCCTTTCAGATGGTTTACTCTTTGATGCAGTGTAGCAGCGTTCTTGGCAAGAGAGTGTTTATTTAAATAATCATTGCAGTTCAAGTTATTATTCTCCACCAATGCACTTCTTTGACGTTGTGCACCAGCTCCATGCACTCTAGGATGTTTAAAATTTTTATGGCTGTTTAAATTCAAACAGTGAATACTGTAGTTATAGGCTTTTAGAAGGCAGTGCTTGTTCTGTTTTTGCTGATGGATAATAGGTCTTGGTGTACTGTATGAATGAGCAGGACTTTTCATTAACTCCAGTAATTATAATCTTGTACTTAAAAATTTTTTGAAAATCCAAAAATGAATCTTAGGCTTTCTGTATGTATATACCTGCATTTCAGAGGACATATGGCACTAAAGCTGCAGTGTTACTGCTTTTTTACAGACTTAGTATATATGATACGTAGTAAAAATGAATGCTGTTACTTTATGAAGGGTTTGTATTAATCTTTATTCTTCTCAGACTCTTAGCCCAGATTTGCATTTTAAGACTGCTAGTCTTTAAAGAGAAGTTACCTAAGTGAATAAGAAATAGGACAAGATCTTGTGACTGTGGGAATGACTTGTGAAGCTGATGAGGCATCAAGAACTAAGAGTAAGATAAGGTTGCCATGTACAGGTAAAGGGATCATATCATTGGTACAGGAATCAAATCTCACCTTCTTTACAGGTGGCCTGTAGTTGACAGCACGCTTGGAAAAATTAACATCATTTTTCATATACATCTCTATCTATTCAATTCTGACTACTAAATACCCTAGCTGCCATGCTGTCACACTAAGGACATATGTGTCTAATATGTCCCTGTCAAACTATGAATCTACAAAATGAAGTATTGTCAAAAAAAAAAAAAAAACAAATATCTAGGAGCCTGTTACAGGCACAATACATGCAGTCTGAAAGGAATCTCCCTCTGTGCAGAGCTTTGGGTGTAGAGTAGACTCCCAGGTCCATGGAAGGCTGAAGCATTCATCTGCCTAAGGGAAGGATCCCATCTCTATATTCTATGCCACTTGAACTGAAGTATTCCAACTGTTACACTTTGCTTTTGAGGTATTCTGAGTATATGAACACATGCAAATAGGCTTACCTATATTGTTATATAGTTATATGTGCACATGTAAATTTATATTGATGTATAGATATTTATGCATATATAAAATAAATTAATATATACTACGACAATATTATATGCTTATTTTTATTTTTTTAATCTTGTGGAGATTCAGTTTGTCTTTCTTTTCACTTTCCATGTATTTGTTTAATTAAAAAAGATATATGGTTATTTTTTCAGTTGGGAGGTCATCACATGTAGTTTTTTAATATTTAATTTCTTCATTACTGATGTTTGGTAGGTAGGTTGGTTGATTGATTGGTTTTTCAGACAGGGTTTCTTTGTGTAGCTCTGGCTGTTCTGGAACTCATTATGTAGAACAAACTCTCCCTAAACTCATAGAGACCCATCTGCCTCTGCCTACTAAAGGCAGAGTGTGTCTACATGCCCCTGATCAAAGGCGTGTGCCACCACATCCCATCTTGATGTTTTCTTAACAGAGAGCTTTGTGTGTCTGTTATTTTCAGTATTGTTGGCAAGGAATGAATGTGTATTTTCAACCAAGTATGAGTGGTTTTTCTTGTTGGAAGAAAGAATGGAAAGCATATTGTTTTGTGTGATGACTTGTGACATAGCTACTACTAGGGTAAGTAAATATGGTAATAATCAACATCATTTATATTTCATCATTGTTTGTAGAACAATTAAAAGTTTCTGGATAGTTTTTCTGAAAGAAGCTCATGACCACAGAGGATGAAAGTTTTACTTATTGTTATTTGGTGCTAGAACATAGTAGCTATGTTTGATCACAAAGAGCCACGGGAGTTAGCAAGGACAATAGAATAGTGAAGAGGACGCTCTCACTCTCAGTTAGACACTAGTTAGAGTGAGGACTCTAGAAAAGGAAACATAGACAAGTGTTATTTTAGCTCATGGAGCTTGAGGTGGGTGATTCAGGAGTTCAAGGCTAGTCTGAGCTACCTAGTAAGATACTATTTTTAAAGAAAACAAACAAAAAAACAAAAACAAACCCCAAGTGTTCTTCACATATGTGTTCAGGATGAAAGTCAGCCACAAAGCACCCCTCGCCAGAGTCCAGTGGCAGTCATCTTGTGGAAAGCTCACAACCCTGTGCATTGTTGTCTTAAGGACTATTGCAGTGGCTGCCATGACATTTCTTTCTTGGCAATGCTATTATTCACAAGGACATGATAATGGTCAGAATACAGAGGTTTCTCAGGGTACAGTTAACTGCCCAAAAGCTTTATTCTTTTCTGCTTACCCTAAAGGAAACTACATGTTTATATTTTAGCTATCAGGTGTAGCTTCTCACACTTGAGTACCATAAGGACTGTTTGTGAACTTGTATACATGTGTGAGGCTTTGCTAACAAACAACATTGCAAATTTTAAGGGCAGATAGTTTTCGGCCACTTGCTCTTAAACATGCTGAGAGAATTTGATTTGGGGGAGTTTGAATTTATTGCTTTTGCCAGACAGATCTCTGACCACCCTTGTTATTCTTAGTCAAACCTGTTCTGTGCTTACATGCTAGGTACAGCTGTTAATCTGCACCAGGTATTTGTTTTTAGTGCTTGGAACAAAATGATTATTAGTAGCAGAAAGTTTGAACCAGAAATTTGAAGCTGTGGTCATATGGCAGGTAAAATACTACTGGGGAATGTTTATCTTGCTAATACAAAACAAAACAAAACAAAAAAAAAGAAAAAGAAAGAAAGAAAAGCATCAAATTTCATGCTCTGCTCTTAAACTTATTCAGATGCTAATGTAAGTTGAGTTGTAGCTGTAAATATTTAGGGAATTTTTCCTTACCTCTTAACTTCGTGATCTTGGACTAGCTTCACTGACACATCATATGTGTTCATAGTGAGTTGTGTTCATCTTGATCTAGGGCTTATGCAAAGCCTGAAGTTGTACTGGATGAGCCCTCCCTCAGCGTGGCTCTCCAGAAAGCCATTGCCAGATGCAGCTCTGAGTAACTGGTGAGACCTGTCTGCTTGTTTCTTTGTGTATTCCGTGAGTGCCTGCTACTATCTGAGTAACAGCTGGTGTGACACCTACCTTCTGGTTTATAGGAAGAATGACCAAGTGTTCACAGAAAGCCTTTGCCCCTTATACCTAATGCCAAGCTGGGCTGGGTGGCCTGGACTTTTGTTAGCCAGGGTAACTTAATCTGTGTAAACAGTCAAATTACCAAGGAGAAGTGGAGAGCTGGAGAGAGGCAGCATTGCACCTGCAGCCTGGTTACGGGACACAATAGTGGACTTATAATGCACACAGCTTGACTTTAAGCCACAGTAGTTCTGCCTGCTGAAGAGGGTTCCAGTCGCTTTTCATTTGCTACATAACCAAAATTTCCTATTGGAAAAGAAGCTGCAAATGCATGGGGAGTGAGGCATGACACTGAGTAAGGCAGAGTCTGTCTTTCCTTTAGAAAGTGGAAACACAAGGACACCAGGAATGAATGCCTCATAGGGATCACCCCCACTTTCACATAGTGGACAGTTTCTTTGGTGACTCCATATTTTTAAAAAGCAGAAAAAAATCCTATGAAATAGAGTGATATACAGGGATTTGGGGGCATTTTGGGATTTTTCTACTTGAATAAGTCTAGCCAAGTAAAACGTGTTGTCCCCCTATCCTGTAGTTATCAGAACTAATGGAAAAAGAAAGAATGGAGACATAGGCATGACAAAACAGGTAGAAAATGAATGCAAACCAAACGTATGCCTTCAGAAACATAGCTGGCATTCTTCAGAGTGCTTTGAGAAGCACATTGCTTCAGTGACTGGGAATTTCGTCTTGGGTGCCTGAGCTCATATCAGCACTGCTGGACAGTACTTGTCTAAGCTTGGAAAAGGTGCTTAGGTCATCACACTGTTTGTGAATATGACAGGCAGAATCATTGTGAGGACAGATTTTCAGAGCATGGAGCACCCAGTTCCTGGGCTTTAGCAGTTGATAATGAAATTATTTGTATTGCATATATTGTAACTGAGTGGAACTCACTATGTTCAAGTAAGGTCTGCTTTTGAGTAAAAGATGGTTTTCTAGGAATGTATTAGTGAAAAAAAAAAAGTCAAGCATTGTGTTTTTAGAGGACCAAGTTTGGGTAGAAGGCAGGGTAACAGTTCAGGAAAGAATGCTGTAATATTTCTGTTGTGGTGGTGTATGCAGACACTTTGCCTTTATAATAGAAAAAAAAAGAGGAACAAAACCATGCTTTTCTTTCTCAGAGAACAGCTTGTGCATCACATATATCTAATTCTTAAAATAAAATCTATTAGGTAGGCTATTAGCACCTCAGCATGCAATGACACCCCATTGAGAATTGTAGGAGCAATTTCTATGTATTTGTGGTAGCAACATATCATCATAGCCATGTGTGGCTTAATTTTGCAAAATGAAACATGGTATTCTTAAAATGACTATATAGAAGCCATGGGTAGAAATTCCTGAAAAGTTAGACTGCCTCAAGGAGCCATAAACCCGAGTTCCTTTTGCTACACTGAAGACAAGACCAAATCTGTCTCAGAGCCAAACCTGGCACAAAGTTAACATTTAAATACAGGGTTGTTAAATAAATGAGAAATATCTATATATACTTCAGATATTATGCTACACAGAGACAAAGTCTCTAGTATAATATTGAAGATATTGCTAATTTGGGAGTCAAGTATGAACACAAGAGAGTTTGGGTAACTTGGAGATGGTTCATAGATTTTTTCCAGTTATGGAGTTGTTTTGTAGATTTAGTAAGCTAATAATGGGCAGAACTATTTGGGGAATTGCAATGTTATAATATGTATTCCTGAAAGTTATTACTTTATTTGATCTTCTAATTATATAACCCTTTATCTCATCTGTTCTCGTACTCCCTTGGATGCAATCTGAGAAAGCCACTTATCATTACTTTTCCTCAATAGCACTAATATTCCAGTTAGTTTTAAAAATATAGATCACTAAAAAAGCTCAAAACACATTCTGTTGCATGAAAGCTTTTGTGTGTTGACTCTACTTTACATCATAAGGGAAAAATTAGGAAAAAAGGTAGAAGAAAATATTCATTAATGTGTTCTATAAATTCTGTACTTCATGCTATAACAAAAAATTAAATATGAAAATATGCAGAAAATTGAATACAAGTTCATTGCTCTCTAAATCTTCTGCATGCCCATCATCAGCTAAAATTTCCATTCTTTCTTCTTGGTTACCTAGGTTAAACATAGACAATGAAATATACAAGAGTAATTATATATTAGCTGTTTGACAAACTCAGGCCTTTATGTTACCTAAAATATACTATTTTCAGCAGAATTACCTTTCCCAGTCAACACTGCTAAGTTCTGTTCCCTTTCATCACAGGAGTGAAGACATGGAAACAGATAGGGAACTTATGGGGCAGAAGCAAGAGGCTAGCAAGTCCCTTTGAATTACCAGGGAAGAGTCAGAGGGTGATCAGGAAGTGGGCTCTGCTATAACGGCTTGACACTAATCATATACTTCTGTGGAAAAAGACGTCAACATTCTCTTGGCTTCCTATAGAATTCACAGTCATATAGGCATGTGCACAAACAAGTGTGTGTACATTTTACACAAATTCATGTATATAATTACCATAAAAATGATTCTTTAAGAAAATAGCCACTGGGGACTAGAGAGACGGCTCAGGGGTTAAGAGCACTGCTGCCTTTTCCAAAGGTCCCGGGTTCAATGACCAGCACCCACATGGTGGCTCACAACTATTTATAATGAGATCTGGTGCCCTCTGCTGGTGTTCAAGTGTACATGCAGGCAGAAAACTATATGTACTAAAATACATACATCTTATTTTAAAAAAGGAAATAGCAATTGGATAAAAACCACAAAAAAGTATAAGTTGAGCTGACTAAATAACAAACTAATCAAAAAGCCACTAACTGGCTTTAATCTTAGTACTCTTCTGAGTAGTTTTTGGAACTACACAAGGTTTTCCTGAGATTCTGGGAACAGAAAGAGTTCTCTGGTATATCCAGGAACTTATGTCCAGCCAGAAACCTACCCATGGAAATTTCTACCCGCTATTTTTTTTAATACTTATTCGTGTGTGTGTGACTTTCTGTCTGTGTCTGTGTATTTATGGACCTCTTTAATACAACATGCGCATAGAGGCCCAAAGTTTTTCCTCCTACCATGTGAGTTCTGGGGATAGAACTTGGTGGTAAGTACTTCTGTCCACTAAGACAGCTCTCCAAGCCTGCTGCTATTTTCAAAATTATCAAAAATTTAAATCCATCAAGATGTCCCTCAGTGAGTGACTGCATAAGAAAAGTGTGTCAATCCATTCCATATAATACCATTCAAGATTGAGCAGTAGAGGTAGAAAAAGCCACCAGGAAACATAACTGCATATTGAATGAAAGAAGTCAATCTTGGCAGGCTGTCTATTGCATAATTCTAATGATGCAGCAGAATGGAAAAGGTAAAATTATGGGGTCAGTGGTTTCCACAGTTTGGAGTGGAAATTGTGAATAGGTAAAGTACACAGCATTGATAAGGTGGCAGAAGTGTGATTCTGAACGGGCAACTGTATCCTATTGTGTCTGTCTAGCCATACAGTACAATACATCTGAACTCAGCATGGACTCTAAATGACAGTGACATATAAAGTGCACCTATGCTTGTGTGGGGTCGAAGAGTAAGTGGAAAATGCATGTAACCTTTGCTTCATCTGGTTATGAATTAAAATGTCCTTTAAAATGGTGTGTTAAAATTAATTATCAATAAAAAATGTGATTCTCTTTATTCAGAAAGGTCATGTTTGAGCTTTAACATGAGAAAATGAGGTTGTTGCCTGACAAAAAAATATTTTTTAAACACAGTAAATTATAGTAGTGCTAGAAGTAACCAACATATCCATCAAAATAATATGCAGTAATAATAATAATATGTAGTAATATGCAAATATAATTATTCAATGTAGTTTTCAGAATGTATTTTGTGGAAGATCCTATTATGATCTTGACAATGACAGTCATGTATCAAAGACTTTATGTTAAATGAGAAAGTATTTATTACGTTAAGGTCAATAGGTTCTCTGGTACTTGGATTAAGTATATTTTCTTTTGATTACCATGATGTATTGACTGTCTTTGTGAGCTGTTCTCTGTGGAAGTCAACTACCATGGTTAACATCACATCTTATGACAAACTGCTTGGAGCTGCGATGGTCCACTCTCTTTATCAGTTCGGGATTCTTTGTTGCTACTGCACCATTGCCTGGCTTCCTCTTCTGCTGGTCAACTCTTCCTCATGTAGATTCTGATCTCAAGGAATTGATAGTAAACTTCCTACAGACTTGCATACAGACACCTATATCTACCTAGACATCACACTCCATTTCCGGGAGTCATACGGGTAACTAAGCAACATACCACAGAGGTCCCTACAATTAAAAAAAAAAACATCCAGATTTGTCTTCTATTCAGAATAGGCATATGTTAGAGATGTGGTGAGACTTCAAATTCAGCTTCAAGTACCACAATAAAGCAGATGTCACAATAAAGTGAGTCATGTAATTGTTTCTTTTCCAGTTCATGTAAAAGATTAGTTTGTATTATGAAAACCAATAGTCTATTAGGTTTACAGTAGCATTATAGCTATAAGAATGAGTTATCCTTTATTAAAAACACTTTTTTGCTAAAAAAAAAAAGGCTATCAGCAGTCTAGATTTTCAACACATCATATTTAGTTTACTGATGTAGGGTCTTCTCTTGGCTCTTTGTTGATGGTGGATGTTCACCATAAGTTGGGGCAGCTGTGACAGTTTCTTAAAATAAAATAAAATACAATAAAATAAAATAAAATAATAATAACATCTCCCACCTGGATTGATTCTTTCTCTCATGACTGACATCTCTTTGGCATTTAATGCTCTTAGGCAGCTCTTTACTCGTAGCAGAATGTCTTTCAGAATGGGACTCAATCTCTCAAGTTCACATCATATTCTAAATCCCTAGCTTCAGTTCAACAGTGTTGCATTGAATTTTTTTTAATTCTGTCAGAATTGCTTACCCCTGAGAAGCAACTTTGCACTATGATTCCATCATGACATTGTAGCAACCCCTCTCTTTTGCTTCTCAATCTTCACATCCTATTTTAGTTCTCTTACTGTTTATACCATATCAATTCAAGTTTAAGACCACTAAAATCACTCTGAGTATGTCATCCACAATTTTCCAAACTCCACAAGGGCCAACATTTTGACCTGCACCCATGAGTCACCAATATTTTAATACCATTGCAGTGATGAATCATTTCTAGATGGTTTTAAATTTACTTTTTATCATAGGAATCAGTGTGTCATGTAATACCTTATGAAAACTATTTTTTTTAACAAAGTTGGAATTATTTCTTGATCCATGCTTTTAGGAAGGATGTTGTATTGATGAGCATGGAAACAATATTTGTTTTTTTGTATACTTCCATCTGCGCTCTTAAGTGATTAGGCAGCATTTCACTGAGCAGTGATACTTTAAAAGCAGTATTTTTCCCTGAGCAGCAACAGCTATCATACTCAGCTAATCATGCTGGAAACAGATGTGATGCTAGCTAGGCATTGTTGCTCCATTTGCACAAGGCAAGCAAAGTGGATTTAGTACAATTCTTAAGAGCTTTAGGATTTAAGGATGGCAAATGAAGGTTGGCATTAGCTCAAAACTGCCAACCATAGAAGCCCCCAGGAGGATGGTCAACCTCTCCATGGAAGCACTGAAGACAGGCTTTTACTTCCTTTCCGTAGCTATGAAACTTGTAGATAGGATTTTTTTTGAGACAGGGGTATTTTATCTACATGGCAAACCTTTTGTTTAGTAGCCATTGTCAACTTAAAGAGTATGTTGAGGGATAACAAATGGGAAGCAAAGTGTCCATTAGAGACACATGGGCATGGTCAGATGGGAAGGTCATACACTCCAGTTGTTCATAGCTCTCCTGTAATGTTTGGAGATTCTGCTTTTAAAGTATTTTAATTTTTTAAAAATTTTAATTTAATATTGGATAACATAATCACATTAATTGACAAGAAAGCACCCGTCATTGATTGGACACTGGTCACTTCTATCATCTGGCCATCCAGGCACACAAATAGTTGCTCATTACTTTCGATATTCCAAATATTTTAGAATCAAGGAGCCAGAGGCAAAAACCAAATATGTACTTGCTATTATATTATGACATCACAGCAACATGATTTAGTGCTGCCAAGGGCTGGGAATACAGTTTTAAAAAGCTCTCTATGCCATGGTGAGGTATGCTTTGGCCCTTGCTGTCTCAAATAGAGATCATCTGTGGTGCTGAATGTGACATTTCAGGAGAACTTTATCATGGGATGAATTTCAGTTTTGAAAGTCTTCAGCTTCAGCAGAAAGCTCCAACTGACCATCTGTAGTCAGTAGTAAAAGGGATGCTTATTGACCTTTCCATTTCAAAAGGACTATTTCAAATCAATCATACAGGAGACCTTTTGATGGTAATATACAAACCATCAATCTAAATAGACCCCCTTTGCAGAAAGTCATGAAGAATCAATAGTGTTTTTCTGAACTCTAAACCTGCACAGCTTTTCAGGAAAAATATAGTGCTGTAAGTATAAAGGCTTTGAAGTCTCTTTGATTATTAAGAGATTTCCATTTATTGTGAGTGTAGTAAGGCTTATTTATCGTTGATTTATAACAAAACAATTGCCAGTGGTATTAGTTTCCTATCATTTTTTTTAAGTGGATGATACACCTACTCAGAGATTGTCCCAAAATTTTATTAAAGGGAAACTACTTCAGATTATATGTCAATAGTTGTTCACAAGCATGTATTTTTGAGAAATATTTTAAAAACATACAAATTTTAAAATAGAGTTGTACTTTGGCTCTTTTGAACTATGGTTTTCTGCAATTTCTACACTTGAAAGAACTTTTAAATATATGTAGTTGTAACAGAAAATTTAACTAATTTGTGAGCAAAACTAAAAAAATACTAACATCTTACTACTTTAAAATAGTATAATTGATCTACAAAATATGTTAGATGCTTTATACTTTTCTTTCCTCTAACACTTCAAATTTGTGGTAACATATACTGAAAATACTATTTATTTATATAAATTTTCCTTTTGTTTTTCCAGAAAATATTGCCCACCAGTACTAATTAAAATTACTTTATAATTGCTACCATGTAATGATTTTGTATATTTGAAAGGATTTAAGCTATGTCATAGGACAAATTCTTTCACTATGAAAAGTTGCATGACTGATTAGAAGTGCCTGATACACCTTATTTCAAGGTAAAATAGGTATCCACTACAGGTGCTGAACTGGTGTGACAGAGATTTTGCTAAGCATAGAGATGTGAGACAGTCTTCTAAAGAAGGCCCTAAGTACACACCATCTATTTTTCTATTTCTCAAGTTCAGCCTCCAAGTGGACCTAACTTACATCAAGGAAATTATAAACAGGAGTTTCAGAAGTCTCTACTCAAGCTATTAATTAATATTTGCCCAACAGGCTGTGGTGCTTATAAGCTTGGGTCTGCTTGGTTATCTCATTACTGTATTGTCCTAGAGTATGACTTCAGCCTATTTTGTGCTAACATTCACTTGACTTCTGGAATTTATCACAGTTTTGAGATATACCCACACAGATTTGTAATTGTCATCTCGGAGGCTTTCTGCTGAATAAACTCACCCTTTTTAGCTCTTTCTGGATTCTGGGTTGCTGGTTCAACTCAGCTGTTTTGGCCAGCCAGTACTAAAAAGCCGAACAAAATGACTGATGTCCACTTGGTTAACAACAGTGTTTGGACTTGTAGTAATTGGCATATCTTGTTCCCTAGATAGCTTCTTTATACTGTTAGACACAGTATCCTACCATCTGGTACTTGGTTGTACTGTTGTTTCCTATGATCCTCAGAAACTGTTGAATGCCTCACAACTGCAGCACACTATTCCCAGAGCTGATAGTGACCCACACTACCTAGTGAAGGTACATCCTCCTAAGGAGTGTCATCTACAGCCCTTGAAGGGTAGACAACTGAGACTTTTGCATAAGTTGTCAGTATTGATTACAGCTAAAGAATCTGCAGAAGGGGGGTTGTAGAGGTGGCTCAGTGGTGAAGAGAACTGTCTGCTCTTCCAAAGGTCCTGAGTTCATTTCCCAGCAACCATATGGTGGCTCACAACCATCTATACTGGGATTTGATGCCCTCTTCTGGTGAGTAAGTGTTCATGCAGATAGTGTACTCATATACATAAAATAAATGAATCTTTTTTAAAGGATCATACTAAAGCACCCAAATACAATGAAAGCCTCTTCAGCCCATCCTATCAGATTTCATTTGAAAGTCATGAGTTAGGACAGATCCCAATGTGAATAGGCAAGAACACTAAAAGCACAGAGATTTATAGTTGCATGAACGGGAAATCAAAATGATGATTTTAAGAAAACAAAGAGTGCAAGTAATCTTATGAAAGAAGGGGGAGATAGAAACACCTGGACGGGACAAGAAATCCAAAAGGAGACCAACAAAGCCAAAAAAAAAAAAACCTGAGCCCTAAGAGCCCTACAGAGACTGATACCCCAACCAAGGAACATGTATGGAGAGGATCTAAAACCCTGTTTCAGATATAGCCCATAGACTCAGGCTCCAAGTGGGTTCTCTAATAAGGGGAGCAGGGGCTTTCTCTGGCATGAATTCAGTAGCAGGCTCTCTGATCACCTCCCCCTGGGGGGTGCAGCTTTGTCAGGCCACAGAGGAAGACAATACAGCCAGTCCTGATGATACGGGTAGACTAGGGTCATATGGAAGGGGAGGGGAGGTCCTCCCCTTTCAGTGGACTGGGGGAGGGGCAAGGGAGGCAAAGAGGGAGGGAAGGTGGGATTGGTAGGAGAAGAGGGAGGGAGGGGGGCACTGCCAGGATACAAATTGAATAAATTGTAATAAATGATAATAATAAAGAAAAGAAAGAAATGCAAGAGGATGCGTATTGGCATTTCAAAGAAATTAGAAAAATGATTATTATATGAATTAGAAATTTTAATATATAATTGAAAATGAACCAAAAAGTAAATCAGAAATCCCAGAGATGAAGAACTCAATAAATGGAATTAGAAAATATAGTGGAGAGCTTAAGAACAAAGTGGATCAATTAGAGGAGATAATGCCCGTGCTTTAAGATGACTGTTTTCAAATAACCCACTGGTAACAAATATGATACAATACAATAGGGAAAAGAATAAGGAAGGCCTTTGGGTCACCATTAAGCAAACTGACAAATAGATTTCAATTCAATGAAACAATTGCTAATTACTCTCTATGTCTTGAGTATTGTGTAGACATACAGGTCTGGAAAGTTTAAAGAACCTCTAATAAAGTTGGGCAAAAAGGATACTTTCCCAGGCATGTAACAGTAATCTGTCAAAAAAGAGAAAGGTGCACTGGGGAAGGGGAGAGGGGTTTTAAAAACAGCCAAACCACAGTGTAGGACACAAAGGAAATCCCCATTCAAGAAGAGAGTAAGCAGCAAGCAATGCAGGCTAGTGGATATAACAGACATGTGAACAAAAATTCATCTAACAACCCCAAAGCACACATATTTCTCAGCACGTGGAGATCCTCCAGGACAGACTACAAAGTAGGCTGCAACCTAGGCAGAAGTTGACGTAATGGCATTTGTATTGTTTGTTCCTGATAGAATTAGACTAGGAAGCAACAAGAGGAACCTTAGCAGCTGTATAGATATGTGAAAGCCATCATTGTCCCTATAGACAACTGGGTCCAAGAATCAATCAAAAATGTATTAAAAGATTTCTTAAAATAAATGAAAAATGAAAGCACATGCCCAACCCTATAGGATACAGAAAAAGTAGCTTTTAGGGGGAAATTAACAGTGGTAGTTCCACATAAGAAAGGCAAAGTATTTCAGATCAGCAATACAATGGTGAAACTTGTGAAATCATAAGAACAAGAACAAAATTAACAGAAGAAAAGACCAAGACTTGAGCATAAATAAAATAGTAATTAAAAAGTTGCAAGCAATCAGTGTAACAGTCTCTCTTTTTAAAATACTTATTTTTATTTAAATGTGTGTGTATGTGTGTGCCTGCATGAGGTTATGTACAACATATGTTTGCTGGTGCCAGAGGCCAGGAGGTATCAAATTCCGTGGACGTGGGGTTACAGGTAGTTATGAACCACCTGATGTGGGTGCACCTAATTCCTCTGCAAGAGCAGTAATCACTGTTAACCACTGAGACATTTCTAGGGGTTGTGTGTGTGTGTTGGTGTGTCATCATCATGTGATACTGAGTTTTCATTGGCCTGAAGCTCAGCAAATCAACCATACTGGCTCACCAGTGACCTCAAGGAATGTTCCTGTTTCAACCTCCCAGCTCCTGACATCGTGCCTTGTATTTTTATGTGGCTTCTGGGAATCAAACTCAAGCAAGGCAAGCACCTTACCACTCCAATAACTAGTCAGCCCTGGTATTTTTGTGAAAGGACAGGAGAAAATGACAAACTTTTCATTATACTAATTGTCTTGGAGTTTCTATTGCTGTGGAGAGACACCATGGCCATGGCAACTCCTATAAAGGAAAACGTTTCTTTGGGGCTGGCTCATAGTTCAGAGGTTTAGTCCATTATTATCATGGTGGGAAACATGGCAGCATGCAGGTAGACATGGTACTGGAGAGGTAACTGACAGCTCTACATCTGGAACTGCAGGAAGGAGGAAGAGCAAGTGAGCTGCTAGACCTGGCTTGAACTTCAGAGACCTCAAAGCCCATCCCCAGGGACAGACTTCCTCCAACAAGGCCACACCCTCTACAACAAGGTCACACCCACTACAACAAAGCCACACCTACTACAGCAAAGCCACACCCACTACAACAAAGGCACACCTACTACAACAGGGCGGCCCTCCTAATAACGCAACTCCGTTCCCTATGGGCCTATGAGGTCCAATTTTCAAACCATCACACTAATCAATAAAATAAGAATAAAGACCCAAATATGAAAACTGAAGTTGTATGTAATCATTGCACCAACATGAAGGAGCATTAGAGACGCTTTAACAGCTACATACCAACAAACTAGCCATCCCAGAAGTGGATAAATTCTTTGGCATGCACAGTTTAATGTTGTGTGACTTTTCCTGGAGACACACAAGGCAGTCTTTCCGACCTCACACACGGCAAAGAACAGATCCTATCTAAGTCTAGCTTAGTGGACCACTGGGTTTATTGGGACATGAGTGACTCAAAGGCAGCTGTGATACCAAAATGTCCATGGTGGGTTGGGATGGTGACTCAGGAAAGCCATGTCTTTGAACTCCCTGGCTGGCTTGTTGACTGAGAGTCTCCTGTTCCCATCAGTTATTTCTGCTCACATAACCACGAAGAGCGGCTTCATGCATGTTATAACTTCCTAGGTTTTCTTAGACTCCCTGGTTCCTCTAGGAGGGAAATTTTCAGCTGGAGTAAATGGTTATCTAATTTATAAATGCTTAACACTGGGCGCTTCAAAATCGGAGTAAAACAATAACAAATTATGATACTGTGTTAGGAAGAAGTTTCTCAACAGAGAAATGGGACTATGTGACTTCACTGCTAATTTTTTCCAAACTTTAAAGAATAAAGTTCTTTGTTCTTCAGGGTGTTGAAATGGGGGAAATTCCCTGTCCCTTTTCCAGAATGTAAGAAATGTCATACAAAGACCAAAAAAAAAAAAAAAAAAAAAAAGCACAATGACAGCAACAAAAACCCAGAAAAATAAGAAAGAAAATGAGAAGAAAGAAGGAAGGATCCATTATAAACATAGGTGCAAACCCTTCAAAAACTGTTATCCTATGGAATCCAACAGGATATGTCATGAGACACCTCACCATGATCAAGTGCGGCTTTTACAAGGGATCTAAGAATAAGTAGAATAGTGTACGTGGGAATAGTATACGGAATGCATCACAGAAGCATGATAGAATACAAATTTTGGTTTTATCAATAGATGCAGAAAGCCAATGGATGAAATTTACCATCCATTCATCACACAACTCAAAAACAAAATTTGTGCAGAAGAATCACTCCTCGGTACCCTAAAGGCCATTCATGACATACAGCCTATGCCATAATGAATGTGGAGAAGCTGAATTCCTTCCTCCGAGGACAGGAGCAGGACAAATATGTCCAGTTTTGTCAGTGTTGCTCAACACACTATTTTGAGAGACTTTTCCAGAGCAGTAAGGCAAAAGAAAGAAATGGAAAACATCAAAATAGGAAAGAAAGAGGCAAAACCATGCCTCTGCAGATGGCACGGTTTCGTGCACAGTAAAACCATGCAGTGTTGATCAATGAAGGAACATGAAGAAACTGGGATATTTACACAATGTGGTATTTAGGTCTCTTGGTATAATGATAATGAAATTCTGTAACTTACAACAGCATGAATGGAAGCAAAGTACATCGGGTTAAAAGTGTTAGGTCAGGCACACAAAGATGACTCTGTTTGCAGGTATATGAGAAGCATAATGCCCCTCTCTGAAGGACAGAGATTTAGAACTTGGCATTGAAATAGGACAGGAAGGGAAAGGGCAGTTGGTTAGAAAGCGACTATGGTTAGCACCCAACAATTCATTAAACATCCTCCAATACTTACTAGGGCGGGTATTGAAATTGTCAGTCTAAAGAATAATGATAAATGTGTGAGCAGATATGCTGGCTTCCCTGTACCTCTCATTGCACGCTGAACACCTGTGTGGGAATGTCATATGAAACCTGTTGATATGCATAATTATTCTTTCTAAAAGTTAAAAATAGTAAAAAAAAAAATACAAACCTATTAGTAACCAACTAAAGCTTTCTGCCCTGTGTGTTTCTGCACTTCTCAGGGAAAGTAAAGGTGACTGTCACAGGAAAACTGTGTCAAGGAAAAGTTGTTTAATAGATAATCTTCCTCATAAAATCTTTTTTCAGTTTCACAGGGTCTTCAGTTTCTGGTGCCTCTAAAATTAGTGACCTTGAATTATAAATTTCTTTGATTTTTTTAATTATTGGAAATTAAAATGATTACAACCCCCACCTCTCTCTCTCCCCATCCCTCTTTCCCTCCCTCTCTCTCATAGACACACAAATAACCATTTCAGCATCACTTCAGCCTACAGAAAGGAAATGAGAGATTTAAGGTTCAAGTTCATAGTGTCTGATTTCAAAATAGTATTTTTTCTCTTGCTAAATGTGTACTGCTGTCCACTCTTTCACTTCCAGTAGCATGTGTCTTACCACTTTGCCCCTAAAATCCTGAAGCCTAGTGGCATAGTGTGATACTTCCTCACAGTCCATGTCTCAGGACCAGTGCTCACCCTAAACCTTTCTGAATGTAAACAGTTCCTTACCTCACATTTAATTCCCTCCCAGACTGCCTTTAAATGCTACTGGTGATTATCTAATTGATAATGACTTATGTTTTCCTAAACAGCTACCTTTAGCCCACAATGGTATGTGGATCTTGCTAAGAAGTTTCTTTGAGGCACTAGAAAAGAATATAAGACAGGGAAAAATGCATTTTACTCATGAACAAAGATCATTCTAGAGTTTTTAGCACCCTTTGCCATAAATTTATGTTAACCTTAAGGAACAAATATGCCAGGAATTCATCAGGGGGCTTATAAGGTGGCTCAGTGGATAAGGACAACTTGCAGCAGAGTCTGATGACCTGAGTTCAGTCCCTGGAACACACATGGTAAAAGCAGCAAATCAACTCCTGTAAGTTGTCCTTTGACCTTCAGAGTTGTGCCATGACACAATGCCTCTCTCATTATAAAAACAGTTTTAAAAATTCATCAATAGCCTGAAAATATATTTAATACATTAATAAAAAGTAATTTGATTAGGACGGGCCTTTGAAATCCAGTATTATATTGATCTTATAAACATTGCAAGTGAAGTATTTTATAGGTGTTCCCCAAGTTACAACACGATTATGTTACAAATATCTCAAATACACTTAAACTGCAGAAAGCAATAGTTTAGCCACACAGGACTTTTAGAGTGTGGAGTCTTCCTCCAGATACAATAACAGGCTGAAGCTGTGACTTACTGCTATCAAATTATTTTTAGCCTGGAAGAAAACATAATTCTTCTAAACTGCCTAGGAATGTGAAAAAGTCATTAGCCAAAACATCTTCATCAAGTCTCAGTGAAGCAGCTGTTAGACTGTGTGGTATGGCCCTTGGATGGTGGAAACAGGCTTGGCAACCCTGACTCATCATTCCCAAGGTAGATGATAAGCTTCAAGAGCCATGTGCCAATTAAGACAATTAAGCAGCATGACTTCAGTGTGATTTAACAAACACCAGCATATACAACTGCATTAGTGTTGCACAACCCTTTCTGCATTCTTTATAGATTGTGTTCTCTAAAAAGACTCGCTCAAGAGATAAAGAAAACAAATTAACAAGTCCTTACACAGTCAGCACAAGACAGTATATAATTTAGTAAAAGGGAAGATACAGACCAGAGTGCTTCAATAAAACCTCAGGGTATCATATATGATTTTTTTGTGAGTAGGTATATTAGTTTTAAAATTATTGTGTTTGAAGTTTTATTTATTCATATGTGTGTATATATGTCACCCATGTGTGAGTGCCTATAGAGGCTGGAGGAGGGCACTGAATGTCCTGGAGCTGGAGTTTAGGTGGTTGTGAATTGCTCTATGTGGGTGCTGCAAACTGAATTCATTTTCTCTGAAAGAAGAGTAAAACAGTACGTGTACTGAAGAACTAGCCTTCTCTCCAGCACTGCTCCCTTAAAAGCAAAACCAAAAACTGTAGTTATAGTTTAAAAAGTAAACATAAACATGCAATAACATTTCTATCAATAAATATCAATCTACTATATATGAAATATGGTTTCTACTAATGATCAGTTTAAATTTTTATATATTTATGTTTTATGCTTAGTTTTTGAAAGCCAGTGTGCACATACACTTTAGCACATCTCAACTTGAACTAGCTCTACTTACAGTGTCTCTGTGTGGCTGGAGTCTACCGCACTGAAATAGTTTAGCATTCGGTTGCAATCACAGATGCTTAGGGGAAGTCTGGGTCAGTCTGAGGTGAAATGCGTTAGGTAGCACTTGTTCTGTGTCTCAAACATAAGAGATTTTGTGTCTTGAGAAGTAAATATCTAGTAGAGAAGAAGAACCATAGGTTTTTAAATCATTTAATGAAAACAGTTATATTACCTATTGAACATTTTGCTAATTTATGATGTATTTCAGACTTCCATTAGGGAAGGTTGCCATGCTATTTGTACTGGCTGGTTTTGTGTGTCAAGTTGACACAAGCTAGAGTGAAGAAGGAGCCTCAGTTGAGGAAATGCCTCCATGGGATCCAGCTGTAAGGCATTTTCTCAAATAGTCATCAGTGGGGTGTGGGGCAGCCCATGGTGGATGTAGGTCTCGGTTCCATAGGAAAGCAGGCTGAGCAAGCCATGGGAAACAAGCCAGTAAGCAGCCCCCTCCATGGCCTCTGCAACAGCTCCTGCCTCCAGGTTCCTGCCCTGCTTCAGTTCCGGTTCCTGTCCTGACTTACTCCAATGAAGAATTGTGATCTTCGCGAATAAGCCCCAAAACACCTTTCCTCCCCAACTTGCTTTTTGTCATGGGATTTCATCACAATAAAACCTGACTAAGACACTATTTAAGGAGGTTCTAATAGCAAGTACTACTTTTACTATATTTTCTAGGAACACAGAACAAAATCAAAAGCAGTCAGGGGAATAACAACACTTCCAGATATTATTAAATGTGCCCAAACCTAACTGACCCTGCATACCTGTTGGGAAGGCACCCTTCCAGTACCAGATTTCCTTGAATATACACTTTTTTTGATTTTTCTTCAGTCTTCCCCAGTTTGATGGCAAAAAATAAGGTCTTTTTAAAAATTTATTTATTTTTATATCAATCACAGGTTAGGTACTTTGAATCCCAGGCATAGCCCCCTCCCTCATTCCCTCCTACCCTCCCACTCCCTCCCTCATCTCCCTCCTCCCCACCCCCTCCAAGTCCACC
>CM053763.1:68394534-68414279 GCA_028658305.1 Pachyuromys duprasi | reverse complement strand
GAGGGTGTAAGGTGAAATCTCAGAGTCGTTTTGATTTGTATCTCTCTGATGGTTAAGGACATTTTTCTGCCATTCTATAATCCTCTACAGTCAGATCTCTTTTTAGCTCCATACCCCATTTTTTAATTGGATTATTTTGTTTCTTGCTTAAAAAATAAGGTCTTATTCTCTTCCAGTGTGGATGATATTAATAAACCTGACGCCTTGCAGAGTGTATACATGGGAGCATTGTTCTAATGTACTCTGTGTTTTCATGGGACTACATTAGATATTTCTGAGGAGCATTTTGTCATTATTTCCAGAATCTAGGAATGCTTTCTAATTGTATCTGTCTAATTACATAGCCTGTCACAATCAGTTAGATGATGACATTTATTCATTTATTCACTGAAATTACCACCTATCTTTTCATCTATGGAAATGCATTTTTCCTGAACTACAGCTGCGTTTGTGATTTCTAATGGCTGCTGTAAATTGATAAATGATAGGCACAATACTTTGTTTGTACCTCATTAAATATTCAATAGTTACAAAAGCCAAGGAATATCTGTAGTCTGTGTGATTGTTCACTGACTTTGAAATGATTTTTAAAAAATTACAGGAGACTGGACATTTTTCATCATTAGTTTTCATGCATAATTATTTAACCCTCACAAAATACTTGTTTGCAGTCTTCCTGTAGAAGCAACTATTGTCCTTGTAGGTACTCTCAATGTACACTAACTATTCTAAGCATTTTTGTGGTAAACATTTTATTATTCTTTATGATGTATTCTTATGATGCTCAGTCAATCCTGACAGTAAATGTGAGTGTTTGCTGGAGATTGGTCTCAGAGCTCATGCTTTTGTCTTTTCAGATTATTCCCAGAGGTCTCTTTGTGCCTCAGGAATGAGGGCTTACATAGTTCCCACTAGGATAGTCTGTTATCCCTTACTGTCTTCCCATCACTTCAAAATACGGCTAGAAAAGGCAGCCACTGAAACAGCTGTGTGGCACCAAGGAATGGCACTAAGGGTCCTGGTACCCCAGTGGGGAACACACTTCAGCTGGCAGATTGGATTGCATCTGCTTTCCTCTGAATGTGGGGGCCATTGGTAGAGCTCTGGGGGAGAGGAACAAGGCCTGGCACTGAGCAATAAAGGGTGCCAATGATGTTTGTGTATAACCAGCTGTAGGAGGAAGGAGGAAGGGGAAACCCTGACCAGAACAGCTTGCCTGCTTGGGTGGACACCTGGTCATGTTCTCTCTTGAATTTCCTATGGCTACAGTATAAAAGGGTCTCCTGATGAAAAGGCCCCTCCAGAAATGATCCTTGCTTGTGGTACAATTCTTTTTTTTATTAAATTATTTATTAATTACACTTTATTCACCTTATATACCCCTGTAGTTCCCTCCCTCCTCCCATCCAAATCTCTCCCTCCCTCTCCCCTCTGCACCCGTGTCCCTCCCCAAGACCACCAATAGGGGAGGTCTTCCTTTCCTTCCCTCTGATTCCAGTCCATCAGGTCTCATCAGGAGTAGTTGCATTGTCTTCCTCTGTGGTCAGGCAAGGCTGCTCCCCCCTTAGGGGGAAGTGATCAAAAAGCAGGCCAATCAGTTCATGTCAGAGACAATCCCTGTTCCCATAACTATGGAACCCACTTGGGCACTGAACTACCATGGGCCACACCTGTACAGAGGTACTAGGCTGCCTCCATGCATGGTACCTGGTTGGACCATCAGTCTCAGGAAAGACCCCTGTGCTCAGACCACTTGGTTCTGTTGCTCTCCTTGTGAAATTCCTGTCCTCTCCAGATCCCACCATTTCCCCCCCCCCCTCATAAGATTCCCTGCACTCTGCCCTGACCTGTTCCCTGAACTCTTCTTCTTCCTATGTCCATCCCCTTTACCCTTCTGAATAGGGATTGGGCATTTTAGCAAGAGCTTCCCTCTTGATTAGTTTTTTTAGGTGTACAGATTTTGGATGGTTAATCCTATAGTATATGTCTATATGAGTATATACTGTGTGTGTCTTTCTGCTTCTGGGATAGCTCACTCAGGATGATTCTTTCCAGTTCCCACCATTTACCTGCAAATTTCATGATATCCTTGTTAATTATTGCTAAGTAATATTCCATTGTATAAATGTACCACAATTTCTGTATCCATTCCTTAGTTGAGGGACATCTGGGTTGTTTCCAGCTTCTAGCCATTACAAATAAAGCTGCTACAAACATGGTTGAGCAAATGTCCTTATTGTGTACTTGAGCCTCTTTTGGATATATGCCTAGGAGTAGTATAGCTGGATCTTGAGGAAGCGCTATTCCTAGTTGTCTGAGGAAGCGACAGATTGATTTCCAGAGTGGTTGTCCAAGTTTACATTCCCAGAAGGAGTGGAGGAGGGTTCCCCATTCTTTACCACCTCTCCAGCATGTGTTGTCACTTGAGTTTTTGATCTTGGCCATTCTGATGGGTGTAAGGTGAAATCTCAGGGTTGTTTTGATTTGCATTTCCCTGATGACTAATGATGTTGAGCATTTCTTTAAGTGTTTCTCTGACATTTGATATTCCTCTTTTGAGAATTCTCTGTTTAGCTCTGTACCCCATTTTTTAATTGGAATATTTGATTTGTTGCTGTTTAATTTTTTGAGTTCTCTCTGTATACTGGATATTAGTCCTCGTCAGATATAGGGTGGGTGAAGATTTCCCAATCTGTAGGCTGTCATTTTGTTCTGACAACAGTGTCCTTTGCTTTACAGAAGCTTTTCAGTTTCATGAGGTCCCATTTATTGATTGTTGCTCTCAGAGCCTGTGCTGTTGGTGTTCTGTTCAGGAAGTTGTCTCCTGTGCCAATGAGTTCAAATCTTTTCCCCACTTTTTCTTCTAAGCAGTTTAGTGTGTCTGGTTTTATACTGAGGTCTTTGATCCACTTGGACTTTAGTTTTGTGCAGGGTAAGAAGTATGGATCTATTTGCATTTTTCTATATGTAGACATCCAGTTAGACCAGCACAATTTGATGAAGATGTTATCTTTTTTCCATTGAATGTTTTTGGCATCTTCGTCAAAAATCAGATGTCCATAAGTGTGTGGATTTATTTCAGGATCTTCTATTCGATTCCATTGATCCACCATTCCATTTCTATGCCAGTGCCATGCAGTTTTTAGTATTGTTGCTATATAGTACAGCTTGAGATCAGGGATGGAGATGCCTCCAGAAGACCTTTTACTGTAGAGGATTGTTTTAGCAATTCTGGGTTTCTTCTTGTTCCATATGAAATTGAGAATTTTTCTTTCAAGGTCTGTAAAGAATTTTGTTGGTAATTTGATGGGAATTGCATTGAATCTGTAGATTGCTTTTGGTAAGATGGCCATTTTTACTATATTAATCCTGCCAAGCCATGAGCATGGGAGATCTTTCCATCTTCTGATATCTTCTTCTAATTCTTTCTTTAGAGACTGGAATTTTTTTCATACAGGTCTTTGACTTGCTTAGGTTAGGTTCACACCAAAGTACTTTATGTCCTTTGTGGATATTGTGAAGGGTAATGTCTTGCCCATTTTTCTCTCAGCCCTTTTGTCTTTTGTATGTAGGAGGGCTACTGATTTTTTTTTTTTGAGTTAATTTTGTATCCAGCCACTTTGATGAAGGTGTTTATCAGTTGAAGGAGTTCCCTGGTAGAATTTTTGGGGTCACTGAGGTATACTATCATATCATCTGCAAATAATGATAGATTGACTTCTTCCTTTCCAATTTGTATCCCCTTGATCTCCTTTAATTGTTTTATTGCTCTAGCAAGGACTTCCAGAACTATGTTGAAGAGATATGGAGAGAGTGGGCAGCCTTGCCTTGTCCTTGATTTCAGTGGGATTGCTTTCAGTTTCTCTCCATTGGAGTTGATGTTGGCTATAGGCTACTATGTTCAGGTATGTGCCTTGTATCCCTGATCTCTCCAAGACTTTAAGTATGAATGGATGTTGGATTTTGTCAAATGCTTTTTCAGCATCTAAGGAGATGATCATGTGGTTTTTCTCCTTCAGTTTGTTTATGTGGTGAATCACATTGATGAATTTCTGTATATTGAACCTCCCCTGCATGCCTGGGATGAAGCCTACTTGGTCATAGTGAATGATATCTTTGATGTGTTGTTATATTCTATTTGCAAGTATTTTTTGAGTATTTTTGCATCAATGTTCATAAGGGAGATTGGCCTGAAATTCTCTTTCTTTTTTGGGTCTTTGTGAGGTTTAGGTACCAAGGTGATTGTGGCTTCATAGAATGAGTTTCGCAATGTTCCTTCTGTTACTATTTTGTGGAATAGTTAGAAGAGTATTGGTGTTAGCTCTTCTTTGAAGGTCTGGTAGAATTCTACACTGAAACCATCTAGCCCTGGGCATTTTTTTGCATGGGAGACTTTTGATGACAGTTTCTATTTCCTTAGGGGATATAGGATTATTTAATTGATATACCTGGTCTTGATTCAGCTTTGGCAAGTGGAGTCAATCAAGAAAATTGTCCATTTCATTTAGATTTTCCAATTTTGTAGCATAATAGGCTTTTGAAGTAAGACCTAATGATTGTTTGGATTTCTTCAGTGTCTATTGTATGTCCCCCTTTTCATTTCTGATTTTGTTGATTTGGATAGTGTCTCTCTACCTTTTAGTTAGTTTGGCTAAGGGTTTGTGTATCTTATTGATTTTCTCAAAGAACCAGCTCTTGGTTTCATTGATTCTTTGAATTGTTTTATTTGTTTCTAATTTATTGATTTCAGCCTTGAGTTTGATTATTTCCATCCATCTACTCCTCTTTGGTGTGTCTGCTTCTTTTTTTTTTCCCCCCCAGGGCTTTTAGGTGAGCCATTAAGTTGCTTGAATGAGATGTTTCAAGTTTCTTCTTGAAAGCACTTAGAGCTATGAAATATCCTCTTAACACTGCTTTCATTGTGTCCCATAAGTTTGGGTATGTTGTGCCTTTATTTTCATTGAATTCTAGGAAGACGTTAATTTTTTTCTTTATTTCTTCCCTGACCCAGCTTTCATTTAGTAGCAAGTTGTTCAATTTCGGTTTGTGTGTAGGCTTTTTGCTTTTTCTGTTGTTGAGGTCCAGTTTTAGTCCATGGTGATCAGATAGGATACAAGGGATTATTTTAATCTTCTTGTGTCTCTTGAGGCTTGCTTTGTGACCAAGTACATGGTCTATTTTGGAAACTGTTCTATGAGGTTCTGAGAAGAAGGTGAATTCTTTTGTGTATGGGTAAAAGGTTCTGTTAGGTCCATTTGATTCATGACCTCTATTAGAGTTATTACATCTTTGTTTAATTTTTTGTTGTTGTTGTTGATCTGTCCTTTGTTGAGAGTGGTGTGTTGAAGTCTCCCACTATTACTGTGTGGGGATCTATGTGTGGTTTAAGTTTTATTAATGTTTCTTTTACAAATGTGGCTGCCCTTGTATTGGGGGCATAGATGTTCAGGATTGTGATATTTTCTTGGTGGAATTTTTACTTGATGAGTATGAAGTATCCTTCTCCATCCCTTTTGATTAATTTTGATTGAAAGTCTATTTTATTTGATATTAGAATGGCTACTCCTGCTTGATTCTTGGGTCCATTTGCTTGGAGAACCGTCTTCCAGCCCTTTACTCTCAGGCAATTTCTATCTTTGTGACTTAGGTGTGTTTCTTTTAGGCAACAGATTGCTGGGTCTTATTTATGCATCCATTCTGTTAGGCTGTGTCTTTTTATTGGAGAATTGAGTCCATTAATGTTGAGAGAGATTAATGACCAGTGGTTGTTAGATCCTTCGATTTTGATGTTGGGTATGGTAGTGTGTTTGTGTGCTTGGCTACTTTTTGCTTTGCTTTAGTGAGGTTATCTATTTCTTGTGTTTTCTTGAAAGTAGTTAATTTTCTTGGGTTGTATTTTTCCTTCTAGTATCTTCTGTAACACTGGATTTGTGTGTAGGTATTGTTGAAATTTGTTTTTCTCCATCTATGAGGACTGAGAGTTTTGCTGGGTATAATAGCAAAAATTGACATCTGTGTTCTCTTAGGGTCTGCATGATATCTGTCCAGGCCCTTCTGGCTTTCATAGTCTCTGTTGAGAAGTCAGGTGTGATTCTGATGGGTTTGTCATTATATGTTACTTGGCCTTTTTCCCTTGCAGCTTTTGGTATTTTTTCTTTGTTCTGTATACTTAGTGTTTTGATTATTATGTGACAGGAGTATTTTCTTTTCTGATCTAATTTATGAGTTGTTTTGTAGACCTCTTGTATTCTTATAGGTCTCTCCTTTAAATTGGGGAAACTTTCTTCTATGATTTTGTTGAAAATATTTTCTGGGCCTTGGAGGAAGGAATCTTATTTTTCCTCTATTTCTATTATTCTTAAGTTTTATCTTTTTATGTTGTCTTGGATTTCTTGGATGGTTTGTATCAGGAATTTTTTAAGAGTTATTATTTTCTTTGATGAATACATCAATTTCTTCCATTATATCTTCCACACCTGATATTCTTTCTTCCATCTCTTGTAGTCTGTTGGTTATGCTTACCTCTGTAGTTCCTGTTTTCTTTCCTAGGTTCTCCCTCTCCATGATTTCCTCTGTTTGTGTTTTCTTTAATATTTCTAATTCTATCTTCAGATCATGAACCCTTTTGTTGATTTCCTTCACCTGTGTGATTGTATTTTCCTTCAATTCCTTCCCCTGTTTGTTTGAACATTCCTCTGTTTCTTTTATTTCTTTCAGTGATTTAATCATTTCGTCTTTGAAAGCCACAAACTGTTTGGCTGCATCTTCTTGTGTTTCTTTACGGATCACCATAATCTGTGTTACTATATCTCCCTCTAATTCTTTACGCATTTTAATTGCTTCCTCCATTAACCTCTTCACAAGCATAGATGTAAGGTCATCTTCTTGAATGTCACTTATGTTAGGGTTTCCAGAGCTACTTGTCCTTGGGAAACGGGGTTCTGGGGGTGCCATACTGCTTTGCCTTTTGTTGGCTGTATTTTTACACTGGTCTCTACCCATTTGGCTCTCTCAGGTGTTGTCTGTTAATTTTTGGTGCTTGCTGTGTCCTGGGGTGGGGAGAATCCCCTTGGCAGGGTTATGAAGTGGATCTCAGCTTTTTGGGCATACTCAACTGAATGGTGGTGCGTCTCAGTAATTGTTACAGTTCACCTCAGGCATTTGAACCTGTGTGGTAACTGTGGTGTTCAGGAAGGCTCTCCTCTCCTCAGGAGAAGTCCTGGAGATGGCTGCCCTGCTGCTGGGTTTTTTGCTCTGAGTTTAGTGAGCTGCAGCTGCTGTTCTTAAGGTGTATTTTTTGGGGTGCAGCCCTCTTGAAGAACCAGGGAGTGCCACGGTTCTGTCAGTTTAGCTAGGGATAACCAGTCCCAATTTGGAGGAGTATCTGAGCGCTGCTGTGATGGTTCTCAGGCTTTTGTACATCTGAGGTTGCAGCTCCTGTGTCTTAGCAGTAATCAATGGCAGGTGAGCAGGGCACTCATGCCTGCAGTAGAAGGCTAGCACGTAGAGCCTGCGTGAATCCGGAAAGTCTTCTGGAGCTGGGTGTCCTGAGTGATGGACCAGATGATCCCTCTGCTGTGGGGTTTCCTCCCAGCAGGGACACCCAGACTGTGTTTTGGGGACCTCAATTCTTTCTGGGATGGTAGTAGAAACCACAGGCACAGGTGGCGTGTGCAGTTGGGTGCCTGGATGTCTGCCGAAACTGTAGCTTTTCCAGAGAACTTTTTGGGAGGCAGGTGTTGGCTGCGTGTTCTGAGAAGGAAGCTGCTGTGCCCCTCTCTGTGGGTCACCTGACACCTAGAGAGCCCTGTGGCCCACAGTTCTATTTGGGGCAGCTAGTCAGGCATGCAGGCAGTACTCTGCTGGTTCCTGTGTCCCCAGCTTTGGGCTGATTGCTGGGCACCTGGAGATCTGCAGAAACTGTAACTTTTCCAGAGAACTTTTCGTGGGAGGGGACGGGGGGGCGGTTGAGTGCTCTGAGGTCAAATCTGCTGTTCCCCTCTCGGTGGGTCACCTGACAGAGAGACTCAGTCTCTGGAGCTCTGGGGCCCACAGTTCTATTTGGGGCAGCTAGTCAGGCAAGCAGGCAGGACTCTGCTGGCTCCTGCATCCCCAGCTTTGCGTTGGTTGCTGGGTGGCCGCTGGACTCCGGTCTTTTTCCAGGGATTACTTGGGTGACCTAAGGTTGGTCCGGATCATTTCCTGCACCGTGGGGTTTTCTCTGGACTGGAAATCCCAGTCTTCCATGTTGTGAGGCTCACAGTTCAGTCTGGGACAGTGATCAGAACTTGCAGGCCTGTGGCTCTGGGCTGGAGACCAAGTGCCTGGTGGAACTGGGACCTCTTTTACGATTTAGGTGGGAGAGTTGCAGCTGATTGAATCCTACACCGTGGGGTGTCCTCTCATCTGGGACACACAGGTCGCTGGTGTTTTAGGACTGAGAGTTCTGTCTGCTGGTCACAGTACAGATCCTGCTGTGCTGCTGGTCAGAATGAGTGTCCTCCGGGGACCACCATCTTGGAGCCTGTAGTACAATTCTTGTATCCCATGATTCAATGAGTGTGATCCTGGGACAGTCCTTATTTTATGTGAGAAAATAGTATATGCAATATAAACATGTTTTTAATGTGATATTTAAATTTTCAGTTTTCCTTTATTTTGTACCATATTACACTATTATAGTATTTGTTCTAGTCTAAATTTTCCCAGGATAATTAGACTCATGGTATAAGGTTAGTATTTTTTTTTAATTAATAAATTAATATGGTACTATTTAAAAGTATTCATCACACTAAGGCTTAGTCTCTAATCATTGCTAGGTTTTTATCCTTAAAAATTTTTTGAACTGAATCAAAAGATATCACTGTGTTACTTTTGAGTTGATGTTTGTGCAGCTGTAATTCCTTCCATTCATTTTTGTGTGTAATTAAAATTGCTGCAGCCTTTCTCATGATCTTGATGTTTATCCATGCTGTAGTGTTAGATAGTAGCAAACTGAGCCTGTTAATTACTTTATCTGCTAAGAAATACCTCCTCTGCCTTTTCAGGCTCTCTTTGCAGTAACTGCATAGATGTGGAGGTGAAAAGTTCTTCAGTGAGGAGGAAGTTCAGACATTTCCTGTTTCCTTCAGCAATCTGTGTCTGTAGGCCAGTGGTTTATGCCTCAATGTTTTATGTTTAAATTGTTGTAAAAGAGTTAATAATTATTTTACAGAACTCTGAAAACCCCTGCAAAATAAAAAGAACGAAGTAGGTTAAAAACAGATTGATTGCATGCATGCTGCTTGTTAAAGATGAAATCTTACATTAAAACGTTTCCATTCACATCAATTATAGCTAATTCGTGTTTGAGTCTCAGCTATATTCTACTCTACTATATTCTATTCTACTATATCTTAAGCAAAATAAGAGTTCAGCAGTGCTCACAACTCTAAGATTGTAGGAAGTAGTAGTTTTAGAAAAGTAGAGAATCTAAAACTATTTGGGGGAACTTTCCACTCTCATAGTGAGCGCTTTAGTTAGTGTTTTCATGTAAACCTTTTAGGAAGTTGTTTGTTTTCTTGGACTCAGCCTGTTCTGGGATGCAACAGACCAGACTGGCAACCAGAAGGCAAACACACTTGCTGAGGTTCCTGTGAGCAATACTGAATTGTTTTCAGCTTTATGATAAATAAAGGAGAGAGATGTTGCCTCTTTTGTTGCTCTGGTTTTACAAGGAAAATAACGTTGAAATGACCAATTAGGTTTTATTTGTCTTCTTTATGCCCTTTCTAAAAACCCATTATTTTCTGCTCAGATCATTTGAAAGTTTGTTCTTTTATTATTCTATTCTATTCTGTTGTGTTGTCTTGTGTTCTGTTCTATTCTAAACTGACAAAACAGATTAAGATCATTAAGCTACATTTTTGTATCTTTGCCTTTGACAATGATAAAAATGGAAAGGATGTTGATTGATGAAACAGTGGTCATGGGGCTTATATGCTGGTTATGAACTGGATTTAGTGGGAACTGATTTTAAAACCCACTTTTATTTTGAAAATAAGCCACTTACCTTCACATACGTAATGTTTAAGGAACCCTTTTAATTTTTTCATGATCTTCAGAAATAATGAAAAATATATGTATTCAGAAGTAAGGGCATGCTTTTTGTAAATCAGTACTAATAAAGATAATTCCTTTAATAACATTCTAGAGAAGAAACAATTCACATGACTTTGTTTTTCTATCATTCTTTGCTGTAAGACTAATTTTGTTTTCACGATCATGTTCTTACATTATGTAAATAGCCTATGATAATTGCATTGTCCTTGGGAGAGATGTGTCTTTCTTTATTTAAGTTTCTTATATGTATTCTCACACATTTAGGTTTTAATATGTTCCTTAAATGCACTATTGAATGTTAGGAAGTTGTACAGTGCCATAGACACTTTGTTTTGCATAATAATAGGAGGAAGTGGCTGGGAATTTAGCATTTCCCATCATTAGAATAAAAGCAGTCTTTCTAAGCTGCTTTTTATAGAAGATTTGAATATCTTCATGCATGATAATATCCAGTTCTAAATTTTTAAGATCCACACTAGAAATCTGTGCATTTGTCAAACCTGAGCTCTGATTGTTGTTTGTAAGGGAAGTAAGTCTTCCAGCATTCCATGTTAGTTTAGCCATGCCATAATTAGTCCTGCAGTCTCCCACTGTAGGTGCTTTTATTGTAATCAGAGCATCATATCACTGATGCATTTATATTTAAGAAGGAAGGTTTTTTTTTTTTTTTTTCTTTTGAGACAAGTCCCATGTACCCTAGGTTGGCCTCAAACTTGATATATGGCTAAGAATGACTTTGACCTTGTGATTGTCTTGTTGGATTATAGGTCTGTGCCCCATGCCTGGTTAGGGATTGATGAATGGTGATTTCTGAGTGTTGCTCACATTCATTTAGGAAGAGAGCTACAGTTATGATTAAACATCTCTATTGCATGTTATTTGATACAAAGGCGATAGAGCAGCTTGACTCAGATTGTGTTGATGAGGATGTTCTTATTGCCTATTTGTAAGATGCAATCATTCATAAACAGTACCCCAAGAATCTTAATTTCATTCTATACCTGATGAAAAGTAATATTAGATAAAGAAAATGTAATCATATGTGTATTGCAGCATTTTACTGATTAATTGAGAGAATTAAGATAACCAAGAAAATTCCTGTTCTTTCCTCAGACTGTTGAGCACATTCATAAGCAATACAAAGAAGTAGAAAAGAACACTATCAAATAATCTGGGACTTGAAAGGAAACTTTTCTCTTTTTAGAGAAATCCCAGACTAGTGTAATATCAAGTTCAAGTGCACACATCTACCAGAAATCAGCTATCAGGTTGTTTGAACACAGCTCTTATTTCTTACAGACTCAGGTCCTGTCATCAAATTGGGCATTTCTTTGTGGAGACTTTGCTTTACCTCTATAACCTTAACCAAAGCACTGGATAGACAAGAGATTTAAGTTATGTGCAAAGACATAGGCATGACTGAATTCCTGCGTACTCCCAGCAAAGACACCACGCTTTGATGACTGTTCAAACACCACTATATCTGCTTGAGTTGCTAACCATGTTAACACACAAATTGATTTTTTAAAATTTAAACATGTCATGGGATTTTAAATACCTAATAATTACAGTATTTTGTGTGGGAATATTTTATTAAGTTGAATATGAAAAATCTGATAATTGCATCTCTTCTATTTTTAATCATATCAATTTTTCTTTTGATGTACTTTATCAAAAGGCTTATTGATAGTTTCATACTCAGAGGTTGACTGTGAGTTTAAAAGAACTCAAAAGTAGAGAGGAAGAAATGTTAGGTGTGACAGAAGAAAAGGAATGATATGCCAAATATCCTTAAGGCCAGACAATGATTAACGCAGCACATTGGGAGTCTGAACTAAGAGAGTCCTGTCCACTCAGACCAAACAGATGTCTTCTCTTAAAGGTTTCCAAGGGAAGAGATGGACTTCAGTTGTGAGCAAGCAGGCACAGGTCACATATATGACCTATGTTATGTGACTGGGGCAGGAGACTGAGCATATGTGCTGTAGGCTGTGTGCCAAGTGTCACTCTTTCTCTCTGTGAGAGAGTGGGTTCTAGTTAATATGACCCATGTAATTTGACAGCAGTCGTAGGAGGTATTGGATGTTTGAGGTGAGAAGAAAGAATATGGTCATATCCTTCGAGTGCCTCAGAGAGGGGTGCTTCTTGATAGCATCCCAGATCCCCCGAAGGCTTGGACTTGTTCTAAGATATGGATCATTTGGAGATAAGTAAATACTGTTCACAAAAATGCAGGGCTGGTGCCTGTTTCAACTCTTTTAAAACAGTATATGGCCATTAGTTGCTAGGTTATTACAAAGCAGTGGAAAGCAGGTAAAAGTCCAGAGAAAGATTTTCACTGTGAATTTATCCAGGCGCATGACATTGATAGGTAGCTTTTAGGATTCTGACTAATCCAGTCCCAGGTGAGAGTGAATTCAGAATTAGGGCAATGATATGGAGTTTCTGACTGACTGGGCTTCAGAGATAAACTTAGGGAGCTCTCTGAGAGGAACTGACCGCCTTCTCCTGATCATCTCACATTGCATTGTTCAGAGAGCAAAAGATCTGCACAGAAGGGTGCCCTGCCAGGAGTGTTATGCTTTATTTTATTCCGATTTTCTTCCTTCTGAGAGAGCATTCTTATTTAGGTTTCAGTTTGTGTGTGTTTTATTTTATAGTTATGTAAATTCTTTTTGATAGATTAGTTATTAAGTGAAGAAAGATGAGTGAGAATTCTAGTTTGAAAAGCTCAGGAAATGTGCCACAAATGAGTGTCCCAAGTGCTGTGTTTTTCTTTTCTCAGTAAGTGGAAATTAATAGAACTCTATCAAAAGAAATGGGTTATTTAAAAATGATTTAAGTTTTTTTTTTTCTAAGCATGTGCACTGTCCCCTAGAAATGGGTTAAGAGCAGTCCTCAGCAGATGAAGCACCTTGGTCAACAATGTGATGGTGTTGAAACATTCTTTACAAATGCTTAGTGTAGTGTGTGTGTATGTTTTTTTTCTTTTAAAGTAGCATCAGTGAATCCTTCAGTTGAGTGAACATGTGGAAGCTCTCATAGATCTCTGTAGTTCTTAAGCACGCTGGCTGGGAGAGTGGTGTACTTGACCTACCTGTTTGTAAGATATGGAACTACTTTCTACCTTCCTTATAAGCAAGCAAGTTTAGTGACAGGTGGCCAAGTCATCATTTGCAGAAGTTTCTCTCAAGCTGACTTATGTGAATTTCAAGAAAAATAGAACTTCAGTTAGAAATCATGTAGCAATAACCATACGTGATCTTTGTCTTAAATTAGCAGCCCATCTATGTAACTAACAGATATACACATTAGAAGTATGGATATGGTAGGGAACTTCAGATTTCTCTCACTGCTAAATTTCAGGAGACAATCTGGATTAGTTTCTGTGCTGAGGGTATACTGAAATGTTCTCCTTCTCTGTACTGTATTTCATAATGAAAAGAAGCATCAAGTACTGGTAGATAAATGGTGATCACTATACTGGATATAAGTAGAAGGTCAGGCAATTGCCAGTCATTTCAGGTTCCTGACAATGATATAGCATAAATTGGGGACTGAATCTTGCAAGTGTTGTGCTACTTTGGGGCCCACCAACTGAAGGACTGCTTCAGAGAAGCTTGGGGAAGATGAAGTAGGAGAAAATGTGGAGGAAAAGATGGAGCCTGTCCAGGGCTTGTGGTTCAGCAGCATCGGGAGACAGAGGCTTTGTGCTGTATGTAAGTATGTGTGTGGATTCTACGTTAATATGAATGATGTTTAATGAAATATTCCTGCCCCTTAGAAAAAATTCTCAGTGAGTCACTCTGTTCTTGAAAGGATATAAATGAGTTGGTACAAAGGAACAGAAATGATTTCTAAACACAGACCTTCTCCTTGAATTAGTTGTGGTCCCTGTGCCCACATCCTTTCAAGATCACTAGAAATTAGGAAGTCAGGTTTGTGAGTGAATGAATGAATGAATTTTCTGGCCCCCACAAGATTCTGTCTCTCCTCTCCTGAGAGACTGTTCCTTCATTAAATGCATAAACTAAAGGAACCCTTTTGTAGTGCATAGGTATTAGTGTAAATTTTTTTTGTATATGATAAGTGTCAAAGAATTACTGCCTATGGTTTTAGTTCATGAGTTACCATTAGCTAAATGACTGATAGCATGTTCACAGGCATTCCCATGCAGGAAGGACACCCTGAGGACTTACAGTTACAAAACTGCCAGTCAGAAAACTTGTGTGTAAGGTGTATAATCAGCGTTCCATCTTAGATACCATTTGTAGAAGCAATTTCTGCTGAGAATTTTTTATGAAGCTGTATTGTACAATAAAAAAATAAAAGATTAAAGTTACCACAAAGAAATTTGGCTTGAATTGCCATTATTACTATTATTATTATTATTATTATTATTATTACTTGTAGAATACCACATGCTAAGACAAAGTCCTAAGTTCTCCTGATTCCAATTTCCTGGTGCACATTCTACTGCATAGAACTGTCAGTGGGGTTGGAAATGGCAACTTTAACATACACACACAAACACACAGAGACACACAAACATACACATAATTAAAAACCAAGACTAGTAAAAATACCTGACAGATATGAGTATGTTAAAAAGAGGTTAGTTGTGGGGCAGGAGAGGTAGCTTAGCAGTTAAGAACCCCTTTGGCTTGCTGAGGACCTGGGTTCAGTTCCCAACACCTGTATAGATGGCAGCGTACAGCCTTCTATAAACTCTAGTTTCAAAAGACTTAGTAGGGGGCTGGAGAGATGGCTCAGAGGTTGGGAGCACTGGCTGCTCTTATAGAAGTCCTGAGTTCAATTCCTAGTAACCACACGGTGGCTCACAACAATCTATAATGAGATCTAGTGCCCTCTTCTGGCAGGCAGGCATACATGCAGGCAGAACACCGGCTACATAATAGATAAATAAATCTTTAAAAAAAAAAAAAAGATTCATTGACCTTTTCCGATTTCCTTAAGCACAAGGCTCCCACATGGTGCACATACAAACAGATGGGCAAAACATGTACACACATAACATATAATAAATAATTACATGTGCACATATATATTGCATATATATGATATAGCTGGGAAGAGGGAACCTCTGTGAGAAGATTTTCCTAATTGCTAACTGATGCAGGAGGGCTTGACTGTATGAATGTAGATGAACAAGCCAGAGAAAGCAAACCAGTAAGCAGTACTCCTCCACAGCTTCTGCTTCAGTCACTGCCTCTGGGTCTGCCCTGAGCTCTTTGATGATCAGCTGTAACCTGTAAGCCAAATAAACCCTTTCCTTCTCAAGTTCCTTTGGGTCAGAGTGGTTTATTACCACAACAGAGAAACAGCCAGAACAACCCGTGTAGCACTTATATCCAATACATGCCCTATGCAGATGATTTGAGCCTTGCTCTCCCAGGAGAATCTTTGTCTGAATGGAACCCATGTGATTTGTTTCCCCTACATGGGAATTTGTGGCACATTTCACATTTATTACCTCACTTTTAACTTTGAGGTATATGTAGACAACTATTAGGGATGATTAATGTGATTTTCCTTAACAATATTTAATGTGGATTATTTTTCATTGACTTTAGTTATCATTCTTAGATATTTTAATAAAAAAACATATCCAACATTAAAACAAAAATTGTCTTTGATAGATGTCACCATCTTTGACATTTATATCCTGTCTCAAAATAAATGGCAATCTAGCACATTTTCTGTGCTCTGTACCCGCCTTTGGTGACCACGCTGGTGTTTTTGAGACAGTGGTGACATTGATGAATCACTTTAATTTGCTTGGCAACAGAGAGTTTGCTGAGATTATCTGTAAGAGCCAGATAGAGGTGCTCCCGATTTTTTCAAAGATGTGTCTTGTCTGAAACACAGTAGCTGACTGGAACCCAATTTGGATATACCCTTGAACTACAAGTATAGAAAAATACATGTTTCAGTAAATTTATGTTTTTATTTTTCATTCATTCATTTCTGTTTCATTCAATACCAATGAAAATATGCAAATGGAATTATTTGCTAAAACTACTTTGCTATAATTTGGCATACTTTTTTTTTTAGTTTCTAGGGTCATTTTAAAACTAAACTTACATGAATAGGAATCAATTTTGATAAAAAAAAATATACCAGGTTACAAAAGCAAGGATTCTATATTTCGGGAATAGCAAATTGATTGACTTGAAAAGTTTAGGCTTTAGATAGAGGACAAAAAATAAGATCCATAAGCTCTCAACATAGTCTATAATTCTTATGGAAATATAGACAATGTTATGAAAAGAGATAACTTCAAAAGTACCAGGGAGGGAAGATGATCACATATGATATGGTTATAGTTCTCTGAGTGTTTGGAAGGTACATCCTCTTGGCATGCTCAGAAGGAACTTTGCAGTACGGCTGAGCAGACAGCTGTCCATGATGATGTGGAATTATTACAGTCTTTTGAACTCAGCATGCCTGCTTATGAAGCACCTTGCATATGCTGTGGCCCTCGCCAGGTCTGTCCACAGGCAGGGACTATGTCGAGAAGTGTGTCATACTGTGAAAGCAGCACTGCCATCCATCAGATACCTTCTGCTGTCATTTCAGAAGTGTAGGAATTCCACTGAGAAATGATCAAAACGTTCACCTTTTTAAAATATAATTAATTTAATTTAATTTTATTTTATGTGCATTGGTGTGAAGGTGTCAGATCCCTTACAACTGGTGTTACAGTCAGTTGTGAGCTGCCATGTGGGTGCTGGGAATTGAACCTGGGTTCATTAAACTATAAGGTTTGTTTTTATTTTATTTAAAAATAAATAAAAATTATATTTTTATTTAAAAATTATAAAAATAAGACAATCCATAATATGTATGGTTTAAGTCTTCATGGGGTTACTGCATACCATTTTTCCTATAACAACCTTCATAGAAGAAATAGCAATAAGTTTTGAAGTCTTTACTACACCAGTAAAGAACAAAAATGAAAAGTCAAAGGAAAGACATTGCCTATATTTCGTATAAAGTTAGCCTGATGTTTTCAGAAACCAAGTATATCAGTGTCACACACAGTAACATGAAAACAAAGTGAAAATAACTGGGCAAGATAATTCTTTTTGAAAGAAAAGGGGTGTCAGAACCCAACCCAGGAAAGTAAGCATACTGGGCCCAAGATGTCTTCCATCTTCTGTCCTAGTTTAGGTGGGGACTGTGTTTCATCCTATTGATCAGAACTTTTCTTCATGATTTGATGTGATTAATAATCAGCCTGAAGGGGAAGGTCCAGGAAATTGTTGCTGGACTAACAACTTTTCATAGAAAACAAAACAGCAAATCTCTTACCACACTGACTGTGTTTTGCATGTCTCGTTGAGCAAACCAGAACCTATATATTAAATATATAAAAATGGTCGCCTAGAACTTGAAAGTGCCTTGGTTTTCCCTTCTAACTTTCTGATAATAGCTCAAGTGCTTTCTCTCCTTCAGAACAGGGCTACTGTGGGTCAACAGAGCAAGTTTCTCAGGCTGATCAGGCAAAGTGTGTTTGTGTTTGGGGTGTTTTCATGGGAGGGAAAGCTTATGAGTCATAATTTTTAATTATTAGAGAAAAGCTGGAAGAAACTTTATGCAGTCTCTTTTCTCAAAGCAGCCAATTCTTACCTGTGTGTGTGTGTGTGTGTGTGTGTGTGTGGGCGTGCGCGCGTGTGTGCAAGTGTGCAAGCACACGCACACACACGCTTACACATTTCATAAGATTGGATGGAACTTGGTTACACACCTGACTCTTTGAAGCAAAGGCTGTCTGTCTGTCTGCCTGTCTGACAGCTCCCCCGCTCTCCTTACATTTTTTTTTTAAAGCATAGTCTAAACATTGTGTTCGTAAACCTCAGCCTTGAGTTTTACTGTCAAGTTAAGGGAACCAGTCCACATGAAGGGGCCTCTGAAAAATTCTTCTGCCCAGGTTAGGGATGGACTAGTACTTACTTGCTGTAGACCCCTACTTCATATACATCTTTTGCTGACTGGCTGGAATTCTCTCCTCAGGAAGTGCTTCTGCCCTGGGTTCTTTAAGTGCAAACTTTGTAAATAGGTATTTCCTGACAGCTGCAAGTTGCTCCCATTGTCCTTGTTTGCAGCCTCTTCCTGTCTGAACCTAAATAACTCTTTTCCCTCTAATCCCCAACAAACATGTCTTCTTATTGTGTGGTGTATTATATCCTATGTTTTTATGTTTTTGTTGCTGTAATAAATACTTGAGAAAATAAAATTAGAAAGATACAAACAAACAAAAAACAAAAGACAAAAGCAAACCTACCGTTCATTACCTGTTCTCATTACACCTGCAGGCTGGGACTGGGTTAGATGTTAGTGCTGAAGTGTCTATTTTAATTTAAATTGACCTATCTATAGCTTGGTTTAAGACAGTCATTGACCCACTCTGTTCTCTCACTAATCTGTTTTTTTTGGGGGGAGGGGCAAGTTCCCTTCCATTGAGTTAATGCAGATTGTGGGCAATAGTGGTTGGGCTGAAAGTACAAGTCACAGGAACTGTACAAACTGTTTCTAGGACAGATAAAGTGGCTATAAAAAGTCTTGTCCAAACAGTCTGAAAGGGGACAGGAATGCTGTTGATAGCAATGTCTGGATAACTTGTGCAGACTATGTGGTCCCAAGCTTTTCTTATTGGTGGAATTAAGATGATCATGGAGGCAATACTAAGTAACTCCAACTTTATTTAAGAGTTTGGTGGTCAGGCAAATGAGGCAACCCTGGCGAGAATGCACAGACTCCTGTAGACTTCTGTAGACTCCTGTCCCATGGAGAACCCTACAGGAAGAACCCTCGGGCCTTCCTCTCTTACTTGGGTGCATTTTAGTTTTCATTAGCATGTTAAAAGAGAGACCCGAACAAAAGTCTTAACAGTTAAAATGTCCTTTGATCCTTTGTAATCTTATATATCCTGTAATTAAATTTCTTTTCTTGTCTTTCACCTCATAATTAGTGCCACCACATTTAAAAGGTCTCATTGGTGCTCATAGGAGTCCTGTGCCTGGTTCGGAGGGTGAGTCATTTTAACAACATTGCTTCTGTCTTAAACACAGGCTTGGGCTTGGCTACACATAGGGGCTATGAAAATTTGGTTCAGCACATGGTTTCTAATGTCAATGTGTAAATGAGCACAGAGTAAGGATTGTACAGCTTGCCGTGTCTACTCTCTGTTATTTTTGTCTTATTTAATTTTTAAGTGCTTTATTAAGTATGGAAGGGTACTCATCACATTGTTTCTTAAAAATTATTTTCTTGTTTTACCCTATGTATTACTTAATTATTACTTAAATATATCTACATTTTCTTAATTATATCAAGCTCTCAACATTAGGACATTTATGAAAAGATATTTTTCATGTTTACTTTGGCTTAAAATTTTTATTGACTTAAATGTAGGTTCATATGCATTCATGTTCATATTTCATGAACCCTTGCCCAGCTTCTTATCCTATCACACATTATTGCATTCAGGATATTGATATGATTATGTTGGTGCTCCTGTTGGACCTCCCAGGCAGAATCCCAAAATGATTAGCAAATTCGAACTTGATGCAAAAGCAAGAGGTGTTTATTCAGATACCAGAGCGCTCTGGGACCCCACC
>CM053763.1:68375497-68394434 GCA_028658305.1 Pachyuromys duprasi | reverse complement strand
TGCGGAGTGCCCAGCAACGAAATTACAGAGTTTATAAAGGCAAAAACCACAAAATAGGAGGGGGTCTAGGGGTAAAGGATCTTTCTCACAGGGCAGTTATCACCAGGAAACAGGAGGGGGTCTAGGGGTAAAAGACTTTTCTCACAGGGCCAGTCTATGATTGTTTATCTTCAGGAAACAGGAAGGGGTCTAGGGGTAACAGACTTTTCTCACAATCAATCTATGACCAACCAATCAATCTATGATTGATTGTCACCAGGTGCAGCCAGGAGGGAACGGTTAGAAATTATTTAGGTTTTCTTATCTATAACTACAGAAGGGTGTCTCTTAGAAACATTTTGTATCAGATTCGGGTCCGATAATAATTACAGCTCACAAGCTTTAGTTCCCATGGTTGGTTCCCATGGTTAGTTCCTTTTGTTAGGGCCAAGTTAAAAATTTTCCATCCTTACAAAAATATAAGCTATAAGGCAACTAAGAGAAACATAGGTTACAAAGTTAGTCTGGTCTTTCACTCCACGTATTCATTTAGACTATGCTACTCTTTCATGTGCTCCTGTAGGAGTGTGCTTAGTTCTATACTGTTTCTCATACAATAGAATTGTGCCCTTACCGTCAAAGTACAGCTAATGTTGAACTTCTGTTTCCACCAAGGGTGTCCTTATGTGAGTCTGTTCACCTCTCCTTTGTTTCTATCACCTCCAAGAGGCCGTGTTTTCATTGACCTCTTCATTTCTAAAATTGCACTGTTTATTGCATGTGACCTTTGACTTTGCATTCCATGTGTGTTACAAACAATGTGTATTTTTAATAGGTTATTGATTAAAAGGTTGAGAATTTAATGAAGACTGTTGACTTTATGAGCAGCAATTCAGGCTTAAGTAATACTTCTTTGTATTTTAGCTTGTATGGAAATGAGTACTCTTCATTATTTGCATTATTTAAATCAACCCAGATCTAATTAAGTGATTATGATTACAGCAGACTACAAACGAGAAATGTATGAGTCAGAAATATGGACCAAATTTATTTTTCCATGGGTACTTATGTGGACCTTTGGAGTGTAACATTTAAAGAAGAAAGTATGGGTGCAGAACCACAGAGCCTAGAAATTTACTTTATCTTGAGGCTGGGCTCTCACCATGATGGACCAACTCAGTTAGTCTAGTGATTTCAGTGAAGTGACTTTTGGTCTGCAAGAAAAGAGAAACAAAACCAAACTAACTTCCCTATTTTGTTGAGAACTGCCAGCATTTTGAAATATAAGTCGTGTAGGCACACTTAGCAGCCTGAGGAATTCCCCTAGAGGTTTATGGCCCTTGTCTTTGCCTGAACGTGGATTCATAACTTTAGTGCTGAAGAGAATTTCAGGAAGAGCCATTTTATGAAGCATGGTGGGAGGCTTTATTGAAGATCTTTAACCCAGGCTTCCTTCTGGGGGCTCAGAGAAAAGGAGCTGCTCAGAAGAGAAGCATACTGGGAACTTGATGTGTGCTTCTCAAAGCACCCATATGTCTTAGTCATGTTTCAGGTTTTGGTATATTTTGAGGTTCTTATCTTAGCCCAGGTACTAAGGGAGAGCTGGTAGGACTGCAATCCACAAGGTACAGATGTAACCCATAGAGAGACTTAAAGCTAAGATGTGCTTTCTGTACACAGTTTCATTTGAGACTGTCAGGCAATGTCTGGCAAAAGGAGAGAGATTCTACACAAGGTCATGTACCTTCAAGCCTTGTGCCTGGGTCACTTCTGTTTTCACAGAAATCTATCCATGCAAGGAACACTAACATTTCCAGAAGTCTTAATAGAAAACTTTTTAAATTGTGTTGGCCTTTTAGAACATCTCAGCTGGTGAGGAACAACATTCAGATTCCTGCTGACAGTTTCTCTCTCATGTCCCCACATTCCTGCCTTTCTGTCATGCCTCAATGTGACATATGATTCAAAGAAGCTCTCTCTCAGTTGATGTCCCAAACTGCAACATTTTGTTTATGTGACTTTTCAGCTCATTTTTTTCTAGGAGAAAGGAAATAAACAAAATCAATATTCTTTACAGTTAGACTGTTATAACATAAACAGTGTAGATGCTGTCTTTGTATGCTCTGACATACTTAATCACTGATGGCAAAGGTGAGACTGGGCATGTTTGTGACAGTGATCCTTACCCTACCGCCCTTGTAGGGCAGCAATTTCTTTATTCATTCGTAGAGGAAAGGGTGGATTTTTTTTCTGCATTAATCACTTATTGCTGGTAGGAGATTTTATATCTCACTGTGTGTAGAACCCAGCTGATCAAGTTGATTTTATAGTCAGAGTGCCAACATTTCTTAGAAGACTGGAAAAAAAAAACAACCCTGAGGTTGGCCTATAGTGAGGAATCACTGTGGTTTGTGATTTGGGCACTTTTCCAGTTGTACCTTTCTATTCTTAATGCTGTGTGGGCTGGCTCTAAAGACATATTATAAAGGCGGTGATTTGTGTAACATTTCTCAGGGTGCTGCCCTCTACAATGACAGTGGCCTGAGCCAGGAGCTCTGGCTCTGCTGAAAGTGAGCTTGTGGCAGGGATTCTTTTAGATCATCTCTTTTATCATAATGTGTCCATGTTTGCTTTTTGTGAAATATTATACACACATATACATATACATATACATATACATATATATATATATATATATATATAGAGAGAGAGAGAGAGAGAGAGAGTGAGAGAGAGAGAGAGAGAGAGCCATATTTGTCCTTGAACTCTGCAATCCTCCTGCCTTCAGCCCCTGAGTGCTAGATTATAGACCTGAGCTACCACATCCAGCTACCATTAGTTATTCTTACCTATGGTAACATTTGTATTAAATATTCTAATGAAAGCATTTTAACAGCACATAGATGATATAATATGCTTTATTTTATCTTTGATGTAAGGTCTGTATATGTAGGGAAAAATGTTTGCCATTTTCCATGGTTGTTCATAATAGTTGGATTGTCATCGGTACTTGTAGATGACTTTTTGAGCAAGAGAGTAATTGCTAGTATTTGAGTTACTATGCTTGTAGTGATGCAGAAGTGGGTGCCACATCCAGCACTGCTGTGTCTGCAGAAGAACCATGGTGGCTCTTAGTATCATAATATGCCCACTGCCTCTTAGCATAACCATAGATAACTGTGTACTTTCAAAGTTTGCCACAAGCTTCTAGGCTTTGCCCATATATACCAGCAGCATTGTGCTTTGTATGACGTGAGTTGTTTATCTTGTATAATAGGAGTGTGTGGGGTGGTGATATTCTGCCATGAACTGAAGGAGAAGTGTGCCAGTTGTCAGGTAGTCAGAGGGCCTATTACTCACCACCTCTGATGGCTGACAGGCTAGCTGATTAAGGTTCTTCACACATGGTTCCTTTAGATTACAGGAAGTCCTAATGAAGGAAAACTGAAGGAGCAATAGGAAGTTGTCTTGCATTGTAAAAATGGGACTGAAGGGTTATGTACCACAAGCCAACATGGCCAATGTAAACATTGTGACCAACAATATGTTCCAAGAAATAATATGCCTAGGATGCAAATGCTGTCATGGCTTTTGTTCTTAATCCCCAAGTCTTCCTATTGTGGGTGTTAATGTGCTGGAAGTAAGCCCTCTACCCCGGAAGAATACCCAGCACACAGTGCCCTCTCTCTAAAACAACTAAGAACAATAGGAATAGAGAGTTTGCAAAATATGGTGCTCATAATACTATAAAGAATATTTAGTTTTAGATGTTGTTTTATGTGTAATGGAAGTCTATAAGATTGAGAGCTTCTGACATCACCTCTTTACTTATATTTACTTATATCATTCCTGAAGAATGATAACATCACTAGAAAACACTTGGGGGATTTTTTCACACATGAGAAGGCTGGCTTTGCAGAATTTTGGAAGAATTTACTGATATCTCTGTAAAAAATGGTGGTTTTGAAGGCTCCAATAGAAATATTGATTGCTCCTGTGACACTGACTCATGTGCTCCTCCGAAAACATTGATCTTCAATGGAATTGAAGACTCATTAAGGGAAAAGATCTGCCACAGTTAGAAACTGAGGCTGAACTTATGGCTAATAGCACTGCCAATTTACGGCTAATATCAGTGACTTGGTACTTTATGTAGGCAACTTTTCCTTTTAAACAAATTGTTTATTTTTTATTGTTGGTTGTAACATAATTATCTAAAAATGTGAATTGTACCTACTTTAGAAGACCTTTTCTTTCTCTCTTCTTTCTCTTTCTTTCTTTTGTTGGTTCTTTCTTTCTTTCTTTTTTCTTTCTTTTTGGTTTTGAAACAGTCTTGGTATGTACCCTAGGCTGTATGTCCTAGAACTCTTCTGTAAAACCTGGACTGGTTTCAACTTGGAAATCTCTTACCTCGGCTTCCTTACCCATGCCCAGCACAAAGTTACCAGGTTATGAGAATAAGTATATTAGACATAGGGAAACTCTACTGGCATTTTAGACTACAAGAGTATAGAAGAACATACTTCAAAGAGCTTCAGAGCATTTATAGAGGGCTCAGTTCACCCCAATAAACATCAGGGAATTTTTAGTGTAGGCTGAGAGTCCTGTGGTGGCTTATTGTCTCCAGGCAAGCTAGTGGCTAAGTGATTTAAGAGGCATAGTCAGAGTTTGGTCTATTATGCTAAAGCCTTTGGGGGTTTACAATGGGAAAATGGGGATTTGCAGTGGCATTGCTGGCACATGGAGGTGGAGGTTGGGCCCCTGGCACATCAGTCCACTCAGGAATTTTGGTACCAGTGAACATTTGATTATGAAGAGAATCTAAGAATCATTTTTTCAAGATAGGGTTTTTCTGTGAAGCTTTGGCTGTCCTGGATCTTGCTAGGTAGACCAGGCTGGCTTAGAACTCACAGAGTTCTACCTGCTTCTGCCTACCAAGTGCTGGGATTAAAGGAGTATGCCACCACTGACCAGTCTTAGAAAACTTTTGATCAGGTTCTTGCTTCGTGACTGACAATCTAATTTGAAACTCTGTGTCTCTGTGTCAGAACTCCACAATGTTCTCAAATCCCTATGCCACCAGAACATAAGGAAGAGGGCTCCTCATCCTTCAATACTGCTCTTGCAACTTTTGCTGGATAAAACCATTGAAAAGAGGAAGTAGGAATTCTAATTGTCATCACAAGGCATGCATTTATTGTGCATTCAGAGATAGGACTCAATTCATAGCTGATGTGTTATTTTATATCATATGCTTGCTGTGGCAAATATTAAAGGTCAATTGAAGATTCTAAAGGCCCCAAATGTGTTGTATTGATTGTAGGTACCCAAACTTTAGTCCATTAGACTTGTCTGTTATGATTCGTCACATTATTATTGCCTTTTTTTTTTTCTAGACAAGGTTTCTCTGTGTAGCCTTGGCTGTCCTGGACTCACTTTGTAGACTAGGATGACCTCAAACTCACAAAGATCTGCCTGCCTCTGCCTACCTGAGTGTTGGGATTACAGGAATGCACTACCATACCCAGCTTTTATTGCTTTTAGTAACTAAGCTTATGACTATTATTGTTCTCTCATCACATCTTTCAAACATATATTTTAGCTCCCAGGGACATACTATCTCTATCTCTATCTATCTATCATCTATCTATCTATCTATCTATCTATCTATCTATCTATCTATCTATCTTGTGTGTATGAGAGATAGAGAGGAGGGGGTCATACCATGTTGCCTTTGTGGATGCCAGAGGGCAACCTATGGACTCAGTTCTCCCTTTCCACCTTTCTGTGGGTTCTGATATCACACCAGGTTATCAGTCTTGTACAGCGAGAATCTTTACTTGCTGATATATCTTTCTAGCCTTTAATATGATCTTTAATATTGATTGTTGTCAATGCCAGAATCATAAACATATTAGAGTATTGATAGGCTCCATTCTAATTAAAGCCATTCATTCATATTTCTTATTAATGAGTGAGGAAACTGCCCCCAGATAATCTGAGCTAGAAATAGTACATCATCTATTTTTCAGAGATAAAGAGCGATATTGATAACAATGAGAAACATGCAAAAGCATCAATAACTGTTACTAATCAGGCTATTTTCCCCTTCACCATTACTATTATTATCATGATATAGGTGAGAAAATTCAGTTTAGTCACTATCATCTGGTGTTCTTTAAACATGGTTTAATATAATAATATCCATGTGCTTCTTTTGTCATATGCTAGCCAGGCAACTCTAATATATGTTTAGAGACAGATATACACATGTATGAGTATCAGAAATGTTGCTTATAAAGTTATATAGTAATTGATAATTTCTAGATAAAACTGGTACCAAAGCCACAATGAGTGTTGAATCTTTCATGCTATGTATTGGTGCCTTAACCTGTGAGTTAGCATTGTCAAGCATGTTTTCCTAGCAGGCAGGACACAGATGACTATCATTTTCAATGGTTTATCCTTGGTTATGTTAGATGTAGCAAGCTTTGATGGCAACATTACACTTGTCTTGGCAGTTTTCTTTGCTCTGTAGTCCGTGCTCAAGGTGCTTTCTTTTTGCTTTATTTGAAAGAAGGGAGGGATTGGTAGTTTATTAGACACAGTAAAAAACTTCCAACTTGAGTGGTTCTGACAGACAAATGGTTTACAAATGCATGCTGCCAGACTGCATCAAATGCTAAGTACACATTTCTGCTAAAGGGAAGAGAGTTGCTTCTTTAGCAACCCCTGTGCTCAGTGCACCTCTACTGAGCAGTGGATTCTAGTGTAAAGGTGAAAGCTCCCAGCAGAGACGTTAAAATCATGTCACTGATCTTGTATTTCTCTACTGTGAATAGAGCAAAGTGTTCATCTTGCAGTGGACACAGAAATAATATTGGATATTACCCACAACTTTAATGACTTTCTTATTTATAGATTTTGAATTAGAGATCGTTTTTTTTATGATGTGATCAAGAAATGTACAAACTGGACGAGAAGTGCAAAGCACATTTATAAGAGAAATGCATGTGACATCAGTGTATTAGCTTTCTGTCACTGTGACAAAATACCCTAGACATTCAGCTTACTAAGTTTGGCTAAAAATTTTAGGATCACAATCATGATCACAGGGGCCCATTGCTTTCAGGATGCTAATGTGCAGGGTGAGGAACACGTACCACCCCAACCGAGCCCATCATTACTGAAAACCCTTAAGGTCCAGCAATCCCCTAAAAGGCATGCCACTAGTGTCCAAATGTCCCACCCAGCTCCTCCTCCTGGTTTCCCACTGGCTACAATTCATGACATTGAAGGTGTCCACAAAACTTTCTCTGGGCCGTACTAACAGTTCAAAGCACATCAGGCAAGTAAAGGGCTGAGATAATGAAAATGACCCAGAGATGGCAGTGATAAAACAGGTCATTATAAGCAAGTTACCAAAAAAGTAAATCATTTCCATGGCGCTGTGGAAATTAGGCTGGGAGACAATAAGATTCTGCTTTTGGTTAGACAGGCCACTGAGTTATGCACAATACCTATCAAATACCCATTAGTTGCATGAGTGATGTGTGCAAAATTAGTTTCAGGAATAGGACAGGAGCCTACCACAGAGGACTTCTGAAAGACTCTACCCTGCAGGGTATCAAAGCAGATGCTGGGGCTCATAGTCAAACTTTGGGCAGAGTGCAGGGAATCTTATGAAAGAAGAGGGAGATAGAAAAACCTGGAGGGGACAGGAGTTCCACAAAAAGAGAAAAAAAATTGAGCTCAGGGGTCTTTTCTGATACCTCAACCAGGGACCACTCATGGAGATAACCTAGAACCCCTGCACAGACATAGCCCAAGGTAGCTCAGTCTGCAAGTGGGTTCCCTAGTAATGGGAACAGGGACTATCTCTGACATAGACAATACAGCCAGTCCTGATGAGACTTGATAGACTAGGATCAGGTGGAAGGGGAAGAGGACCTCCCCTATCAGTGAACTGGGAGAGGGGCATGGGAGGAGAAGAGAGAGGGAGGGTGGGGTTGGGACTGCATGAGGGAGGGGGCTACAGCTGGGATACAAAGTAAATAAACTGTAATTAATAAAAAAATAAATCAATTAAAATTGTTTCTTTACTAACTGGTATACCAGTAATATATGATATGTAGTAGTCTTGGCCTCTGCATGTTCCATATGGAAGTTTAGATGTCCAAAATAACAGAGCATAAGAAATGAACAGAGAGACAAAGTCTGCATGCTACAATGAAGCTTCTAAAAGTTACATATTGTTCCATATTTGGTTCTTCAGCTGTTAGAGAATTAATGGGTTTTGTAATTCTATGTAGAAGTTAAAGACAGAAATTCAGTTTTAGATAGAACCATTCAACACTTATTATTTTCCTTAAAACATATAAACGTATAAATGGTAAAAATACAACTCTGGCATAAGGGGGCACTCCAGGATTATTACTTTAACAGACGATTAGTTTCTTATAAACAGGAACATTCATTTGTTGTTGTATTTTCCACTTGTGTTTTCATGTTTACCTCTTGGTTCACATAAGAAAATTAAGTATTTATTCCTACTTTGTATCATACTTATAGATTCTGATTTTTCTATCATTACTACTTAGCAATTATAATGATGAAAATAATAATTATCACAGCAGTGAATTACCAACTTTGTTTTCAACCATTCCATTATGTCAGTGAATATGCTGAGAATTTTCAGGAGTATTTATCCTGTCTCTAATTAGAGAGGAAGCATAAACGTTGTAGATCATTTTCTCATAATGAGAGAGGCTGGCACACAGGTTACTTAATAAGTACCATAGTTAAATGGAACAGGAAAGCTGCCTGAGGAATGCATGGACTTTCTATAATCTAGTATAACACTATGTACATTTTCTAGTTTAGATCAAGATGTATCATGTCCTAATTTGACATATGACACCCAGATTAGAAAGAATCATTAGGGAGCTGAAAGATTTTATTTACAGTGGAGTAAAGTGGTAATCAGAAGAATTTATAAATGTTGTAGACACATTCAGAAGCATGCATGTTTCTGGATGCATTGTGTACACAGGGGAAAGAATAAGCCATGGTATGAAGTAGTGTGGAGGGGGTTCATTAAGCCATTTGCAGCTGCAGCATAGGAAGTAACGCACATCTGCATGGGAGCCTTTACCAGGATTAACTGCAACAATGGATGAAACACAGTGTGGATGGAGATGCCCAACAATGTGGTCACGTGCATTTTAAACTTCGTATGTTAGCATGTTGGTTTTCAACATATTTCTATGCTTAAATAATGTGTGTTTGTGTTTGTAGGCCCTTAATTTACACATGAAGTAATTTCAGAGAAACCAAATGTTTTAAGTTTTAAATCATTAAAAAGTGGTTAAAATTGGTTTACATCATTGTGAATTCTAATCTTGTTTGCCATGTAGCTTTGCTCTCTTACATGATTTTAATTCCTAGTGCACTGCTTAGTGAAAGGTAATCCCTTTATTTTTACAAAGCAAATAAACAAATTGCTAAGTTCCCCCCAGGTTTTGATAAAAACATGTAATATGCCCAACTCAGTAAGCATGACTTTCATTCTGGCTCTTCTCTTGTTTTCCCTAGAAATCATATATTCTAAAACTATTCCTAAAATATTCTCTTGAGCCCCTGCTGGCACATCACTGGTGGGGCTGTAAACAGGAGACATGCAATCTTTGCTTCTTCTTGGGATAGATGCCAAGAACCACTTGGAGGAACAAGCAGTAAAGCTATCAAGTTGTGATAAATGTCCCCAAAATAAAATCACAGGAGTGTGATGCAAAATGAACACCCTCTCTGGACTGAGGAATCCGGGCAGGGGTCCCTGTGTCCATGATATTTAAACCTGACCTTTTCATGGCCCAAAAGTTAGTCACATGACAACTGGCAGTGGGTAAAAGGATGGATTTTGATCACTGAAATGTCAATTTTCAAAATATCACACAGTTCTGTCATAAAAAAAAATCTAGATTTCTTTTCAAGTAAAAGTGGAAGCAGGACTATTTGTAGAGAAGAAGGGAGCATGAAGCACAGTAGTGGTGGGTGCAAATGTGAATATGTTACACTGTTGGGTCTATGAAAGAATCATAATGAAACTCATTTTCTGTTCAAACTAAAGTATTTCTTATAATTTTCTAAATGTCAGTTCTGTGAAGCTTGATTTGAAATATCTGTTTGACATCATTGTGTAGAATTCACTGGCCAGAAATAAACTTGGATGGATAAAGATAAGGTTTTCAAAAAAGAAATGAAAGTGTAGCAAAATAAAAAGGGCCACAATAATACAAAGTTGTGTAAATGGTCTGGGTTGGCAATTGAGTTTTCTTTCAGTGTGACAAAATACCTAACAACAATAGCAAAAAATTTCAAGGAAGAACTTTTTTTGGCTTACCATTTCAAAAGTTTCAGTCTATGAGGTGGCTGGGCCCTCACAGGTTTGTGTCATAACAGAAATATGGTAGAAGGCCACAGGGGAACTGCTCACCCACGGCAGCCAGAGAATAGCCAGGGAGAGTGTAAGAGCAAAAGAGCAACCTGAGGCCTAGTAAAGCCCCAAGAATGTGGACACAGCAAACTACATCAAGTAGACCATACCTTTGAGACATTCCATCACTCCCAGAACTGCCATCAGATTATGAATATGTTTGTGGAGTGACCTGCTGATTAGTTTGAATCCTTCACAACCCATCTTTGTGAATGACCCAGAGGTTGGGACCAAGGTTCTAGAAGGGAGTCCTTTGGATGGACACTTACTATCTTGCCCAGCTCTAGGTATTAAAGATCCTGTTTAGCTGCACCTATTAGCTTCTGACCTTAGTCACTTTTGTATGTTGTCTTACTCTAATGTTAACTCCAACCTTTGTTAGCTTATCATGTGTGGTGTCATTTATGTCAGCATTGGGGTAGTCTGAGGTTTTCCAAACTGAAACTACAGAGTGCTATAATGAACACTGAGAGATGAGTGAATGAATGATAGAAATGATGGATAGAACTTCTGGAAACAGCATTGTTATGATTTCATGCAAAGGCAATACATGTCTAACTCATTGAAAATATTCATCAGAAACATAATTTCTGATTTTAGCCTACGAATAAGGTACAGTAAAGTAAGGGCTTTGTAGTAAAGCAACTATGCTTTGGTGTGGGTTAGAATCTAGAAGAACACAATAGGTGTATATAGAATAGAAAATACTTTCCTGAGCTGAAAATTTCTAATTATATATAAATATATGACTAAAAATAGCAGAGTTAGTCAACAAAATTGTGAATTCCCTTAGTAAGCAATGGGATGGGAAATGCTGGAGATCCTGCTCTAGTTCAGGAAGGAGGCATGGTCAAGAGATTGTAGATATGGATCACATTGATTGCCATGAGAATGATAATTCATGACAACCTGGAAGAATGAAGAAAGAAAATATAATTTTAGTAAAAAATAGTCAAGAAACTTTCTCTATGAGAAATGGATCTGCCTCAATTTCAAGTGATTGACACTTTAAACAGGGTCATATTTTGGTTCAAGATATCATTTTTCATACAGTTAACATTTGTTGTAAAAATGAGTTTTCAACTTGAAAAGTAACTGAGAAAATAGATCATGTCATTTAAAGTTGGCAACACCACTTTTCTGTTTCCCTTTGAATATATTTGACCAACTTCATAGTGAAATGGTACTAGATAAACCTGTGTCATTAAGAACATATTTGATACATGGTGCATTGCATATTTATTGGTCAGTAAATTCTGAAGTTATATTCATGAATAGTCATTTTCATATATTGAAATACATGTTAATTATTTTATTTTGTTACCTCTTGGTTTTTTTTTAATCAATGTCTTCTTGAAAAAAGCACATTTGATCTAGTCTCTTAAACAAGCAGCTTTCTAATATGTAGTGGAGTTTATAATTCACTACACATCTTCTAACTCTGCCAACATATTTTTGATTTAAAAGATGACTATGACAGAGCTAATACCAGCACCTCAGAAATGGAGGAAGGAAATACAGGAAGCGAAGGTCATCATCTTAGGCATGGAGAGATCAGGCCAGGCTAGAGTGCTTGATACCCTCGTTCAACTAGTATCAACAACAGGAAGGTAGAGATAATAAAATGTAATATTTATTTAAAAAGCTCACATTTACTAAATTAAACGCTGGCGTATACTGTGTGATCAATTGGCTTTAATAACTTGAACAGATTCATTAAGTCATTTCATTGTTGATTAGGTTTAGGGGTTTCAAAGTTTTTCTATATGTCAACATTCAAAGACAGAGAAAGCACTACCAGCTGGCAATCAATGCGCTTTGCAAAGAGCACAGAACATCAGTATCAGGGCCTGGTCTCCTGAATGCCATTGATTTTCTAGGAACATAGAGGCCCTAAGAAATATGTATTGAATGAGTGAAGGTGTTACATTACCAGGGCAAAAGTAAGCCCTGGCAGAGACAATCTATAGGTAAAAATAAGCTGTAGCTTAGTGGAGTGTGCTGACAGAACAAGTGTGAGGCCTTTGGTTTGATCACCAGCACCAAAAGGCAGTGACTTCACGCAGCATTACACATGCCAGTGCCTCTTCCTGGCCCTCCTGCTTCCTAACTGGATTCCGCTCTGCTGACCCTGTATTACACGCTCTACTCAGAATCATGATACGGTTTATCAGTAATTCAGTGCTCTGTAAGAAGAAAGCTTTGGTGCTTTGACCACTAATTATTGACCAGTTTTAATGCTGATTTGGTATTGGCATTAAATACCCGTACATTTCAGACCTTGATCCTTTGCCCACAGAATGGATTCAGAAGAACCATTTATCAAAGCAGAGGCTGAGACTCATAACCAAACCTTGGGCAGAGTGCAGGGAATCATATGAAAGGAGAGTTAGTATGACCTGGAGAGGACAGGAGCTCCACAAGGACCAAATATATCTTGGCACAGGGGCTTTTCTGAGACTGGTTAACCAAGGACCATGCATGGATATAACCTAGAACCCCTGCCTGGATGTAGCCCATGGCAGCTCAGTATCCAAGCAGGTTCCCTAATTATGGGAACAGGGACTGTCTCTGACCCCACGCCCGAGGGAGGAGCAGCCTTGCTAGGCCACAGCTGGTCCTGAAGAGACCTGATAAACTAGGATCAGATGGAAGGGGAAGAGGAATTCCCCCATCAGTGGACTTAGAGAGGGGCAAGGAGGAGATAAGGGAAGGAGGGTGGGATTGGGAGGGACTGAGGGAGGGGGCTACAGCTGGGATACAAAGTGAATAAACTGTAACTAATATAAAAAATAAAAATTTAATTAAAAAAAGAGCCATTTATTTTCTTTTTTCATAGTTTGTCTTTTGTGTAGATCTTTTAAAAACTTTAAGTTTTTAAATTTATGCCTGAATCATAAACCTCAATTGAATATATAGAAAAACAAAGGTATGATTTTGTGGCAAGTACATGACATACTTCTTTCGAATTCCTCATACTATAGCTGACTGAATGCTGTATCCTTAACAACATGGCTGATATGGGACATTTTGGTAGGAAACTGGTCTTTTGTGACAATCAGACTTTAGTACTTGTCGTGAACTTCAGGAGACAGGTGCTGGCTACAGTTCTAGGGAAGAGGAAGCCTCACATGCTAGACTCAGAGTTCACACTGCAAACATGTGTTAGGGAGTTATGGTTAATGATTTCTATTCATGTTTCAACCATTCATACACTCTAATGGGTTTTAGTATACTCATAGAATTGTGCCAACACATAGTAAATTTTAGAACATTCATCAACCCAAAAGAAATACTATGCCTGTAAGCAACTACCGCTAATAACTTGTACTTGCTCCTAGCTGCAGCATCCAATAATTCACCTTCTGTTATAGATCTTCTGACTCTGGATATTCATCTATGTAAAATTCTGCTATTTGTAGTTTTCTATGACTGTTTCATTTACACTTAGTACAATATAAGGTTCATATATAGTGGAGCACAGTTAGATACATTATTCCTGACATTGCTAAGCAGTATCTCTGTAGCCCACACTTATTTTTCCATTCATTCACTGGGAGACATTTCAGTCATTTCCAACTGGGCTATTGTCAATAATCCAGCTATGAACCTCCATAAGAAACTTTTTATATGAAACTGTATTGTTATTTTTCATGGATATAAAGATAGGGGGAATGGATCTGTTTGATGAAATACACATTTGACATTTTGAAGATCTATTAAAATATTTTCCGGCATGCCTACATGACACAATTACATTGGTGAGGATTCTAGTTTCTCCACAGCTGGAGAATACTTCTCTTTATCATTCTTTTTTATTGCAATTGCTCCTAGTGGGTAGGAAGTGTGCTTTCTCGGCGCAGCTTATTTTTGTTTTGTTCTGACTGTGTGTCACTGTATCTAACTTGCTGCCTGGGACTCAACATATAGTCCAGACTTGCCTCAAACTGGTGGCATCCTTCCTGTCTCTGCCTCTTGAGTGCTAGGAAAACTGTGTGACACCGTACCCACCTTTCCGTTTGATTTTCATTTTCTTACTCCTATTAGAACTATTCCCATATCTTCTTTGGATAGTCAGATTCTTTGTTTGGATTTTACAAAAATTGGTTAATATCCTTTTTATTATTGATTGGCTCAGATTTTCCACATCGTGGCAAACAAGCAGATTATCAGCTGTACAGCACACACACATTTTTCCTCACTGTAGGCTGCCTTTGTAGTGCACGTTTTAAGCTTTGATGCATCTCATTAATGCGTTTGGGTTGCTTGTGCTTTTGGTGTTGTTGGATCTATGAAGCTTTTGTTTGGTGTTGTTGGATCTAGGAAGCTGTTGTTTGGTGTTGTTGGATCTAGGAAGCTGTTGTTTGGTATTGGATCAATGAAGCTTTGGTATTGTTGGATCTATGGAAGCTTTTGTTTCAGCTTGGCCTTGCATTGTGGATATTTACTCTGGTGCTGTCAAGGTCTTTTGCAGCTTTGGAATTCATTTATACTTTGTGAATTATTCTGAATTAGTTTCTGTGTATCTTACAACAGATAGTCTCATCTTCATTATTTTACAGGTGTTTGTCCTATTATTCTGGAACTACTTGAAAACCATTACTCATCTTCCCTGAAATTTCTTGTCATTCTCATGCTGTTAAGAATCACCTGAAAAAAGGGTAAGGTTGTAATCTAGACTATCTTGTTTCACTGACTTGAATGTTTACTCTAATGCTAGGAGCACACTGTCTCGATCACTATGCATTTGTAACATGCTTTGAAATTGGAAAGAATGTATCATCTAATTTTGTTTTGTATTCCAGCTTGCTTTGGCTTCTCTGGTGCCAGTTACATTAAATTGAGGATCAGCCTGTCAATTTCTTCAAAATAAAGCCAGCTGGGATTCAATACAGGAAATTTGGGGATCAAGATTAATTTGAAGAGCTTTGTCATTAAACAATATTATCATATAATCAGTAGCCATGGGATATATTCTAGGGATTTTTAGCTTTTAATTTCTTTCCAAAGTGTTTTGGAATTTAAATACATGTGTTGGGACTTGTTCATTAAATTGTGAAATATTTTCTTCTTGCTAATGCTATTGTCCAGAGAGATTTGCCTGTTTGTTTTATTTCAATATTGTTTTCTACTGTGTGGAAATACAGCTAATGCTGTGGATATTTCAACCTTAACAAAGTTATTAGTTTGAATAGTTATGTGCTTATGTGCATGACTTTATGAACAGCAAGCTTGCTGCAAAGGATCATTGCAAAGTGAAACCGCTGCTCAGCAGTTTAATGGAATTTGAGTGGATATAAAACACAGAGGATTTTTTTCCTTTTTCAATATATATTATTTGTTCTTTACATGACAAAAATTCCTTTATTCTAGAGGGGGTTAATTATTGGTTTTTTTTTTTTTTGGTAAGGAATATCAAAGTGTGTTGAATGTGAAAACCTGATATGAGATATGAAAACATCCAAGGTGTAACCTGGCTATATTCTTTAAAAAACATAGCTTGATGCATCAAGCAGAATACAGTTCTTTTAAAGAACTTGCAGACACTGTAGTCTAATATGACTTTGTTTATCAGACTATCACTGGTGTAGTAATTAGTCTTCTCCCTGCTGTGGTAAAAATAAATGGCATAGACAACTCAGGAGGATTTATTTTATGAATTGGGTCAGAAGAGTTGAGTCTTTGTGGTTGCTTGGTCCTATACACTCAGGCATCACAGTAGTGGGACTCTATTAGTCAAAAACAGTCTTTATGTCATCCAAGAAGTCAGAGCCAGACAGGAGTTGATGACAAATAATTATGAGTAAGGATCTGCCCATGTCTCCTTCTTTCTAAAGATGGGCCCCACCACCTAAATTTCCAACCACCTTTCAAAATGGCGCCCCAGGTGAGGAGCAGATATTCAAATTAGGAACTAATGGATGACACTACATATTTAAAGCATATCAAAGAATAATGTAAGCATTTATTACAGTCTCTAGAATCTCCAAAGTCTTAACTGTGACTTTATTGTTTAAAATTTCAAATTCAGAATTTCTAGAGAGTAAAGGCAATCTCTTCTCTGTGAGCCTGTGAAAAAGAAAAGAGAAAACATAGTCAAGATAGTAATAGAAGTATTTGACTCATCCTGACCATGATAGGATTATTGTCATTAGAGAAGTCAAAATGGGCAACACGCTCACTTCCCATATCTCTTATTTTTCATCATTAAAAAAAATCCTTTACGTTAATAAATGTCTTTAGAGAACAGAAATTGAATATTGCATACTTAGAGACCCATGCAATGCTTCATGCTATTTTAAAGCACTGTTGACCTTTATTCAAAATATGCTTTTAAGATAAGAAAATATCTTCCTTTAGATACTTTAAGTTATGGATACTAGTTATGTTTTTACAAAAACCCATAAAAACCAAGCCATGTAGTCCATACAACATGCCCAAGAATAGTTGTCATCATGACAGCATGTCTTAACTGTACATCTTGATGCCACAAAAAAGTCATCAACTATATAAAAGTACAAAAAGGAGGATTTAATATCAAGTTTAAAAAGCAAATGAAATCTCTAACATTAGTAAATCTTTTTAAAAATTGTTTGTGTATTTGCTTGCATGTAAGTCTGTGTACCACTTGGATGCCTGGGGCATGCGAAGGCCAGAAAAAGGTTTCAGATCCCCTGGAACTAGAGGTACATGTGGTTGTGAGCGGCAATGTGGGTACCTGGAACTGAACTCAAGTCTTCTTAAAGAGCAGCCAGTACTCTTAACCACTGAGCCATGTCTCTAGCCCCCATTAGCAAATCTTTTCCATTCGTGTTTATTTTTTTAATCAATTTATTGTGCCTTGAAATTTTTTTTGATGAAAGAAAATTTTAAAAATTCTCTAAACAGACAGAAAATCATAGAAACTTTTCAAATAGTCCACAGAAAGCCTCATTGTCAGTTAGCAGTTTGGAAACTGACAGCCTTACCACAAGTAAATTTCTTGCCATCTGTAATTAAATTTTCTTTTGGTTAGCAAGCATAATGAAGAGTGATGTTTTCAGACACACAATCATGTAGGTGTGATTATGCTCAGTGTTTTGTTGTTGTTGTATTTTTTTTTAAGCATCTGCCAACATCCTGGCACCTAGGAAAGTACTTCAATCATAAATAAGGACGCAGGAGAGAAGGATAAAGGAGAAGAGAAAGCAAGAGGAGAATGTTGGTGAGGTTAATATTGTTAAATAAAGTCTGATGATTATTAAGCACATTTAGAAAAAAAGAGTAAGAATGCTATCATGTTGATAAATAGCTGATTACTTTGAAGATGCTTTTTAGTATTTTCTTAGCAAATTCTATGACTATGTAAATTAAAGAGTCCAGTGCACCAAGAAAATGTAGTATTCTTTGTTTGAAGAGGGACTGTGTTGCCTGCTCCTCAACCACTTTCCTTTTTTGGGGGGGGGGGGTCAGCCTTGCTAGGCAATAGAGGAAGAGGATGCAGGCAGACTTGATGAGACTTGATAAGCCAGGGTTAGTTGGTAAGGGAGCAGGACTCTCCCTTTCTGAAGACTAGGGAAGAGGGTTAGGAGAAAAATATTAAATATTAGGACTTTATGTTTTGTCCTTGCTAAGTTGGAGCCTTAAAAGTCATAAATAAAGTCCATTAAAGTGAAAGCACAATAGGGGTTTTTTTTGGTAGGATTTAGTATATAAAAAGTTTATACCTTATAAAAGTCTAAGGCTATACTATAGATTAATAAAAATACCATTTTTAGAAAACAAGGCCAAGTATATTTTAACCTTTTGATAGTAGACATACAGCATAATGACCCAGTTTTAACATAAAGACCTCTAAAATTAATAGGTCTTAATTTAGAATATTGGTAAAATGCTGTATGTGGTAACCTGAGTTATGAGTTTTACAACCAACAATTTAGTAGAACAGTATAAAGCAACTTTAAAATTACATTTTTTTTCATTTCTTTTTTTAAAATGTATTTATTTTTATATCAATCACAGGTTAGGTACTTTGCATCCCAGGCATAGCCTCCATCCTTCCTTCTCTCCCATCCTCCCTCATCTCCCTCCTCCCCGCCCCCTCCAAGTCCGCCAACTTCCATCAAACCCCAGCTCATCCTGTCTCCTCAGGGCTGGATGCAATGTCCTCCCCTGGGATCTAGCCAGTCTGACACTCCCCATCATGTATGGGGGAGGGTCAAAGAGTCAGCCAACAAGTTCATGACTGAAACAGTCCCTGTTTCCCTCACTAGGGTCTTCAGTCTGACACCAAGCTATCATGGGCCCCATCTGAGCGGGGGTTCCAGGCCACATCCACACATGGTCCTTGGTTGTAGAAACCATCTCATACAAGACCCCTGTGCCCTGCTCAGTTTGGTCTTTGTGGAGCTCTTGTTCTCCCCAAGTCTCACCAACCTCCCCCATTTCTATCATCAATTCTCGCCCTCTGCCAAAGGCTTGATC
>CM053763.1:68349488-68374997 GCA_028658305.1 Pachyuromys duprasi | reverse complement strand
GATTTCTGGGCATTTGTTTATATATAATCAGAGAGCTGTTTGTGCTTTAAGGCTGTACTTCAGGCTGAAACTGTCAATATCTTGTGTCAGGAGTATTCTTCAAGAAGATCAGGGATTTCTGGTGGTTTGTTAGTGTGTGTGTGTTGTCTCAGTTGAACTCTATTGTGGGCTCTGTGTGACTGGCTTCCTGTTGAGGCCTAGTCTAAAAGAAGATAAAATAAACAGTTAGTTTAGATTAAGAGAAAATTATATAAATCATTTGATAAGAATTTAAAGCATTTAAATATAAATAAGTAAGTAAGTAAGTAAGTAAATAAATAAATAAATTTTAGAGCAGAGTGTACAGAAATCAGGAAGAAAAGATTTTTTTAAAGCTTGAAAATAACATCTTAGAGTGGTCACAATATTGAGCCAGAGCATAGGATAAAAGCAGAGTGCTGTGGAAGTGGGGGAGGGGCGAGCATGGCAAGGCAGAGCAGAATTGCCTTGAGTCAAGATGGCTGTGAAGACATGTAGAGTCGATACTGAAGCTGTGGTTCCCCCTATTTCCTCCCAAAATCAACATGGCGGTGAACATCTTGAGGGAGATTTAAAATCTTATGGGAGCCTGAGGCAGTGGTGCAAATCTTAAAGTCTCGCTCAGGCAACTGTGCCAGTCTGTGTACAGGGTTCCCAGCGATTCCTTACCTGAAGTGGCACACGATTTTCCCACGCTGATTTTCGCATTGCTGTGTCCCAGGGGCTTGTTGCACTGAGCAGCTATAGTGCATAAAAGCAGTGAGAGAAAGTGAGGTTTTTAGGATGAGGTTAGGGAGCACCAGGGACTTTTTCAAGTCGATTTTGGCGCCATGGGAGTTCCCGGGGCTTGGCAAACTGGCAAGGGACAAGTCCAAGCAGCTCAGTGGCGAGCTGCTGGGAGTGGGCTGCCTCTGCTGCCTCAGGACCTGCAGACGTGGGCCTCGGGACTTGCCTCTGTGGGCCCGCCACTGCGGACAGATGTGTCATGCTCATTTTGAGGTGTAGATAGAGCAGAGAAGATCTGTTGTACACATCCATTGTCCCCTAGAAGGACAAGAGGGTTTTTAGCTAAGCCAGGATAACCCTCCCGGTTTCGGTACCAATGTAATGTTCGGGTACGATTTAAGTAATGATGATTACAACAGATCTTCTATGAAAGTGGTTTATTAGGTGGAGATGGAGAGAGGGGTGGAAAGCATGATGGGAAGAATGAGGGGGGAGCCCAACAGAGAAAGGGGAGAGCAAGAGGGGGCTAGAGAGGGAACAAGAGGGAAGAGACCAGGAGCAAGAGACACCAAGAGAGAAACCAGGTGTCAGGTTGTCCCTTTAAGGAGCAAGGTAACCACTCCTTCCAGTTGTGGCCACCTGTTGGGTGACACGATGACATCATAAGTTGCTAGGCAATCCAGGAGCAGGTTTAGTTCCAAAATCCTAAGAATTTTATTAAAGCATTTTCTAGATCTGGTTTCAAGAGACTAGAGAATAAAAACTCTTCCATGTCTGGTGGTAGAACCATGGTGATAAATCTTTTCATCTTAGAAAATATTTTCTTGAACAAATATGTGGTTGATTACACCATGCTGCATCTTTCCTTCCTTCCCTCTGTTTCGCCCTCCTACCTCTCTCTCCTTCTAACTTCTGTTTTAATGACAAGGGCTCACTGAGCCCCAGTAAGGATTGTCACTGTTCGGGGTGGTGGGTGGGGAGGGCGGGGAGAGGATAGGAGCAATTGGGAGTCTTTGCAGTGGTGTGATGATTGACTGCCCTTATTGGCTCTATTTTATGAGGAGATGTGTATCAAACTTAGTTGATTAGACTTGATTAAGAAAGGGAAAGTAGACATGTAGAGACCATAAATAAAATTAGCATGGTCCTCAGACACACTGTAATGAGACAATGTCCTGACTGTCCTTAAAGTACAGCAGTGAATTAATTCCCAAAGTCATGCTGCCAAGCCAAAAATTAGAATAAAGAAGCGCACATGCTCTGGACAAACAAGAATGTCTTCAAGCCATTAATCTAAGTATGTTACCACACTGGTTGAGGAAGACTTGGAACACTTCCAACACCAGCTCAGAGTCATGTTTCAGCAGGGATTGGTATATTAGCCTTCCATCCCTGTCTTAAATTATGAGTTCACACTGCCCTGTGAAGAGTTCATTCTTAGTTAAAGCCATTTGCAATTAAATGCCAGAAACATTTCAAGCCAAACTTTTATTTACATGCACCATGCTACATTCAGATTTGAAAAGTGTTTAAAACCCACCACTCCTTTTTGTTTCCTAAACAAATCTACTGAAGTGCTGATGTCAGGAATTTATGCACATTTGCTGCCTTCGTTTCATTGGAACTGACTTGGTTTTGTCACTCCATGTCTTCCCCAGACCTAGACAGCATTCTTTGTTTTTGTTTTTTGTTTTAATACTGCAAGGAAAAGTAGTCATAATGCTATAATCAAGCTTGTAAAGCTTTTAAGCTTGGATTGGAATTTCATCACGATAGACTTTTTCTGTTATTCTTTATGTTGTCTGGGAGAATAAAGTCAAACATTGTTAAATGCCTGTTTTGTCCCTGTATTGATACATCAGTGTTATTATTTATTTATTAATTTATTTTTGCATCAACAATTAATTCATTACCTTCAACATTTGTGTTTGAATGTAAGCAGTACTCTAACTGAAAGAGCTTTGGTTTATCCTGTTACTCTGTACAGAAAGCCAACTTGCATCACCATGGGGATGCCCAGATTGTCTTGCCTCTTTGGGTGTATTTCAAATCTCACACATTTGGGTAGGTTGAAATCACTGGATTTTCTAAATTGATTTTTAAAAATATGCTCAGGATGACTGAGCAAAGCATTTTTTCAATAGTGTTCCTTTCAGATCCAGCATTGATGCTCCTGCCTGCAGCATTAAGGGAACTAAGAACCATATGGCTTCTGGTTTATACTTCCTGAATCAGCTTAATTACATCTACGTACCAATTAGGCTTGCATCAATGTGTTTCCAGCACTTTTTTTAGTCTTTGATATGATGATATTTTGTTATTAAATTTCAGTCCATGCTGGGGAGTCACATGGCTTAGGCACACACCCTAAGTTTCCCTTGGACTTGGAGAGATGCTAGAAGTCTAAAGCTTCCTAGGAAAGGCTCTGCTTTGCTCCCAGAGCCAGTTATTAAGAGTCTAGGTTTGCTAGCAGTGGTGAGTAGATGAATTCATGAAGCTAGGCAGAAAATTCACTACATGTTCATGGCCAATCTGGCTACATAGCAGTACGCTGTGTCAAAGAAAAGGGGGTCGGTGTGGTGGCTGTGTCATGATGCTAAAATGTATTAAAAGCCATATTTTATTCTTTCTCATTACCAGTCTTTCTATACAAAAGTGTATAAAAATGAGTTATGCAAATAATTTGTACACCCTAGAAGGTACTTTTTGAATACAGTCCTTTTTAAATCAATAAACTATTTTTACAACAAAAAATGTATTTCAATTTCACCAAAAATATTTTAGCTATATTTGACTTATAGTTGGATATTGTTTTATTTTAATGCAATATTCTAGAATATATTTATCTTAGGATAATAACGTTGTTGTATTTACTCTGTGAACCTGATTAAAACTGGTTACAGGCACACATAATGTACAAGTATATATTTTTTCTCATTACTTCTTTGTTGTTATTTTTATAAGGCAATTGAGAATATGAATGACTTTTAACTTGACAGTAATTTTGAAGCATTTTAAGCAGACAAATAAATGTGAAATTTAAGGTTGAGATTCATATGGATTGTAATGATTATCTTTTCAGTGGCTTAACTTAACCTAGATTACAGGATCACTAGATGTCAGTTACAAATCTCTAAAAGCCGTGAATAGACAAGCCTGTGTAATACGTTCTCATCAGCTTCTTGGCTATGACTCCTCAATGGAATTTCATAATTAACAGGGATTGTTATTGAGCCACTTTATTTCATGAAAGTCAGATTAAGGTCCATTACGTTGTTCATCTCCCCAACAAAGTTGGGAGAGTTTTCTATCCAGACTGAAGTATAGGTGAGCACGGATGCCCAAAGGTACATCAGATCATTTGCTGTAAGGGAAAGAAATGATTATCCTACAGGAATGTTGCTGTGGCTTTTGTTCTGCCTTCCCTGGATGTCTCTTTTCTGTTTCTTCCCTGCCATCTAAATGAGATGATAATGTTCTGTTATCGAGTGACAATGTCTTATTCTCATATTATCTCTTAACTATAGGTAGTATGTTTTCTTTCTCAGAGGAAATCTACTAATACATGACTGTATTATGAGATTTTACTGTATCTCATTATTAATATAGTTTAAAAGCAGATTCCTAAATCTTTTAAAATACTTGTGGTACTGCATAGTACTAAATATTCTATTAGGTAAAGTATAATACTCATGTTAGACACACCTCATCTTTTCTTTATAATTGTATTGTTTGTCAAAGAGATGAAACAGACTTTATCATTTTACCTAACTCAGCAAAGTATTCTTTGGATAATGTGACTCACTTGTTCAATTTCCCTAATGGAATTATTATTTATTATTATTATTTATTTCCTTATAAATATCTCACCTACTGGTAAAAATAAACATGGATAAAAAGCAATTATCATAAAATGTAAAGAAACATTTGATTTCTAATGTAAAGTGATATTTTATGAGTTTAATTAATATTAATGGGATTTTATTATGTATATATGTTTAATTTAGACAGGTCTGATTTTGCCTCAGAGAAATTCATATTCACATCATAAAAATGTACTCTAATCCCAATATCTTTTATGCTATTCTGATATCATTTTGATTTTACCCATTTGTTTCCTGTAACTCATCCACTGTTAGATAATATAATATGAAAATCCTACATTCACTTAAAGATTAGTGGGTCTGTTGACAGGTATTCTGTCTGGCTGACAATTGCAGTGTGACCAAGTGCCCACAGTGTCCACCCAAACTGGGGACTCACTAGGAATTTGAGGTTTATTGTCTGAATCCTATTATACCAGAAGATCAGGATGCAACCCAGCGGTCTTCCTTTTGTTCTAAGTCTTTGAGTTGATTTTTATGAATGCTGGAGTTGGAGAAATGTACACAGAATAGGAAAGTCAAACATAAACATGAACCTGCAGATATTTCAGGTGCTGATGGGTAAATCTTCATCATATGTTAGGAATGCAGAGCTAATCCAATTACAAAGCTTTGAAAATATAAGAAAATACATGTGTGATATGACAGATTACATAAAATGATGCTCAAGATTTTAAATGATCAGAAGTGGAAGAGGATAATATTTAAAATAAATTAACAAAAGCGATGTCCTTAATGTATAAAGGCAGTTAATGCAATAGTGAAGAATATACAGAAAAATAGAAAAAGAATATTGAAAGACATTTTTGTGTATTAAAAATAACTGATAATTATTGTTTTTAGATGTCTATATATATATATATTACTAGTATACTTAGCTCATTATTAAGAATATGTTTTGTAAATCACATGCTATATTAACTAACACCTAAATTTTTTCAGGCTTAGATTTTATATGTGTTCTTTAAGAAAATAAATGAACAAATAAACACATAAGTTAAAGCAAGAGAAATTTGCATGTTTTATGTGGTGGGATAGAAACCATCCTGCCTTATGAGTTAGAGTTGTGTTTCTAGTTCTTTTTCTGTGGCTAGCTAGGAATGAACCTGTACATACTTCCAGGCTTCTTCTTGGTGCATGGCAAAGTCTGAGTCTTAAGCATCACTTTGAGGTCTGTATATTCCCAGATACTCAAGAACTTGCTTTCATTTTTCATTTCTTCCCTTCTTTCCTTAGAGACAAACTTGCTTTATACAGTTAACATGGCCTCAGGCTCCAGATTCTTTTGACATTCTCTTATCTTGAGATACAGTAAAACCATTACACCTAATACAATTTTGCATTTATATTGGTTGCTCAGCTGCTGCTGCTGCTGGACCAGGGAGTGTATTTTGAGAACCTATGGTTTGGGTAAGTCTTTGCTGGTTAGATCCAGTCCCTTAGAAGTATTGTGGCTTGTTGTCTGATGACAAGTGAATAAGGACACAGATCAAAGAGAAAATACGATGGATACCTTACTTTTGGTCTTTATTTCCCTATTACTTTGGTTATTTAGATAATAAATTTTTGGAGGCAGGGGAGATGTCTGTATCTGTTTTTAGTTTTCTGAAGGTTTAGTTCAGGTCCTCACTTACTAGATTTTAACCATTGGCAAACATTTTATTTCATACAAATATTTTTAGAGACTTCCATGGTCTCTCTTTGTGATTTGCTTTCTTGGCTGCTAAGAAGCCCTTATTCACTGCCTGGCCTTGGGTGAATTCATTGTTGTGGAATGGGAGCAAAATACCTTGCTTCTGGTCACTGCAGCAGTGTGTGCTGCTGTTGTAATTACTAAATGGTACCCCAGTGGCATGGACGCGTGGCTTGATTTTAGAACAGGCTTCATTGATTACCAAGAAGACATTTGTACATTGCAATTCGGTCCAACTTCCAAGAGAGGTGATACTACCATTGGGCAGGAATCCAAAACATTACTTAGGGTTCTTCCATTAATAAAACTTCCAAAAACTGGGTCAGCCCAAAGCAGGCACTCAGTGTTATCAAATTAGTACTTAGGAGTACAATGTATTAGCTACTTTTATGATAGTAGAATAAAATTTCTATTTTAATAGCAAATGATTGGCTCATTCCTCTTGCTTTTCAGTGGGTGAAATCTTAAATACTTAAGATTTTCTCTTTAGGAAAGCTAGTTAATGCTTTCATGAAAAGTTCATAAAACCTGAGAAATTGCCACAAAGCTACATGGATTAAGCACCTTATCTCAACATTGCAGGCATTTACAAAGTCCTGCTCACAGCTTTGCATTGTCTGCCACTGAACCTGAGACACAGAAGACTGATGAATGTAGATGGGGAATGAGAATATAAGAATGCAGTTCCCAGTTAAAGCAGCATTGTGATGAATAAACGGCTCGTGCATTGAAAACTCAGTGCAATACGTTCCCGATTTTCAATGCGTTGTTTCTAAATATTTTCATATGCTTCATCTTAGGTTTTCTAAGTTGAAGAATAGAAGTGAACTGGCTTTTAAAAGGTTTGTTTTAGGAATATTTTGTTTTCAATATGTAAAAGACATTATGATGTAATGTATCATGATATTTAAGTTTTGGGGTAAACTTTTAACTCATTTTTTTTTTCTTGACTTCATCTTTGTGATGGTGATTTTTAATATCACCCTTTCTCCCAGTTAGATTAACAACAAACCAACAACATCATAATAACAATCTAAGTAGAAAAACCCTGGGTATTTTATTAGGCTCTTCTCTGTCCTACTCCTCCGGTCTTGACCCACAACATTTTTGTTGATATTTTCCCCAAAATAAACCAAGTTTATTATCTGCCATATGACTTTCTGAACCAGACCCTGTTGTCTTCTTTGGATGACAATGGCAGTATTTCCCAGTTGGTTGAAGAGGCAAATTGAACTTAGCTGTCTTAGGGCTTTTTCAGCATTTGGTCACAAACTTCTGAAGTCCTACAGGATTCTTTTTAAATTTATTTAAATTTATTTTTTAAATTTATGAGATGGTTTCTACAATCAAGGACCATGTGTGGATGTGGCCTGGAACCCCCGCTCAGATGGGGCCCATGATAGCTCGGTGTCAGACTGAAGACCCTAGAGAGGGAAACAGGGACTGTTTCAGTCATGAACTTGATGGCTGACTCTTTGACCCTCCCCCATACAAGCTGGGGAGTGACAGACTGGCTAGATCCCAGGGGAGGACATTGCATCCAGCCCTGAGGAGACAGGATGAGCTGGGGTTGGATGGAAGGGGAGGAGGTCCTCCCCTGTTGGTGGACTTGGAGGGGGTGGGGAGGAGGGAGATGAGGGAGGGCATGGGAGAGTGGGAAGGAATGAGGGAGGTGGCTACGCTTGGGATGCAAAGTACCTAACCTGTGATTGATATAAAAATAAATTAATTAATAAAAAAATATTCACTTTACATCCCCATTGTGGTCCCCTCCCTCATTTTATCCTAGTCATACCCCCTTTTCTTTTTCCCTTCCCTCTCTCTTAGTCCTCAGAAAGGGGAGCTCTCCTTCCTTACCAACTAACACCATCCTATCAAGTCTCATCAGGGCTGGCTGCATCCTCTTCCTCTGTGGCCTGGCAAGGCTGCTCTGACATGGAGAAATATACAGAGCAGGCAACAGAGTCCATGTCAGAGAAAGCCCCTGACCCCTTACTACAGTACCCACGTGGAGACTGAGCTGTTTATAAGTTACATTTAAGCAGGGATTCTAGGTCTCTCCATGCATGGTCCTTGGTTAGTACATCAGCCTTGGTAGGTCACCCTGGAGTGCAGATGCTCTACCATACAACAAGGACACTTGTTCAACTATGTTCATAGCACCTGTATTCATATAGCCAGAAACTGGAAACAACCTAGACGTCCTTCAACAGAAGAATGGATAAATAAATTTTGGTACATCTACACCTTTATCCCAGTACTCTCCAGAGTCAGAGGCAGACAGGTCTCAGAGTTCAAGGCCATCCTGGTCTACAGAGCAAATTCCAGGACATCCAGGGCTACATAGAGAAATCGAGTCTCTAAAAGAGAAACAAACAAATAAACAAACAAACAAACAAAACAGACCACCTCCAGTACAAAGTCTACATATTGGAGCCCTCGGCTATGAAGATGTCTGACATTCCAGGAAAAGTATCCTCCTTGAAATGAGGACATGCCTGAGAAATTCTGCTTTTATTTGATTAGATTAGTTTAATTCCATTATTGAGAACACCCAGCTCTATAAATGTTGGCACAGACATTCTTTGTATGTCATTCAATTAAGTGCTTAACCAGTGTGGGTTTCCAGACTCAGACTTCTGAGCACACTCTCACTCAACATGTCAGGATGCAGTGTTTCCAGCATGAAATTTTATTCAACGCCTTTGTCCTTTTACAGCCGAAGTAGCCTCTACAAATTCTTCTGCAGTGATTACTTTCTCAGGTTAAATATATAGATGAAACACCAGCCTACCACAAAGTGCTGATGTATCTATTACAGAAATGTAACTGCCAATTAACAAATCTTGAATTTTTTTTAAATGAAAAAATAAAATTATTTTATTATATATACCTTATAATATATGTTATGTAGTTCTTCTTAAGTGAAGCAAATTCTGCTTAAAGTCAAAAAGTACTCTAGTTAATAAAAACAGTTTGCCATTAACACACACAAAAAATGATTACAGTAACATATACCTAGCTCAGATCTGTGAACTGATTGAAAATTTGCCATTCTTCTGCTTTAAAACAATTGCTGGGGTATTTCTCTTTGGGGCTGTATTAAAGTGCCCAGGACCTTATCATCACTGCTTAACCACCATGCCTTCCCGCATAGGACCTAAATAGATGCATTACTCAACTGAATCGGTAGCTCACTGATTCGATACTCAATTGCAATATAAGGGAAAGAAAAGAATTTGCCAGGAAGCTTCTAATTTTGCAGATTACCAGAAGCAAGCCTTGCTGCTTCTTCCTGCCTTCTGCTACCTCCACCCACCCTGCTTTCTTTTCCTTTCTAAGACAGAAGTGTTGGTATTAACTGCTTATAGAATACAGTTTTACCTTCTTATGTGTATGTGACTAGATGGAAACAAGTTGTTGTACTTGAACTAAAATGAAGTGGTGTGGAGACTTGTGACATGTGCTTTTTACCAAAAAAATCCCAAGCAACCATAACATTGTTCAAGTTCTTTAATCTTAAAAAGAAACACAATCCAAGAACAATGCTTTTCCATGAACACTGTGAAACAAAGGCTTTGGTGAAAGTGGCTACAGATTGTGATACATTTTGAAAGACTCTGGAATTCTTTTAAAATGCTTCTGACAGCACTGGCTCACTGTGTCAATCCCTGACTGAATGGAAGTTAACTCACTGGTTAGCCGTGATCACAGCAGTGATACAGAAAAGCAGTGTTTACAACCCAAGTAAAGCCCAGTGGGTTGCAGATCAGGGATTTCTTCCTCTTCCTTCCACCTCCACATCACTCATGATCACTCCAACTGATCTAATGTTTGGGTTTTCACTTGACTAGTCCATGAGAGTTTCTGTTACACATCACTGCCTAAGCTGATGTATATCATCTATTGTTTGCAATGACCACTGACTACACACAGAAAATACACACCTGCGATTACAAATGTTTAGTGTAGCTACCATCTGCTTCAATTCCCTCTAATGTATTTTAATTACTTTAAAATTCCTTTCCTCAGAGTAACTTTTATATACTTAACTGTATATACTCAGTTTTTTTGAGACTCTGAAGCCCAGTTTGGCTTTGAACTTATATCCTTCTCCTGCTGTAGCCTCCTGAATTCTGCAATCACAGAGGAGACCACTATGCCCAGCATAATACCTATACATGTTTCTAGCTTAAAACTTTTTAAAAATTTTTATCTCTTCCCAAGCTTTCTAGTTAAGAGACTTATTTAAAGAAAATTTGTTTTGTTAGATCCTTCTTTTAAACAAAGATTTATATTGGAAATAGTATTTTAATATAATCATTTTTTCATTTAGGATATTTTTGATAATCAAATGCACATTAAATTAGACTTATTTGAATATTAGTTTAAACATTGACTTTCTTTTATAAATTTAAAAAACAGACTTTTGTGCCATCTGCTGACCATTATGTAAAACTGCAAGGGTTTTGTTCTGTGAACTCAGTGGTCTTTGTTAACAAAACTTTAAAGCAAATGTAGTCATACCACAATTTTGTATCCATTCTTCAGCTGAGGGGCATCTGGCTTCTTTCCAGCTTCTGGCTATTAAAAATAAAGCTGCTCCTAACATGGTTGAGCAAATGACCTTAATGTGTACTTGAGAATATATCTTTTGGATATATGCTTAGGAGCGGTATAGCTGGATCTCCTAATTGTCTGAGAAAGCACCTGATTGCTTTCCAGAGTGGTTGTACCAGTTTAGATTCCCACCAGCAGTGGAAGAGGGTTCCCCTTTTTCCACAACTTCCCTAGCATGTGTTGTCACTTGAAATTTTGATACTAGCCATTCTAATGGGTGTAAGATGAAATTTCAGGGTCTTTTTGATTTGCATTTCCCTGATGACTAAGGAAATTGAGAATTTCTTTAAGTGTTTTTCAGTCATTCGATATTCCTCTATTGAGAATTCTCTGTATAGCTCTGTACCCCATTTTTAAATTGGATTACTTGATTTATTGCTGTTTAACTTCTTGAGTTCTTCATATATTCTGGATATTAGCCCTCTGTGAGATATAGGGTTGGTGAAATTTGCAGATAAATGGTGGGAACTGGAAAAGATCATCCTGAGTGAGGTAACCCAGAAGCAGAAAGACACATAGGGTTTATACTCACTCATAAGTGGATATTCGATGTATGATATAGGATAAACCTACTGAAAGCTGTACACTTAAAGAAACTAATCAAGAAGGATGACTCTGGCTAAAATGCTCAATACCCATTCAGAAAGGCTAAGAGGATGGACATCAGAAAAAGGAGAAAACAGGGAACAGGACAGGAAACTGCCACAGAGGGCCTCTGAAAGGCTCTATCCTGCAGGGTATCAAAGCAGATGCTCAGACTTATGGTCAGGAAATCTTACGAAAGAAGGGGGAGATAGTAAGACCTGCAGAGGACAGGAACTCCACAAGGAAAGAACAGAACCAAAAAATCTGGGCCCAGGGTTCTTTTCTGAGACTGATACTCCAACCAAGGACCATGCATGGAGATAACCTAGAACCCCTGCACAGAGTTAGCCCATGGGAGTTCAATGTCCAAGTGGTTTCTATAATAATGGGAAAATAGAATAAGTTCTCTGACATGAACTTATTTACCTGCTCTTTGATCACCTCACCCTGAGGTGGGAACAGCCTTACAGGCCACACAGGAAGCCAATGCAGCCACTCCTGATGAGACCTGATAGACTAGGATCAGAAGGAAGAAGAGGAAGACCTCCCCTATCAGTGGACTTGGTGAGGGACATGCATAGAGAAGGGAGAGGGAGGATAGGATTGGGAGGGGAAGAGGGGTAGCTACAGGGGAGATACAAAGAGAATAAAGTGTAATTACTTTAAAAATGTTGTCATTTCACTGTTAGGTGAGCAGTGGTCTTAGATGTTGATGAGCCTCTTACACTTTTGGTAAATGTTAGCTGGCGCCTTGTTGGCTTATTAGGCTTTAGAGGAGAAGTTAAAAATGACATTTTTTAATTGTTACAATTTATTACTATTGATTTGTATGTATGGGTGTGGGTGATGTGAAAATATCTGGGAGGGGCACATTCATGTGTGTCAAGGTGCATCTATGGAGGTCAAAGGACCCATTGTGGCTCCTGAGGCTTGAACTAGGTTAGCAGACTTGAGGATCAAGTGTCTTTACCAGCAGAAACATCTCAACTTACCTCAGGAAGAGTCACGGAGCTACATACTCCCTATCATCTCATTGCTCTGTTTATGAGCAGGAGGTCTCAAATAATCTGTTACTGCTTCGTCATAATAGTGAGGTGGAGGTTATCACACCTCACTGCTGGCAGAAATCTGGGACTGAAACAGTCTGTCTTTCTTATTACTGAGGATATTTTGGGATAATTACCAAATGGCAAGAGAGAAAGGAAATAGTTGTAATTAAGAAACTAAGTAGGGTGGTAGGACAAGATGGTGGCACCAGGAGGACGCTGCTTCTGAGCTGCAGAACAACATTTTCCATACAATGACCAAGGGACTGAACTATGGGCCCTAAAACAACAGCGATCCTGTTTCCCGGGAACAACTGAAGCAACAACACACACTCTCAAACCACTGGTCCCCACTGATCTTCCTGAGGAATTCTACAGACATCAGAGTAAGATGGCTCCAGTCCAAAGGTCAGACTTGAGGAAGAAACAGTAAAGATTATATATAAGCAATGACAAAAGGTCAACATAAGAACTCACCCAACAAAAATCAGGATACCATGGTACCACCAGAAACACCGAAAATTAATGGATATTTTAATTCAGCAGAAACTCAGGAAAATGAATTTAAAGCTATGATTATCCAGTTAATTCAGCAACAAAAAGAGGAAACAAACAGAGCTTTCAAAGAAATTCAAAAGAATATAATGGCCCACGTAGAAGAACAATTAGAAACATATAGAGAGGAAACAAATACAAAAATAGGAGCCACATTCAATCAGATGAAGAAAATGGTGCAAAGCATGAAAACAGAATTGGAATCTATAAAGAAAACACAAACAGAAAAACCTGGAACTGGAGGACTTAGAGAAAAGATCGGGAACCACAAAGGTAAGCATCACCAATAGAATACAAGAGATGGAAGAGAGAATCTCGGAAGGTGAAGATACACTTGCTGAAATTGATTCCTCACTCAAAGAAAAACTAAAATCAGAACAGTACCAAACACAAAACATTCATGAAATCAAGGATGACATGAAAAGACAAAACCTAAGAATAATAGGAATAGATGAGAAAGAAGACTCCAGGCTCCAAGGACCAGAAAATCTTTTTAAGAAAATCATAGAAGAAAATTTTCCCAAATTAAAAAAGAAATCTCCATAAACATACAAGAAGCCTACAGAACACCAAATAGACTAGACCAGAAAAGAAATACCTCTCGTCACATCATAGTCAAAACACTAAACCTACAAAACAAAGAAAAAATATTAAAGGCAGCAAGGGAAAAAGGTCAAGTAACATATGAAGGGAGACCTATCAGAATCACACCAGACTTCTCATCAGAAACTATGAAAGCCAGAAGGGCTTGGGTAGAGGCCATGCAGTCTTTAAGGGATCACAGATGCCAACCAAGACTACTATACCCAACAACGCTTTCAATCAACATATATGGAGAAAACAAAATTTTCCATGACAAAACAAAATTTAAGCAATATCTCCTCAACAACCCAGCCCTACAGAAGATACTAGAAGGAAAACTCCAATCCAACGAAAATCACTACACCAAAGAAAATATAGGATACAGTTGTATGTGGCCAAGAGAGGGATAAACCAAGGGTCAAATATGTGGGTCAAAGAAAGGAAGGGGATTATAATTGAGAATCCCTAATCTGGAAATCCCATGTGTTTCCAAACTTGAAACACTACACCATGGAACAACACTTTGGTGGACATTCCACACTTTATACCTCATACAATGGTTGCAGCACAGGTATACCGAGAGTACAGTAGAAAAATCACCCCAAGTTTATGTATATAAAATGTATGTAGAAGATAAAATTAACCATTAGTCTTTATGTACCATCCCTGCTTGAAATATTCTTTATCTCTATACACTTATTTAAAAATGTAAAACCATAAATATTATTGACCCCAAGCATTTAGATAAAGGATGACCTGTTTCTATGAGAGATAAGTCAAATAATGTTTGCTGTACTGCTTACAACATGATTTATTCAGTCAAAATGGGTAGCCAGACTAACTTTTGCCCCACTGGCACTTGAATCTCTCAGCCTCTGGTACACTTTATGTGGTGACTGGGGCGAGGGACAGCAGATGTTTTGTCTAAGACAGGTGTGAACTCTGGAGTCTGGGTGAAAGGACTTGAGAAAGTCACACACTAAGGAGAGTCGTCTGTGTGCACAGCAGAGCATGTTACTTGCTCATGATGAGTTAGTCACTGGAGCTTTGTTGAGTTTCCATACTCCTCTTTCCCATCTCCCCTCCTTTTCCCTCCTCCCTCCTCTTTCCTTCTTTTTTTTTTTTTTTTTCATGCTCCACAACCCAATTCTTTAAGGCAGTAGATCATCTTCTCATCATGGAGAGATTTGGGCTCTGGGAGCAGTATGGAAGTTATTTGTCATGTTAGATCATAGAGATTGCAAATACAGGCCTGAGATCACACATTATTGCAACCATTATCATTTTTTTCAGCTGTATATCTGCTTTCTAAATCTTCAAATATAATCTATAAATAATTTTAAACATTAATTCACTCTTGTGGGTTTTTTTGTTTTTTTTTTTTGTTTTTTTGTCTTAGCCTTGCATACCCAGACACACACACTCACTAGGTTTTAACTTTTCTTGTTGTTTTCACAGCTAGTTGTTTCTAGTAAAATTCAGTTTTTCTTTGTCTTTTATTGTCTTTGAAGACAACACCCGAGAGCTATGATCATGTATGATGGTGGTGCCAATGTTGCTATTTCTAAATATATATCTAAACATGTCCCAGTATTCAGATAAGAGCCTTCTCTTTTGCAGAGTCTTACCAGAACCATTGCTTTGATGTGTATCCTTCCTTTTTGCTGTATCTGTCTCATTATGTTACTTTTTTTCTATTCTTTCTCCTTGACTATAGGATTGTTTTATGTAAGTCAAACTGGGGCAGTCTGACTTTATTTTTATACTGATTTCTGTGGTAAAATCATCTTAAGAAGTAGCTCTGTCTTATGCAAGCAACAATATCTGTATTTTTATCTTACTTCAGAATAAATAATATGTTCATAATGGCTAATTCCATATGATTTTAACAATTTATTAATTAAGTTCTTATTTTTAGTAATATGATTTCTGACCCTGTCATTCCTGGGTGTATAATCTCACTCTCCTTATGTGACTGATTCCTTGGAGTCTTCCCTGATCCTAGTGACAGAGTAGCTGTTGCCTGTGTTGTAGGAATGATTTCCATGCTCAAAATACCTCAATTGTTTTCTGGTTTGCATAAGAAAAGACCTGGAAGGGTCAGGAGCTCCACAAGGAGAGAAACAGAACCAAGAGTTCTGGGCCCACAGGTTTTTTCTGAGACTGATACTCCCACCAAGGACTATGCATGAAGATAACCTAGAATCCCTGCCTGGATGTAGCCCATGGCAGCTCAGTATCCAAGTGGGTTCCCTAGTAATGGGAACAGGGACTATCTCTGACATGAACTCAGTGGCTGGCCCTTTGATCACCTCCCTCTGAAGGGGGAGTAGCCTTACCAGGGCACAGAGGAAGAAAATGCAACCAGTCCTGATGAGACCTGATAGGCTAGGGTCAAATGGAAGGGGAAGAGAATGTCCCCTATCAGTAGACTTGGAGAAGGACATAGAAGGGGATGAGGGAGGGAGGGTGGGATTCAGAGGGAATGAGAGAGGGGGCTATAGTTGGGATACAAAGTGAATAAACTGTAATTAATATAAAAATAAAAATTAAAAAAGAGACTAAATGAGGCATTTAAAAAAAATAAATGTGCATTCACGGGAAAATGACATTGATGGTTAAAGGCTAAAATGCTGCTGGATTAACAGCAGGTCTTATCTTTCCAGCTAAGCTTTAAACACTCAGCTAGTCCTGTTGAGTCAACATAACTTTATAAAGTTCCTGGGAAATTTCCTCAGACTGCATGTTTTGATAATTATATATGATTTATTTCTGCATGACTGAAAGTTAAAAGTTGTTACTTGTAGAGAATTTGTCTGTGAATTTTCTTTCTTGTGTTTTCCCTGGTAGACTTCCTTTTGAGAGTGATCGTTTTGTCTGTCTGTATTTCTTTTCTGAAAACTTTTATGAGTTAGAATAGGGCCGGGGCTAGTTTTACCTTTTGCTGCTTTCCTCACAAAAGTTTCAAATAATGATTTTATATAGTTTTTAAATACAAATAAAAATGGAGCTTAGGGGAAGTTCATAATAAAATGTTAAAGCATTCCTTGTATTACGTCATTTCAAATGAACGAGTTTATTCATAAGCATAGATTTTTATGAATGTCTGTTTTCATACTGACTTTTGTATTGCAGTCCCCACATCACTTGCTTTCATGTCACATGTTGCATACCTATTTGACATTTGCTGGAATATAGCTCAACATTAAAATACTAGAGAGTGAATATGCCCCCTGTGACAGGAGGGCCATGGATTTCTGGTGTGGTACATCATAACTAGGGAAGTTCCCATGTAAAATAATTCATTTTTATTATTTTTGTATGCATTTCTGTTGGTTTCTCTGTATGTATACCATATGCATGAAGGTACTGGAGGCCAGAACAGTGTATCAAGTCCCTTAGAACTGGATATAGAGGCAGCTATAGGCTGCCATGTGGGTGCTGGGGACTAGACCTGGGTTCTCTCCAAGAGGAGTAAGCTGTTTTTACTACCAAATCATGTCTCTAGTTTCTATGATAACATTTCCCATTGTTGTAGTTCATGCTACTGATGACTCACAGAGATGGCATTTGAGGCCACAGAATTTATATTGTCAATTGCATCTGCAGGAAGAGGTATTTTTGGTGTATGTAATAAGTTTGTTTTATATAAAGTCAATAATGCTTACGGTAGTTGAAGCCTATAGACAACAGGCTTTTGTGTTTTCAATAATATTTGCTTAAGAAAGATTAGGTGATAATTGAGAAAAGAGGCCCATCTCAGTGTAAAGGCAATGTCCACAAAGGCCTGACAACCTGAATTCAGTTCCTAGAACACATAGTAGAACGAGGGAATAAACTCCCCAATGTTCTCTGGCTTCCAAATATGCTTTGGCATGTGCATATCAGCATCTACCCCCTCACACACAATGAAAAGTAATTGAGAAAGATTGTTCTCTCATTTCAAAGTGTATGAAAATGAAATATGTACATTTTATTAAAGCATTAAAAGGTTATATTTACAATTATAATAATAAAGTAAGGAGGAATGAAATTGCTATGTCAGTCTTAGAAGACATCTTTTGTGTATCATAAAAGTGATGTGATGAGACCCTGTGTAACCAATTTACCCAATATTATATTATCTATATGTCTCAGGTGTCTAATCACAATTTCTTGATAAATTACTTTTTGTAATTTGAGTGACTTCTGATAAGCTTCAGATAAGGTCTGGTACAGTGTGATGTGTTTATTTATGTTTGAAATATTGATGTGCTCAAAGCAAAACTACCTACTTGGAAATCCATTCTATACTAGATGCTAGTATTTCTTATCTAATGGCTGACTAAGCAAGCAGACACAGTCTTGGCTGTTCAAAGGATGAAGGTCAAACAATGAACAGTGATGCACGTCAGGCAGCTTGGAGATACAAACAGCAGCCAGGCCCAACATAGCTTTTCTCAATATGATATTCCCATGCATGCACGGGAACTACATGCATTTTGTCTTTCTGCCACTTATTCCTTCCAGTAGGAAACAAGACTTAATGTAAAATAAAATTTAATTATATATATATATATTTTATTATATATATATATTATTTATGTTAAAGAAAGATTTAATTGGGGCTTGCTTACAGTTTCAAAGAATGAGTCTGTTGGCAGAGAGTATGGCACCAGGAGGGTAGGTGTGGCACTGGACCAGCAGCTGAGAGCTTACATTCTGATCTGCAAGTTGGAGTCAGGGGAGAGAGGGGGCCAGATGACTGACTTGACCTGGCATAGGCTTTGGAAATCTCAAAGCCCATCCCTAGTGACTCACCCCCTCCAGCAAGACCACACTTAGTCCTTCTCAAACAGCACCATCAAGTCCTGATCAAGCAGTCAAATCTAGGAGTGAGTGGGGTTCATGCTCATTCAGATCCCCAAAGGTGGGCCTCTGATGGGGCCCCCAACCACACAACAACCAAGGACCTTATTACATTTATTATGCATAGCATAAGAGGTCAAAACCTTGTATTTTTAAATCTACCCAAGGACAGGATTTCCCTGATTCCTCTTAACGAAGCAACATGAATATCCTATGTACTCCCCATTTGCCCTTCATCATTTGCATTAAGCATTTAAAGGCAGAAGCTTTTCTGAAAACATTTTCACACCTGTCTTCTAAATACTTGTTAAGAAGTTCTTTAAAGAGTTACTTTTCAGTTTGAATGCTGATTCAAACCAAAAAAAAAGGCCAAGAAATATTTTGATACATTATATATGTCAATGATAGTGTTTTGGCAGCAATTATAATGTCCTCATTTAGCAAAACTGATCAGTTCTTCTCTAGGGTCCATGATCCCCTTAGCCATGTGATTTACAGAATCAGCCATGAGTTTCCCCCCCTATTTAGCAGTCCTCAAATCCTATCAGAGAGTGACTAATTCCTCCTATAGCATCCATGTTGCTTTGAGCCAGTGAGCACATGTTGCTTGGCTCACCAGTATTATAGCATCTCAGGTCTACCACTGGCAAAAAACATTGTCTACTCTCTCTGCACTCCCGATGGCATGCATTGTATGTTCTGGCAGCCAGCAGGGCGGAAGCTTTCAGATCAGTTCCAGTTTGATTTCTTTTTGTCCTGCAACCGAAGTGTGCGGTGTCTTTGGCAATGGGTCTTACTGTCTGGTTTTGGTAGGCAACCAATAACAATGGCAGTAGCCTGGGTACCATGAAAATGTCATCCAGGTGCAATGGAGTTTCATTCAGCTGTAAGGAAAAGTGGAATCATGATATTTGCAGGACAGTGGATGAAGTTGAACAATATTATGCTAAGTGTGAGCTCACTGGGGTTCCAGCCCCAGCACCACAAGACAAAGCAATCAGAAATATAAAAATTGAGTGATGCCTTTTATCAAACCAGAACAGGAGCCAACTGTGATATATCATGAAAGTCTGTGGCGAAAAGCCATACCAGAGCTGTAGGTTTGAATGCATTGGCTGTTTTAAGGCTGACTGTATCAGTGATATTCTCTGTAGTGGGAACATGCCAGCAGCTCTCTTCTCATTCCGTGGATGCTGAGAATCCTGTATCCTGTATTGTCTTTAAGCTAGACTCAGATCTGGATTGAGTCAAGAAGACTTGGTTGCTTATTCTGGTTTTGCTTCATTAGCTGGTGACATTTGCAAGGTACCTTTCTTTGTGCTATAAAAATGCCTGCCCCGTTCCTACTTAATTATAGAATTCTAACAACAAAAAGAGACCCTTTCTGAGAAATTCTTTGAGCATCAAAGTTAGCGGGCTAAAGCAGCCACCTTTCCATCCTCTCCTCCACCTTCTTGGTCACTGGCATCCAGGTGCACCAACATTAATATCGTCATAACAGTTCGGTGTTTCTGATTTGTTCATTGTTGCTGCTCTCAAGACTGATGACCTTTAACTCTTTGTTTTAGCTCATAGTCTTTCCCACTCATCCAACTAGTGTGTAGCTCTTTTCTCTATACCCCTGGGTGACTGAGTTTCTTTTGTCAACAGCCTGATTATCTCTAAGCATTCTGAGTCAGACACCATGCATAAGAATTTACTCCAACTGGTCTTTTATGAGTGCAGATCTTAGTGCCCAGCACCCACAGTCTAGTCTGTTTCTGGTAAGCTTCATAGAGCATCCATTGAGCCACATGCTACTAAACATGGCTGTTATTAATCATAAAAAGTACCAGAATTTAGACTGGCCAGATCTTAAGTGATGATCTTCTCTTTCCCAACCTGGCACTCTTTTTAGTAGACTAAATATTCATGGTAGCCTTAAAATTTTTTGATTCATAGGAAGATTTTGATACAAATTTGTGGATTATTTTTCCATTTCTTAAATCTTGAATTTTTGGCACACTATTGTAATATACATCAAATTTAATTCTTTGTCTTGAAACCCTGTATTTTGCTTTACTGGGTCCCAGTAAAGATTAAATTCTATTGACTTGTCTTTGTTTTAACTTTTCCCAGGCTGCTAAATTGGCCATCGCAGTGCAAGCCTCGGGGTCCCAATGGGGGACTCAGGATCAAGACGATGCACTCTGGTCTCCCGGTTGCCAATATTCAGGAAAAGTATTAGCAGAAGACTTGATTCTCTCCCTTCTTCACCCTCTTCCAGTAACACAGCTGGTGTCCATAGCTCCTCCCCTTCCAGCACTAACTCCAGCTCAGGAAGCACGGGGAAACGCAGGAGTATATTCCGTGCGCCCTCCATCAGCTTCCACCACAAGAAGGGGAGTGACCCTAAGCCAGAACCCACTGATCAGAACCTTAGTATTTCCAATGGTGCTCAACCCACTCACAGCAATATGCAGAAACTAAGTTTGGAGGAACAAGTCAAAACTAGGGGAAGACATTCTGTGGGTTTTAGTAGCTCACGAAGTAAGAAGATAACACGATCTTTGACGGAAGATTTTGAAAGGGAAAAGGAGCCTTCAAGTAATAAGAATGTCTTTATAAATTGTCTAAGTTCTGGCAGAAGTGAAGGGGACGATTCTGGATTCACAGAAGAACAAACTCGCCGTTCTCTTAAACAGTCAACAAAGAAGCTACTCCCCAAATCATTTTCATCTCACTCTAAATTTTCTAAATCAGTTCCACAGAGTCAATGCACATCATTGGTACAGCAGCCTGAATTCTCCCTGGCTATTGCACAGTGCCAAGAGCGGGAAACTGCCTTGGGTAGACCTTCCCCTCCTTGCTCTGTGGATGTAACAGAGCGCGCAGGAAGTTCCTTACAGTCGCCTCTGCTTTCCGCTGACCTGACCACAGCTCAGACCCCTTCAGAATTTTTGGCCTTGACTGAAGATTCTTTGTCTGAGGCAGATGCCCTTCCTAAAAGCGGAAGCACGGCATCACACTGCGACAACTTTGGCCACAATGATGCTACCTCACAGCCCGCTCCCAATCCCACCGCTGTCACAAAGACTACGATGGAAGCTGTGGGCACTGCGCTCTATACTGTGATGTCTCCGGGGAGGTACAGGCTAGAAGGTCGGGGTAGCACTGAACTGCATTCTTTGCCGGAGACCTCTCCTGCTAACCAGAGGGAAGTGTTACTGCAAGGCATTGAGTCCCCTGTCAGGAATGGGAGTGACCCAGAGACACACTCACCAGCTGTTCATCATAGAGAAGAGAACCCCTTGGCACAGAGTGGAGAACCAATGCTGAAGACCAGCTCGCCCAGGACACTGGGTTCCTATGACCAGCACAAGCTGGCTGAACGCATTAAAGGGGCCCACCCTGTTTCTGATTCAAGGGTAATTCCTTCTTCTGGGGAGCATCATGTTTTTAACAAATCATCTTATGGATATGAACCAAGTGCTGCCAAAGGTATGCAGATTTTTCTCGTGAAAAAATGTGTAAATTATTTTACATTACTAGTTGATCAATTATTTTTATTTTAGATTTTGAGTGGAAGCCATGCTTTCTTTGTATTCAGAATTTCTGTTGTTTGTTTTGATTGATTTTAAACTTGTTGTAGCTATAATGAAAATGTAAGTCTCTGAGACTCATTTTTATTAGCTGTATTATTTCTGTTATTTTGACTTGAGAAAAAGGTGGAAGGAAAGAAACTCTACTTGGTACTTTCTAGTTAATGAAATGGAGACATGCCAGTCAAAATCTTCCTGAAGGAAATGTGCATAGTTTCAGTCCTGCTTCCTGTGTTAATAAGGCTCTATTAACTAAATCTATGTTTCAATATAAATAAATTCTATCTGTCAATACAAAAGGTTTGCAGGCTATGAGTCCTTGTAGTCAGAAAACCTGCCAAGTTCAAAACCCACCTCAACATTATCTAGCTATGTAGTTTTAAATGCCTTCATTTTGTCTGTAATGTGACTGTGTAGGGGTATGTTTATGTGTGTGCATATGATTTTGTGTGAGTGTCTGTGAGTGTGCACACATGTGTACATGGAAATTATTTTACTTTGTTTCCAAAAAGTATTCAAGGGAACAATTGGATGTGCCTCCAATCACTTGGCTATTTTATGTGCTGTATTTCATTAGTTTTCTGTCTGTATTAACACTTCTGCTAGCAGTAATTGTCTCTATGCTGAAAGTGATGCTATGTATCCAGAGATAATGTGCGCTCTTTATAAGCATTAGTTAAAAATGACTTCACCTGTTCTTTAATTGTAAACTCTTTCTTAAGCAAGAGGACTGGGGGGGGGGCAGGGAAGATACACTCCCACAGTCGCAGAAGCTAATTGCTGATGTGCTGGAGCTCAGGTCGTTTCCTTGTGTTTCAGCTTTTGCAGATCTGGAAACACGCCACTGAGGAGCATAGCCAGGTGGTGCTTATCTGGACACCAAGTTTAGACTGGTAGCTCTGCTGTATTATATAAATGATCCAAATTATCAAATACAATTAAAATAAATAAAATGACATGTTATCCTATCAAAAACCGTAAGATGTTTGTTGAACTGGTCCCTTCAGAACACAACAGGTTTGTAGTCTAAATGGATGGATTTGTTTTAAACATATCTGATAGAGGACTATACATTTTTTGTTTGGTAATGTTTGAGACAAAGTGTCACTCGGTAGCCCAGGCTGACCCTAACTCCCCATGAGGACCATGCTGGCCTTGAACTAACAGCAATCCTCTTGCCTCAGATGCTGAGTGATGAAATGACAAATGTGATACACAGATTTGCTTATGTGACTGCCCTGAGACTTCAGAAAGGATTAAATAAATTATTACTACTAACTCAGAAACTTTCATGAGGTAGAGAACTTTTGAATAATTTTACATTATCTTAAAATGGTACACTGATTAAAAATTCCACTTAAGTATTGATATTCATTTGTCTTTATTTGTCTTGGAAAAGTTCTCGCCAGTAGCCTCAGTCCATATCGAGAAGGAAGATGCATAGAGCGGCGGCTGCGGTCCTCATCTGAAGGAACAGCAGGGAGTGGCCCAGTGGTCCTAAAGCCGAAGGATGGGCATGTGGAAGCCAGCAGCTTGAGAAAGCACAGAGCAGGGTCCTCGTCCTCCAAGATGAACAGTCTGGTGAGTCTGTCCATCCACGTCTCTTGCAGAAGGAACACAGAGTGAATGGAAAATTGGCTTCCATATTCGCTGTTGCCAATCAGAGATGCTAAGTTTTCACTGGAGAGTTTCATGGGGCTGGACAGATAAAGCTTGACAGACTACAACCCTCCTTTGCTTTGGGGAAACTTGTCTCATTTCTGTTTTAAAGCAAGAGCCTAGGACAGAAATGGTGACCATGCGGACACAGTAGAAGTCATCTCCACTCCATGACACACTTGCAAGTGTCACACCTGCAAGTGTTGAACATGTTTGTGTGTGTGTGTGTGTGTGTGATATGTATATTTGGAATGAGCTTTCACATGAGGGATGCATATCAGCTCCCTCACAACACAAAATGGAGCTACAAGTGGGGAGGAAGAAGAGTTGTAGTAAGTTTAAAAAATGGCTGTTGGGCTATACTTGTTTATTGTTAGCCCTAAGTATTACAGTGGTATTGTGTAACCCATTATCAAAGATAATGAGACATGGACACCAGTTAGATTTACAATTGCCCTATTTACCTTGGGCCAGGCAGATTTTTTTTTCCTTCCAATGTCTCAACATCCTCACCATCCATTTCCCAGCCCCCATCCAATGCCATTCACCACAATCCTCCTCATCTGGTCTCCTCATCCATACATAATCCCATGGTACTTGCTTTTAATCTTCATCTGGGCCTTTCCATATCATAATTGGAGTTCTTTATTTTGGCCCATGTTGTTTCTTCTCCATAGTAACCCATCCTGGTGTCTTTCTTCCTTCCCTCAACCCATCTGTCTGTCTTCAGTGATTCTCTCTGAAGCCCGGAAACTTTAGCTACTCCTATCCCATTCTGCCCTGCCCAGGTATAGGCCATTTAATGAATCAATCAGGTATAATGTTTTAGGAAGGTTAAAAAAAACAAGGATGACTGTAACCATATCTTGAGTGTCAGTAATTAGCACTAGACCCACCTCCAACAAAGAGTGGACTTTATATTATGTGGGGCTCAGGAGGTCTCCAGTCTTACAAACTTTCAGGTAAGTTTATAATTTTAGAGTCCACTCTGCTCACTACTGTGGAATTGCATCTTTTGTAGAGTGATGTACTTAATTCCTGTTATTTAACAGTGCTACCTTAACATTAGCTATCCACTAATTATACACCTCTCTATTTACATACCTACGGATATAGGTTAAATGCTGAAAATAACCCTTGGCAATGACTCCTTAATGATACCTTAGCTTCCAATGAAAACAGTGTCATCCATAGCAGACTTTGTGTTGTAAGAAGCCTTAGATCCTATGGTAAACAGGCTTGTAGGGAAACCTTTGTGCTTGGCAATAGAAGGTGTGCTCACTGCTCATTGAGGAACATTTCCTCACTGAGAAAATCAGAAACCACAGAATGGCAATGTTGACAGGTCTCCTCAGGTACCATTGATCCAGAACTGATAACATATGTTCTTGTTTGAGTGCGTGCCCCTGTGCACATACACAAACAGGAAGCTAAGTAAGTACACGTAGGGTGGTAACACATCTCACCTTTTTCTTTCGGATATTATGTAAAGCAAAGGACACTGTCATCCGAACGAAATGACAGTCAACAGATCGGGAAAGGATCATTACCAATCCTACTTCCGACAGAGGGCTAATATTCAGTATATATAAAGAATTCAAGAAGTTAAAAAGCAAGAAACCAAGTAATCCAATTAAAAAATGGGGTATGGAGCTAAAAAGAGAACTGACTGTAGAGGATTATAGAATGGCAGAAAAACACTTAAAGAAATG
>CM053763.1:68332871-68348988 GCA_028658305.1 Pachyuromys duprasi | reverse complement strand
GGGGTCATTGTAGCGATGTATCAGAGCAGATATTAAGACTTGCGATCAAGCCTTTGGCAGAGGGCGAGAAGTGATGATAGAAATGGGGGAGGTTGTTGAGACTTGGGGAGAACAAGAGCTCCACAAAGACCAAACTGAGCAGGGCACAGGGGTCTTGTATGAGACAGTTTCTACGATCAAGGACCATGTGTGGTTGTGTCCTGGAACCCTCACTCAGATGGGGCCCATGATAGCTCGGTGTCAGACTGAAGACACCAGTGAGGGAAACGGGGACTGTTTCAGTCATGAACTTGATGGCTGACTCTTTGACCCTCCCCCATACAAGCTGGGGAGTGACAGACTGGTTAGATCCCAGGGGAGGACATTGCATCCAGCCCTGAGGAGACAGGATGAGCTGGGGTTGGATGGAAGGGGAGGAGGTCCTCCCCTGTTGGTGAACTTGGAGGGGGCAGGAAAGAGGGAGATGAGGGAGGGAGAGGGAGAGTGGGAGGGAATGAAGGAGGGGGGGGCTACGCCTGGGATGCAAAGTACCTAACCTGTGATTGATATAAAAATAAATAAATAAAAAAATACAGCATGCCACCACAACTGCCAAACCCACACACCTACAGATATTTGATTTTTGACAAAAATACAGCATGCCATTTTGCAGCTGCACTTAAAACAAGATAACTCACTTTTAAACCAGGGGTTCTCAGCCTTTCTAATTCTGTGACCCTTTAATACAGTTCCTCATGTTGTACTGACCTCCAACCATAAAATTAACTTCGCTGCTACTATATAACTGCATTTTAGCTACTGTTATGAATCATAACGTAAATATCTGTGTTTTCTCATGGTCTTAGGGGAGCCATGTGCAAAGGTCATTTGACTCCCCTGGCCTCCCAACCCTCAGGGGTTGTGACCCACAGGTTAAGAACCCCTGTTATAAATAACTGTGGATTGAAGATCATTGTTAGAAAATATTTTTCTTCGAGAAAATTGTACTCTTTATGCAGCAGTAGTTATGTAAATAAGTTTTTCAATCCAGCCTGCTGAAGAGTTGGCCTTTGAAACATTTTATATCACCAATTTTTTCTTCTCATAACTACTCTAAATAATTTTTCCCATAACATCAGTGAACCACCCATGTGACAGATATGGACATTTATTTATTTATTTATTATTATTATTTTAATTATTTAAAATTACACTGTATTCACTTTGTATCCCCTCTGTAGTTCCCTCCCTCATCCCCTTCCAATGCCTACCTTCTTCCCCCTTCTGCATGCATGATCCTCCCCAAGTCTACTGATAGGAGAGGTCTTCTTTTCCTTCCTTCTGATCCTAGTCTATTAGGTCTCCTCAGGAGTGGCTGCATTTTCTTCCTCTGTGGCATGGTAAGGCTGCTTCCCCCTCAGGGGGAGGCGATCAAAGAGCAGGCAAATCACTTCATGTCAGAGACAATCCCTTTTACTATGGAACCCACATGGACATTGAACTGCAATGGTCAGGGGTCCTAGGTTATCTCTATGCATGTTACTTGGTTGGAGTATCAGTCTCAGAAAAGACCCCTGTGCTCAGATTGTTTGGTTCTGTTGCTGTTCTTGTGGAGTTCCTGTCCTCTCTAGATCTTACTATTTCCCACTTCTTTCATAAGACTCCCTTCACTCTGCCCAAAGGTTGGCCATAAGTCTCAGCATCTGCTCTGATAGTCTTCAGGGTAGAGCTTTTCAGAGGCCCTCTGTGTCAGGCTCCTAACTTGTTCCCTGTTTTCTGCTTCTTCTGATGTCCATCCACTTCACCTTTTGGGATGGGGATTGAGCATTTTATCCAGAGTCTTCCCTCTTGATTAGTTTCTTTAGGTGTACAGATTTCAGTAGGTTCATCCTATATTATATGTCTATATGAGTGAGTATATACCATGTGTGTCTTTCTGCTTCAGTGATAGCTCACTCAGGATGATCTTTTCCAGTTCCCACCATTTACCTGCAACTTTTATGATATCCTTGTTTGTTATTGCTGAGTAATATTCCATTGTGTAGATGTACCACAATTTCTGTATCCATTCTTCAGCTGAGGGACATCTGGGCTGTTTCTAGCTTCTGGCTATTACAAATAAAGCTGCTAAAAATATAGTTGAGCAAATGTCCTTATTGTGTACTTGAGCCTCTTTTGGATATATGGCTAGGAGTGGTATAGTTAGATGTTGAGGAAGTGCTATTCCTAGTTGTCTGAGTAAGTGCCACATTGATTTCCAGAGTGGTTGTACAAGTTTACATTCCCACCAGCAATGGAGGAGGGTTCCACTTTCTCGACAACCCCTCCAGCATGTGTTGTCACTTGAGTTTTTGATCGTGGCCATTCTGATGGGTGTAAGGTGAAATCTCAGCATTTGCATTCCCCTGATGACTAATGATGTTGAACATTTCTTTAAGTATTTCTCTGCCATTCGATATTCCTCTATTGAGAATTCTCTTTTTAGCTCTGTTCCCAATTTTTTAATTGGATTACTTGATTTGTTGCTTTTTAACTTCTTGAGTTCTTTATATGTACCGGATATTAGTCCTCTGTCAGACATAGAGCTGGCGAAGATCCTTTCCTAGTCTGTAGGCTGTCATTTTGTTCTGACGACAGTGTCCTTTGCTTTACAGAAGCTTTTCAGTTTCATGAGGTCTCATTTATTGATTGTTGCTCTTAGAGCCTGTGCTGTTGGTGTTCTGTTCAGGAAGTTGTCTCCTTTGCCAATGAGTTCAAGGCTCTTTCCCACTTTTTCTTCTAAGCGGTTTAGTGTGTCTGGTTTTATGTTGAGGTCTTTGATCCACTTGGACTTGAGTTTTTTGCAGGGTGATAAGTATGGATCTATTTGCATTTTTTTACATGTAGATACCCAGTTAGAGTAGCACCATTTGTTGAAGATGCTGTCTTTTTTCCATTGAATGGTTTTGGCATCTTTGTCAAAAATCAGGTGTCCATAAGTGTGTGGATTTATTTTAGGGTCTTCTATTTGATTCCATTGATCCACCAGTCTGTTTCTATACCAGTACCATGCAGTTTTTATTACTGTTGCTCTATAGTACAGCTTGAGATCAGGGATGGAGATACCTCCAGAAGATATTTTACTGTAGAGCATTGTTTTAAGAATTCTGGGTTTCTTCTTGTTCCATATGAAGTTGAGAATTTTTCTTTTATAGTCTGTAAAAGAATTGTGTCGGTAATATGATGGGAATTGCATTGAATCTGTAGATTGCTTTTGGTAAGATGGCCATTTTTAATATATTAATCCTGCCAAGCCATGAGTATGGGAGATCTTTTCATCTTCTGTTATCTTCTTCTAATTCTTTCTTCAGAGACTTGAAATTTTTTTCATCCAAGTCTTTGACTTGCTTGGTTAGGGTCACACCAAAGTACTTTATGTCCTTTGTGGCTATTGTGAAGGGTGTTGTTTCCCTAATTTGTTTCTCATCCCTTTTGTCTCTTGTATACAGGAGGGCTACTGATTTTTTTTTTTTTTTAGTTAATTTTGTATCCAGCCACTTTGCCAAAAGTGTTTATCAGCTGTAGGAGTTCCCTCGTAGAACTTTTGGGGTCACTCAGGTATACTATCATATCATCTGCAAATACTTTGACTTCTTCCTTTCCATTTTGTATCCCTTTGATCTCCTTTAATTGTCTTGTTGCTCTAGCAAGGACTTCAAGAACTATGTTGAAGATATGTGGAAAGAGTGCCTTGCCTTGTCCTGATTTCAGTGTTATTGCTTTCAGTTTTTCTCCATTGAGTTTCATATTGGCTATAGGCTTGCTGTATATTGCCTTTACTATGCTCAGGTATGTGCCTTGTATTCCTGATCTCTTCAAGACTTTAAACGTGAATGGATGGTATATTTTCTCAAATGCTTTTCAACATATAAGGAGATGATCATGTGGTTTTTCTCCTTTAGTTTGTTTATGTGGTGAATCACATTGATGGATTTCCATGTATTGAACCACCCCTGCATGCCTGGGATGAAGCCTACTTCGTCACAGTGGATGATATCTTTGATGTGTTCTTGGTTTGCAAGTGTTTTATTGAGTATTTTTGCATCAATGTTCATTAGGGAGATTAGCCTGAAATTCTCTTTCTTTGTTGGGTCTTTGTGAGGTTTGGGTACCAAGGTGACTGTGGCTTCATAGAACGAGTTTGGTAATGTTCCTTTTGTTTCTATATTGTGGAATAGTTTGAAGAATATTGGTGTTAGCTCTTCTTTGAAGGTCTGACACAGTTCTGCGCTGATCTGGCCGTGGGCTTTTTTTGCATTGGAGACTTTTGATGACAGCTTCTATTTCCTTAGGGGATATAAGACTATTTAATTGATTTACCTGATCTTGATTCAGCTTTGGCATGTGGAATCTATGAAGAAAATTGTCCATTTATTTTAGATTTCCAAATTTTGTGGCATATAGGCTTTTGAAATAAGACCTAATTATTGTTTGGATTTCTTGTGTCTGTAGTTATGTCCCCCTTTTAATTTCTGATTTTGTTGATTTGGATAGTGTCTCTCTGCCTTTTAGTTAGTTTGGGTAAGGGTTTTTCTATCTTGTTGATTTTTCTCAAAGAACCAGCTCTTGGTTTCATTGATTCTTTGAATTGTTTTGTTTATAATTCATTGATTTCAACCCTGAGTTTGATTATTTCCAGCCATCTACTCCTCTTTGGTGTGTCTGTTTCTTTTTTTTTTTTTTTCTAGGCCTTTTAGGTGAGCCATTAAGTTGCTTGAATGACATGTTTCGAATTTCCTCTTGAAGGCACTTATTTCTATGGACTTTCCTCTTAGCACTGCTTTTATTGTGTCCCATAAGTTTGGGTATGTTGTGCCTTCATTTTCATTGAATTTTAAGAAGACTTTAATTTCTTTCTTTATTTCTTCCCTGACCCAGCTATCATTTAGTAACAAATTGTTCAGTTTCCATGTGTGTGTAGGCTTTTTGTTATTTCTGTCATTGACATCCAACTTTAGTCCATGGTGACCAGATAGGAAACAAGGGATTATTTCAGTCTTCTTGTATCTGTTCAGTCTTCCTTTATGATCAATCATATGGTCTATTTTGGAGAAGGTTCCATGAGGTGCTGAGAAGAAGTTAAATACTCTTGTGTTTGGGTGTACAGTTCTGTACATGTCGGTAAGTTCCATTTGATTCATGATCTCTGTCAGAATTATTGTATCTTTGTTTAATTTCGGTTTGGTTGACCTGTCCTTTGTTCTGAGTGGTGTGTTGAAGTCTCCCACTATTACTGTGTGGGGATCTATATGTGGTTTAAGTTTTATTAATGTTTCTTTTACAAATGTGGTGACCTTGCATTTGGGAAATAGACATACAGGATTGTGATGTCTTCCTTGTGGATTTTTCCCTTGATGAGTATGAAGTGTCCTCTATCTCTTTTGATTAATTTTGGTTGAAAGTTTATTTCATTAGATATTAGAATAGCTACTCCTGCTTGCTTCTTGGGTCCATTTGCTTGGAAAACTGTTTGCCAGTTCTTTACTCTCAGATTATGGCTATCTTTGTGACATAGGTGTATTTCTTGTATGCAACAGATTGTTGGGTCTTGTTTATGTATCCATTCTGTTAGTCTGTGTCTTTTTATTGGAGAATTGAGTCCATTGGTGTTGAGAGAGATTAATGACCAGTGGCTGTTAGATCCTTTGCTGTTGACTGTGGTAGTGTGTTTGTGTGCTTGGCTACTTTTTGTTTTGCTGTAGTGAGGTTATTTATTTCCTCTGTTTTCTTGAAAGTAGTTAGTTTTCTTGAGTTGCATTTTTCTTTCTAGTATCTTCTGTAACACTGGATTTGTGTGTAGGTATTATTGAAATTTGTTTTTCTCCATCTATGAGGACTGAGAGTTTTGCTGGGTATAATAGCACAGGTTGACTTCTGTGTTCTCTTAGGGTCTGCATGATATCTGTCCAGGCCCTTCTGGCTTTCATAGTCTCTGTTGAGAAGTCAGGTGTGATTCTGATGGGTTTGCCATTATATGTTACTTGGCCTTTTCCCTTGCAGCTTTTGGTATTTTTTCTTTGTTCTGTATACTTACTGTTTTGATTATTATGTGACAGGAGTATTTTCTTTTCTGATCTAATTTATTAGGTGTTCTGAAGGCTTCTTGTATTCTTATAGGTCTCTCCTTTAAGTTGGGGAAACTTTCTTCTATGATTTTGTTGAAAATATTTTCTGGGCCTTGAAGGAGGGAATCTTCTTTTTCCTCTATTCCTATTATTCTAAAGTTTTGTCTTTTTATGTTGTCTTGGATTTCTTAGATGGTTGTATCAGGAATATTTTTAGAGTTATTATTTTCTTTGATGGATACATCAATTTCTTCCATTGTATCTTCCACACCTAAGATTCTTTCTTCCATCTCTTGTAGTCTGTTGGTTATGCTTACCTCTGTAGTTCCTGTTTTCTTTCCTAGGTTCTCCCTCTCCATGATTTCCTCCTTTTGTGTTTTCTTTACTTTTCCAATTCTATCTTCAGCTCTTGAACTGTTTTGTTGATTTCCTTCACCTGTGTATTTTCCTTCAATTCTTTCCCCTGTTTGTTTGAACATTCCTTTGTTTCTTTTATTTCTTTCAGTGATTTAATCATTTTGTCTGTGAAAGCCACAAACTCTTTGGCTGCATCTTCCTGTTTTTCTTTACCGATGGCTATAATCTGTTTTACTATATCTTCCCGTTTATGCATTTTAATCACTTCCTCCATTAACCTCTTCATAAGCATAGATGTAAGGTTATCTTCTTGAATTTCACTTATGTTAGGGTGTCTAGGGCTACTTGCCCCAGGATAACTGGGTTCTGGGGATGCCACATTGCTTTGTGTTTTGTTGGTTGTGCTTTTTCGCTGGCCTCTGTCTGGCTGTCTCAGGTGTTGTCTGTTAATTCCTGGTGCCTGCTGCGTCCTGGGGTGGGAGAATCCACTTGTTGGGGTTCTGAAGGAGATCTCCTCAGCTTTTTGTGTATGGTCAACTGAATGGTGGTGCTTCTCAGGAATGTCACAGTTCACTTCAGGCATATGGACCTGTGTGGTAACTGTGGTGTTCAGGAAGGCTCTCCTCTCATCAAAAGAGATCCTGTTGATGGCTGCCCTGCTGCTGGGTTTCTTGCTCTGCGTTTAGTGACCTGCAGCTGTTGCTCTTAAGGTGTAATTGTTGGATGCATCCCTCTTGAAGAACCAGGGAGTCCCTCAATTTTGTCAGTTTAGCTAGGGATAACTGGTTTAACCTTGGAGCAGTATCTGAGGGCTGCTTTAATGACTCTTGGGCTTTTGTAGGTCTGAGGATGTAGCTGTGTGCCCTAGTGCCCTAGTGGTACTTAATAATGGCAGGTGAGCACAACGCTTATGCCTGCAGTAGAAGGCTAGAGCCTAGAGCCTTTGTGAATCCAGAAAGTCTTTTGGAGTTGGGTGTCCTGAGCATTGTATCTAATGATCCCCCCCTTTGTGGGATTTCCTCCTGAAAAGGACACCCAGACTGTGTTTTGGGGCTACCATTCTGACTGGGATGGGAAGTAGAACCTGCAGACAAAGACACTATTTTTACTTTTATTATTTATTTATTTGTTTTTATTTAGCTATTTATTTTTGAGACAGGGTTTCTCTATGTGGCCTTGGCGTTGTAGTACTCATTCTGCAGAGAAGGCTGGCCTTGAGTTTACAAAGATTCATCTGTCTCTCTGAGTGCTGGGATTATAGGTGTGCTCTATCATGCCCTGCAGATCTTCAACTTATTTTTTAATTAATTTATTTTTATTAGTTATAATGTATTCATTTTGTATGCCAACTGTACCACACTCCCTCATCTCTTCCCAACTCCACCCTTCTTCCCTCTTCTTCTCCCATGCCCCTCCCCAAATCCACTGATAGGGGAGGTCTTTCTCCCCTTCTTTCTGACCCTAGCCTGTCAGGTCTAGTCAGGATTGGCTGCATTGTCTTCCTCTGTGTCCTGGTAAGGCTCCTTCCCACCCAGGGGGAGGTAATCAAAAAGTCAGCCACTGAGTTCATGTCCCTGTTCCCATTACTAGGGCATGCACTTGAAGACTGAGCTGCCATAGGCTACATCTGTGCAGGGGTTCTAGGTTATGTCCATGCATGGACCTTGGTTGAAGTATCAGTCTCAGAAGAAACCCCTGTGCCCAGATTTTTGGTTTTGTTCCTTGTGTAGCTCCTGTTCCATCCAAGTCTTTCATCTCTCCCTTCTTTCATAAGATTCTCTGCACTCTGCCCAAAGTTTGGTTATGAGTCTCAGCATCTGCTTTAACACCCTGCTGTGTAGAGTCATTCAGAAGCCCTCTGTTATAGGCTACTGTCCTGTTCCCTGTTTTCTCCCTCTTCTGATGCCCATCCCATTTGCCTTTCTGAATGATGATTGATCATCTTACCCAGGGTCCTCCTTCTTGCTTAGCTTCTTTAGGTGTACAGATTTTAGTTGTTTATCCTATATTATATGTCTAATATCCACTTATAAGTGAATATATACCATGTGTGTCTTTCTACTTCTGGGACACCTCAATCAAGACAATCTTTTCTAGTTCCCACCATTTGCTTGCAAATATCATTATTTCCTTGTTTTTAACTTCTGAGTAGTATTTCATTGTGTAATTATACCACTATTTCTGCAATCATTCATCTTTTCAGGGACATCTGGGTTGTTTCTGGATATTACAAATAAAGCTGCTACAGACATGGTTGTTCTATAATGGAAAAAAAAGACAACATGGAAAAAAGACAAAATGGTGTTTGTCTAACTGGATGTCTACATGTAGAAAAATGCAAATAGATCCATACTTATCACCCTGCACAAAACTCAAGTCCAAGTGTATCAAAGACCTCAACATAAAACCAGACACATTAAACCTCTTAGAAGAAAAAGTGGGCCTTGAACTCATTGGCACAGAAGACAACTTCCTGAACAGAACACCAACAGCCCAGGCTTTAAGAGCAACAATTTAAACATTGGACTTCGTGAAACTGAAAAGCTTCTGTAAAGCAAAGGACACTGTCATCAGAACAAAATGACAGCTTACAGACTGAGAAAGGATCTTCACTAACCTCATATGAGATGGCTAATAACCAGAATATATAAAGAACTTAAGAAGTTAAAAAGCAACAAATCAAGTAATCCAATTAAAAACTGGGGTACAGAGCTAAACAGAGAATTTTCAATAGAGGATTATTGAATGGCAGAGAAATACTTAAAGAAATGCTCAACATCCTTAGTCATCAGGGAAATGCAAATCAAAACACCCCTGAGATTTCATCTTACACCCATCAGAATGGCTAAGGTCAAAAAGGTCTTAGTGACAATACATGCTGGAGAGAATTCAAAGAAAGGAGAACCCTCCTCTATTACTGGTGGGAATGTAAACTGTTACAACCACTCTGGAAATCAATCTGGTGTCTTCTCAGACAATTAGGGCTAGTGCTTCCTCAAGATCCAGCTATACCACTCCTTGGCATATATCTAAAATATGCTTAAATATGCTCAAGTATACATGATCTAGAACTTTAAACCTAAGGGATTTTGTTCTTTTGTGGCTACACATTTTCAATATGTATCTCTGTGCAGTACTACAAATATTCCACGAGATGGCAGGATAACACCGTCTTGTATTAGAACACTTCAGGTTTAGAGAAGAAATTTGGTCAAGCTACCAAGAAGTGGCTATATTTGCAGATAATATTTTTTGAAATAAATAGCACCATTTTTGAAGTTTTAGAGGTGACATAACACATTACTTTACGAGTTCACTGTTTTCCTTTAAATTCTTTAATTTACATATTTTCCTTCAGCTATTGTTTTGTCAATTTATTTAAAATATGCTTTATACATCTTTAACGTACAACAATGAAAGAGTGAAATTCTGGGATATTTTAGGTAATTCTATTGACTAATACTGCGTGTGGTGGACAGATGCATTTCTGGTAATGTTAGTGAGTTCAAGGCACAGGGGTGGAACTCGATCTATATATTCAAGCCTATTTTGGCATTTGAACTATCATACAAATACTCAAATGTCTTTGCTGCACCATTATGTTAATACTAGGAGCCAGATCAGGAAGGCTACAGATTATGACTTATCTATCTATCAGAGTCATCCATATGGAATTCCTGGCTTTTAGTCACAGCCACACTTCAAGGTTACAACCATACACCACGTAAGAAGCACAGGAGAGGGACAGCATTTCTGGTTCATATTCCATGTTTGTAGCTTCTCAGTCATGCCCTGCTGGGATATCAGGGCTCACTTGCTGGTTCCTGTTTAACCCCCTTTAGGGCCTTTTTGCTTTGTTTTGTTTTGGGGAATGAACCATTTCATTTAGAAGCTGCCATCATTATCTGTAGTTCTTGTCCAATGGTCACAAAGGGCTTGTTTGTGACTTAGCTCACTTTATGTTAAATGGTGGGAAGGGCAGTTTGAGTCAGAGATCTGCAGAGCTTGACTCATCCTGGCTTGTCATGCTCTTCGTAGAAGCATGTGGTGGTAATTATTCTTACTAAAGCATTGCAAGTGCAGCATTAAACAGTTCAAATTAAAAATACCATTAAGGGCAATATGTTTTTCTTTTTCTCTTTCATTAAAGGAACATTAAGGCCAGTTGTGAAGACAAAGAACTTTGTCTCAGATTTTATTGCATTAGTCCAGTTTTAGTTGTTAATAGTAGAAAACCAGAGAGTATGTATGTAAAAAAAAGAGAGAGATAAACTACAGTTAATGTCTATGGGTGGTCCACGACCTTCTTGTTGATAGAGTCCCAAGAGCATCATATGAGACAAGACAGCAATTGTATGAAAGAGCTTTCCAAACAAAATCTAAGACAGACCCACTCTCAACAAAAGCCATTAATCCATTCATGAGGGCAGAACCCTAATCACCTCTCACATTCTCACTCAGTCCCACCTCTCATTACTGTTAGTTGGCATTTAATTTTAATGTGAGTCCTCTGGGGGCACAAATTGTACTTAAACAATAGTCCTCAGCAATGCAGGACATCTTCAGAAACTTTTTGATCCTGAAATAGAGATGTTAGAAGACCACGGTGCTTGCTTTATACTCTTCATGCTTTTATGTTTTAAAATGATTTTTTTTCTTTTTTATATTTTTTCTTTTATGTGTATGAGTGTTTTGTCTGCATGTATGTATGTATACCACACGTATGTCTGTAGAGGGCAAAAGATGACATCAGCTCCCCTATAACTGTAGTTATAGATGGTTGTGAGCTTCCATGTAGGTGCTGAGAACCAACGCAGGTCCTCTGCCATGGCAGCCAGTGCTCTTAGCCTCTGAGTCATCTCTCCAGTCCTATGATATTATTTTTAATTAGTGAAATTGTTTCTTCTTTTCTCCAAGATGACAGCTGCTATGTGTCTTGTGTAGTTGGCCCGTGGTTGGCACAGACTCACAGCATGTGAGATTGACAGTTGATTGTTTCTGGATCTGTTACAAATTTCTGGCTATCCAAATAGATGCACTCTTGGTAAAGCAGAATTAATGTTGCTTGAAATGACACCAGTTTTGAAAAGATAGTGACTGTAACCTGAAGGCTGAAGGCTTAACATTTTCTTTAAACAATTTAAAAGTTGTTCTTTTAAACACAATTTTATTGAAATTTAAATATAGCACAGTAACTTTAAAATGAAAAGTAAATTTTGACTCGTTAGGCGTATAAATATATTACTATTGAACAACTGATCCAATATAAAGCATTCTGGATTTTAAAATAAAACAAAATAATTAATATATTCTATTTGTATTTCTATTTTAAAATTGGAGGAATTTTTTATGATTAATTCATAAGCCACCATAATTGCCACCTCAGGTCTGGGGCTGTGATTGACAGATGAATCATGCATGAACAGTTTCAATCTTCTAGTGTAATGGTGTGTTTAGATTGATGTCACTTTGCTATTTTCATGGTTGTCCAGTGCCCCTTCACTCTGGTGTCAGACTCTGCTTTGGCCTTCTCTGTTATAGCTTCTGATGTTCTTGGCTTCTTACATCAGTCCTGAAACAGCACAAGTGCCTGGTTTTTAGTCTTTTTTAAAAAAAAAAGATTTTTCATTGTATGTATTCTTAATGCGAATATCAGTAACTTCCAAACAGACAATTAAAATATCTCCACACATTTCCAAAATCTACAACAGTGGCCCCAGCTGTCTACAGGAGGCCTGGGCTGTTGCAGTTTGCCTTTTTTTTTTTTTTTTTTTTACAGTATTTACCTTTTCTTGAATTCTGATAATCTAACAATCATGGGTGCTATCTGTGTACATCCTGTCTTTCAGCCTCAATGCTCCTTTGTTTCCACGCTTCCTGTCCTTCTGAATTCCTTTCCTGATTCCTCTTCACACCACAGTTTAGGGACAGCTGTTCTCTAGTCTCTCCTTCCCATAGGACCATCTTTTTACTTACTTGATCCTTCTCAAAATTTAAGAATTAGGTGAAGTTACATGTGCCTTACAAATTTTTAAAGGGCTAACAATTGGTGGTGTGTCAGTGGAAAGCAATTTATTAGATTTGTCAAATAGAGCAAGGCTCAAGGAACTTCAGTTAGTAATAGGTGGAAGCTGGAACTTAGAAATGAGGGTGAACTTGCTCTTTTCCAGAGAGTTGATGCCTTGGATGCCCTTGTCCTATCTGCATTGCTGTTCTGAAATTCACGTTACATGTAGATGTATAAGCCAGCTGTGACAGAACTTAAATCTTCAGTTATGCTCACCTCCCCCTCCACTGTGTGTTCAAAGTCACATTAGAGAATCAGCAATTACATCACTTAAACTAGGACCCACATTTCAGTCAGTGCCACAGAGCAGGACAATGCGTTCTACTGCCATTGCAGGCATTCATATTAGCCTTTGCCTTTTCCAGTTGACAGCAGCTGTAGTCAAGCAAAGAACACATAGTAACAAAAGTTGCAGGTTTCCTCATGTCTTCACTGTCCAGCAGGTTGGTAGCACAGCACTGGCTGCTGGCTCAGGTACTGCTCTTTGCCACAGATGTTTTGTGTTGTCTTCTCTGGTGTCCTAGGGACTGCTGGCATTCCTCCAAAGGAAACTGCAGTGCCCCCAGGTGAATGAAAGTATAAAGCACAACCTGATAGGAGGGAAGGAAATCTAAAACATCCTCAGTTCTTCCAACAATGCAGACGATGCAACACTGGCAGTTTCTGTATTGTTTATATGGCATCATTTTCTGCTTTTGATACTGTGTTTGGTAATCTTTAATGTGTTTAACATAAGAATGTACACTTTATATCACTTTTCTGTAACTTGTCTGGAATAAAGTCTCATTGTTTAATAAAATGTAAGATATGCCTTTTCCTAAACAAACAAACAAACATCAAAATAGATATATCTCCTACCAGCAAACAAACAACAAACAAAAAAAGATTTATTTTTGCCAGTTAAAAATCACCTTAGTTCTGGTAAGCAAGTATGGGCAAGGTGTTTGAGTTAAGGACAGCAAAATCCATGCCATTTCATTCATTTCCTTACAACAATGCTTGTTTCCTAGATCAGTTCATTAACCTTAGAATAAAAACAATTATTGTCTTCTAAACTAGTCTTTTAAAAAGATAAGTGTTTTAAGGGCTAAACTCCTGTCTCAAGCATGTGTTTTTAGGATGCCAAGTTAGTTCCTCTCAACCCCAACAACAACAAAAATCTTAAAAAAATAATTTTTCAAATTCCATTTACTTGATTTATTTTGATAGTTCTCAAAAATGTCAGTTTTCAAAATAAATTATATTAAAATTGCTGAGAAAAATCATTTGAATTGTAACTTTAAGATTTTAATATTATTATGTTTTACAACTTAAAAACCTGCTCTCTGATCACTTGCCCCTTATGATGTGGCCTTGCCAGGCCACGGAGGCAGAGGATCCAAGCAGTCCTGATGAGACTTAACAAGCCATGGGCAGATGGCAATAGTGGAGAACTCCCCCTTTCAGTGGACTAGGGGAAGGGGATAAGGGGAAGAGGGAGGGAGGTTGGACTGGGGGAATTGAGGGAGGGGGCTTCAATCAGGATATATAATAAATAAATTGTGAAGGAAAAAAGTTTTGAAAAGATAGAAATATGCACACTAGTGCATCTTAATAAGGCCTTTTAAATTAAAAAAAACAAATAAAGAAATGAATTGGAAATATAAATATGAAAAGATAAAGTGATAAAATATGAAAAAAATACCTACTTAATGAAAAGATTTTGTGTGTATATTATTAAATTTATGGGAAAGCCCTTAAGATAGGTATTGTGGGCTTCTGCAAAGGAATTTGAATTTTCCATTTTATTAGGTAAAACCAAATTTAAGGATTGGGCATTCATGTGAATACTTATGAAACTACAAACATGGATAAATCACTAATTTTAAAACATTTTCTTTTAAATTTCGAGTTAATGCTGTATGAAATTGTTTATTGGATCTGACTTCAAAAACAAAAATTATGCCTAAGACAACATTTATATAGATTGTATCTTCCACTTTCCTTGTAGAATTAACTTTGAACTTAGTATCTTTGTTCTGAGTATGGGTCTGAGTGATGACTGCAGTTTCTAAACTGTGAAGGAAACCTTTATGATGCTCGCTGTTTGCACTGATGTTCTGACTTCTTTCTTCATTCTGATGGGAGGCTATCTCTGCCAGGAAGATATTAACTTGAATATTTAAACTTTATGAGATTTGAAGTGGAGGATGACAAGCTGTCAGATAATTCATAGCAGGCACTGGGCTCTGGTTGAGATGAGGCAGCCCGTCCCAGCATGCTGCTGCCCTTGGCAGATTTATGTTCCAAAGAAGTGTGGCTACATGAACATAGACTTAAATGAAAGGGCAATCAGCCACCTGGCTATGGTTCATGAGTCACAGTGAGTTTCTCCTTCTCAGTCTATTATTTTTTGATAACAATAATAAAGTATATAGAAAGTACCTTAGAGTCAGCGAGAGCCAGAGTACACTACCGCTAAAGCACACACTTGACCCGGCATCCCATGGGAAGCTGCTGTGCCTGATGAGAAAGGACGGAGGTGTAATGTTCAGCTTGGATGTAGAAATGGGAAGGGGCTGTTGGTTCACTCTCATCCCCATATCATCTGTCTCTCTCTTGGAACTCCTGCTCAACAAAAGGGCTTTGGGGTGCCAATACATTTCACAGGGGAGACGAAGGTTTTCTGGAGAGAACTCGCGGGAAGCCCGCTGCATCTGTTAATGTGCCGCTATTATCAGCACACAGCTTTGCTTCCTGTTTTTAGTTTCTAATCCAGTGCAATGAAGTTGAAAATAAAACATGTTATACTGTTTAGCTCTTTCCTCTTTGTAGTGAGCGATCATTAGTTAGCTTTGGGGAAATTAGAGAAATTGACCTCTATAGATGATTTCTACGGAGTTGCTCTTCATTGTTTTAATACAACATGAGGCAGGTTTTCAATTTTGGTACTCTGGCTTTACCCTAAGATCACCTGTATGTATTTCTACGTCATGGATATTTTTACTTTAAAACAGAATACTTTTCTTTTTCAATAAGTGATATTATTTAAGCAGCTTATCAAAACTGTACATTTCAAATCCCAAAACCAGATTCATACAACAAAACAGCCGGAGAATCACCGAAATTAAAGTTGCAGCTATGGTGAGGCAACATTAAAATGCTATCAGGTCGAGTTAAGTCAGTTTATTCCAGACTGAGACCAGCAGTGGTTCTGTGCTGATTTGAGCATCTACAGTATTTTGGCGGTGGTGACTGCATGGCCAATGGGAAGGTGATTGTTTGCCCATGGTAGCCAAATTACAAGGTAAGAAGCAGACGCAGAAGAACCAGAAGAGGAAGAGGAAGAGGAAGAGGAGTAAAAGTAGAAGGATGATTAGGAAGAGCTTTAGAATACTTACATTCTATAAACATTGGTCAGATTCCTTACCTGCAAGCATACCATTGTAGAGCAGTTAAGAAATGCCTGTTCTGGATTCTCACCATTACAGATTCGAAGTACTCAGTGACCATTCCACTAGCTGCAGTAGGGAAGGGCATCTTAGAAGCTTTTAACTACCACTCACTTGGAGCAAATTCTGAGTAAAAGAACCCAAATCATGTGGGCTCTTGGCAGTGGACTGGGGCTGAA
>CM053763.1:68309888-68332771 GCA_028658305.1 Pachyuromys duprasi | reverse complement strand
CCAAGTCCACCAACAGGGGAGGACCTCCTCCCCTTCCATCCAACCCCAGCTCATCCTGTCTCCTCAGGGCTGGCTGCAATGTCTTCCCCTGGGATCTAGCCAGTCTGTCACTCCCTGGCATGTATGGGGGCGGGTCAAAGAGTCAGCCATCAAGTTCAAGACTGAAACAGTCCCTGTTTCCCTCATTAGGGTCTTTAGTCCTACACCAAACTATCATGGGCCCCATCTGAGCAGGGGTTCCAGGCCACATCCACACGTGGTCACACTGTATCTTCATTACTATAAACCTTTGCAAACCTTCATCTCAGAACAGCTTGAGGAAAATGGAAAGTTAAATATTCTTTGTTTTAAGCTTTTCCTGCTGTTTGTTTTTGTGCCCTTTTGAAATTTAAACTCATAAGTCAAAACGAAATAAAAGTATGATTCAAAGCACATGTGTGTGTGGTTTAAATTGAGTTATGGCAAACCACACAGGATGATAATGCTCCTCCAAAGAGCTATAGACCATCTAATAAAAGCTAGTCCCTAGCATGAGATATATTCTTTTGAGTTGCTGGTTTGGTGGTTAGTCCAAGAGACTCTCCAAAGAATATAGGTTTTATCTCCCAGAGTGTGAAAGTAAGAGCCTTTTGCAGAAGATACCACACACTTTGAATATAAGACTTGGAAAATTGTGGCTGGAACTGATCGGCAAGCCTCCTCCCCAAGGACTAGCTCACATAGTACTGGAAGGTGCTATGTAACCTGTCCAGGGAGAAAATCAATCAGTATTCATTATATATCCTAATTGAAGTCCTCTCCCTCAACTCCTCCTATCCTTGTCCCCCTATGCCCTTTCCCTAGTCCACTGAAAGGGTAAGTTTTCCTCCTCTACCATCTTCCTATAGTTTATCAAATCTTGTGAATAAATTGTAAAAAAAAAATCAAAATTAAAAAAATTCTTGTTGCACGCAAGCTTGATGACCTGAAAAAAATTAAAAGCAATCAATAGCACATCCAACTGTAAAGCCTGTGGATTAGAGTAATGATCAGCCTGGCAAAATATTCCCACTAGTGGAAATAGTACTTTTAACTTGGAGGTAAGCAACAGCTGTCTAACTGAACACTCAGTAGGAGGCACACTCAGTAGGGGGGATTTATGCCTAGGACCATAAAATGAGCCAACACTCAATTGCTGGAGCAGTCATAGACCCAAGAAAAGAACTTCAACTCCCATTTTCCTAATAAAGTTTCTGTTTTCTACATATCTATTCTCATAACACAAGTACTTATCACTCACATCCCTCACCAAAGATGCTTCTTTGGTAGCAGATGGAGACTATTACAGAAAGACACACTCTGAAGATAGATCATAGAAGAGGGACCAAAAGATTGTAAAAGGCAGAGGACCAAGATGCTTGCAGTGAAATAAAAGACTCTAGATATGATACAGAAGCTTCATCCAAAAATCTCAACAATGTGGTCATCTAAACAAGACCTCACAGTGACAGTACCTATTGATGTGCCAATGTGGATGGGAAAAATTTCACAAGGCCTCACCCCTAAATAAAGAATCACAAGCAATCAATGGTGGATGAGAAAGGGAGAATCCATTTTTCCAAGGACCAAACCACTGATTAATCTAGTCCCAAGTGATTATCCCTAAACTCATGGGCCCAAGAGCAACTCTAAATGGACTCAGTTGGTTCGGTATATGAAATAAACACATATGCGTGCACATGCACACCCACACCCACAATATTTGTGGGACTCACTCCTGAATTTTCCTTAAGTTTTTTTAAGTTCATTTAATTTTTAAAATTTTATTCACACCTAAGTGGAATGTATTTATATCATATCCATTCTCCTTCACAGAGGTTGTTCTGTTACCTCCATATGTGCAGTGAGGCACAGTTGCTCATACAACACCCACACTAAAAATAACATTTAAAACATGACTTCACACAAATGTAGAATAGCTAGTAACCTATAATTTACTCAACTCATTAAAAATATTCTACACAATGTTGCTTAGAGATCATTCCACTCAACATAATGTATATTTATGCCAGTTTAACATGAAGGTATTATTATAATATTGCAATGTTGGGTGCATAGCTAATTAATGTTTTATAGGTCAAGAGTCCATCAAAGACATTTGCATTCTGGTGACATAATCAACAAGTTGTCATGTAATTTTCATGTCTCGAGTCCTTATGGAAAAATAGCAAAACCAAGGAATGATCCAGCAATATTTGGGAGCCTTTCAAACAGAACCTCAGTGTGAAGTTGTCCTCATGGACGTGCCTCTGGGTTCTATGTTCACAACTCAGCTGTAACTCCATGGTCACCTCAAGAGAACCACTCTCGAGGAATTTGCAAGTCATTGCACCAATTTACAGAGACTTGGGTAAGGCAGGAGTGTTGGAAGAGAGGGGAGATGTTAAAATGTAGCTGACAGAGGTAAGAAGAGAGGGTCATATATCATAAAAATTTGGAGGGAAGTCAGGAACAATTGATTGTTTGAGGCAATGGTATAAAAAGACTAGAAATTTGTAATAATTATTCTTTTAGTTTTATTTCATTGTCATGTTTAATAATGCTGTGTTTGTGTGTGCATGTACATTCATGTGTATGAATAAGTTATGTACTATGATTATTTTGGTGTCAGAGGTCAAACTCAGGTCTTCAGGCTTTGGGTAAAATGTTTTTACCTATCGATCCGTCTTCCCTGGCCCAAAGATTTAAAGGACTTAAATAAATTTGCTAAGTGTCTAAAAATTACTGTACCAAATCTCTTATAAATGTCATATTTTTATTACCTTTTGATATATGGCATATTGTTTTTTTGTGAAAATTAGAGAGAAAGAACTTTTTTTATAATTCAGTTTGGGAAAAATACTTTAAATTTAACCTAGTCTTTGAGTATTTAGTCAAAAGTTCATTGTATTATACAACCATGTCTTATTTCAATTTGAGTGCTTCTAAAAATTGTAAAATAGCACATTGAAAAGATTTCTTATTGGTGAATACTTGCTCAATAACTGATAAGTTATTGAAACTTATCAGCAGTGAACGCATTTGTAAGAGGAATGATGTTGTTTGAGGAATATACACTAGAAAATGCTGCATTGTGCCCACTTTTGTTATTTTCTTTTGTTCAGCATTTTTTAATGTTCTCCAGCTATTCATTTTTTTAATTTTTATTTTTTTATATTAATCACAGGTTGTATACTTTGTATCCCAGCCGTAGCCCCCTTCCTCATTCCCTCCCAATCCCACCATCCCTCCCTCATCTCCTCCCTGCCCCTTTCCAAGTCCACTGATAGGGGAGGTCCTCCTCCACTTCCATCTGACCCTAGCTTATCAGGTCTCTTCAGGACTCCCTGTAGTGTCCTCTTCTGTGGTCTCTTCTGTGGAGGAGGCTGCTCCTCCCTCCGGGTGTGTGTGTGTCGAAGAGCTAGCCATTGAGTTCATGTCAGAAATAGTCCCTGTTCCCCTTATTAGGGTACCCACTTGGACACTGAGCTACCATAAACTATATCCGAGCAGGGGTTCTAGGTTATATCCATACATGGTACTTGGTCTCACAAAAGACCCTTGTGCCCTGATATATTGGTCCTTGGGGAGCTCCTGTCCTCTCCAGGTCTTACTAACTCCCCCTTCTTTCATGATTCCCTGCGCTCTGCCGAAGTTTTGGTTATGAGTCTTAATATCTGCTTTGATACACTGCTAGGTAGAGTCTTTCAGAGTCTCTCTGTGGTTTGTTCAGAAATTTTTGTATTTGTCTTAGGCTGGAAGTTGAATTTAGTTGGTTAGTGTGAAGTCACAAAAACTAATTTATAATCAAGTGTAGTGAGAATTTTGGAATTTGGCTTTATCAATGAATGCAAAAAGAAGAGTATGTTTTTTTTGTTTATATATATATATATATTTTTTTTTTTAAATCTCAGGTCTGGGGATACAGAGCTGCTTCACAGCAGCTGATTATGATTTGCCTGGTGCCCTGGCAGAGGTGTTTTTTTTTTTTTCTTTTCAGCTGCAGATAGTTTCTGTGATTTTGTGATGTTCATAATTCTGGGGACTTTTCAGAGGATATACAGGTGCTAGGCTTCCAACAAGAAGGTGGGTTGGTTGTTGGTTGCTGTTGGTTACAATTTGTTAATTAGTAGTGCACAAAGAAGAAACCAGAAGAACAAAGAGGAGGCAGAGCAGGAGGAGGAGAATTTAGATATCCTGCTGGCCCTAAGGAGCATGATGCACCAATCAGCAGGAAGTAGTCTAAAGATAGCGTTGCCCTCTTTCCCCCTCTATCCTTTTTTCTATTCTATCTAATATTAGGGTTTGAATAGGTGGAAGAAATGGGTAGAAGAAAAGGCAGTAAAATGTCAGCTACAATAAACCCATTTTCTAGCCCAGAGCAAGGTTAATCTATAAAATGCTATAACTTCCACACAAGTTAGTATGGATGGAATACTAATAGGGGAAGTTCATAGTATGAGAGAGTATCTGTTGTCTACACATAAATCATGACTTCAAGGATGGAATGACTCTAAGCTTTGGTGGCTCTGAGGATGGATGCCAGAATTGGTATTCTAGCTTCACTGTGAGCATCCATGAGTTTAGTTTTGTTACCTTTTTTTATTCCACTGTGCTAATTTTGCAATCAGCCACCTTCTTCAAAGTGAATTTCCTTTATTAAAGGTGACAGACATAAAATTACAAGGGGACAGCAAAGTAATCTGCATGAGTTGATTTTGCAATACCCTTCTAATCATAACCGGCCAAGACTTATATAGAAAATTGCTCATATCTGCATCTTCATTAATAGAAAGTGCTTTAGTTTTTAAAGCCCTTTTTGTCTGTGAAGTTGAAGATGAAGAATATTTAATAATGAATGGATCAGAAATATAAGCAATTCTGAAAAGAGGTAGCAATTATATATAAGCTTGCAGGACACTTTAATTTCAGGAGATAAGATCTTTCAAGTGATATCTAAGAAAATATGTGCTTAATGATTACTTCATGAGGAATTTTCAATACTAAATATTAGACAACATTTCTGTCATTAATTTTTATGTATGTAGTGTATATAGATGCGTATAGGTGCAAGAAGAAGTCAGTGGTTTATGTCAGGTGTCGTCTGTAATTGTTTGCCACTTTATTTTTCCAGTTCCTTTTTTTTCTTAAGGACAGTGTCACACACTGAGCCTGAAGTCCACTTATTGGCCATTAGCAAAGGAATAGAATACAAAATCAGCCTAAAAAAATCCTACAGTAATCTTTCTATATGCTAGTAACCAAAGTATCAAGAAAGACATCGTGGAAACTATCACTCCCATTCATGATATCCTCAAAAACCATCCAAGAATAAACCTAATTTAAAAAACTGAAAGACTTTAAATTTTTGAAGAAAGAAATTGATGAAGACTTTAGAACATGGAAAGACTTCTGATGCTCTTGGATGGGTAGCATTGATGTGAAAATAGCCATCATACACAAGCAGTTTATAGAGCCAATGCAATCACAATCTAAAATCCCGTGACATTTTTCACAGAAATAGAAAACATCATTCTTAAATTTATATGAAAACAAAGATTACCCTGAATGAACAAAACATGAGTGAATAAAGTAATGATCCCTGTCCTGGATTTCAAGCTGTTACAGAACTGTAGTGGTAAAAACAGCGTGGCACGAGCATGGAAGCCTACAGAAAGAGCACCTAAACTGGAAGACAAAATCATCAGTGCATGAAACCATGTCCACCTGATATGCTACGTGTGCCAAAAAAATATACTGGAAGACAGCATCTTCAACAAATGATGCTGGAATAGGATGTCGACATATTGGAGTATGACATGAGATCCCTATTTATAATTCTATCCCCAAATAAACTTCAACTGGATCAAAGACATCAACTATGAAAGTTGAAATACTAAAACTGCTAGGAGAACATAGGCAGTAGCCTACAAGACATCTGCCTATCTATTATCTCAATCTATCTATCCATCTATCTACATACCTATCTATCATCTATTTCTCTCTATATATCTATCATCTATTTTATCCATCTATTTATCATCTACTTATCTACATATCATCTAAGATCTATGATGTATGTCATATATCAATATCTATCAATATGTCCATTTACTATGTATGTATACATATATCTCTTTCTATTTATCATCATCTATTTCTTTTGGGACTTTGAGACATGGTCTCACTCTGGAGATCTGTCTGGCCTATAATGTGCTATATAGACTACAATCCCCTGGAACTTGCCATAGTCTGCCAGCTTCTGCCTCTCCAATGCTGAGATTCCATGTGTGCTCTACCACTTGGGCTACCTGCAAGATGTGTTTTGATTTGGGAAATTTTATTTTATATTTCTAACTCTTCTTAAGAATTCTACTAAGGAAGTTGTTACCCTCTTTTTCAAATGTTTGTTACCTAAAACCCTCTGTCTCCCCTCTGTCTCCTATTGGACCCAATCTTGTAATTATGTCTAAGAGAGATAATTCCAAGAGATACTTATTCTTTCATTGATTACGGAAAATGTCACCAAATGATTGACTGTATCTATGTAACTGGCCACTATATATTAATTATATGAGAAAACCGTATTATATTTGTCTAGGTAGTGTATTTTATTTGGTTAATGAGCTCCACTTACGATAATGATATTCTTCAGATTCTAAGCCTAGGGTTCCGTGTAGATCAAATAGAAAATGAAATTGTACACTAACAGTGAGGATGGCTTGAATGGTTCTTTCTCACAGTGGAAGTTAACAAAGAACACATTTGTTCTGTTCCTATACTTATTTTGAAATAATGGTTTTTACAGGAGAATAGGAATACCTCAAAGAAGGCTTCAAAAGCATTGAGTAAACTTCTGACTGATTTATTATTATTCAAAAAGTTGTATCATTGTGATCCAAATGTTTTAGAAGCCATGTCCTAGTTTTATATCCTGGAGTAGAGGTACTGAATGGTAGAGTTTAGTTTTGCTCATCTTATGAAAATAGTAATTTTTGATTATAATGACAAAGTTGCTAACGTATATGATATGTAAAAATACACTAATCTAAAGCGAGTAAATTGAAGGTTTTTTTTACATTTACTGTAAATGTTCTCAGTGGCAAGACCCTTTTTACATTCAGCAGCAGCAATAACTAGTGGACTTTAAATGATCCTGTCTAGACTCAATGGAGAACATACCATACATGGCATGTTATGCACATTACATGGAACAAAGCAACACCTCAGCCAGAAAATGAGACAGTATAAAAGTAGAACACTGAGTCAGAAAAAATTGGATTTAAAGAATGATTACTGGCTTCAATTACCAGGTATCTGAACTGAAATCTATTTTATTGTCTATTTTTTTTCCTTTTGGTGTTTGATATCCTGGACACATACATATTTTTGGGTTATAATTTCATGTGTTCCAACATCCCACTGCTAATTTGCATGGAGACAGTGGGCTTACCACTCAGAACTTATGAATGGAGGACTGCCATGCTTTAGGTAAAGCAGCTTGGTTTCTTCCTTTCTTAGGCTGGTTCCTCTGATTTGTGGGTACATTTTCCTGGCTTTATTGTGAATACCTTTTCTAGACATGACTGATTTTCATGTGTTCCCAGTAATTTTCCCAATAATTCTTAAAGTAGCCATCCTAGATGATAGGAATTGAAGGTTTTTACTCTGTTCATAGCATCTCTACTTGTTGAATTTTAATTCCTTGGGATTGCAGCAAGATTGGAAACAAGACTAAGCTGTGTCTACTCCAGTGCTTTGGTTGCCTGGAATGAGCCCACAGAGTCATCTTTGTATCCAGAATAACCCTTTCTGGTGTTCTGTGTTTTATTCCTATGGATGCTAGACAGCTATTTACTTGATTTTAATAGGTATAATTAGCAAATGTTACCAGTACTAATGAATTATAAATCAGATTTTAAAACTTTAATAACCTTTCACATATTAGTTATGAAGATTAAGTAGAAAATTAAAGTTGTGGAATTTTTTCAAGTAAATGGACAACAGCTAAGCTCATGTCAGGTGAGTGCTGCACTGAAGTCAGCCTGCAGGGTCTGGATCACTGCACCAGACAGTGGTGTCTGTGGACAAGTCAGCTTTGGCAGCTTGCAGCCATGAATATGCAGAAACCTCCTGGAAGCCAAGCCAGCAGCTAGCATATGAGTCATGCCTTTTCCATCTTACTAGCAATGCCACTCACTCTACTGGTTATTCAAAGTTTTATGCTGCATATCATCAGTTCCAAACAGTGATCCCTGGAGGTCCTGAGCCCTGTCTTACCAGACACTCATCTACCTGGAAAGTGAGGTGGTCCTCCCACCTCATCTGACATTAAGATACCATGTGTGAGCATCACCACATAAACATCTCTATGAGTACCACTGCTTGTGCCAGGAGGAGCAAGATGTAGTGTTCATCCTGGGTTCTTCAAATATGCCTGTGCCTGCGTATTCTCATGGATCACACTGTGTCAGTATGCACGTGCAGAGAGCAGAACCACAAACTGGACTTTTCTGCTGTGAGAGCGAGGATTGCACTGACCTTACAGTGGTCTCTCCACATAGAATTCCCCTTCGTAATTGTTTTCACTGGGCATTCTGCATGCCTCCACATTCACAAGGAATATAGATAGGCTACACGAGGGAGGGATTGAGACTATCCCACAGCAGGCATCAAAGGCTGAGCACAGAAGAGAGGTAAGAGGAATTCAGTGGTGAGCTGGGCAATGCACTTCAGGGCTTGAAGATGTGATCTGACAGGCACACAACATGCAGCCCTCAGGACTTCCTCTCGAAAAGCCCACAAATTGCACACTTTCTTTCACAGTTTCTAAATGAGGAAATTGAAGGGCATGGATATTAATTAATCATGACAAATATGCTAATATAGGGGCCTTTATCCATTTGTTCAAGACTCTTGACATTTCAAAAATATTGAGATAAAAAAAATACCCTTCTTTAAAAAAAAAGGGTAGATCAGTAGTTTTTACCATATTGGTAATGGAAGCAAATATTTGAAAAATAATGCCTTCAAATGACATTGATGAGTCCATTTAAATGTGAAATAAATGTTATTTACTCCCAAAGGAAAATTGTTGAGCTGGAGCACGGCATCACAGTTTTGTAAATCTCTCTCTCTGGTTGCATAGAAGGTGGCTGGGAGCTCATTGGTCCTAGCATTCTGTCTGCTGTACTATATCCCTTTGTGAAATGCAGCACAACTCACATGGACAGGCGGCTGGTGTGAGGAGTTCTTTAATGTGTAGTTGATGGTGGGATCTGAAGTTGTAATGACTAATCTTTCATATTCGGTAATAAAGGGTGGCGCTTATATTCGTGTCCTGCTCTTGGAAGCTCCTTCTGCCCATGATTTTAAAGGCCCACAACATTCACTTCCCCTCTAGGTTTGGGCTCATCTTCTCTTTCCATTCTAAGAGCTCACACCAACTCCTCTTTCAACCCTCCCTGTTCATTCTCAAGTCTGTTGTTCTAGATTCTCCTCCCATGAGACCTCTGCCTTTAGTAGCAGCCTTTTCTAGATTAACATCAGACTTTCTTCCAGAGGACAGGGTGCTTAATGCTGTCATAGCCATGCATTTGTTGCTGATGAAAATTTGTTACATTGTCCACATTTTCAGAGGTATGGAGTAAAGTCATGTCACAAAATATAAAGTAATTTGTGTTCAAGACATAAATGTGTTTGTTGAGATATGGTTTGAAATAAAAAAAAAAATAAGATTCTAAACATTAGCCTGGTAGCAAGGACTATACATAAAGAAACACAGCCTGTTCATGATTTGTACTGTGTGGGTTTGTCTGTCATTGTGTGTGTGTGTATCTCTATGTATATTTTTTCCTGTGTTTGCATGAATCTATATATTGTGAACCATGAAGGTGGCTGTCAGAGGTTAATGTCAGTCATTTTCTACTTCTGTTTTTGAGAAAAGGTCTTTCACTCTACCTGAAGTTTGCCAACTGGACTACACTGTTTGATGAGCAAAACTCCAGTCTCTATAGAAACTTTCAGTCTCTACAGCAGCAGTATTGATATAACAGGTGCCTGCTGCTGTGCCTGGTTTTTCTTGTGTGAGATCTAAACTCAGGTCCTCATGCTTAGCTGATAAACACTTTGCTGACGGAGTCATCTCTAACTCCGGGTTTCTATTGTTGTGAAGAGACACCGTGACCACAGCAAGTCCTATAAAGGAAAACATTTCATTGGAACTGGTTCAGAGGTTTGCTCTATGATTGTTGTAGGTGGGGGCCTGGCAGCACACAGGCAGACATGGTGCTGGAGAGGTAGCTGAGAGTTCTACATCTGGAGTGTCAGACAGTTGGAAGACAAGGAAACACTGGGCTTGACTTGAACACCTGAGACCTCAAAGCCCCTCCGCCAAGTGACACACTTCCTTCAGCAAAGTCACACCTGCTCCAAGAAGGCCACACCTCCTAATAGTGCTAATCCCTGTGGGCCTATGGGGGCCATTTTCGTTCAAACCACCACAATTCTGCCTTTGATGCTCTTGCTTGATTACTTTTATCAGCAACATGAACTTTGAATGGTAATGGTTGTTTATTTTTGTCTATCTGGACCAGCTGTTAAACCATTATTTATGTGTTTCCAGTGTTAAGACCCTTTGTGTTTTAGGACACTTCTTTCTTGGTTACCTATTACAAGTACATTATCTGTAAGTTTGGCAACCTGAGTACCATGTTGCATTTGCAATCTCTTACTGACTTTCATTGGGCCTTATTCCTTTTCTTCAGTTTATTCGTCCTGGTTTATGACTAAATTTCTCAGTGTTACTTTTTAAGTGATATCATTTTAGTTCTTTCCATCAAGGACTTGATAAGAGCAGCATATAATGATGGAGCAAAAGTTAAATATCAAAATTTTAGATACCCTTTATGCTTGCGTGCTTTACAAGAAGTCCAACTATATGAAATATAAAGAATCGAGTTTAATATAAAGGCAAAAAATGAAAACATTCAGAAAATATTTATCATTCTTAGAACCCATAAAATAAACTAACTTCTCATATAATTCAACATATTATATGTTTACTTACATTTAAATTACATTTTACACAAAAATTCACTGTTTGTCTTATAAAAAATGAATGTTGTATTAGCTTTCTTCTACTGTGGTGAAGACTATGACCAAAGAACCTTCGGGAGGACAGGATTTTTTTCACCTCTACTTTCATCGGGGAAGAAAGCCAGGGCAGAAACTCAAGGTAGAACCATGGTGGAACACGGCTGACTGGTTTGCTCCCTGTGGCTTACATATACCCACAAGGACCACATATCCACCCACACTGGTCTAAAGCCTTTCTACATCAAACATCATTCAAGAATTTCCCCATAGGCTTGCTTTTAGGCCAGTCTGATGGGCTCGTTTTTCCAAATTAGTTTTTCTTTTTCTCTTAGATGACTTTAGCTTTCGTTCAGTTGAAAGAAAAAATAAAACAAAACCAAAAAACAAGCAGAAGTATTCTTATTGCTGTTTCTTTTTAGAATTTTCCTGTGCTTTTTTAAAAATTTGCTTTTGCATTAGCAACTTGTTTGAAACAAAACCAGCATTCATTTATTTCTTTTAGTTTGAATTTATTTTTATTTTTTATTCACTTTACATCCTTGTTGTAGCCCCATTTCTCCTCTCCTCCCAGTTCCTCTCTCATTCCCTTCCCCCTCCTCTTTTCCTCAGAAAAGGGGAGCTCTCTTTCCCATCCAGCCCAGCTCATCAAGTTGCATCAGGAATGAGCATGTCCTCTTCCTTGGTGGCTTGGCCAGGTAGTCTTGCCAGAGGAAAGTGATCAAAAAGCTGGCAAGTGAGACTGAGTCCAATGCAGTCCCCACTTCCCTTACTAGCAGACCCATATGAGGCCTAAGCTGCCTATCTGCTACATCTTTGTAGGGGGCCTAGGTCCAATTCCTTCATGGTTCTTGGTTGATGCTTCAGTCTCATCAAGTCCCTCTGGGCCCTGGTTAGTTGGCTCTGCTGGACTTCTTGTGGAACCCCTGTCACCCCCTTTTCTCTTTCCTCCCCATTTTCCACAAGACATCCTACACATCACCCAATGTTTGGCTGTGAGTCTCCATACCTGTTTTAAGGTGCTGCTGGGTAGTGCCTCTCAGAGGACAACTCTGTCAGGATCCTGTCTGCAAGCTTAGCAGAGTTTCATCCATAGTGTCAGGGGCTGGTACTTTCTGATAGGGTAGATCTTTGTTTGGGCCAGGCATTGGTAGAGCATTCCCTCAATCTCTACTCTATGTGCTCTATCTTTATTCCTGTACATCTTGTAGGCAGGGTGAATTTTGGGCCAAGGTTTTTGTGGGTGGGTTGGTGTTCCCCTCCCTCTTTTAGGAGACTAGTCTAGTTAGTGGGTGTCCTCTTCAGTCTCTATGGCCTCTGCTACTAGGAATCTCTGTTTGAGCCTCCCTCATATCCTTCCAGGAGCATACCGATTTAGGTCTCCAGCTTGTCGCCCCCACCCTCAGTTTCTCTTTTCTCTACAGACCTTCTGTCCTCTCCTCTTACTTTCCCCAGGTCTGATCTCTACCCTCTTAATTCTCTGTGTCCCCTTTCCTACCATGTTCCCTCTCTTCAGCCACTACCTCTGTTTATTCTGTCTCCCCTTCTGAGTGAGATTTATGCATCCTACCTTGGATCCTCTATGTTACTTATTTTCTTTCAGTCTGTGCCTCGGAGTATGCTTATCCTATATTATATGTCTAATATCCACTTATAAGTGAGTACATACCATGTGTGTCATTCTGAGTCTGTGTTACCTCACTCAGGATGATCTTTTCTAGTTCCATTCATTAGCCTGGAAATTTTATGATTTCTTTGTTTTTGCTAGCTGAGTAGCATTTTGTTGTGTAAATGTGCCGTAGTTTCTTTATCCATTCTTTGGTTGAGGAACATCTTGGTTGTTTCCAGATTCTGGCTATTGTGAATAAAACTTCTATGAACAGAGTTAAACATGTGTCCAATACTCCTCAAACTATTCCACAAAATTCAAACTGAAGGAACATTGCCAAACTCATTCAATGAAGCCCCTTTCACTTTGATACCTAAACTACACAAAGACTCAACAAAGAAAGAGAATTTCAGACCAATTTTATTCATGAACATTAATGCAAAAATACTCAAGAAAATACTCACAAACTGAATCCAAGAACACATCAAATATGTCATCTATCATGATCAAATAGGCTTCATCCCAGGGATGCAGGAATGGGTCAATATAGGAAAATCCATCAATGTAGTCTACCATATAAACAAACTAAAAAAAAAAAAAAGAAATCACATGATCATCTTACTAGATGCTAAAAAAGCCTTTGACAAAATCCAACCCTTCATGATGAAAGTCTTGGAGAGATCAGAGATACAAAGTTCATACCTAAACATAATAAAGGTTAAATACAGCAAACCAATTGCCAACATCAAATTAAATGGAGAGAAACTCAATGCAATTCCAACTTTCATTTTCTTCTTTTATTTTCTTATTTTACAATTTATTTACTTTTTATCCCAACTGTAGCACCTTCCCTCATCTCCAGGTACCACCCTCCATCTTTCTTCCTCTCCTATCCCTTTCCCCTAGTCCACTAATAGGGGAAGTCTTCCTTCCGTACTGTCTGACTCTAGCCTATCAAGTCCCACCAGAACTTTCTGGATCTTCTTTCTTTGTGGGCTTGCTAGGTCCCCTACTAGGGAGAAGTGATCAAGGATCAGTCAGAGATTGTTTCTTCTCCCGTTACTAGGAGGCTCAGATGGAGACTGAGCTGTCTATGGGAAAATGCCCAAATTGTGCTTGTTTCTGCCAATAAATGATGTCCCATCCTAAGAGCCCTAAAGGAGAACGTGTGTTCTCACCCCAGTGTGGTGGTGCTCAGTCACAGGGTCTGCTTAATTTTGAGGTGGATTAACTGCATTTGTAGTGTCTAATTTATTTTAAAAACACTAGGAGAATGCTATTTACTTATTTAAACTTTGTTTCCATGTTGTGGTCCTAGGGTTACAGCCAGTGCTCTGCCTTGCACAGCACATTCTCTATTGCTGAGATGCACCCTGTCCTGGTGAGTGTTATTTAAAACTGCTTCAGGAAAATAACCGGACACTTACAGAGATAACAGAAACCTAGCTCTTAACCAACAGAAACCTAGCTCTTAACACCTTCGTTCTCTGCTTCCCAGTTATACCACATGAGCTGAGCTGTGTCTCACTGTGGCGCTTGCATCTCTTATGCCCAGATTCTAAGTACTTGAAGGAATATAGTCATCTGTTGACTTCAGCATGCCATCTGTGCACTGAGGGATTGTAAGGGGAGAAGTGTGTTCAGGAGAGGTGGCTTCTGCCCCTCCACTGGCTCTTTCCTCGGCTTTAAACATATTTTATAAGTTTCATAATGAATTATTCATGCTTTTACATAGTTCATAATATGATCCTTTTGTAGGAAAATGAGCTCCTTTCTTTCTGTGCGGCTACAGAGCAGAAAATCCAATTACTGTCTTTGATCCTATTCCTCAGACCAAAAGCTTAGCTTGTCGTTGCCTGGGCTCCTTCTGAGAACTCTCATTTTACTTATTATATCCAAGTTAGTCTCCTTCTTGCTCCTCCACACCCTTTTTTCTTCCTAAGAAGTATGGAAGTAGATCAGCTCTCCCTTCCGCTGTCACTCCACATCAGTCTCTGGTCCCTTCTAGAATCTTCTGAAGTAACCTGGCTTCTCTGACTTTTCTTCTTTTGAACCATACTGGGGTGATCCGATCCTTTCAACATCCAAAGTGAATTGTTTTATGTGTACACTTAACATATTCCCCACTCACCCACAGAAGCAAAGGCCCCTTGCTGTGAATGCTTCTCAGGGTTCTGGGCTGTCTTTACTCCCAGTTGTCTTGAGCAACTTGGCCCTTATTTGCTGTTTCCAGCAGGCTGCCCTCCTTGAATTCTGCCTACCTGGTCTAAACACTTAACAGTAAGGTATCCTTACAGGAATCCCTCTTGCTGCTATGAAACCTTGCTTACAGGTTTCTGCCTGTCCTACTAACCTTAGTACTTCTATTTTTATCCTCCTTGAGTCCTTATTATTCTTCATTATTTTCTCAATAACACTTCTCAACATTTTGCATATTTGTTTGTTTAGACATGACCTAGCACCGAAATAAAAGCACTCCTAGATTATAGGCTATCTTTTTTTAAATGATAATCATCAAGGGATAAGAAGGGTGCAAAGAAGGGTGAAGTATGTAAAAACACTGAAATTTAGATGAATCCTTGGCAATTTGTAGTAGCTTTTAATAACCTCATTTCAGTGATAAATAGAAAGCCCCACTATATTGTCCTTGCAACACTTTAGATGGCTTCATTGTGCCCAAGTAGGACCCGATCCAAACAGGCTGTGTACAATGCTCCAAGTTATGTTCACTTCCTTTTGACCTTACTAAGGGAGACCAATGGAAGGAACATTTTCCTCTGTAAATTATGTGTCCTGATGCCTGTTGGGAGGCCCTGGCAGTATTTATTTACTCTAAAATGCTGACTTACATTTATCTGCAAACAATAAAGCAAGGAGAGTGTAACGCCTTTGTTCTTTGGTGGCAAACTGCCTGTGCAATAAAAGACTTTTGTTTTAAAAAGTCCTCAGAGAAAACTACACTATTACTCAAATTGTTTCTGTCAAATGGAATTCCATTTGTGAATTTGTGCTCACTTGAAATATTTAGAAATGGGACAGAGCTTATGGATTCAAAGAAAATTATAACTACAGCAGTTGTAAGATGATGGAGAGATTAGAGGCTGTTAATCAACTGCAGTGCCAATAGCATAATTTGTAACTTTGGACTCTCAGCAATTCAGTTAATTTAACATGACAACTTCATGCTTCACAACAACTCCACAATGTCAAGCCATTTAATAAGTTTCTCTTTTTCATCTCTAGCCATTCCCATAAGACTCTCAGGAGTCTTGGAAATAATGATATTATTCAGAGTTCAGCTCCCGTTAATTTTGTTATGAATTTTGGTTGTTAATCCTCTTTGGAGTGTTGCAGAGAGTCGAGGCCAATCACTGTGGTCAAAATTGGTTTTCAGTTCATCTTGTGTTTACGTATTACTGTGAAACATTAAGCATCTTCCCTAATGATTACATGTGTTTTGCAACAATAAAACTCTAAACAGATTTAACATATTATGTACTTTAACATGAGAGTTTTTAAAGGACTTTCAAGATGAGAATATTACTAGTAATGTTTGTTGCAAAGCCAGCTCCTATATAGAGAGTAGAAATGAAACAGTTCAAAAGAGCATATAATTTTAAGGATTTTTGTCAGTATTGTAAGATTAATAATTGCATAATCATTGGAAAATCTCTTTAAAATATTAGCCAAAACATCTATTTCTTCATATGTAAATTTTTAGTAAACAGAATTTTTTCCTTCTGGATCTTGAAGTAAAATTGGGGAAGTGATATTTGATGAAGTGCTTAGTTCTGTTTGAGTGTTTGAGAGTTCATTATCTTCTTCTTTTATGAAAAATATGTCTCAGTTGTAATTATCTTTAACATTAGCCTGACAAGGCTTAGAAAATATATAAATCAGATTATGATGCTTAGCATCAGTATAGTGCATCTTGAGGATTGTGGAGTGTATAAATCAATCAACAACGTTTTCTGGTATAATCTTCTTTTGCTCAAATTATTATAGAACCAAAAACATATTCATTGTCTCCTGGAAATCCAAGTATTGTACTATTCATTATATTTGTCTTTAATAGTCCAGATGAGTCAAAATACCCGATCTTTTATGGTACATATCTGCTACACAGTCATTTACATTCACACTTCATTGTATTTTAGGGTCAATGAATAAAACTTTGACTTGTACCCATGGATTTTAGCCTGCTTAAATAGTAAATGCAGTCTTCATTCAACTGACTCTGATTTAGTATTAGCAGAAAAACAATAAATGCTGTTTTCCTAGGAAATACTCTATTCTGATGAAAATATGTGTCAATGGGGATGTATCTAAGCCTGAGAAGTAATAGTTGAGACAGAACCTGGTGGTGTCTTGTGGCACCTTCTGAGACAGCAGTGGAGGTTGATAGCCACAGATTTGGTGATTAGGAGGCCACAGAGTCAGTGACTAGGTAGCCATGGATTTGGTGAGTAGCCAGCCATAGATTCTGTGATATGGCAGTACCGAACTTCTCATGAAGCACCTGTGAAGGCATAAAACATCTGCATCAGCTCCACTCCAGAAATATTTATCAGAAAGCCAGCAGCAAAGCAACAATCATGTTATTTTTAAATGCAGATAGTATATAAAATTTGAAGATTTGAAATGAGGAGATAAACTAGGAAAGTTTTCCATTTTCTAGTTTCTAGAAATATTTTGAACCCAGAACAAGAAAGTATAAAAGGATGGCTCTGGTTTCACTATGATTTTCTTTAGCATTATGAGATGCAATCCTCCTGTTTGTATCAACACCTTGCTGGTGATTTCTTGTTTGTAGTCAGACTAGCCTTTATTCTGCCCTACCCTTGGCCTCAGAAGGTCCCCTTTTCCCTTTGCTTCTAGGGAGAAAGTTGAACTCATTCAACCTGCGACAAAACACCTCTCATGCTAACCTGTTTCTTAGCATCTGGCATTGTCTATTTCATCTGCTATGCATTTCTTTGGCCACTCATAAGTACAGCACAGAGATTTCTTTTAAAGAACCCTATGTCTTGCTTGCTCTACACACCCAGTTTTCTTAAGAAAAATGTGTTAGTTCCTTTCACTGTCCTCTAAGTTTTCATCTTCTGGCACCTCCAGGAAGCTGTTTCCAGGCACTGTTTCCCCAGTGGAATGTATTGTATTTTTCTTCTGAAAACACAATTTTGAGCTGTCAACTACTACGTTCTTTTTTTTTTTTTCTTACCGTCTTGCTCATTTCATCGGAACTTTCTTTCACTATGTCTCTTCCAGAAGTGTTGATGCTTCTCAGATCTTTATTCAGGGCAATCCCCTTCATTTCCTGTGATTCTTTCATTGCAGTTCTTAGTGGATGGGAACATATTTATCTTCAGTGCAGCATTGCCATGTGATCTACAGGAATGTCATACTTAAGATGCAGAAATGAACCATGGACATTTGTCTTGCAAACTCTCTCTGCTTTCTGTATTGAGCCTTTATCATCATCTTTACCACTGAAGTCATTTTTCCTAGCCATTTAATTATTAAGTGTCCTGTTAACATAGCACCTTGGTTACCATTTATTTGTTCTTTTCTCTGTCACATTTTCATAACTGTAGTTTAGGGCCTCTTATGCTAATTTTTTATGTTTAGTTAATAGTAATTTTTTATTTTCTTAGTACAGAAGAGATATGGAGTCTATATTATATCTTCCTTTTGTCCTCAGTCAAACATTGTGAATTTTTCTTATGTTACAATAAACATTTGAATAAATGTTCATTAGTATAGCAAAATAAGAATATTGGAGTGACTTCAAAAGAGAATGTGTATTTTAACCAATTTTGGTACTTTTAAGAGTTATATCATAAATATTGCCTTTTGTTTAGTTTGTATGAAATATTGAAGTTGTACAAATTCAGTTTTCTCACAACATTCATTTGACCAAGTACTCAGCCCATGTTTCCCTTACCTGGCAGTTTGTTGCTTTGTGAAAATTAAGAGAGGAAAAGCTATATGACTTATTAGAAGCCTTTGGCACTATACAATGTTCAATTGCCTGACTACATATTTCAACAAAGATAGGTTGATGGTTAATGTTAATTTTAAGGTTAGAAACATCTGTAATAACCTGGTCGCTCTTGAGCATGACTGTGGGAGATTGTTTTGATTGTATTTGCCGCTGTGACAAGAACAGCCCGTGTTGGCATCTCCGTTCCATGGTTGGTATCTTGCACTATGTAAGTGGAGTAAAGGAGCTGAGCTACAGGCATTCCTTACTCTTGGCCTCCCCATTGTGGATGCCAAGTGACCAGCTGCTTTGGTTTCTTAATGCTTTTACTCTCCAGCCACTATGGTCCATGATGTTGAACTGCAGGATGGAACAAATCCCTTTCGCCTTAAATTGCATTTGTTGGGCATTTTGCTGCAGAAACAGGAAAATAACCTAAAGCAGACACTGATGTTTAAAAGCTTGCTTGCATGCAGGCTGATTTGAAAAGGAAGATTCAGCAAAAAATTCATGTGTAGGAAATTCATAGCAGAATCATGCGGGTTGTCACTGGCTGCTGTTACTAAAAAATATTCGCATGGAAGAAGAAAGAAGAAATTGGATTATTGTCTCCCCAAAGTGGAAGTGCTATGTAAACTTTGAAGTTTCAATATTTAGATTGGATTTTTTTATAAAAATTCATCCTTTGCCGTGGTGAATGCTAAGCACAGATTTTGAGCAATGTGACTTTATAGATCCTGAAGCTAATCCTCCTTAGTGAGATTCTTTGTAATAAAGATTTTAGGTTCTTAGCTTCTGTGAGAATAAGAATATGAGAATTTTATTATGTTGGAAAATATTCAGTATGTAAATACACATAACTGAAATAATTGGAGTTTTTAATAAAGGTATACTTATCTTGGCCACAAACTAATTTTCAGTTATTTGATAAACAAGTAAATAAAGAAAACATTTGTTTAACTTTTGCTAATTTCACAAAGAATAAAATCCCGAATAGCAACATTGTATCTTGGACAATCTGCCTACTTCTTTCTGACCATTGTTGAAATCCTGTATCAGAGATGGTGACCATTTAAGACAAAATATTTTCTTAAGTAAGCTTTTTATAGATAGATAATCATTATACTTAGCCTAGAAGTGGTAAGCACCTCTTACTTTTGTATGATTCTTTTTTTTTTTTTCACTCTAGAAAGTAATACGGACTCTATATGTCTTTGTGGCATCACTCATATTCTGCCCCTTCCTCCTGCTGTCTAATATATTTCCTTCCTTAGTTAGGATCTTGCTTTGTTAGGCCACTGCTCCTATGACTACCATGCTTTTCATGGATGAAATGCATTGTACATATTTAAATGAGGTTAAGATTCGATCCAAATAATTTGTGCCACTTAGACCAATTGTGAGTGAAACTGTTAGAGTAAGAATCTTTTGGGGCAGTGGGAGTGCTCAGTGAGTGCCAAACACAACTCCCCAGGTTTGATCTCCTGGACCTATAGGATGGAAGAAGAGGTGTCACTTGAGTTGTCCACTGACTTCTGTGTGTGTGTTCACTAAATAAATAAGTCAAATATACTCATTGTAATGGTTTGAATGAAAACACCCAAGAGGCTCATGTATTTTCATATTTGGTTTCTAGTTGATGGAACTGTTTAGAAAAGAATTAGGACGTGTGGCCTTATTGGAGAAGGTATTCCACATGGGGTAGGCTTTGAGGTTCCAAAAGCCCTTTCTAGTTCTAGTCTCTCTTTGCATGCTGCTGGTGGATCAGGATATAAGCTCTTAATCACTGACCTAGTGCCATGACCACCTTTCTGTTGCCATGATTCCCTCAAGAAAGGTCATGGGCTTACCCTATGAAATAGCAAGCTGCTAGCTAAATGGTTTTGTTTATTAGCTCCCATTGCCATGGTGTCTCTTCACAGGAATAGAAGAGTAACTAAGACACACACAGATTAAGAAATCTCCCTATCCTCCTCATCAGAGAAATTTCTGTTTATAATAGATGATGATCAATGCATAGACTGACAACTAGCCATTGTACAAAGAATAAGACACTACAGAATGTTCAGACCTAAGTAGAACATGTACACCACAACCCTTTCTTCCAAAACTCAGGAATCTTTGTAGATAATGGGGTGGAAAAAGTGTAAGAACCAGGGGTAGTAGACACCTACAAGGTAACATGTTTTCTGCACTCAACAGAGCAATGTCTGAACTCACAGTGTTTGTGATAGCATGCACAAGATCCTACGCAAACCCAGTGAGACCAAATTCCAGCATGGAGAGGGGAGCTGGTTATAAAAGTGCATCTAGCTGAGGCGGTATTGGCAATTCTTAGTTTCTTGGAGATTAAGGGTAAGTTTTTTTCACCTTGATAAGGTGACCATTCCCCAGGGAAAGGCTACACAGCTAGAAATGAGAGAAAAACAAAGACACAGAATTTGGAAGGGTTGAAAGAAGGAGACTGAACATGATCAAAACAGGTTCTCAAAAAAACTAATCACAGTTTTCTAAATACTTCAAAAGAAACCATAGGCTGAATAGCTCAGAGACCTAAGATGGACCCAAAATAGACTGGTGAAACAAATGAATGAATAAATAAATGGAGTAAATGAAAAGATTACTAGTAGTATTTTGGTATACTTGTAAACCAGAGCCTAGCATAATCAGGATGAACCAGAGAGGCTTCATCCAGCAACTTAGAGGAGCAGATGCGAAGACCCACCACCAAACATCAGGCAGACCTCTGGAATCCTGTGGAAGAGGGAGAGGAAGGATTATCAGAGTGCTGAAGGATACCTCAAGAATATGGCCCAAAGACTCAACTGACAAGGCCTCATAGGGACTTAACAAAGATTGAGGTAGCAATTGTGTAGCTAGCATGGGTCTGATGTAGGTCCTCTGCTTATGTAATGGTTCTGTAGCTTAGTCTTCCTGTGGGACTCCTAACAGTGAAAACTGGGCTGTTTCTGACTCTTCTGCCTGATTTTGGGACCGTTTTCCTCCTATTGGATTGCATCATCTAGCCTCGATATATCTCTGGGAGGCCTGCTCTTTTCTGAAGGAGAATAGTGGAATGGATCTCAGGGAGAGAGGAGGTATGGGGAAGAGACTGGGAAGAGTGGAAGGAAGGCAAACTGGAGTCAAAATATAGAATATGAGAGAAAAAATGAGTAAATAATATTAGAAAATCTAAAGAAAAAAAGAACACTTTGAAATTTTTCATAGAGGGATCTTATAATACATATTAACAGGCATACTGTGATCAAAGGTATATGTAAACTTGTACATATATATCTAAAAATTTAACTGAGAATTTATATAATTTAATGAGTTATATATTGAAAGCATCACTGTAGTTGTCTTTCATTTTTATTTATGAAATGATGAATTGTGAAAATTTCTAAGGACTTTAATTCTTTTTTTAAATTTTAACATTTTTATTTTATATTAATCACAGCTTATATACTTTGTATCCCAGCCATAGCCCCCTCCCAACTTCCCTCCCTATCCCCCCTTCCTTCCCTCATCTTCTCCCTTCCCCTTTCCAAGTCCACTGATAGGGGAGGAACTTTAATTCTTATAGCATCTTTATTGTTGTGTGATATTGCAAAAATTTCTGGGATTTTAGTGAGTCAGAGACTACAACTACATGCACATAGCACTACTGTATGTTTCCATTATGAAGCACTGATTCATTATATTTTTCTAGAGATTAGTAAAGCTTTGAAGTACTTAATGAAATTGCTTATTTTTTTTTGTTGGTTGTCTAACTTTTTTAAATTTTATTTTATTTTTATTATTAGTTACATTTTATTAACTCTGTATCCCAGGTGAATCCCGCCCCCTCTTTCTTAGCAGCTTGAGCAGTCATATCTGCATTCACTGTCATGCTTTTATGATTAATGCTAGGAGTAGTATTTGTGTGTGAGTATAAGTATAAATACTTGCAAGGCGGTTTAGTGTCAAGCCAGGTTAGCAGAATGAAAGCAACACATTCCCTCATGAGGCCAAAAAGCTCCTCAGCCATGGATTTTTTTAATAAATTTATTTATTTTTATATCAATCACAGGTTAGGTACTTTGCATCCCAGGCATAGCCCCCCTCCTTCATTCCCTTCCACCCTCCATCTCCCTCCCTCATCTCCGTCTTCCCCGCCTCCTCCAAGTCCACCAATGG
>CM053763.1:68258362-68309788 GCA_028658305.1 Pachyuromys duprasi | reverse complement strand
CCAACCCCAGCTCATCCTGTCTCCTCAGGGCTGGCTGCAATGTCCTCCCCTGGGATCTAGCCAGTCTGTCACTCCCTGGCTTGTATGGGGGAGGGTCAAAGAGTCAGCCATCAAGTTCATGACTGAAACAGTCCCTGTTTCCCTCACTAGGGTCTTCAGTCCTACACCGAGCTATCATGGGCCCCATCTGAGCGGGGGTCCAGGCCACATCCACACATGCTCCTTGATTGTAGAAACCATCTCATATTTTAACTCCATTTAAAGCACCTTGTATAAATTCTGTCTCATGGAATGGGATTCTGATCCAAGCAGAGTGCCTAGTTACCCTTACAACAGTAGAAGCAGTATTAGGTTATCATTTAGTGAATAAGCATTACTATTCTTATGCAAAAGATATATTGGTTGGTTAAAATATAAAATAAATAGAATGCAGCATATAATTCTAGAGTCCGCAGTTTCAATCAGCTAAACCGCTTTTCACTCCTCAGTTTTCTGAGTAGTGATTTCTATATGACACTCACCATGTGTGACATTTTATCCCTCTAATATTCCTCATCGTTTAATATTTTTCACCCTTGTATATCAGATAATTTCCTTTTCTTCGTCTCACACCATTAATCTGCTTCTTGAAGGAATTCTGGTCGCCTGTGCTGTGTTGTGTGAGGCACTCATCACACAGCTGCATTAAGTATGACAGTGACTGCAGTCAGAACAGTTGCAAATACTCATTGAGTGCCACTCTGTTCTGGTCTTCTACTCTGAGCTGTTTAATTACCACCATGCACTACATAAAAATCATCTATGAGACACTTCTCTTATTCTCTGGAGGCAAATGGGGCGTGCTAAAGTTAAGCGACTTGTAGCAGGTCCTGTTGTTGGTACCATCTCCACTGAGGTGTGTGAAAAGCTATAACAATAAACACCCGAATATTGTCAAGTCACACACTTAAAAGTCTTGCATATTCCATTGCATGGTTAGTCCCTGAAAGACAGGTATGATAGCATTTCTGTTCATAAAGTACCTCATTACTGACCTGATATGGGAATGGTTGCTACTGAGGTGAGTGAGTCAGAGCATTTATGCTGGAGGCGTCAAACTAGGGGAGCTCTGCAAGGTGGGGGCTATATAGAAATGCCTATAGAGAGGGGCGGGGAGGAGATGAGGGAGGGTTGGGGAGGGTGGGAGGGAATGAGGGAGGGGGCTACGCATGGGATGCAAAGTACCTAACCTGTGATTGATAACAAAAAAATAAAAAAAATAATTAAAAAAAAGAAGAAATGCCTATAGAGTAGATAACCAGGGTCAGATGAAAGGGGAGGAGGTCCTTCCCTATCAGCGGAGTTGGAAAGGGGCAGGGAGTAGACAAGGGAAGGAGGGTGAGATTGGGAGGGAATGAGGGGGTGGGATTCACTTGGGATACAGAGTTAATAAAATGTAACTAATAATAAAAATAAAATAAAAAAATTGAGCTGAGCATTCAGGTTGTGCATGAAAAGAGATGGAGAGTGTGTGTGTGGGGGGGTGATGCTAGCATATTATCTGAGAAGATTAAACAGGAATCATGGGGAAATTATTGCAACTTGGCAATGCTTGGTGAAAAATGTGGAAAATTTCTCATCACAGTGAGGAGAAACCCGTAGGACCATGATCATGTCTGTTAGTTCATATTGTTCATGAAGCTTCTGCTGGTATAACCACAGAAGACAGAATAAAAACTGCCAAGGGAAGAAGAAAAATGTCATGATTTGCTAGTGGTGTAAACATTTGCATACACAATGAAAGGTCTTTTGAAAATTAATAAAATTAAACTGAATTTAATTAATACAACAGTATACACTATTAGTATATAGGAGTAAATTATTTAATTTTCTATGCTTAATTAAATATTCTGATATATTTATTATGAGTGAAACTTCATTGACAATAGTGCTTCAAAGCTAGGAGATTCTTAAGAACTTCTGTAGAAAATGTGGAAGATGATGCCAATGAACAATGTAAAACATCTTAAGCATATAGAATGCTTAAAAGCTTTAAATTGCACAGCACCCAACATTTATCCCCTTGCTTCCACCATTGCATTCTTTGCATTCTATCTTAGTAACTCCACTAAAAGTGGCAGAAGACTCAGCCTTAGTTTAGTTTTCAAGGAACAGCTTATTATATGGTCTGGGTTTTTCAAGAGATTTACTTCTTTATCTACTCTAGTGAAGTATCTAGGAATGGAACATTGTTCTCTAAAAGCAATTCACAGGCTAATAGCTGATGCTTTGGGAAAATGGACCACGCTTTTTTCATTTATTAGGTAGATACATTAAGTCAAAGAAAGAGACTAATGATGAATTGTAGAAAAGAAATGAACAATCCAGGCAGTAGGCTCAATATGAATTATTTAACAATCAGCCTTTTAACTATAGAGCTACCACAAATGTTTGATTCACTGTGGGTCAGATCTCCTGATTTTTCTTCAATGTATAATTGCTTTTTAGTTCTACAGTTTTTAAAGGTTCCTAAAAATCCACATGTAAGCAGTATAATGACATACAAATTATTGTCCCTGTGTTCAGGTGAGAGCTAATTACTTGATGAAGCTTGCATACACCCTGTCAAGCTGAAGATGAAATAGGAACCAGTGTGCTAATACTCCAAAGCCATTTTTGTGGTATCCCATGGCCACATAATAGAGTCTTCCCATTGGCTGAATGTCTTTTTGCATTAGAGTTACATGTTTGCAACATTATTGAAAATCACCTTGCATCCTGGCATTTGTTTACATGTTGTTAAAATGACACGTGTCCAACTTATAGGAAAGGATAGGTTTGTTCAAACATTATGGCTTTCAAGGAGCCCCTGTGATTTCCTGTAAATATAGGTTAGCCCTTTCAACACAGATATTGATTCCATGTTAGTCAGACATGTGCCTCCACCTGTGACAAGTCACAGCAAATAATGCACTATCTAAATTGGCCAACTACAGTCAGCATATTTAAATTTCAACTTAACACTGATTTATGATATTATGTGTTTTTAAAAGTATATAATTGTTGAGAATATTTGGGGAGTTATCCTGAAAAATATTACTGCTTTTATCAACAAAAAAATATTTTGCTGATAATGCTCATAAGACAAGTAATGCATCTATTTTGGGTAGACATTTTAATATATATTATTGTATTTTATAATTTCTGTTCTTTTAAGCTTATTTTCCATTGAACAAGTTGTTAATAGGCTTTACTTTTCATTTCAAAAGCAACTTCTCATTAATTAATCCAAGAATTATTGATACAAATGTAACAGACTACTTAGTTATTTTAATCTGATAAATTATAAAGTAATTAAATTGACATTTTTTTCATTTTTATTTTATATTAATCACAGGTTATGTACTTTGTATCGCAGCCGTAGCCCCCTCCCACATTCCCTCCCTATCCCTTCCTTCCCTCCCTCATCTCCTCCCTGCACCTTTCCAAGTCCACTGATAGGGGAGGACCTCCTCCCCTTCCATCTAACTCTAGCTTATCAGGTCTCTTTGGGAATGGCTACAATGTCCTCTTCTGTAAATTTTATAGTTACATGAAAAAAATGAAATACATATATGTTTACTTTGTGTATAAAATTAATTCATGGCAAAATGATTCATAGCTGCTGTTGTGGGACACAGACTATGTAAACTTAAACATATGCTATGTGAGTTTGGAATATCACAGAAAAATGAGTATGCTTATTTATAGTCTTTTTCTTTAAACTTTTATTTTAAGATTTATTTATTTATTACATATACAGTGTTCTGCCTGAATACCAGCAGAGGGCACCAGATCTCATTATAGATGGTTGTGAGCCACCAGGTGGTTGCTGGGAATTGAACTCAGGACCTCTGGAAGAGCAGCCAGTGCTATTAAGCTCTGAGCCATCTCCCCAGCCCCCATTTATAGTCTTTTAAGCTATGGAATAGGTATATGTAATATTGAGAGCCAATCAACATGCAAATTAGATGAGAAATTTAATTTAAAGCTAAATAAATTCCATTTACGTTCTGTGCTAGCTTAAATATTAAATTTTGTTAATTTAGGTTCCATATAAAACCACAAAACATTTGCCCTTGTTGTCTTTTTTTAACAAATCCTGGCAATACTTTATCATATAAGCTGTTTTTAGTCTTCCATAAATGATAAAATGATCATGCTTTTTATAATATCATTTTATCAAGACTCCACATTTTAATGTTTTGAAAATTTTAAGGAGTTTAACAAAAGAATGATGTGTTTATTCAAATAAACCATACAGAAATAAATTTGAAGAAAACCTTCTCAAAAATGTATTCTGAAAAATCAACTATATTATAAAATGTAAATTTCACTGCTTACTTAAAGCAAGGAAGCCTAAACTTTTAACTTAAGTGGTAAATAATTAAGATATTTGTATATTTTTACTATTTCATCCAAAAGCAAACCACATTTGATTTCAGAATTTTGGAGCTGTAGTGAAACAAAATGTGAAATAGTCCTTAATCACCACCAAGTTGTTTGTTGAATTCTTTTGTACACATTACTCTAGCTGGCACATCATTTATATAAAAGGAATGTACCTTTGGTGTTGTGTGATTGTCATCTCTGTCTCGTCCACTTGATGGCAGTATTGCCCTTGATAAATATCAACATTGGTGAGGGAATTTTATACTTGGTTTACTGCATAATAGTGTAAGCAAACCTTTCAATTAAAACAAATTATGAAAGATTTATTTTCTGTTATAAACTAAGTGGCTGTAATTCAGAAATGTTTTGTGATGGCACCAAACTGGAACACAGTAAAACTGCTCACTACATGTTGGCAAAGAGTATCTCTTGAGAAGTGAGGGAATCAGAGGTTTACAGAATTTTAAATTTGTTCTTGAAGTACTTCAACTCTTTCAATAACATTTCCAATTATAGAGGAGGGCAAGGCAGGTCTTCACAACAAGGATGTGCATTACAGTATGTGTGTTGTATATGCTGTGTGTGAGGAATCATGGTCCATGCCACACAAAGACTGTCCTGAAGAGGACAATGCACGTCTCTCATCCCACCTTGCTGAGTTTGCAGGTCAGACCATTCTCTCCAGCTGCGGGGAGTGGGCCAGACACAGCACCTGCTTCCCAGCTTTGAAACTTTTGAAAGCATCCTGCTCTAGGTTGATCAAAATATCTTAACCAGAATGTGAAAAAAAAAAACAACCTGATTTTTGTCCTAAGTATTCAAAATTATACCCCAAATAGCTTAATAATCTAAAAATTTCTTCTAAGAATGTCTGAGGTCCTTATGAAGCCACCTGATTTTAGAATAGCACCTTTGTGAGGTAATTTTCTTCTTCTTTTTTTTGTGATAGCATATGCATTTAATCCAAAACCTCTTGGGGCAGCAGCAGGCAGATATTATGGGGCAAAGGTGAGCCTGGTCTACAAAGCAGGTTCCAGGCCAGTCAGGACTACATAGGAACACCCTATCTCAAAACAAAATAAACAGCAAGAACAAAAACTTTCAGCTTAAAAAGATCACAATTGTCCCTTATGCCCTTATGTAAATACTTTAAAAGTGAATCCTAGAGGTGCAAACAGCTGATGTGATCAGGTATGCTGGAAGAGGCAGAGAGGGTCCAGGTGCTTCAGGTAACTTTCTTCTTAACCAAAGCTTAATTGTAACACCAAAATCCATCACCTTGTAAAACTAAATTTTAATGAGGCTTAAAAACAACAAACAAACACTAATAACAACAGCAACAAAATAAAATTTGTGATGGTGTAACATAGAGCATCAAGTAGTTCTCTTACCTATACTATCCTTTCTTTTAAGCTCAGCTATATCTCTTGTGTTTGTTTGTTTACTTATTTGTTTATTCATTGATTTTTGTTGCATATATGACCCACTCAATTTAACTAAGATGATGAGTATGGAATTATTCGTTGGAATCTGGTAGGCTCACCAGCGGATATACAATAGAAGATAATGTAGCACCCCTCCCCACCTTTGAATCTAACAATACTTCAGCATAGACAAAAGGTAGATCCTTATGTATGTTTATTAACAGGCCAATCTTTTGCAAGGCCAGTGCAGGTAGCTAGTATTGGCTGTCAGGACCAGAGGACAGCATTCTTCTTCTGCCTCTTTATGGTCCTTATGCTGCTCTTTCTGAAATGTTCACCAAGCCTGAGAGGAGATTTTTTTTTAGGGATCTGCATCCATTTATTACTTGTTCTCAGAATTTTGAGCAACCACAAGTCTCTCACCCATATCCATTTGCTTTTAAAGAGTCTTCTTCTATGTAGTAGGTCTCTTGTCTAATTAAAAAAGTAGTTGATAGCCCCCTAACGTTTGTGTCCTATTGACAAGAAAGGGCATCTTTCTATGTTGCTAGACATTGTTTTTCATTGGTCTTTTCACAGCTGGGCAAGACCACTGATACCTTTTTCTACAGCAGCCTGCATACCACCTTCCAACACCATGAAACCTATTCAAAAGGGAAGAAGTTTTGCAACTCAATTCCAATTTGATTTCTCTATATCATGTAAACAAAGTGTGTGGTATCTTCAGCAATGTCATTTAGTTTTGCTGGGCTACCAAGAAATGTTGCAAGGGCTTGTGTGCTTTCAGTTCTTTTGAGACCCACTTGACCAGTAACTCATCTGTGCACATTTCGAATCTAGTTTTGGGATTTTTATTTAATGTCCTACAATTCAGCCACGGAAGGTATTCCCTTTAAAGTATTTTTAAATTAAATTTTACAATTGTTTTAAAATCACTAGGCCCCAATATGACTTTTTTGTATACCCTAGGATTTGGCTAACTACTTTCTCTACTTACCATCTTGCCATTCCCCAGTCCTAGTTTAAGTATTTTCCCCAATTCTGCTTCTGCTTTTGCTTTACAAGTGTTTACTATTTCTCTTCCACCTCCAATGGACCTTTCTAGTTCTCTTGCTTCAACAGCAACAATGAGTTAAACACACAAAACTATAGATTCAAAGATAGGATCCATATATGAGACAGAGCGTGTGATGACTATCTTTTTGTGTCTGGGTCGCCTCACTCAGTACGTTTTCCTGTTCCATCCATTTACCTGCAAATTACATAATTGTTTTTCTTTGTAACAATAAAATTAATTGTGCTACGTACTGCATTTTCACTGCTAAAAAGTCAATCTGTATACATTCCTTCCATTGATGGTCTTCCAAGAGATTCCATTTTCTAGTTATTATGATTAAAGTATCAATGACCAGGTATGAGTAAGTTGAAGAGACACCATAGCAGACAATTTTCAAAGTAAGGTGTTTAATTGTGGGTTTACTTTTAGTTTCAGATGGTGAGTTCATAACCATAGCAGGGAACATGTTAGCAAACAGGCTTGGCAATGGAGCTGTAGCTAAGAGCATACATGTTGAGACAACATGTATACCAAGAAAGTCAACTGGAATAGCATGGGCTTTTGAAACCTCAAAGCTCACCCCTAGTGCCACACTTCCTTCAACAAGGCCATGCCTCCTCCAATTGGGTTACACCTCCTAATCCTTCCCAAAGAGTTATACCTACTGGAGACCAAACATTCAAACATGGATCTATTAGGCCATTCTCATTCAAATTATCAAAGTTATTATCTCAAAAGTAGAATAAAGAATCCTTCTGGAATATGTCCATGAGTGGTGTAGTGGGTCATTCAGTGTTTCTGTTTCTAGCTTTTTGAGAACCCCCCAGAGTTATTTCCAAAGTGGCAGCAGGGATTTTCAAAACCATCAACACTGTTTAAGGGTTTTCCCTTTCCACATTGTTATTTTTATTCTTGGTAAGGGCCATTCTGACAGAGGTGAGATGAAATGTTAAAGTAGTTTCACTTTTCATTCCCCTGATAGTCAAGGATGTTAAACATGCTTACTAGTTTTCTATGTTTCTTTTGAGCATTCTTTGTTCAGTTCTATAGTCCATTTTCAATTGTGTATTTTTTTCTTAATGTTTTTTTCTTGAGTTCTTCATGTGTTCTAGACACTAATTCTGTGCCGTATGAATAGCTAACAAATAGTTTCCCACGTTCTTTTTACTTTTTATTTTTTACAATTTAATTATTTTATATCCTGATTGTAGCTCCCTTGCTCAATTCCTCTGGTCCTACCCTCTGTCCCTCTTCCCCTTATCTCCTTCCCCTACAACTGAAAGGGGGAGTTCTCCTCCCTTGCCATCTGCCCCTGGCTTATCAAGTCTCATCAGGACTGCCTGGATAGCACAGGGAGTCTTATGTAAGAAGGTAGGTGCAATGTCCTGTATAGAAGGACACTGAAGTAACAGGAGCTCTACAAGGAGACCAACAAAACTAAAAACCTGAGCCTAGGAGGTCCTGCAGAGACTGATGCACCAACCAAGGACCATGCATGGAGAGGGCCTAGACCCTACCTGCTCAGATGTAGTATGTAGGCAGCTCAGTGTTTATGTGGTTTCCTGAATAAGGGAAGCAGGAGCTGCCTTTGTCATGAACTTGGTTGCCCGCTCTTTGATCACTCCCGTCTGGTGATTTCTCGTATTCTATGGGCAGCCTCTTAACCCAACTGTCAAATTTCTCTGCTGTACCAAAGCATTTTAGTTTTATGAAGGTCCCATTTGTTCATTTCTGTTCTTATTTCTTGTTCTGCAACAGTCCCACTTAAAACGTTTTTACTTATATCTACATGTTGAAGAGTTTGCCCTACTTTCTCACTTCAAAGTTTCTGGCTACCGTGTATTATGTTGAGGTACATTATCCATCTGGAGTTGAGGTTTTTGCAGGTTCAGAGATAAGAATCTAGTTTCATTCATCTACATGTAGCTTTTCAGGTTTCCCATTTGTTGAATACACTGTCTGTTTCATCTGTGTATGTGTTTTGTATCTTTGTTAAAAAACAGAGCTCTGTAGTTAGATGGTCTTATATCTGGGCCCTCTATTTGATTCCATTGATCGATCTATGTGTTTGTTTTTGTGCCAGTGCCATAGTGGTATCCAAGAAATCACAGTCCAGACCAATGTCTAGATTTTCCTCTAATATTGTATAGTGTTAGGTTTTACTTTTAAATCTTCAGTACAGCTTGTGTTGATTCTTGTGTAATGATTGCGTTGAGTATCTGTTGTCCTTCTTCACATTACAGACGCCCTGTTTCATGAGGAGGCATTGTTTCTCCATTCCTTTCTTCCTTTTTTCTTCCTTCTCTCTTTCTTTCTTTCTTTCTTTCTTTCTTTCTTTCTTTCTTTCTTTCTTTCTTTCTTTCTTTCTTTCTTCTTTCTTCCTTCTCTCTCTCTCTCTTTCTTTCTTTCTTTCTTTCTTCCCCTCTCTCTCTCTCCCTCTCTCTCTCCCTCTCTGTCTCCCTCTCTCTCTCCCTCTCTCTCTCCCTCTCTCTCTCTTTCTCTCTCTCTCTCTCTCTTTCTTTCTTTCTTTCTTTCTTTCTTTCTTTCTTTCTTTCTTTCTTTCTTTCTTTCTTCATTTTATGTGTATGGGTGTTTGGACTGCATGAATTTTGGTGTACCATACATATATAATTCCATAGAAGGAATCAGATCCTCTGGAACTAGAGTTATAGACAGTTGTTACCCACCATTTTGTTGTTGGGAACCTAACTCAGGTCCTCTGGAAGAACAGCACTGCTCTTAATTTCAGAGCTGGCTCTTTATCCCTGAGAACATTATTTTCCATACATATGTTTGACTTTGTTTTTGAATATTAATTGATCATAGTTCTGCAGATTTATTTTGATTTATATTTATTCCTTTGGCCTATGTGCTTGTTTTTAGGTCAGTTCCACACTGTTTTGATAACCATAGCTTTATTATATAACTGGGAGTCTGGCAGAGTAATTATTCTACCCATGTTAGCTTTGTGCAAAATGTCTTCTCAATTTTTCTTTCAGGCTTGTACATATTTTGGAATTGAACTTTTCTATTTTTATGAAGAATGGAACTGAAGATTTTTGAGGACTGAATTCAAACTATATTTTTCTTCAGTTTTTATGGGCTTGTTAACATTTTCCTATCTATGAATATGGCATATTTTTATGTGTATATTGAAAAATTTCAAGAAATGTATTTCATATTTCAGCATCCAGCATCTTTCAGATTATTTCTTTAATTTATTTCTATGATTTTTAAAATGCTATTATAAAATTCAAATGTTTTTATAGAGATAACATTTTCCTTATCATTTTCCAGATTGTTTATTGTTGGTATATGTAAATACTGCTGACATATTGAACTTTTCTGAAATATGAGTTCAACCACTTTTGAGTTGTCTTTTAAATATTTTCTTTGTAAATTTATTTATCACAAATAGTGACAATTTCTACTAGGGTATTTAATTTGCTTATCTTTCCATTATTTCTCTCACCCAATTTCTGTTGGTAGAACTTGCAGCACACTGTATTGATGGAGAAATGAAAGTAGGTATCATTGTTTTGCTCTGGATCTTAGAAGCAAAGCTGTTGAAAGTGTCAGTTGTGGGTTGGGTATGCCTTGCATGCTCTGTACTGTGCTGAAGAACATTCTTTTTACTCTAATTTGTTGAGATAGCGCAATTAGAGGAATATTTCTACCCCCCCCCCATTTTTTTTTTTTTTTGCCAGAAAGTATTGAGCTGATTATGGTTTTATAAATGGTGACTTGTGTCATGGATTTTCATGTGGTAAATAAACATTTTATTTTGGAGATAAAGTTTACATGATAATGCAAATGATCCCTGTAATGAGTTGTCAGATTATGTCACTAAGGTTTTGTTCTGAGTATCACATCTGTATTCAGCAGCATCATTGACACTGGCCTGCATTTTTCCTTCCTTGTCCTCATCTGGCTTTGGTGCCAAGGCAATGCTGTCCTCTCAATTCAAAGCAATACTTTCTTCACCTTTTGCAGGGAGCTTAGTTTGAGAAATGCTGGTAGCTTCCCATCTAGTTAAGGGAAATTCTTTGATGAGAGACGCTGAACTACAGATACAATTTCTTTGATTGTACTGTTAAATTCGGCCTTTCAATTTTGTGTGCTTTAGTCTTTTAGGCTGTTGGTTTGCAGGAATCATGCTTTTTATGTTGTTCAAATGTCAGCATTCAGTTGTTCATTATTTTATGATTCTTTATGATTCTCCATTTCAATTCTAGTATCCCCTCAATTTTATTTTTTTGAGTAATTTTTCATTTTTCTTGATTCTAGCTTTTTACTTAGATTTAACAGAACCCCAAATTTTAGATTTTGTAATTCTTGTTTTCTAACTCTCAATATTTGTTCCTCTTGACTTTTTTTGGTATATTTTCCTGTTATATTTTTAAACTTGCAGTTACTATAGAGCATTAAATTTGAGGACAATCTTATAATGTATACTTTTCTACTTTGTTTCATTAGATGCAACTGAACAAAATTTATATTTATTTTTTTGTTTTGTTTTACATAGTTTTGTGAGTTTTATCTAAACCTTCAGTATATACATGAAATATTTGTTTTCTTGGGGTTTTAGTTTTAGTTTTCTAAGGAAACATTTTAAAACGTAGTAATTGTGCTAACTGGTGCAGACATTAGCCCCCACATCAGCCTCCACATTGTCTTGCAGCCTTGGGTTGGTGTGGAAGTAGAAGCAGCTCTGTTGCTGATGAACACTATGCTCATCTTTCCTTCATGTTCTTGGGGAAATGCCAATACTTACAAAAAGGAGTCTTTTCAAATCATGGACATAGTCAAAGGAAGAGTGATTTCAAGAATTTCCAATGTCTACCAAAATATCGATTTTCAACTATTGCTCGAAAATTAAATATAGGTAGTAGCTTACTTTTTCATATTGAACAAACACTTTAGATATTATTGATCTTCAATTAAAGTTAAATGACAAGGGCTGGGGATTTAACTCACTTGGTAGAGCACTTGCCTACCATGTCCAAAGCCCTATGTTCTATACCCAGCATAGCATAACCCTGGACATAACACATGCTTGCAAATATGCTTTGGGTCATATATATTTCTCAGTTTTAGGAGTAAAACTGAATGTTATTTGTGATTTGTTTTGTACATAGTTTGTAAAAGATTTAGTTATAACTATAAACCCACAAGGTTTACAGTCTCTTTCTAGCCCATTATGTACAATATTCAGAGCCTCTTTAAAAATATATGTTCATATATATATATGTATATATATGTTCATATATATATGAGATTCAAAGGCTTTACCTTATGCACTGGGCACTTTAATCATGGTTGCAAAGGATTCTGCACATTTAAAGTGCCTACTGTTCTTATTGTTAATTTTATTATATACTGTACCTTCTCTTTGAAATGTGTAAAACTGCAAGAGATAGAATATTGAAACTTTACCAGGAAAAATTCAGATTTGTTTGTTAGCATTACAATTGGTTTACATGAAAACATTTTCTATTAGTGATTTTCCAATATTCCTTAGAAGGCTATTTTTATTAGCTGGCTACAAACCTTAATAAATTAGCAGCTAGAAGCTAATGCAAGAAACAAACTCAGACCTTGCCTGTAAGTATCTGTCTATTTTAAATCTAATTTTCTACTATCATACAGTGTTACAATGACTCATTTTATCCTGTCTGTTTTCAAGGCACATAGTGGGAACAAATTAATGCAGTTATTCTACTTTAAATATTCCCGCTTAAGTTATCCATTATTTTCCAGAAATTAATGTGTATAACGTATTTTGAAATCAGTTATGAAGTATACAGATAATATGCCTTTCACAAATTAACTCTTTTGGTTTTTATTTCTTAGTTTGAATCTGTAATTATGCAAGTAATTAAGGTTCATTTATAAATATATCAATATGCCATAACAAGTCACTTATTTTGCATATTTAATTTGAATTTAAATAGTGATATAGTATTATTATTGAAATGTGAAATGGAGTTTACAATTACTCACAATATCAATAATCAGTTCCCTGAAGAACTGAATTAGCTGAAGAAAAAAAGAAGTCATGAAAAAAGTCACCATAAAAGTTCCAGAACAACTACAAAAATACACTATTTTTATCATCAGCTCCATAATTAGGAATTCTCTAAATCTGTTAGGGGTTTTAGTAATTATACCATTTAGTGTGGATCAGTATTGGTGAACAGTCCCTTTTAAGTTAATAGTGTTGTAAATGCAACCCAGGATTAGGATAATGCAAGGGTATATTTCAGATGAAACCAAGAATTTTCTTGCTGAACATTGTTATATGTAAGAGGAAAATTATGCATATATAATACAAAAGTCATTTAAAGAGATTCTCTCCCACAAACCCATGCATATTATCCTCTTCATGATCAACTAATAAATAATTATTTTGAACTAGATGATGTACTTGTACTCTTCCACTTCTATCTACCTTCTCAAAAATGGGAACCTACTCTCTCTCTTATAGGGAAGTACCAAGTCTTCCTGAGGAAAATGACACTTTGATATTGCATACATAGTTAACAATCTGAAGTTTACATGATGTCTTTGAGTTTCTGTTGCTGAAATGAAATACTGTGTGCGAAATGAACTCAAGGAGGAAAGGGTTTATTCAGCTTACTGTTCCACATCACAGTTCATTTTGGAGGGAACTGAAGTAGAGGTCATGGAGGAGTGCTCCTTATTGGCTTGATCCTTATGACTTGTTCAGCCTGTCTTCTTATAGCATTCAGGATTGCAAGCTCATATGGGTGACACCTCGCATTCTGAGATGTGAAGTGCAGCACATTGGCCATGCTGCCATACCATTCCTTCTGCTGTCTACCAGCTTTCCGTCTACCTGGCACAACAGTGACACATTGCCCAGTACCTTTAATGATCCTAGTGGCTGCTCTAATGCTTTCATTCTCAGAAATTAGGAGATGACTCCTAATGATGAGACAGTTAACACTCTTAAGCATCACACATTCTTGCGCAGGATTTGGAGTGCTGAGAAGTATGATTCAGAAGGTAATAACTATCCAATACAACTTTTTAGTGATTGGTCTTGTTCACCAGATAAGTCCCATATCTTTTTATTAGTGAAATGTGAAAACAAAACAAAACTCCAGAGATACTTGGATAAAGGGACAGTAAGTACTATAGATTAAGGTGTAGTTGTTAAAGCATTTGCTTCTGCAAGAAACATGTCAGCCAAGGGCAATAAGATTGTGGTCCTTATGGGAAAGCTGTGTATCTGTGATTACAGCTCATTAAGTGAACTGGATGAAAACCATGGTGTGCTAACTGTTATGCCCTTTTAAAATTATTTAATTTAGTTTTCTTATACCTCTTTTTTCCTTCTTCACTCCAATCCTTTCCAACGTGACAATACCAGGTAGGACAGAGAGATTATAGTGGGGATAGGGGACATAGTTCTCTTAAATTATTTCCTGCTCGGTTCCTTAGGGCAGTGTACTCTTTGTTTTAGGGTACTTCCAACTTCTTTTTACCAAATGTACCCACAGCGATGAGGAACAGAAGGATGGGGCACTAGCACTCTTCTTCTTTCTTGGAGCACTTTTTCGCTCTCGAGGCCATGACATTTATTTTCTCCTCCCAGTCCTCGGATTTAAACTAATTGCAGCTGAGAAAGAACCCTTCCAGGCAAATAGTTTGCTGTTTTGGACAATATGACTGAGTCCCATAACCTACATCTGGGATCAAAACAAAAACGTGTTTACATCCACAACAGCTAACAGCTTGGAAATGGTGCAAAATATTAGTGTCACACACTTCATTATTTTTAAATTTATAAAATAATATTAATATGTTGCTCAAACTAAGTTTCCAGTAGGGTATTCTGTGTCACTGAGGGTTATTTTTAATTAATTAATTTTTATTAATTACAATTTTTTCACTTTTTATCCCAGCTATAGCCCCATCCCTCATATCTTCCCAATTCCACCCTCCCTCCCCAAGTCCACTGATAGGAGAGGTCCTCCTAACCTTCCCTCTGACCCTAGCCTATCAGGTCTCATCAGGACTGCCTACACTGTCTTCCTCTGTGGCCTGGTAAAGGATGCTCCCCTCTTAAGAGGAAGAGGAAGTGATCGAAGAGCCAGCCACTGAGTTCATGTCAGAGACAACCCCTGTTTCCCTACTGGGAAACTCTCATGGAGACTGGGCTGCCATGGCCTACATCTGTGCAGGGAAAGGATCTTCATCAACCCTATATCTGACAGAAGGCTAATATCCAGAATATATAAAGAACTCAAGAAGCTAAAAAGCAACAAATCAAGTAATTCAATTTAAACATGGGGTACAGAGCTAAATAGAGAATTCTTTTTTTATAAGTAATTTATTTATTTTTATATTAATTATATTATTTATTTTTATATTAATCACAGGTATTAATCACAGGTATTAATCACTTTGTATCCCAGCCGTAGCCCCCTCCCTCATTTCCTCCTACTCTCCCCATCCCTCCCTCATCTTCTCCCTGCCCCCCTCCAAGTCGATTGATAGGGGAGGATCTCTCCCCCGCCCCCATCATCTGACCCTAGCTTATGTCTCTTCAGGGTTGGCTGCAATGTCCTCTTCTGGAGAGAATTCTTAATAGAGGAATGTTGAATTGCAGAGAAACATTGAAATGCTCACTGTCATCAGGGAAATGCAAATCAAAATGACTTTGAGATTTCACCTTATACTCATTGGAATGGCAAAGATCAAAACTCAAGTGACAATACATGCTGGAGAGGATGTGGAGAAAGGAGAACCCTCCCCCATTGCTGGTGGGATTGTAAATATGTACAACCACTTTGGAAATCAACGTGGCACTTTCTCAGACAATTAGGAAGAGTGTTTTCTCAATCTCCAGCTATACCACTCCTAGGCATATATCCAAAATATGCTCAAGTATACAACAAGGACATTTGTTCAACCATGTTCATAGCAGCTCTATTTGTGATATCCAAAATCTAGAAACAACTCATATGTCCCTCAGCTGAGGAATGGATGCAGAAATTGTGGTACTTTCACAATGGAATACTACTCAGCAACTAAAAACAAGGAAATCATAAAATTTGCAGGCAAACGGTGGGAACTAGAAACGATCATCACTGAGGGTTATTTTAATTGCAATTTAGTACCACAAAATAATTTACTATATAACATCTAATCAGGTGCCAGATAATCAGTCAATAATGTACACAGTACAGCATGTGTACAACTATATAGAAATGCTAGATAAATTATGTATAATCTGCTCAGTGAGTCCTAATAATTCTAACAAAATGATTTATATGAGCAATAAAACAAAAAATAACATTGATATCCAAGTGAAAATTAGTGGCACTTCAAAAACTGTCATAAGTTGAAGAAAAATATCTGAAAAATTGGCCTAAACCAAATAACCACAGAATGCATGCTTCTCTTTGAAGGTTAGGTATTTTTTTTTTTTCAGGTTTGGGAAAAGTTCAATTTATTCAGTAAAGGGAAAATAAACTCAGGAAGTAAGGTCTGGGATCATTCAGATCATTTCTTATCAGTTATAATCAGCTTTCAAGCAATGCAATATAGTAAATTTTGCCCTTCAAAATTTATATAAAATAAATATATCTATATGCTTAATAATGAGAGTTAAAAATTATCCCTAATTTTGTCTATCTTATCTTCAAAACTAAATACAGTCTTTCTTAAACTTGAATCTTTCCAATTTATGCCACTCTTAGTTAAGCAAATGTCACTGCATTTCTCCACCTGTTTTATAGGATTTTTTCCCCTGGACTCTTTGTAACATGGAGCAGAGGTAGGGATGCTATTTCGAAGTCCTGTAGCTCTGTGTGTTGGTATTTACTCATTCCTGCTTTTTGTAGATTGCCTCCTTCCTCAACTGCTTTTTATAGACACTGTGGCTTATGAACTGAAGCTTTTGAAAGTAAAGAATATGTGTAATGATAAAAATTGAACATGAGGTTTAGGTTCTTTTAAGACATCAAAGGAATCATTTTTGCCAAGGGTTTCTGTTGAGGATAGGATGCTCTAAGTGACTGACACCTGCCTAAATAAAAATGTGCGTCTTCATCCTGGGACCAGAAAAGAAGAAACACTGACTGCTCTCCTAGTGTACAACATTCTTTACGGAGACACAAAGCTCCTTTTCCTTAATAACCTTTAAGCCTTGATCAGAACACTGTTCAGAATGGTCTGTGTGAGATTAACATGTAGAGTGGGAAAACAGATTGGAGAATGCATTCTTTTTGTTCACTCTGAAGGTCTAGGTGAGGAAAGAGAAGCCAAAGGGGATGAACAAATCAGATCTGGAACTCAAGTGCTGCATTAATTTCTTAATTTTTATGTATTTAGGAATGTGTGAAAGTATGTGCAGTATGGGACTATCTAATGATACATATGCAACTTTCACGACAGCGAATATGCAGCTCTGTTTTGGAAGGCCCAGGTAGCAGCCATTTTCTCTGACTGAAGCTGCTTTTCCACCACCTGGCAAATCATAATAAAATATTCTCTGCAGGAGTGTGATGCTCTTGTCTAAACTCTGGTCACTGAAATTTGACAAGATGTAAAATTCTTTAGAAAGGTATTTAGATAATTGTTACTGGTGTTTGGCTTTGAGAAGGTTAGGTATTAATAAGACTGTAATAACAAGACTTACAGAAATTGTGCTATGAAGGGCAGAGTTTACAAGCTGTGAGAAATACAGCATAATATCTCAGGGTATAACTTATTTTAACTCAAAATTAATAAAACATAATTGGCAATAGCATAGAAGCTGAATATGTATAGAACAGTTCAAAGAAAATAATTGTAAAATGTTTACTGAAGTTGTACCATTGGTTAAGCAACACTTTCAGATTCTTATGGTATTGTTTAAATACAATGGCATGTTTTTAGGCCCCCCTGGGTTTGCTGGTACTTAGCTACCCTCTGCCTTGAACTCTACATGTGGATGGGTGGGCTGCCCTATTTTAGCTGTGGTAGAACCAAAATCTGCATTTGACTTGGTAATGAGAATAAAACTGATTTGAAAACCGATTTTCAATTTTCTTCCAGAATATTTTTTGTAGCAAATATGATCTACATAAGGATTGTTTCTACTGTTACGAAATTACAATTTACTCCAGGATTGGAAATTATTCACAGCCATGCACACTCAAGATGAGATTCACACAGTAAACCATACACCTCTTTGCCACATTGCACTTAGATGGCAGATGATAGGTAGATTAAAGGGCTTCTAGGTACCATATGGAGTTGTTGCCTATGTCTTTGGTGGTTCTGAAAATTACAATGTGACTGAATCTCACAGAGTACTGAGGACTTTGGACCAGTTAATGTGTGATTGTGATATCCCAAGTCTGCTAATGAAAGCACACTTGACTTAGCAGATGAGACTTATATAAGTAATTCAAGAAGTAATTTAGTTAAAAAATTTTAACTAAATTTTTAAATTTAGTCTCAATTTTTAAAATGCTAGTCTAAGTTATTACCACCAAAGTTTTATAAGTTTTCAGAAGACATTTGCAATGAAATTAACATACAAATTCTTGTACTGATGAATTTTTATTAAGGAAGTCCCTTTAAGAAAGCAGGGACTGTCTCTGATGTGAACTGATTGGCCTGCTCTTTGATCACCTCACCCTGATGGGGGAGCAGCCTTACCAGGCCACAGAGGAAGACAAAGCAGGCACTCCTGTTGAAACCTGATAGACTAGGATTAGAAGGAAGGAAAAGAAGACCTCCCCTATCAGTGGACTGGGGGAGGGGCATGGGTGGAAAAGAGGGAGGGAGGGTGGGATTGGGAGGGTGGAGGAGGGAGTTATAAGTGGGACACAATGTGAACAAGCTAATTAATAAAAACATTAAAAAGAAAGCATCATTTATTCTACAAATTTGTAAGGCTTTTGAGATACAGCTCAATGTTAAAGTGTTTATTTACTTCACTCCAGATTTAGTGTTTGGTTCACAGCACTGAAAGAGGTGCATACATTGAGTTCCTGCCATGCATCATCTAGAATGTACAAAATAAAAATATTTAAACACTCAATATTTGAATTACATTTTCAAGTCCTTTTAAGGAAATTAGATACAATGTATTTTGGATATTTGTCAGTAAACTACACTAGTTATACCAATGAAGTAATAGTAGCTTGCCAAAAGGCAGAAATGTAAATCTATTTAAAATTCATCCAGAAAACAGTTACAAGAAATGATATAATTTAAACAAAAAGTTATAATAATTAGCACATGAAATGAGAGATAAAAAAGAAGGAAAATTTACGCTTTGCTAAGATGCACAGGAAACCTAAGTTGCCCAATTTCAACATGAACTAGTAACATGTTGACATAAAATCTGACATGAGTGAGTCCAGTAGCCGCCCAGAGGAGGCTTTTGTTGTGTGGTGCTCCGCAGCTCACCTTTCTCCATTTTGTCCATCTGTCAGTGTAACGTGTAGATATCTCAACAAGCATAGACATTGACCTGGAATGGATAGAAGGCCCAAGCCCAATCACATGTTTATAATGTAACTCCAGCAAAGTCTATAATACACATTAATTTTATTCTACATGGGATTATTATAAAGAAGAGCTGCTGTAATGGAAAAGTCAGCCTTCCATATGAATTGATTACACAAAACACACTTTGAGCAACTTGCCCATCTCTTGAAATTAGTGCTGGAAATGCTTCCCAGAATATTAATTGTGGTATATATTTGAGAATAGTGCTGGAAATGCTTCCCAGAATATTCATAGTGGCACATATTTGAATATACAGAGAAGAGGGAAGCATGGAGAAGTTGCTCACTTGGTGGTTGAGATTTGTGATGGAAACCTTTGAAATAAAGTTGTGGCCATTTAACTTCTCTGAAAAAATGGGAAAAAAGTGACATGGTGTAAGAAATGTGTGACAGTCTCAGAGTTATAACAAAAATGTCAATATTATAATATCTAGTATTTACCAAGGAGGAAAGGATGTTTTGGAGGACAAACATTTGATGTAGGTAAAGTGTGAAAACCATAAAATGGATTTTTCTTTCTTCATAGAAATAAAAATAAAGCAAATAAAAATTCTAATGCTAATTTTGATAGCTTTAAATATGCAGTAATTAAAATATAATCAATGTTATTAGCAACTATTTATATATTAAAAATTACATATTACTTTCAGCATCGTTATACAGAATCATAATCATTGGCAGTATTTGCCCATTTATTATGCATGGACAGACACATTTAGCTTCAATCGAAATTACATTTATACATAGAATCCATTTAATTATCTAATTCCATATCTATTCAAATTGGTTATTCACTATTTTGTTGAATTCCTTTAAAAATGTACTTTGATCATCTTTTCTCATAGTATTTCAACCAATCTTAAATTTTCAACCTGGATCTAGCCTTGCAATGGAGAGTTGGTATCATCCATGCCCACATGTCACAACTGACAGCTGTTCCCAAGCATCTGGTTTCTACCTGCAACTTATCAGAATTGCTCAGGGGACACATCTATTAGGATAAACAGTCAGTCTCTTCAGGTTGTGAGGCATGGTGCTTCCTCCAATGGTCTGAAAGAGGATACACAGCAACCAGAGAACAAACTGAGTAGAAACCAACAGCAATGCAGAGCTTAGAGTTAACAGGGTATTTGCTTGGCCTAGAAACAGATATTTGTGATACATGATGATTGACCAAGCCAGGGTAGCATTCTTTTACAAATGCACAAGGGGAGAGGAGCTGACAATGGATACAAGGACTTTGGGACAGAGTGGCTATGCATGACAGAAACCCACATGGCGCACATTTATGACACTAGGTCTTCATGATACACACTCATACCAAAGTAGGCAGGGTGGTTTTCAAAAATGAGCATCTGAGTATATCACTTTACGGTGATTCTGAACTTATTTCCAGACTAAAAGGCATTCCGTGACTTTGGTCGCATATCTGTCTCCTGCACCATTTGTCCTCTGTAAGCTCAAGCCATTTGGCCCTACTTTCTGCATACTGACTAACACACCAGATACAGTTACTTCAAATAATCTGCACCTCTATACTTAGATGGTATTTCTCACGACTGTGCCATAACGCTTTTTCTTATTCTTTACCCAGCACAAATGGCAGCTTTACAGAGGCCACCCATCTCAGAGAAACACTGTATGAACTCATTGCTGCCTGGAACAAATATTATTGTTTTTTAATAATGCTAATAGTTGTGGTTGCTGAAACCATATTACTTGTTTATTACCATATTACTGTTGTTTATTATGTATTCGTTTTCTCTTGTTCTTTGCTTAGATCTTCACACTAGATAAGCCTTTAATACATACTGCTTAGTAAAGGAATGCATTTACTTTAATCACTAGAATTACTGTTCAATATTTAAAACAAGACATAGAGAATAACCAGAAAGGTCTTCTTTTATAAGTTATACATGTTTTGTTTATTTTCATTCTTACAGTCTTTGATTAGGAAAAGATGGCTAACTGTGTTGGATCTTAGGTTGGGAAGTGCTTTCTAGACTGTTTTAGAGTAGAGTATGACACATCAGAAATTCTGGATATAAATCAGTGTAAATCAACTTAGAGGTTAATCATCTGTGTAAGTAAAGACAGTCACACCATGTAATGTAGCCCTGGCAAAATTGAATATCAAAGAAGGATGAATGTGCCTTTTTTCTTTGGTGACACTATCTGATATTTTAGCAATGTCATATGGCAATGCCTCTTGATGCAGAGGAAACATCATTTGAATCAGCCCCAATTCTGCTCTGGGCATTTCTTTCTTTGATAGTGCCTTTACCTGTACTATTTATCTATAACAAGCAATATTATACACATCACATTTATAAAACCTAATATTTGTCACCAAAATTGACAAATAAGTATCATTTTGGAAATTCTTATTTTTAATATAGAAATAACATGATAAAATGCAAGCATAAATCAGTAAGCTATACACTGATCTGAGTTCGTAATCTTCCAGTATTGTATGTGTGAAGATTAGACAGAGAGCTGTCTACACTTACATATTCCATTGTCTACGATGGCTCCTGCCCTTATACGTAAGGATTGATTTGTTTTATAGTTAATGTTATATTCATGAATTTGGCAAAGACATATGTGATATTCTCTTTGGCAGACCTTATTTCAGCTAATGGAATTTTAAAAAGATGGGAAATTTTTACAATTTTAACATCATACAAACCAGAAATAGTGAAAATTAAGTGAGGGTAAAGCTTTAGAAGAAAAATCAATTCATACCTCAGAAGTTCAAAGGCAGCTTAAATGGAACAAGTGTTGCAATTAGAAATACTTCACAATCTTTATGACATGAGTGCTTTTCCTAAATAGTATGTATTGTTAAAATTTCTTAAAGTTTTAAAATTATGTAGTTTTAAAAATTAAAGTAATGTTCCTCATTTAAACAGTTTTACATGGAGTCCTTCAGCTGTAGATAATTAAACACAGTGTTATTTTCCATACCATATTATAAATTAACCATTATTTGGTTAATGAGACATTTTTGTGTGCACAACAGTGATACTGTAGAGATTCTGAAGATGTAAGAACTGTGTTTTCAGGTATAGGACTGTGAAATAAAGTCATGTGCTCACTGGACTTTTCCATACTTAATAATGAATTGTCCCTGTGTGGACTGATTTATTTAATGCTTTCTGTTGGGTTTCTATGGACCCAGCACATATTAAACTTCAGGGAAGTTTTTTTTTTTTAACCAAAGACTTTAATTTTCCTGTTATTATGATAAAGCAATTTCTATATGTGTTATAGTGCTGGGAAAAATCTTGTAATAAACTAGCGTAGTTGTGATTTTATATGTAATTTATAGGTATTTAGGGCAAGACAGTCCACTCTGTATAAGTGCAAGAAAACTATGAATAATATTTTCTGAACTGAAATAATAGGGGAAAGATAGATTGAGATTATATTGTGGAACAATAACAAGAAATTTAGTATATACATTCTGTTTTCACATATCTGCGTATGTGTGTGTGCATACATGTATGTTTGTGTGTGTGTGTGTAGAATGAATTCAAATGAGAATATCCCATCAGGAGCAGTGAATGACTAGTAATTAAATGGAATGGTTATTGGCAAAAGTTGACAGGGACACTGAGTGACAACTAGTGATGCCCATGTCGTACTGTGACTATTTGCTTCTCCTAATGTACAAGTAGGAATGATGCTTAGAAGATACAATTTTAACCCATGCTTAAAAAAACTATTCTCAAAAATCTTAGCTGTTTAATGATTGTTTTCTTCATGAACACATACATTAGTAGTCAATTAGCAAGAAAGTAATTGTAAGAGTTGTTCCAAAGGAGTGCTGTTCTCATTGGAGTTGCTTTGTTAGCTACAGAGAACTGGTGTCAGATTCAGAATCAAAGAGACATGGCAGTGACACTGAGCCTGCTTTGTCACAACTGAGGAATCCCTATAGATTTCATTCTTATTTTAAATAGCAACAGTAAAAAACAAACCACTGAATTGTTAAGCCAAAGGTGTAAAAATAAATTTCATTTGCCTGCTTCAATTGTTGTCTCAGAGGCCTTCCACCTCCTTTTGCTAACCCAGGCCTAGTCTTGGAAGCTTCTAGACTCCAAACACTCTAACCTAGGCCTAGAATGTTTTCAGCTTCTGAGACTTACTGCTTAATAAGCTCACCCTTACTTGTTCTTTCTGAGCTCATAGATGGCTGATTCAACTCAGCTGTTCTGTCTCAAAATCCTCTCTCAGCTAATTTATTCAGTCCAGCTTCTCTCTCGGCCTCTGAATTGCTCTTCTTGGACTCTTAACTCCAGCAATCTGCTCTAATCTCCTGACTCCTCCTTCTCTAGCTCATTCTCTTCACTGGACTTCTCTCTCTGCAACCTTTCTCTCTATTACTTTCCCAGTAAAAGTGCCTCCTCTCTCTCTGTATTGGCCCTTAAGTAGCTTCCCTTTCTTCTCTTTGCTTGTGAGAGTTGGATGTATCCTATTCTGTCAGGTGTTTCTCTGATTCGTCACCTTTTCTGCCACTCAGTTAGACATTATTTTCAAATACGGGTGCTTCCTCTTACAAACTAAATTTTCCTAAATTGTTTGGGTAAGGCAGGTACCACCATACCTAGATCTAAGCTTTTCTTTATCTGAAACTTGCTCAATACCAGTCTGGCCATGATCTGCTTGCCTCTGGCTCCTGTGTTAAAGACATGTTTGTATTCCAGCCAGATCACACAAACCTAGAAGGTCTTTTGATGTAATCTCTTGGCAGAACAGCCATATTCTGAATTAACATTCCTCTACATAAAGGCATAATGAAATTTAATTTGGAGCTTCGCTAATTTTTTGTTATAATTGCAGTTACTTTTTCTCTATTTTTCTTACTTAACAATAAAGTTACTTTGTATTTATTGTTACATACAAAATAAAACTGTCATGTTCAGAGTTAAATTTTAAAGGTGGGGAAATTCAGATAGAAGTTTAAAATTTATCTAAAATTGATGCTACCTTTTACTAACCTAACCAGTGCTTTTGAACTTTATTTCTTCTGTGCTTTACTCCTTTTTAATTTTTAAAATATTTTTATTTGTTACAATTTATTCACTTTGTATTCCTGCTGCAGTCCCCTCCCTCCTTCATCTCCTCTGATTCCCACCCAGCCACCCTTCCTCTTCTCCCCCTCTGCCCTTTCCCTGATAGGAGAGGACCTCCTCCTCTATCTGACCCTAGCCTTTCAGGTCTCATCAAGGCTGGTTGCATTATCTTCCTCTGTGAACTGGCAAGGCTGCTCCCCCCAGGGGTAGGTGATCAAAGAGCCAGCCATTGAGTTCATGCCAGAGACAGCCCCTGCTCTCTTTATTAGGGAACCAAATTGAATACTGAGCTGCCATGGGCTACATCTGTGCAGGGTGTCTATGTCCTCTTCATGCATGGTCCTTAACTGGATTTATCAGTTTCTGCAGTCTCCCTCCCCCTCTCCCCCGGGGCCTAGGTATTTTGGTTCTGTTGTTCTCCTTGTGGAGTTCCTGTCCCCTCTAGGTCTTTCTATATCCCTCTTCTTCCATAAGGATTCTGGTACTCTGCCCAAAGTTTGGCTATGAGTCCCAGTATCTTCTTCAATACTCTGGTGGAGTCTTTCAGAGGTCTACTCTGTGGAAGGCTCTGTTCCTTGTCTTCTCCTACTTCTGATGTCTATCCTGTTTGCTCTTCTGAATGAGGATTAAGCATTTGCAATGACAGCCTACAGACTGGGAAAAGATCTTCATCAATTCTACCTCTGACAGAGGGCTAATATCCAGAATATATAAAGAACTGAAGAAAGTAAACACCCACAAACCAAGTAATCCAATTTAAAAATGGAGTACAGAGCTAAACAGAGAATTCTCAACAGAGGAATATCAAATGGCAGAGAAATACTTAAAGAAATGGTCAAAATCCTTAGTCATTTGGGAAGTGGAAATCATCATAACAACCCTGAGATTTCACTTTACACCCATCAGAATGGCTAAGATCAAAAACCCAAGGGATGATGCATGCTGGAGAGGATGTGGAGGAAGAGGAACCCTCCTCCATTGCTGGTGGGAATGTAACCTTGTATAACCACTTTGGAAATCAATCTGGCACTCCTCAGACAATTTGGAATATTGCTACCTCAAGATCCAGCAATATCACTCCTAGGCATATACCCAAAAGATACCCCACCATTCTATAAGGACATTTACTCAACCATGTTCGCAGCAGCTTTATTTGTAATAGCCAAAATCTGAAAACAACCTAGATGCCCTTCAATGGAGGAATGAATACAGAAATTGTGGTACATTTACACAGTGGAATACTACTCAGCAGTTAAAAACAAGGAAATCATGAAATTTGCAAACACATGGTAGGAACAGGAAAAGATCATCCTGAGTGAGGTAACCTAGATGCAGAAAAACACATATGATATGTACTCACAAGTGGATATTAGCCATATAATATAGGATAAACATACTAAAACCTGTAGCCCAAAAGAATTTAAATTCATTTATTTTTCATTTTAGGTCTGTGAATGTTTTGCCTGCATTTATATCTATGCAGCATGTGTGTGCAGTCCCTGCAGAAGCTGGAAGGGGAATTGGATCCTCTGGAACTTTTTTTTTAATAGACCATTGTGAGCTAATATGTGTGTACAATGGGAACAAAGTTCCTCTTAACCACCGAGACAGCTCTCACTGAGATTCTATGCTTTTAATCAGCTTAAGAGGAGAAATTTGCTCATTACTTTACACCCAACTACAAAAGTACAAAGCAAGCAATTACATCCTTCGTATACATTTACATGCCAATACATTTGTTTTATTGGATAATGTATGACCTTCATTCACATTGCAAAATGTATATACATTTTTCATATTTGATGAGGGAATTCTTCCATGTACTGAGAATCAATGAAGTTACTATAGATGATTCATGTCTTAAATATGCTAAGATTGAGACTAATAGGCTAAACATAGCTTCTTAGATATTTTAAATCTGTCTTGATAGTAGTTAAATTAATGATTTGATAGTCTCTTGATGGATTATTTTCTTTTCAAAGAAATACTATTGTATAGTGATATGTCTTACTTGTTTCCCTTATGTTTTATCAGCTCCATAACTTTTTAAATGTAATTTATTTATTTTTATATCAATCACAGGTTAGGTACTTTGCATCCCAGGCATAGCCCCCTCCCTCATTCCCTCCCACTCTCCCCATTCCTCCCTCATCTCCTCTCTGCCCCCTCCAAGTCCACCGATGGGGGAGGTCCTCTCCCCCTTCCATCCGACCCCAGATCATCTTGTCTCCTCAGGGCTGGCTGCAATGTCCTCCCCTGGGATCTAGCCAGGCTGTTGCTCCCTGGCATGTATGGGGGCATAACTTTTTTTTTTATCACAATGCAGAATTACCAAGGCTAATACCACATAGAAGTCTTTGTGGAATGGATGCATTCAAATGCAGCAATCGCGACATTTTGCTTCCAGTTTACAGCTTCCTAAATTCAACTTAATTGCATTAGCCAATAGGATGTAGGTGCTAGAGAACTGATTTACAACAGCTGATGCCTATTTTACTTGTTTTGAAAGATATGAGTATTTCATTGCTAGAATACAATTATCTGCAAGGCATATGAGGAAAGTAATTGTTCCTTCTAGACTCTCTGTTACATCCCTAGAACTCAGAAGGCTAATATTTGATTTACTTCATTAGAAATAGTAACAGTTTCTGATATCAAGACATTTGTGAAGTTATAAGAGTAATTATTAGAAGATTTTTAAATGTCTGCTTAGAAAATTCTTAGTTGTACTTGTGTTTGAACTTATTAGTATCCAACTTACTATTCTTTTGAGTTATTTTGTAATTAGCTTTTCAAGCAAATAAACAGGACTTCTCAATTTTCTCCATAAATCTTGAATACCAGAGATTGTAATATGCATTAAATCAAAATTTAATGGATTTTAAATAATAATTTGTTTTGTGTAAAGGATTTTTTCAATTTGTAAATTACCAACAATTGCATATCAATTTACTTTAAGTGATTTTTATTTTTAATGAGACTATATTACATGCTACATTTAACTTAAAAAAGCTACATAGATTTCTATGTGTATTGTGATATTCTAATATGTGTGGGCTCTGAAGAATATTTGGCCGCTCTGATTAACATCTGCAATCTCAAGTTTTCCTGTAGTGAAGATATTTCATTCTCAGCAGTTTTCAGGTATATATTATGATTAACTAAATAACCAGTACCGGCTTCCCAAACTCATTTCTGCTAAGTGTTATTTAGTACCTGACAAATATCTGCTTATCCCAAGCACCTCTTTAGCCTCTGGTAACCGTTCAGTTCATCTCTTCTCTGTTTCAGTGGGTTTGATGTATTTGATTCTGTTTTGAAAGTGACCCTGTGGTAACCCAGAAACAGAAAAACAGGCATGGTATACACTCACTTGTAAGCAGATGTTAGCCGTATAATATAGGATAGCCATCTACAGACCTAAAGAAGCTAAACACGAAGGAGGACCCTAGGGAGAATGCTTAAATCTCATTTGGAATGGCAAACAGGATAGACACGGGAAGTGGTGGAAGAGAGGGAACACGATGTGAGCCTACTACAGAGGGTCCTCTGGAAGGATCTACCTATCAGGGGGTCAAAGCAGATGCTGAGACTCAAGGCCAAACTTTGGGCAGAGTACAGGGAGTCTTATGGAAGAAGAGAGGGGTGGGAATAGAGGGACATGTAGAGGACAGGAGCCCCACAAAGAGACCAACAAAGCTAAAATACCTGAGCCTAGAGGATCCTGCAGAGACTGATAAACCAACAGAAGACCATGCACGGAGAGGACCAGGTTCCCCTGCTCAGATGTGGCTGATTGGCAGCTCAGTCCCCATGTGGATATCTGAGTGAGGGGAGCAGGGGCTGCCTCTATCATGAACTCAGTTGACTGCTCTTTGATCACTTGCCCCTGGTGATGCGACCTTGCCATGCCATGAAGGAAGAGGATCCAGGCAGTCCTAATGAGACTTGACAAGCTCTGGGCAGATGACAATGGTGGAGAACTCCCCCTCTCAGTGGACAAGGGGAAGGGATAGGGGGAAAAGAGAGGGTGTGGGACTGGGGGAGTTGAGGGAGGGGGCTTCAATCATGATATATAATGAATAAACTGTGAATAAAAATTAAAATTAAAAAAGAAAGTGATCTTATGGTATTTAGACTTTAAATCTGGTTTACTTAACCCAATGAAATGTCTTCCTTTCTCATCTATATCGAATCAAAGTATTTCCTGCCTATTAACAGTATTTTAATAGTTTTTATAACATGAGAATGTCATATATATATATATATTAATATGTTCTGATCAAATCTTTCCACTAGTCCTTCCCCTCCAACTCTTCCCACATCTCTCCTACCGCTTTATCCACTGTTTGCTCTTACTAACACACACACACACACACTGAGCTCACCTACTGCTAACTATACCTGCATGGGTTGAGGACCACCTACTGGACCAGAGCAGGAGTATCTTTCAGAGGCTGCTCTCCTGACATAAAATTTACTTGCTGTCCCTTAACAGCCATCAATTGCCAACAGTTTCTCAACGAGGGGTGGGGTTTCCTGAGACCCCACCTGTCCATGCAGGAATTTTAGTTGGCTTGATCTTGTGCCTACAGTCACAGCACTGTGAATTCTTGCGAGCAATGACCTAGTTATGTCCAGCAAGTTATGTTTTGTTGTAGCCATTTACTGCCTCTGAACCTTACAATATTTCTGCACTTTTTCTACAGTGATCCCTGAATTGAGCGGGGAGGATATATGACTTAAGACGTCCTATTTAAAGCTGAGCCATCTACAGTCTCTTGCTCTGTATATGCTGGTCATTTGTAAGTGTCTGTATTAATCCTCATCAACTGCATAAGGAAGACTCTCTGATGAGGCATGAGAAATGCACTAATCCTGGGATATAAAGATAACCTAGAATAAAGTTTAATGCCATGACAATTTAGCCAATTCATAGTATTATGTTCTTCCATATGTGCTGTGACCTATCCAGGCACAGGGTTAGGCTAAGGTAATGCCACAAAGTACTGATCTCCTGAATCTCAGGATTCAGGCTTAAATCCAAATCAGGATGTTTCCCTTGAACCTTCTTTTATAGCTTTTATATTTCTTCTCATCATTTTCCTTGTTTTTGCACTTTGTCGATGCCCGATTTTTAATTCCGTGCTATTTGAGATACATTTATGTCTGCATTTAGCATTTTTCACGATTTAATAACCATTCTCTATTAAGAACTGAAAGAATCTTTTAAATCTGCAGGTGTTAGTTTTTGATGAGATTTTATCTAGTCATTTGTATTTGTTGTATATTCAGAAAAATATAAACCCAAGATTGTGACCTTTACTTAAGACTTGCATTTTATGATTGAACTCTACTTATTGTGTGCCTTTATGCCCTTTAAAGATGTCCAATCTTAGCTTTTAATTTTGTGCAATACTGCAGTGCCCTCACATAAAATGATTTTTTATGTTGCAATTCTTACAATACAATACAATAATGCATACAATAATGTTCCTGTTATTAAGACGTATAGAGCTGTGTATCAACACCATTAAATATTCATGGTTTCTCATTATTTCCTTGTTATTTAGCATTTATACCTCATAGGAGATGAGGAACTGTTGCTGCTTAGTCATCACTTAGTTGTCATGGGACATTCTGCTTTTGTTTTTGTTTTAGCAGAAGTCTGAAGCACACAATTGTGTACTCTTACATTTGAGATGCAATCATTTACATTAATTCACTACTGGATTTCTTTCCTCTTGAATCCTGTGTGTGATTATCCATTAGTATCAGGATGCCCTTTGTGTTCCTACACAGAATGGCTTGAGACCTTGCCTCCCTGCATGGATAGAAAAATGTAGAACTTAATTGTTGCAGTAAATGTTTAATTAAAAAACAACAACAACAATGTACTATTTTTAAAAATTCCCAGACAATGGAAATTAAAGGTATCCCGCACTGTTTTTATGGACTAGAGTTTAGATGTCCCCAAGACCTTGATCTTTATCCCACTGCACGATTCAGAAGTAGATTTTAGGGACCCTATGGTAAACATTTAGTTGATTGGAAGTGCGTCTTTAAAGGAGATATTCATATATTCTCTTTTTCCGTCTCTCCCTTCCTCCCTTTCTCCCACCTCTATTTTTCTCTCCCCCCTCCCCATCAAGCTGAGTTACATGATTCAAACAGCTTTAGTGTACTTTATACTTCCCAGCAAGGGGTTCTGCTTCACAGCAATCCTAAAAACTATCAAAACAAGCCATCCAGCCTATCAAAAGCATTTCAGACTTCTCTGAAGCCATAAGGTAATATAAACCTTTACTCTTTTTAAGGGGAATATATCAGGTATTTTACTACAACAATGGAAAATAGACCATATGTGCTTTTTATTTTTCATCATTAATGCTTCCTAAATTTGTTATATGGGCTTTTGTTATGAGCTCATGTTTGGTAGACTCAAATTGTTCCATGTAGCCATATTGGTTATTGTTTTGTTGATCCTCATATCACCAGAGATTAGCTTGGTGAAGTAATTCTACTTGCATTTCTTAACTACCCTTAAAGATTTCTTGACTTTTAAATTTGTTTTTATTTATTATTATTAGCATTAGGAAGAATTTATTTTATGTCAACAAGGGATTATTATAGGAAAATTCTGTGGTTTTCCTCTCTCCTTTCTTTTCTTCCTCTCTTCTTTTTTGTTTTCACTCCAACTCTACTAAAAATTAAAGAAACAAGTTTTGTATTGATGGATACAGGGAAACAAGTTTTACAATTACAGAATTTTGCAGGGAGATGATTGTGAATAAAAGTAATATGTTGCTGCTGATCTCTTTTCTGGCGAGATCTAGAAAATGTATACTTTTTTAGTTTATGTGCTCACCTTTATGTCTTTGGAATATACCATTTTTTAAAATCTTCCTCTTTTTTTTATTCTGTGGTTTCTCCAGCTTTCAAGAGTCTTCATCACACTAACACTAAATCAGTCTATGTAAGTCATAAGAGCACATGGTTCAGAGTGAGGGGATTTAAAACAATTCATATAGATCTGTGAAAAATGAAATGTAGGCCTGAAGGTCCAGAGAGAACTACAGTTAAGAAAGGCATCAAAACCATGTAGTGAGTTTCTCAACTTTTATTTGACCACTTATTAGTTAAATACTTTTATATGAAATGTTGGAATAACTGGGAAAGTTTCCCTATTGAAAAAAATCTAAAAAAAAAAAAGTATCCTGTTGAAAAAAGTAATTTTTTCCAACACTGGCTCAATGTCTCAACAAATTTAAATGGACCCAAATTTAATAGCATCATCTGTGTCTCTGGACCTTGAAAACTGCAGGGAGCAGCAACCAGAAAACCTATTTCTGTGAGGCTGTGACCCAAATACTCCTATTGCCTGTATAGGACTCCTCTTGCCTGTTTAGGACTCCTGTATAAAACTCCTGCATACATGGCATTTTGCCTCTTGCACTATTATGACCAGGCCAAAAAAGAAATTATTTTCATTTCAGAGAAAGGGCTCTGGTCACCAAGGTAGTTGAGAGACTCCTCTTGTACCATCTATCAAGAACACAAGAACTCTGTATTGGCTCATGCCAGAATCGGAACATAGTGTCCATGTAGAGCAGTTCCTACTAGAAGAAGGGAAGGGTGCTGCACAAACCATGTCCCAGAAGCTCAAAACATAATTTTTCTTAAATTATGATAAAATGTGGTTGGCCATGTACTGGAAATGATTTTTTTCACGCTTCAAAATATTGCTGTCTATTTATTCGACTCAGTACCTATAGAAAAATATATCATATATATAATTGGTAATGATTTTTCACATTATTTAGGCTGCCGATTTGCTTAGATGGTGGTGGCCTTTGCTGTGCACAAATATGGATTTATTTCATTGTTCCACACGCAGATTGATCTGCACCATGTGGTGAAGATGCTGTCCTTTCTCCAGTGTGTACTTTTGGCTTCTATGTAAAAAAGTGGATATCTATAAGCATGTCTTCTATTTGATGGTACTGATCAATGTGCTGTTTTTATGCTAATACCATGCTGTTTTCTGTAATATAACTTGAAATTTGGGATGGAAATACCTCCAGTAATTCCTTTTATTATTTAAGATTGTTTTGACTCTGCTATTTTTTATTTGGTATGTGTGTGTGTTTCCATACGATGATGAAGACTCTTCTTAATATCTGTGAATAATTATGTTGGAATTTTGATGGTCTTCAACTATAGACTGTTCTTAGAGACTAGATTGGGAGAATTAAATGGGGGAGGGTCATGTTAAAGATCTTGTAAAAATCCGTATAGAAATCTACTACTAGAGAAGCTTCTTAAAATATATTTATATGAAAAATTTAAATGAACTCATCATATAATAGGGGGCTAATTCCCCACTTAGACATATTATACTTAAAGCCCCTAGTGCCAGGAATGGTTTCTATTTTGTTGAGTCATTGGCCAAAGGGATCCCATAAATCTCCTTCCCCGCCCCTGCTCAACACACACACACACACACACACACACACACATCATAGGGTGTTACCACAGCTATAGGTAAATCTCCATGACCTGATGATAAAGCCCCAAGCTGAAGACACAACACACTTATGTCAGCAACCATGTAAGTATTCATCTACCCCTACTGAGAAGCATTCATGGTGATGAAACATACTTTTCATGCTGGAAGAGAAAAATAATCATCAATTTTATCCAACTACAAACACGGCAACCTACAACAGCGACCAGCCTGCAAGGTATACTGGTGTGATTAGTAACACAAATGTTATGGGTCAATGAAGCACTTTAAAAAACTCGTATATTAGGTCCATTCCATGAAATGGGACCTATGTATGACACTGATAATGGCCAAAAACTAGAAATATTAGAAAAATGAAAAAGCCTTTATTTATAGGCATATGTGTATTTGAAAATATTAAATGCTCTTTATATATGTAAAAATCTATCATTTTCACAAGATTCCCTGCACTCTCCCCAGTTTGGTTATGAGTCTCAGCATCTCCTTTGATACCTTGCTGGGTTAAGTCTTTCAACTGCCCTTTGTGGTGGGCTCCTGTCCTGTTCCCTGTTTTCTTCTTCTTTCAATGTCCATCCCCTTTTCCTTTCTACATGAGGATTGATCATCTTACCCAGGATCCTCCTCCTTGCTTAGCTTCTTTAGGAGTAAGTACAGACTTTAGTATGTTTATCCTATGTTATATATCTAATATACACTTTCAAGTGAGTATATACCATGTGTGTCTTTCTGCTTCTGGAATACCTCAGTCAGGATGATCTTTTCTAGTTCCTACCATTTGCCTGCAAATTTCTGTATTTCCTTGTTTTTAATTACTAAGTGGTATTCCATTGTATAAATGTACCACAATTTCTGTATCCATTCCTCAGTTGAGGACAGTCAAACCTGGAGAGGACAGGAGCTCCACAAGGAGAGCAACAGATCAAAAAATTCTGGGCATAGGGGTCTTTTCTGAGACTGATACTCCAACCAAGGACCATGCATGGCGATAACCTAGAACCCTTGCACAGATGTTTCCTATGGCAGTTCAGTGTCCAAGTAGGTTCCATAGTAAGGGGAACAGGGACTGTCTCTGACGTGACCTGATTGGCCTGCTCTTTGATCACCTCACGCTGAGTGGGGAGCAGCCTTACCAGGCTACATTGGAAAACAATGCAGCCACTCCTGATGAGACCTCATAGGCTAGGGTCAAATGGAAGGGGAGAAGGACCTCCCTTATCAGTGGAGTTGGAGAGGGCATGGGAGGAGATGAGGGAGGGAGAGTGGGATTGGGAGAGACTACAGGGCCAATACAAAGTGAATAAACTGTAATTTATAAAAATATAAATAAATTTAAAAATCTATCATTTAATGGTAACAAAAATTTATTTATGTGAAAACATACAATTTTATTCTCATGCATTAGAATCATTATTTTTTATGTCTTTAATATTTTTATCTTCACATTTGAAAATTATATTCTATCAGTTTTCAATGGTAGAAAGAATTAAGTGAAGCAAGTAATAGGAAAAGTTTAAAATTTTAGAAAACAAAGTATTTCATTAGACTGATAGATCCAGAAGAAACAAGAGTCAGCTTCTGATTTAGTCAGAATTTTGCTTCATGGCTCATACATGTGGCTATTTCCGTAGCTCCTCTGTGCTTTCTGTCATTGATCACTTTTACTTTTCTTTTAGGATGTTCTAAATCATTTGGGATCCTGTGAACTGGATGAAGATGATCTAATGCTTGATTTAGAATTTTTAGAGGAACAGAATCTTCAACCCCCAGGTAAGCACTGGAAAAATGCCTTCAGCAATATGACCTCAACAAATACCCATAGCTTGTGACCCCAATTCCGGTCAATCAGCTCTGAGTGCAGCTGTCATAGTAAGTGAGCCACTGTGCAGAGCACGGCCAGTCTTCTCCTTTCATCATCTCTGTGAAATGAATAAGCTTAGTGTTCTGAATTGTGAAGAAAGTTGTTCTGGAGAATACTTTTGTACTAGATGATTTTAAAGTGAGTTGTGGAACCATGTATCCAGCTAGCAACTATCAAATAATTATAAAATAAAACAACACACGAAATCTTTCCAAAGGGAGAAATGCTCCAATTAAATAGTTAGCAATTTAAATTATTAATATTTTATGTTTGAAGGGGAACAATGTAATAATGACCACATCATTCTCATGGTTCACTTTTAGACAAATGAAAGCATTGTTGATCTAGATTTGTTAGTCTAAATTTTAGTCACAGCATCCCTAACCACAGAGATAAATGCTGATACTCCAAGGCTGATCTAAAAGCTGATAGAAATGAATAGCAGCCATAGACATACCCTCAAACACACATTTGCAGTTATAATAAGTAATAAGTAAATTCATATCACATAAACTATGAGGACACACCATATTTTTAATAGTTTGAATTTATATTAAATATGTTTCTAAATTCAAAAATACTTCATTTGATGTACTTTCTTTGGCCTAATTGTATTCAGATTTATACTATCTGTAGTAATTCTCAGCCATATTTTGTTTGGTTCATGCTAAATGCTTATTCCCATTTAATATATTGTAAATTTAAAAATCAGACCATAATTATGTTTATATTTTATTTTACCCTCTTCTAGTTTGTCATTGTTTATCAATTTGGGATTAAAATTTCTCAGAACATTTTACCTGCAGTTGGTTTGCCAGATATCCCTTTGAAAATGTACATTTTATTATGTTTTATGAAGATAAATTCTGAAGTTTTTCCTTCATGTGTATTTATCCAAACATTTAGACATCAAGGATCACTGTATAAAGAGTTCCTTTTGGATGTAGTCTTTCAAAGGAGAATAGTCAATATCTAGCAAACATGTAAGTTGTTATAAGTAGATATATATTATAGCATAACATATTTATCATATAGCATACCATTTTACTATCTAACCTCTAATATCCAAATTTGTGAAATAGCCAAACTATATAGGGTCTTTTCTGAGACTAAAACTCTAGCCAAGAGCCATCATGGAGATAACCTAGAACTCCTGCACAGATGTAGCCCATGGCAGCTCAGGGTCCAAGTGAGTGCCCTAGTAAGTGGAGCAGGGGCTGTCTCTGACATGAACTCAGTGGCTGGCTCTTTCATCACCTCCCCCTGAGTGGGGAGCAGCCTTACCAGGCCACAAAGGAAAACAATGCAGCCAGTCCTAATGAGACCTGATTGGCTAGGATCAGATGGAAGGGGAGGAGGACCTTCTCTATCAGTGGACTGGGGAATGGGCATGGGAGAAGAACAAGGAGGGAGGGTGGAATTGAGAGGAGATGAGGAAGGGACCTACAGCTGGGATATAAAGTGAATAAATTGTAATAAATATTTTTAAATTAATTAAGTAAATACATAAATAATTGTGTATACATGTTAGATGCTCATTTAAATGTCTACAGTAACAGAATGCTGAAAAATTTTAAAATGTCAATGTCCCTCAACAGAGGAATGGATACAAAAAGTGTGGTACATTTACACAATGGAATTAAAAACAAGAAAATCATGAAATTTGCAGGCAAATGGTGGGAACTAGAAAAGATCATCCTGACTGAGTTATCCCAGAAGCAGAAAGATACACATGGTATATACTCACTTATAAGTGTATATTAGATATATTATATAGGATAAACATACTGCAGTCTGTACTCCTAAAGAAGCTAAGCAAGGAGGAGGACTCTACGGGAAGATGCTTAATCCTCATTCAGAAGAGCAAACAGGATAGACTTCAGAAGTGGGAGAAGACAGAGAACAGGGCAGGAACCTACCACAGTCGGCCTCTGAAAGCTCAGCTGATGGAGGTATCAAAGCAGAGGCTGAGATTCATAGCCAAAATTTAGGCATAATAAAGGGATTTTTATGAAAGAAGAGGGAGATAGAAAGACTAGGAGGGGACAGAAACTCCACAAGGAGAGCAACAGAGCCAAAAAACCTGGGTTTGTGTGTGTGTTTGTGTGTATGGGAGGTGTTGAGGAGACTGATACTCCAACCAAGGACCTTGCATGGAGAGTACCTAGAGCCCCTGTTCAGAGGAAGCCTGTAGGCTGCTCAGTTTCCAAGTGGATTCCCTAGTAAGGAGTACAGGGATTGTCTGTGACATGAACTCAAAGCCAGTTCTTTGATTACTTCTCCCCGGGGGGGGGGGGGGTGCAGCCTTGCCAGGCCACAGAGGAAGATGATGTAGCCAGCCTTGATGAGACCTGATAGGCTAGGGTCAGATAGTAGGGAAGGAGTTTTGCCCCTATCTGGGGCCTTGAGAAAGGCCATAGTGGGTGAAGAGGGAAGTTGGGCTGCAATGGAGTACAAAGTGAATAAATTGCAGTAAATAAATAAATAAACAGATAAATAAATAAAATTAAAAATCATTTAAATCCCCTTAAAAATATTTCTCAATAACACAGTTGTTGAATATTCAGTAGTACAAGAATAATCAAAGCCTGGAAGAAAGCATTTATATTTACTAATGTATAAATGCAGGATAAATTATTAACAGTGAATGATACAGAGAAAGATTAGATAGTATACCTAAGCCCTAGGTTTATCTCTAGAATCAACATATATGTAAAGTGTACAGTCTGTCCTTTTGGATGCAATGCTGAGAGAACTACAATGCCTTCCCTTAAGTGTTCAATCCCTCTCTCCTCCCTATACATACATGTGAGGTGAGAAGAATTTCTGTTTATATGTTTTAAAATCTGTATGGCAAAGCGTTATAATAATTTTAAATATATTTATTTCTTTTGTAAAGTCAGCTTACATAAATAAACTTTACTGATTTGGAACTTCTTGAAATTAGTGTGAACAATAAATTTTATAACAAGTTTTGGGATGAGGAAAAAAAAAAGAGGTAAATGACAAGGTAAGCTTGCCAGTACAAAGCATGGAGAATACTACAGCACACATGGTTAGGATTCTTCTGTGGGTGCTCAGCATGATTGAAAGGGTAAAGAAGATAACTGCAGACTAAAACATCTAAATGTATGTTGGTGACAGTGGCATGTGCTCTGAACTTCAGCAGTCAAGAGGCAGATGCAAGCAGATCCCTCTAAGTTTGAGACCAGCCTGGTCTACAGAGCTAATGCCAGGGTAGACAAGACTATGCAAAGAAGCTTTGTTTTGAAAAGTAAAACAAGAAAAATAATAAAAATGAAATTAAATAAAAATAAAACAAATAAATGCAATGTGCCACCCCTGTAGGGACATTTACTTAAAACTATATAAACTCATTGTTAAAAGTTAGGATTTTGAATGTTTTTACTGTGACGAAATGATGGATTTTACAGAGCTATGTAGGTTTAGCTCAGTTTATATGTACAATGTTTATGTTGTTATATTTCACATTAAATAAATGTTTAAGAATTGAAGGATCATTCTGAATTAATAGGAGAATATGATTTGACTGGGTCTTACACAATTATAGTTCATTTTGTTGAATTTCTTAATGGCATTCTCATTTAGCTTGGATTTTATAGAATATATTGTAGAGGTATCAAGTGATTTGTTTGATCCACAACTATGGATTAAGTTGACACATATTTAAAATTATCAAACCCAGGAAATGGTTGTATTGAGTGGGAGAGTTGAAGATTTATAGAGATTTGGGGTTAAAACTTACCAAATCATATTCTCACCTCTATTTTGTATTTACTGGAATAATTTTGAAATAATTGAACGTAGAGATGTCATGACAAGATCAGTTGTTTGACAGCCAGCCATGGTGTAGTATAAATAATGACTTAAAATCGAAACAAAAATGTAGTTTTATATATGTGTTCTGGGAAAAGTACTTTAAAATTACTTTCCCCTATAAAGTATTAGGGCTGTTATGTAGTTTATTTCGGGAGGAAATGTGAAGTGTTATGCTTTTGACTCACTGCACAGAAAGCATAATGGAGAACTGACTGCTGAGCAGGTCGCTTGCTTCCTCATCCTCTAAAACAAATTGTTGCTTAGATGTGATCCATGGGCAACTGTAAAGTGCCTCTTCTGTAAGTGATGTTATAAAAAAGCTAGCATATATGACAATTTATATCCGGAAATTTAGGTTTAGATCTGCAATTCATCACTTTAGCTACTGTTTCGTGTGTGTCTCTGCCGATTACTCATCAGTCTTCGCTGCAGCTAAACCTCAGAGAAACAGCAGGCTGGTCAAGTCTGTGGAGCAGCAACTGAGTAAATGAATGGGGAAGAGTGATAAAGCACACTTGGATAGCTCGCCCAGAAGCTATTCCTGAAAAGAGAACTGCTCCTGATTCATTTTGGCTCCTGTTTTACTACCGAGGGGTGTTTATAATCATGAACATTTAATAGCTAGAAACCTGGGAATGGGATTCCATTGATGCTTACAGGTCTTTGGGTAGGAAGCATAGGAAAGTGTTGATCAGTTATAAGATGAACTGATTCAGGGAATCTCGGCTCAAAATGTTGGATAATAGAAACATTAAAGACTATAATTGTGATAAATGTAGAATTACATATATGCATACCAAGTGTCACATTGCACACTTTCAGTATAACATACTCTTCATAAGCTGTCATATTACATTAAAATTATGTATTTTAAAATAAAAATGAGAATAAGTTAATGTATACGTTGGAACAAATCATTCAGCAAAAACTGGAATATTTGATCTTAGCCATTCTGATGGGTGTAAGGTGAAATCTCAGGGTCGTTTTGATTTGCATTTCGCTGATCGCTGAGGACTTTGAACATTTCTTTAAGTGTTTCTGTGCCATTCAAGATTCCTTTGTTCAGAATTTTCTGGTTAGCTTTGTACCTCATTTTTTTTTTTATTGGATTACTTGGTTTGCTGGTGTTCAACTTCTGGCATTCTTTATATTTTCTGGATATTTGCACTCTTTCTGATATATGGTTGGTGAAGATCTTTTTCTGGTCTGTGGGAATGTAACCTTGTACACCCTCTTGGAAATCAATCTGATACTTTCTCAGAAAATTAGGAATAGTGCTACCTCAAGACCCAGCTATACTGTTCCTGGGCATATATCTGAAAAATGCTCAGCCATACAACAGGGACATTTGCTCAACTGTGTTGTAACCTTTTAAAACTGTATTTCTGAGTTTATTTCTTGATCAGTTTGTAGTTTTCTCCATTTTCTTTTATTATTATATTTTATTTTATATTCCGAAAAACACAAGTCAATAATTAAATAAATAAAGATTTATTTTTTAAAAACCCGGAATATTCATTAGGACAAGAACATGAGTTCATGTGCTGTGTGAAAAATGCCAATGCAAATAACACAATATCCCATTGGTCTAAAGATTGAACGTGGAAATTTGACTGAAAACAAAACACAATTTTCTGGGAAGAAAAGGAGATGATACAAAGAGACAGAAAAGAATCAATGGTGATGAAGAAGCTACAGAATATATTCTTTATCTTGCTTTTGGTATCGATTTCATGTCACAGACCCTAGAAACATATACTTTAAAAACATATTGTTTATTATAAAGAAGTATGATTTAATGAGTTGTTTTAAATATAAGTAAGTTTGTAGGAAGGAAACTGAAGGCTAGTAGTGCACCAGAACTTTATTGGAGCCTCATCAAATTAAGTGTAAAAAAATTTAAGGAAAGTCGTATCTCTAGGATGCATCCCAAATAAACTGAATGTTATCATAAAAAAATAGGGATTAAAATTTCAGATGCTTACTTTAAAATACATATGCACATTGCATGAGTGTGAAGGTGCTTACACACACAACTCCACTTAAAAGTCTTTATATAATTTTATTTATATATTTATTTAATACAATTTATTCACTTTGTAGCCCAGTTGTGGCCCCCTCCCTACCAATATATATATATAGTTTAAGTCCGGTTGTGCTATAAAGGTTGATAATAGTTCCCCTAAATGTTATAGGTTATTGAACAGTTATTTCAGTTCTAGGCAAGAAAAACCACTCTACTAGTTGCTGACCAGCAAAATGGGAAGAGGTCCAAGAGATTTTCAAAGCAATATAGGCCATTACTGTTGCCCTTGGTTTTCCTATAGAATCTAAAGATAAGACCCTACTTGAGGCTGGCAAACATTTTGAACACAAAACTTGGAAATATAGAGCTGGTACAGACCTGCTGGTCTTTTTCCTGACCACTACTCATAGTACTGGAAGGTGCAAAATAAGCTGCCAAGGGAGAAAGATATTAAGAGTATTCCCCAGCTATTAAATCTGTGAAACACTACAATGACCAGCCCAGCAATATATCTTCAATAGTGCAATAGTGACAGTTAAATCTTTAGAGTAACCAATGACTATGTATTTGGACTTAAGCACCCTTTGGTAGGAGGGAATTCACATCTATTACTATAAACTGAGCCAAGTCTTCATGGCGGGTGAAGTCCTAGACACCAGGGGAGAAACTATTACTACCATTTTCCTGACAGCATTCTAAATACATATCCTCATATTCAAAGGATAAATAGCTCTTATATGTCAGGTAGCTCTTACCTGGCAACAAAGATATGTCTTTTTGTGAGAGATGGAAGCTTATTACAGAGATCTACAATTGCTGAAAATGAAGAGAATAAGTGACCCTGACTTCCTTAGCCCCAACTGGTGCATGTACAACACAAACATAACTAAGGCTTAAGGAAAATCATGGAAAAGAAGGCAGAAAGATTCTAAGTTCCAAAGAACAAGGTTGCTTAGGGTAACATATCGTCTTCTAGATGTCTCAGGAAAGCAGAAATCATGAAATCTTTGCAATCTAGTTGTATAAACAAAACCATGGAATGATCACACCAGTTGACATGCCAATACGAATAGGAAACATTTCACAAGGCTCCATCTTTAGACAAAGAGTTACTGCCAATGAATGGCTGCTGTGAGAGGAGCAGTTAATTCTTCCAGAGACAAGCCTGGGATGGGAGACAGGCTATCCACTCCAAACAGTTAGCCCTGAACATGCACACATGTGAAAAACACTAAAGCGACTTAGAGGAAATTATGTCTGTTTTCTATTTGTCTGTCTGTCTGTCTATCTATCTACCTACCTACCTATCATCTAATTATCTATGTGTCAGTCTATCTATACTACAATAATTATGAAGAAGTCATGAATCTGAGAGAGAATAGAAGAACAATTTGGAAGGAGAAGAATACAGGCTTAAATATTTTATACACACTGTATGTACTCATGTATGAAAATCACAGGTGTGTGTTTGTTTGTGTGTGTGAACTATTGGCACCTTAATCAGACAAGTCCTATGTGAGCCAGGACTTTTTTTTTTCTTTGTTTTGTCTTGTTATTTTTTGAGACAGGTTTTCTCTGTGTAGCTTTGGTTATCCTGGGCTTGTTTTGTAGACCAGGCTGGCCTCGAACAGTGATTTGCCTGACTCTGGCTCCATGAGTGCTGGGATTAAAGACATGCACCACCACACCCGGCTTGAATTAGGATTTCAGTTCTGCCACAGTGAAACTTGTTCTTCATTTGGAACATCTTGCGATTACATTCATTTTGAAATGTCAGTCTAAGTGAATGAATGAGGCTGTTTAGATCAGTGTCTTGCTTTTCCTATTGTATGGGCTAGAGCAGGAACCAGTACAGTGTTATTTTGCCTGTTGGGATTTAGACGATCTTAATATTTTGCAAATTCTTTGTCTTATCATTGCTTATTTTTTAGGGCTTTTGAGTTTTGAATAATTCATCACTATTAAAGGTTATTTCAAAATATGCTTTATAATTTAAATATTATAGTCTTAATTTTATAACATATTAAATGATGAATTGATAGTATTTAAGACATGCTGCTTAAAAGCATAGCACATTTCTTTATTTTAAACCAGTTCAATTAAATTCCTGAAACCATTCCCCGTAGATATTAATTAAAGGCCCAAAATACTGTACAACCTACTTTGGATAGCAATGTATCTGAGAAGGAACACATTTCTGTTCTAAATACTTTAAGTAATAGAAACTAAGGTCATCTATGTTAAAAAAAAACAGACAAATATGGAATGTTGCCTTGCATTACAATTGTTTTTTTTACTACTTAAGATACTTAATTGAAAATAAATTTAAATTATTAAATGTTCTTGGAAAAATAAGAATGTAATAGTCAAGTAGATGTGGAGCAAAAACAAAATTTATTGCTTTGGTTATTTATCTTGGGTTTGCTTCTACAGTACTGAGGGCATTGCTCCTGGTGTATGTCTACAAGCAAATGGAGGTAATGGCCCAGCAATATCAATTAGATATTAATTAGGTACTTTCTAAATATTTTGAATTCTATGAGAATCATTATAAGAATTCTTCCGTGAGTTTGAAATTCCTCCTGTGACTATTAATTAAGGTAATTTTACTGTTAATTTTTAATGGTTAATAGAACAGCAGAGTTGAGATGAATTCCTACTGGTTTTGCTAATATGAATGGCAATGTATAAAGAATGTCAACTTTAACACCAGGATATTGAAAAAATCAGCCGTAAGTTTATACGGACTGTGATGTATCTGGATCAAAAGAAGTGGTCATAGAATATCTTTAAATTTTGGAAAACTCAAAAATTTATTACGCTTAATTTGGAATTTAATAAATATTATGACATGTGGACTCACAGTGCTCCCTACAAGAGGAGCACTGTCTAAAAACAAAACAAAACAAACAAACAAAAAACCCTGTACCAGACATAATTAACCTCTGCTTGGGTTGTTAGTTACAATAGTCCAAGTTATTGCAAACAGCATGAGCTATTGTTGTTGCCCTGGGCCAACAACAATCTTCTCCGAGATTAAAGAGCAAGTTCTTATTGTAAAGAAACCCCACATTTAGAGCACAAGACTCAGATTATCTAACTTTATAAGCTCTTTCCTGTGGTCAGGTTTCCAAGGTAACATAACGTCCTTTTCAAGCTGACAGGAAAGAGAAGCAATCAATAATCTTATCCAACAACAAGGCCTATGAATCCCAGCAATGTCCAGATTGGCACAATATCTATGAAGGTGCAACAGTGACACTTATATTTGGTGGTAACCAACAATTGTGTAATTCAACTTAAGACCCACTCAACAAAAGAGAAGTTATGTCTCATACTACAGACCTAGCCAACTAGCTGTAGCTAGTGAGGTCCTAGATCTAGCAAAAGAACTTACTTCAGCCACTTTGGTAGAACAGCATATTTCTGCTGTTATAACTACATTCATATACCAACAGATAAGTGTAGTTCACATCCCTCCTCAAAGAAGATTCTCTTTACAGAAAATGGAGACTTAGTTATTTTCCTTTTGCTCCAAAGAGACACTATGACAAAGCTAACTTATAAAAGAAAGAATAATTTATTTGACTGTTTTCTCTGAGTTTCAGAGGGTGAATCCATGACCAAGAGTGCCAGGCACAGGGATCTTACCGGAGCAGGGCCTGGGGCTTCCACATTGAGAACGCAACCCCTGAGCAGAGAGAGAGGGTAGGGGAGGGACCATGCTAAGTTGGAAGAGCATGGGCTTCTGAAACTCTAAAGCCTATCTACAGTGATGTGCCTTCTCCAATAAGGCCCTAATTTCTAACAAGTTCTAAACAGTTCCTCCAATTATTGAAACATATGAGCCTATGGAAGCCATCCAGCTCACCCCAGAGACTATTACAGAAAATCACAACTGGACACAACACAGAGAACGAAGGATTGTGGGGTGCTCAGGCCCACTGGTTACAGCTGCATTATGACCTATGCCTAAGGCTATGGAAATGTCATGGAAAAGGGGACAGAAAGATGTAAGAGCCAAAAGAACAGGAAGTTTCCTGTGAAACTGTTTATCCTAGAAATGGCTGTGCAAATAAGACCTGAATAATGATGGTAACAATAGTCACACTAAGCACGGAAAGAGGGGTGAAATCTCATAAGGTCCAGCCCTTAGACAAACAACTAGAGGTGACTAATGACTTCTGAGAAAAGGGAGAATTAGTCTCTCGCACTTGACCCCAAAATGTTGTCCAATACAAAGCAGTCAGCCCTGAAATCATATAAACATAAACAACATTAAGAGACTCAGTACATTTTATTTATATATTTGTGCATAATCACATATTCACAAATATATATACATTATTATTGTTTATACACAAATGTATATATATATGTATATACATATACATGTATGTGTTTTAAACAATAATAATCAAAAGATAAAGGCCAGAATCTGAGAGGGAGGTGTAGGGGTATGACAGCAGTTGGAGGAAGGAAAGGGAGGAGGGAAGGTGATATAATTTTATTTTATTTTATTTTTATTTTTTGTGGCAATTATTCTTTTTATTTCTTTTTTCTGTTTTGAACTTATTTTCATTTTTAATAATTTTTATTTTTTATATTAATCACAGGTTATTTACTTTGTATCCCAACCATAGCCCCCTCCTACATTCCCTCCCAAACTCACCCTGCCTCCCTGCTCCTTTCCAAGTCTACTGATAGGGGAAGTCCTCCTCCATCCATCCATAGCTTTTCAGGTATCCTTTGGACTGGCTGCAATGTCCTTCTCTGTGATCTAGCAAGGCTGCTCCTCCCTCGGGCTGTGGGGGAGAGGCCAAAGAGACAGCCATTGAGTTCATGTCAGAGACCGTCCCTGCTCCCATAATTAGGGAACCTGCTTGGATACTGAGCTGTTATGGGCTACATCCAGGCAGGGGTTCTAGGTTGTATCCATACATGGTCCTTGGTTAGAGAAACAGTCTCATAAAAGACCCCTGTGCCCCCATATAGTTGATCCTTGTGGAGCTCCTGTCCTCTCCAGGTCATACTAACTCTCCTTCTTTCATATGATTCCCTGTACTCTGCTGAAGGTTTGGTTATGAGTCTGAGCATCTGTTTTGGTACACTGCTAGGTAGAGTCTTTCAGAGGTCCTCTGTGGTAGGCTCCTGTCCTGTTACGTGTTTTCTCCTACTTCAGATTTCTATCCCATTTGTCTTACTAAGTGAGGATTGATCATCTTATCCTGGGTCCTCTTTCTTGTTTATCTTCTTTAGGTGTAGAGATTTCAGTATGTTTATCCTATCTTATAGGTCTAGCACCCACTTATAAGTGAGTATATACCATGTGTGTCTTTCTCCTTCTGGGATACCTCATTCAGAATGGTCTTTTCTAGTTCCCACCATTTGCCTGCAAATTTCATGATTTCTGTGTTCTTAATTGCTGAGTAGTATTCCATTGAATAAAAGTACCACAATTTCTGTATCCATTCCTCCGTTGATGGACATCTGGGTTGTTTCCAGGTTCTGGCTATTATGAATAAAGGTGCTACAAACATGGTTGAGCAAGTGTCCTTGTTGTATACTTGAGCATCTTTTCAATATATGCCTAGGAGTGGTATAGCTGGATCTTGAGAAAGTACCAGATTGATTTCCAAAGTGGTTGTATAAGTTTACATTCCCACCAGCAATGGAGGAGGATTCCCCTTTCTACACAACCTCTTCAGCATGTGCCGTCACTTGAGTTTTTGATCTTAGCCATTCTGATGTGTGTAAGGTGAAATATCAGGGTCGCTTTGATTTTATCTCTCTGATGGCTAAGGACGTTGAGCATCTAATTTTATTTTAATTGAAAATATATTTTAAAAAATTCATGGACTCCATGCTAGGAGGTACATGCCTTTAATCCTGCACTAAGGAGGCAGAATCAGATGAATCTCTCTGAGTTAAAGCCTGTCCTAGTCTACATGGAGTTCTAGGCTTAAGAGGAATGATAAGAGGCAGATGTCTGATTTAGATTAAGCATTTTTGGATTTTCTCTTCTAATACATTTGTCTTCTAATAAATTTTTATAAAATTTAAAATCTCAAACTTGCAAACTGCTCTGCTCCATAATCTTTGTACATTATGGATGTAAGGTTTATCTTTGACTCCAAACAGAGAATCTGAAGAAACATCAGGTTTGTGATATGCATTGTGCAATGAGGCTACCCAGGCATGTGCCCCTTTTAGTCTTTGTTTAGGATATAATTTGTAAGGACTCTCTGCTATCTCATTTAATCTTCCATCTGTTTTCTCAGGACAGTATTTATATTCTCTCAGGGATGAGTGTATGGAGACCCAAAAGAACATTTTGTCAGGGATTAAAAAAAAATTAGGAAATGGAATAAAGGGTTAAATATAGAGTTAAATTACAGATTTGTGGATGAAACTGCGTACTTATTGTTTGCAATATATAAAAGTTCTCAATGACATTAAGTTGCTACAAAGGAGCAACTCTAATGGGTTTCTTAGAATGCACTGTTTTTATAGTGCTTAGCAAATGTGCAGCTGTGACAGGAGTTGTCACTTTGAGGTTTCATCAGCTGGCTTTGTTCTCTTTTTCACTTGGGCTCTGAGTTAAGGCACTAGGAACTCCTTGGCTGCCATTAGATGGCAATCTTGTTCTGATAATGCTGATAGAAGCCCTGTGGTGCATTTGTATTCAATCTCATAGTTTACAAGGTTTTCAAATATGTTATCTCATCAAATTATCACGGTAACTCTGCAGTAGGTGATAATGTGACCCAAATACTGTGGAGGAGGAACACACTCGGAGGTTATAAATGTCTCCAGTCAACACTAACTGATATCTTATCATTACATGCAGGGCTCTTCTCAACTCCTTCCAGGCTTTGCTGCATCTAATATCATACAGAACTCTAATACGTTCAGTTGCACATTTCCAAGGTCACTGAAAATCCTAGTTGCACTTAAGAGGAAGTGGGTGTTTCAAGTAAGCATGCTGACTGTTGGAAAGAAGGATCATTAGCTAAAGAGCAGGGGAAGGCAAAGAGCTGTGTAACGTTGGCAAAGTCATAGAGCAGAACAGTGTGGGGTCATTTCATGAAGAAACAACATCTCCATGTAAAACAGCAGGGGTGGCATTTACAATACTGCTGTGTGCAGCTCCTCTGCTTGGGAACATTGTTATGGTAGCTCTGAATCATGAGGGGGGTCGGGGGGGAGCCTCCTGAGAGCTGGTGAGACACACGCCTATGAAATTACCTTGCAAATATTTCCTTCTAAATTGTTACATACTATTGTGCTAGTTTCAAAAGTCCTTGGTTCTTCATAACTCAAGTATTGAGAAAGTATCATTTTATAAGGAATTCCCATAACAAATAATTGAGTATGTTTTAACTAGACTTCATATCTTCCAGATTTCCCCTTCATTTCTCCCAAGATCTTACAAACTTTAGCTCAATATAAGGATTGCTTTCTGATCAGTTCCCTGATTGTAATCTTTTAAAAAGCTGTTTAGTTTTTTTTAACTCTACCAATAGAATGTATGAGTGTCCTTTTACTTAACCACAAGATCTATAATGGATTTTTATAAATTTTACATATAATTTTATATGTAATTTAAGGGTATGCATTCAAAATTGATTTGGTTTGCTTATTTGACTTGCTTAATCAACTAAAGTTATAACTAGTTTGATACTTTTATACTTTGCTTTTAATACTTTATCAAACTTTCTTAACTTCCACCTGGGTTCAGTGTTTTTGATAGTATACTTTCAAATGATGCCACAGAATAATATAGCTACATAATAATGTCCTCACAGGATAAGAGTTTCAGAATAAAAGCCTTCGTTTTTCTTCCAATTTCTTCCATTTGGTTCTTTTCTTTTCTTGGAACAATTAAATAGAAAAATGCATCTTTCAGTGTCTTACAGTTATGTAGTGCCATCTCCTCATTTCTTGAAAATGGTAACAAGCACTGTCGCTATATAAGTAAGTATGCAAACCAAGTGTTGGTATTTCTTTTGAAGTGTTACTGTTATTTTTATTAAACTGTTTGTTTCTCTTAGTTCCACTCTTACCCTGACTATCATATAAATAATTGAAAGTTTTATATTGTTTATAATGAGTATATATTACTCTGTTCTTAACCCTCTAAGCTAATTTGGTTTCCTCCCAGTGTGCCATATAGTGATACTTTTACTTTGTAGATGTCCATGTTCCAATATTTTCTCCTGATGACACCAGGACCTCTCCTCATGGTTGAGTCTCCTGGCTGAACCCCCTACTTCCTCTTCTAACTACTCCTTTCCTGGCTGGTAAGAAGTCCAGGTCTATTTTCCTCCTGCTCAATGATTGGCCGAAGGCTGCATTATTGGCATATCAGGGGACCATTGGGGAACAGAGTTTATATAACATTAAAACAAAAGATTCTCAGAACAAGGCTTACAACCAGATATGGTGGACACAGAAATCAACATTTGAGTTACAGAACAAGAAACACTTTTCAATCATGCATGAGGTAGGAAAAGAGAGAAGTAATCATGAATATTGCTATAATTACAGCAAATTCAGTTGCAACTGTCATACTGAAAACAGTTACTTTCTATTCCTTGAATCATAAAGTTTTAATTGATATTTTGTGAGGTCCTATAAAAGAATCCTTCATCTATGAATCTGTTCTTTATTCATTTTAATCATAAAAATGTCCAAAAGTTTCCACTAGCATTGGACATTTCTTGTCTCATGAAGACTACGTTTCTTGTGTCCACACATCTGAGGGTTGGAAGACAGTTGATGTCATGACAGGATTTTTGGGGAATGTTAATGGATGTAGTGAATGTCATGATGTTGTTCTCAAGTGCTGATCAGCAGCCACTTCATAAGACAAAGTTCAGATTTTATCTGCTGAAATGAGAAGAAAATGCCAGCACTGTTGAATTCAGGTAGATTTTTGCAGAAAAAAAATGAAATATTAAAAATATGAAGGTACCTTGATGAAGATGTTTTAATTTGGGAACTGCCCGGCAAATGGTATGATAGGATGGTTCTGGTAGGATTGGTGAACCATCAAAAGGAGGGCTTAATTATTCTTAAAGTATAAATACTTATTTGAAGCTTTCTTTTTTAAGATTTTATTTTTGTTTATGGTTATGTATAAAAGTCTGAGCATGTCAGTGTGGATGCTTACAGAGACGTATTGGATCCCTGGGACCTGGAGTTACAGCTGTTCTTGAGACACCCAGCTAGGCCACCTCTCAAGTCCCCCCACAAAAAAGTTTCTTCACCTTATGTCTTCCTTCCTGTATCAGAACCCCATTCTCTATTCCTCCCACAGGACACCAGCAACATTTACTGTCTTTTCTGCCTGTTTAAACCACCCTATTCACTTTTGCTTAGCTTGTATGAACCTACATCTATGAAGAACACTGATGGCCTCTATATCAGTTCAACCATGGGGCCTGCTGCCCTGTCATTTAAGCTCCTCTCTGGAGTCATACTCATTCTTTTTTCAAATTAAATTTATTTATTCACTTTATATTCTGAACCCCCTCCCTCTACTTCTCCTGTTCCCACCCTCCCACCTTCTTTCCCCTTCCCCCCCCCTCCACTTCTCCTCAAAAAGGGGGACCCTTCTACCCCATACCTGCGCACCCTGGCATATCGAATTACATCAGGCTTAAGCACATGCTCTTCCGCTGAGGCCAGACAAGGTATCCCAGGTAGGGGCAAGTGGTCTAAAAGCAGGCATGAGAGTCCATGTCAGAGACTGTCCCTGCTCCACTTGCTAGGGATCCCATATGAAGACCAAGCTGCCCATTAGTTTCTTACGTGTTGGGGGCCTAAGTGCAGTCCATGGCATGCTCTTTGGTTGGTGCTTCTGTGGGCATAGGTTAGTTGACTCTATTGATCTCCTTATGGAGTTCTCATCCTCTCTGGGTCCTTCTCTCCTTCCCCTAACTTTTTCACAAGACTTCCCAAGGAGTTCCACCTAATGTTGGCTGTGAGTCTCAGCATCTGTTTCGATCTGCTGCTATGTGGAGTTTCTTGGAGGATAGTTATGCTAGGTTTTTGTCAGGGAACATAGCAGACAAATAATAGTGTCAGGTTTCTTACAGAAGAATTGATAGGTCTTTACGAACATGTTATAATGAAAATTCATTATAGAAAAATAATTTTTAATATGAAAATATCTAAATGATGCTCCAAGGTTAGGAAGTAGATAGGTGAGACTGATGGAGGTGTCAGCTGTGTGCCTTGGCATAAAGGCTGAGTCTCTCCAATTTTGCAGCTAGAAAGAGAGTGCTCGCAACTGCAGCCAAGCCTGACTTTAAATTAAGGTCTTATAATCACATATCACCTAAAGCATCCCTAATGTAATTCCCCACCCCCTCTCTTCTCCCATATCCACTCTTTGCTGGATCCCTTCATAGAGAGAGAGAGAAAAAAAAAAAGAATGATGTTTCCAACTCCATAGGTTGCACGCAGGTAATAGAGAGTTTGTCTGCTCCACGTCCAGCACCAGGAGAGTTAGATTAAACCAGAACAATCTCTGCTGTGAATTGAAGGAAAATAAGTATGTGTTCTTTTTTATTTATTTATTTATTTATTTATTTATTTATTTATTTATTTTTATCTCAATCACAGGTTGGGTACTTTGAATCCCAGGCGTAGCCCCCTCCCCC
>CM053763.1:68225192-68257862 GCA_028658305.1 Pachyuromys duprasi | reverse complement strand
GGTCAAAATGGTCCCGGAATCCACTCAGTCTGGTGTGGTTCCGATGATCGGACCGAACCGGCAGCACACCCGTGGGTCGAAGCAGAACCCAGGTGCAGTGTGCGCTCGTAGGGCGCAGTTCAGTGAAAACGGCTCCTGGTTCCTCCCGAGACTGCCCGGGAATCTGTGCGATCCAGTCTATAATGGCGGGTGAGGGCGCCCAGCTCAGCCGCTAGTCCAGATCAGAGCTGTGCGCTGCTGGTCACAGGGAAATTTCTCCAGGTAATAACTGGGTGTTCCTAGGGTTTTCCCACTTGATTTTCTCACCGTAGGAGTTCCGCTCACCTGGCACTCACAATGCTGGCGTTTTAGGTCCCAGAGTTCAGTCTCCTGGTCGCTGCGTTGTTTCTGCTCTCCTACTCCTCAGACACAGTGTTCTCTCGTGGCAGCCATCTTGGATCCCCCTAAGTATGTGTTCTTACCCTTGTCTTCTCATAGTTTTTTTTCTTTTTTTCTTATGGGGGAATTCCCTGGGAAAGAACATAAAAACATTACATGCAGATCCCTCATGTGGATTTTCTGAATAAGGTTTGGAGGGAGAGATGAAATCCTGACTGTACAAAAGCATTCTGCAATCCTATTTAATGTACTCCATACTACCACTCTGTAAATGATAGGCTTTATAGAAATGTTATCTCAATAATGACTAAAAGCTGCTATCCCCAAGACTCTCTCCGTACTTGAAGATGATGGAGATGGAAAATAGCTTTTGTCTTTTCCTCTGGTGAAAATTTTGTAGAGTCACATGCACTGACTGAACAATTTATATAAAACCTTGGCATTGATAGTAGCATTGATTGGCATCTTCATGTAGGTCTTTCATATATCAGAACATTTTTACACTACATATGTTTTGTGACAAACAATTATAAGAATGTTCTAATGGAAACAGAAATAGAAGCTGCCACCTATTTGTGTTGTAGTTTACTTTCAGTTATCCACTGAACTCACCTGGGAAGAAGGACCTCAATTGTAGAATTGGCTCTACTGTATTACCTTTGAAAAGGTCTGTGGGTCATTTTTTATTGTTCAGCAGACTACTTGTAACCCAAAGGAAGACTCTTCAAAGTGATTTTTTAAATAGCTGCCAGAAGAATAATCTAAGTCTCAATCTCTGTTCTTCTTAGCTTTTTATTACAAGCTTAACCTCCATTGGCCCACTCTCTCTGTGCTCACAAGATGTGCTGACATGCTAAAGTGCTCTTAGTTCTGGACCTATGTAAAAGTCAATATTCCCATTATCTTCATTACAAAATCCAGTTTCATTAACTGCTAACAAAGTTCTCATGCTTCAATACTTTCACTTTTACTATACACTCAACTTGACTTCTTGCAAATATTTATTGAAGGCTTATTTTACCAAACACAAGCCGGGAAGCAAGGAGTTTAAGGTGAAGTTTTTTTTTTTTTTTTTTTTAAACAAGTGTTAATGAAGAAATACCAAAGGACCTTGGGAGAAGCTACCAAGCTGGTGATGACATGGTGATACCTGAACTTTCTCTGGGAGGATAAAGAGGGTTAGGATAAGATAGTCAGGATGGGAGTTAGAATCTAGAGAAGAGAGAATGTAAGGCAGCAGAGGGCTTCCCAGAAGCCCAGTATTCTCAAATGTACAGTGATTGACCTGAATGAGCCATCTCTCAGTACCATTGCTCAGGGGGATCATCTTTCCTATATCACTGAGCATTATGCTAAAGGATGTGTGAACATCTCTTATCCATGTGAAGAATTCATATTTGACTTTTGAAAAAATAAGTATAACACTAGCCAGTGATTATAAGGATTAAATAAATATATTTAGGGGAAGAAATACTTCTAGGACCTACAGCGTATTTGAAATCTTAAGAGATAAAACACAATATAGGCTGGTGTGTGTGTGGGGGAGTATTCTGTCAGTAGGAATCAATAAAAAGGAGATGCTGAAGAAATACCAACATATGACTGAAATACAATAGAGCAGTATTAGACTGATACTACAGAGTCCTTATATAGTATTCATACCATTTTTTAATCCTGGAACACATTGTGTTTTTCTTTCATATCTTTAAAAGTATAGTTCAAGACCCCTAGTCAGAAAATAAAAATCTGAATTCCTCTAACTCTAAATGGGACTTTGGATGAGTGCCGACTAGCCAATGATGCCTATGAATCAAGGTTATTGAGATTCTGAAGCATGTTGCTGTCCAGCACAGTGGAGATAGAATACACAGTGTGTGAACATACAGGGCTCAGCAACTCACTTCTGCTATGAAACATAGTGCCATGCGTTTAAACATTTGAATGACTAGAGGGAGAACCTGCTTTACTTTTTGTGAAATATCAGAATAAATAAGTATAAACTTATTAACCATTACTGTGCTGGCTAGTTTTATGTTAACTTGACCCAAGCAAGAGTAATTGGAGAGGAGTCACAATTGAGAAAATGGCTCCATAAGGTCAGGCTGTAGGCAAGCCTCTAGGGAATTTTCTTTATTAGTGATTGACGAGGATGTCTCCAGCCCAATGTGACTGGTGCCATGCCTGGCCTGGTGGTCTTGGGTTTTCTGAGAGTGCGGGTGAACAAGCAACAGCCCTCCATGGCCTCTGCGTTAGCTTTTGCCTACAGATTCCTACCCTGTTTGAATTCCTGTCCTGGCTTCCTTAAGTGTCTAAATGTAAGCCAAATAAGCCCGTTTCTTTCCAAATTCCTTCAGTTGTGATGTTTTATCATAGCAATAGTAACCCTGATGAAACCAATTATTAATATCTCTATGATCCGAAGTCTGGCAATATGTTTTTCTAGTAGAAAGGCTGAGCTGATGTTTCTACCAGAATTGCTGTTAAAATTTTGCTAAAAATTGTACATTGAAAATGTGTAAATACTTTCATATAATTAATTAAAACCCATTCAAACATGTTTCTTTAAGATAAGGATATAACATGTCTGCAGGCAACAAAGAAATTAAGTGGATATCCTCTAAAAAAATAGGTAATTTTCAAAGACAGCTTTTCTGTTCAACACAGTAGACAGTTTCTAAATATTACAGGACATTTCAATATATCTATTAGGCAAACCATTGTTTTCCTGTGGTGACTACTAGTTAAATCATTTGTTTCTTGATAACTCTATAATGGACATTGAAGAATTATTAAAAAAAAATTGGTGTATTCTACAGTCGTATTTTCCAAAAGAATGTACCCAAGTTTATTCTAATGTAGTGCTTCATTGTATGAGGAAATTAAACTCAGTGAGGGAGAGTGAACCAGAAGTCCACTGTGAGACTATCTCCTAGAAGTGGTTGAAAAGCAAGACCTGAACTGTAGCATATTAATGGTCATGCTAAAACGGATGGGGGAAAACCTCACAGCATCTCACCCGCAGATAAAGAACTACAGGCCAAGAATGACTGCTGATAGAGGGAGACTTAGCCTCACTCAGGGATAAGCCCCTAATTGTTTGTGCAGTCAAAGTGGTCTACCCTGAAACCATATACACACAAACAGCAGAGAAGGATTCAACAGGTTGTATTTATGTATTTGTTTGTACATGCATGTGTGTGTGTGAAACATTAATAATCAAAGAGAAAGAGATCATTTTTTTGAGAGAAGGTATTCATGGGAGGGATTAGAGGAAGAAAAGGGAATGGAGCAAGTGTTGTTATTATTTTTTAATTAAAAATATGTTTAAAATGGAAGAGTTAATGAGTAACTTGCCCCAGTATCAACTACGTGGTGATGCACAGAACATTAGGTAGGAAGATGTGAGTTAATTTTTTTGATAACATTTAATAAATAAATTTTTTTAAGCTCGAGCATATTAAATTTGTTGAAGGGTTATCAACATAACCAATATGCTACAAGGCCATTCTGTTTGGCCCTTTAAATATTTATCTTGCTCTAATGAGTGCAATCCATAGACAGAGGTATTATTTTTATTGGGTATTATAACAGTCCTAACAGAGAGCATGTGACTCAACAACATTTTGTGTAAAATTATTTCTTTCTGACACTATTATTGTGAGAGAAGACACACATTATTAAGCATACATTTGAAATTCCAAGTGGATTTTAAATTTGATGGTAATCATATTCAGTAATATGTATTTATATGTGCTAATGTTGAGCTTAAAGGCATGATGAAAGTTGTGTTATTGTAGAATAAAGGAAACTACACTGCTAATGGTTAGAATGTAATATTAATCAGCCTCACTTTGTAACGTAGCCCTCATTATAGCCAGGAGGAACAGAAACTCATTTCCACTAGTGCATACCTGTGGTCTTTTTCTGTTAGCCAATCTTTGAGTGCAATTGTTCCTGCCTGACTCATTTTGCAGATGGACACCGTGGAGTTCCTTCAGGCCAGTATCCTTTCTGTAGTTGTTGGGTTTTACCTTTATATTTTCACTAACCTCTCAGGAAGTAAATACTTTTACAAACATACAAAAACTTTACATATTATGAAAAATATTATGTTTACATATTATGAAAAAATATTTACATATTATGAAAAATTTAGAATTTATTTGTTGGAAAATTTAAAGTTGAATCTGTCTTTTTATTATCCTTCTTCTCTGACCTGTTTCTTTGTTCCTGTCCATAAGCATGCATAAGAAAGATGATTAGGAGCATAGAGTGAGTAAATGTGTTGCACATCTATTTTTGAGGTAGCTAAAATTAAATAATTAAAATTAATAAAATTGTAATATGAAAATTGAAACATCAAGATGAATTGTTAATGAAGTTTTTGTTAATAGAAAACCAAGTTTACAGCTAAAGAGTATGTCTTTCTAAGAGCAATACTTGTAACATGTGTATTTATTGTAGGAGACACTCCTTGTGTTTTGTAATCCATAAAGAGAGGCTTTGCTGAGGTGTTTGAATTCACCCTCATACATTGGCGGCTTCTTAGTAGCAAGGTAGCTGTGGATGGTATTGTGTGTCTTTTCCTTGGGAAATGTGAACTAATGCCTCTTCACACCAGGCAGTTCATTGACAATAGACCAAAGTAATGATTCTACCCAATGGCATCTCAGTGAATGAATGAGCTTATTGATATTACTTCCATATAGGTGAAGGGCTACTTATAGAAACATGCTGCTATGTGATCAATAAGCCTACCTTATCATGGGTATATGTTCATAAAAGCTGCATCTCTGGAGCAAGCATGAATTACAGGAAGCTTGGCTGGGCAAAAATCTTTTTTTTTTCTCAGCTATTTTAAGTCCTTACATAGCCTTGTAAAAGTACCCTGTGAATTCTAAGTTTCAGGAAATTCCTGATACTTAGTGAGTTGTCTAATCCTGAAGCCTTTAAGTTTTGTACACTTCTTGGTATTAAGGCCTGCCTTTAGATTAGAATGCTTCAATTTTTAGGAACTTGCTTTGTTATAGATGCAAAATAATGTGTTCCAAAGGAAAAAAAAATCCAGTTGTTGATGTGGCATTAACAGATGTTGCCCATGAAGGCTCCACTTTTATTCATTGCTTGAACACTTTTATAAACATGTCATGTTTAGTTAGCTTATTGTAGTTTTCCATTTTTATAGTTGCTTCTAGGAAGAACCCTATCAGACAAAATGCTGCTGCCTGAATTTGGACTTCCCAGCTGCACAAGTAGATAAAGGCTAGTTTTTATTAGGAGCTCACTGAATGGCATTCTGTTACATCAGCACAAAATGGATCAGGGAGAAATGCCTGCAGAGCTCCACCCTTGCAATGATAGACACCATTTGGCTTTGCATTTACAAAGCTGTTCATATGCTAGATATGATCTAAACATTTTTCCTTTTGAAAAACGTACTCAGAGAATTGTCTATCTTATGAAAATCTGAGAAATAATTACCAAATGTAGACATTTAAATATTCTGTTAAATTAAAGTCTATGGATAAATATTTTTCAGAAGCATTTGCCATAGAAGGCCACAATTTAAGCATATTTGAATCAGCTTTTCATTCTACTTAAAAATAACAAATAGTTTCTTTGTTGGTCAATCATTGAGAATGCAGCACAGTGTACATTACAGGATGTTAAGGAGAGTGAAATGCTGGGTGCTTGAGGCTTTGTAGGTGATCCATGCACTATCTCCTCAACTTGCTTTTAAGATCTTAAACTACTCTAAAAGTTAAATATATTAAAAAGGGAGGAATCCCACTCAGAACACTGGTTTGCTCATCACATTCCAGGATGCTGGTGTGTAAAGTGAAATATTTTTTTGCACCAGACCCATTCAGGAGCTGTCCTGGCTTCACTGCACAGGTGACATCATCCCCTCAATTCCACTCTCACTGTTGCTGGACTGCTTATCCAGAAAGATTCCTGCAACAGCCGAACAAACTTGAGAGCAGACCTTCCATGGAAGCCTCTGTCTGGGAATGATGCAGAAATCTAGTCTAGCCTTGGCTTCCAACCTTCTGAAACAGAGATATGCATATACTGTTTTATGGCCAAGTGTGTGGAAACTTGTTCTGTAGTAACAGAAAACTTCTACAGATAGTTGCATAGATGGATTGACAGAATAATACAAAGTAGTGTTAGCTCTAGGGTTCATTGTAGTATTGGTTCTGGTTTTGTATGTTTGGAAATTGTTCCTAATAACAAACTTCCATTGGTGGTTTCAATTTAAAAAAAAAAAAGGAAAAAAAGTGAAATATTGATAGAATGAAAGCAAAAAAATGTTGCCATTTTCAAGAGTTTATAGCATTGCAAAAGAGAAGGATCAGGGGTTTATACACAGATCTTTGATTATGGTTAGACATGTTAAATTTCATCTGAGAGGGTAGTTCTCTCAGTCAGAAGAGTCACATGTTTACATAACTCAGGGGCTTCCCTCTGACAACTTCCATAATTACGTGTAATGTGAGATGCAAATTCTTAAATGTAAATGTTCATTGCTTCTTAAAAATATGATGCTATTATAACATAGTTTATTCCCAAGACTGGAAAATAGTATCTATGCCAAATGTTTGATATAATCACTGGAACTTGGAAATGAAAGTATGTGCAGATAATGTCAAACTACTCCACAGAACACTGCTAAGAACAGGAATTAGCTCAAGATATGGTTTAAATTACATGAATGGACTTGTAGCTCATAGTATGCAGAGTGAAAACATTTTTATCACTAGAAACAAATATGTATCATAGTGTAAAGTATATGTGATATTACAGAAATCAGTAGTGGGACTCAAAATTAAATAACTGTTTTACATTATTGTTTTGTATGTCACATAATTTCAGCAAATGTATTTTTAAAAAGCTCTGTACTGTGTTTCTAAAGCAAAAAGGAGCATGCTTTTCTATGAGAACTTCATATACAATATGTGAGACAGGAAAAGGGATGTTATTAAAAAAGTACGTAATCACATTTTGTGAAATAAGAAAATTCCCATTCTATATGTGAAGATGTTAGGGAAATAGTCATACTTTGCAGCCAACTTTTTAAAATTAACACTTGTTTGGTTGATTTGGCCATGTATGGGAATCAGATGAAAACGTATGGGAGCCAGTTCTTGGCATCCATTCCAGGGGTGTGGGTACTGAACTCAGGTCTTCAGTCTTGGCAGCAAGCTCCTTTACCTGGTTAGCCATCTTACTTTGTACACGACCATGAGAGAAAACAACAAGGATAAAAACTGAGTCTAACAATAAGCTAGGGTCAGATGGAAGAGGGTGAGGTCCTCCCCTATCAGTGGACTTGGAGGGGGGCAGGGAGAAGATGAGGGAGGGATGGGGAGAGTGGGAGGGAATGAGGGAGGGGGCTATGGCTGGGATACAAAATATATAACCTGTGATTAATATAAAAATAAATAAATTACTTTTTAAAAAGGCATTCCCTCAACCAGCTCTCATTTTTTTAAATTTTCTGGTGTGTGTGCATGCATGTGTATAAACAAACAAACAAACCTGAGTCTAGTAGATTCCTTTCAGAGGCCCCAGCATGTGTGAGGAAAGACAATTTACATAAGACATGTATTGAATATAGTTTGCACCTGGCACACTTCCAGGAGTGTTTCAGTTGGCATTTTTTTCCTTTGAATAAGTTAGTGCGATGACAGTTAGCATTTGGATTTGTTATACCCAGCAAATGAGTCTTTCCCAAATTGAGAAAGGGAACATTTACATATCATGTTAGCTAATATTTAAGTTTCTATTTCAAAAATGTTCTCAGGGAGGGAAAAGTCATCTCAAATGCACAAAAACATAAAAAATATATAAAAGGATAAAATTGCTTGTGACAATGTCAAAATTCATTTTCAAGGAGATTTATGTCATTTTTAAGCACAAGTCTAAATGCATTTAAATCTCCGATATAAACTGATGAAATTCATCAAAAGGAAAATCAATCCACATTACCTTAGTGATCCTGAAAGCATGCATCAATCAAAGCACATCACAGGGCCGGGTGTGGGTTTGTCTTGACAGTTCTTGCCTCTCAGGATTTGGATCTTAGCTCATTTTGCAATACAGTGGGGTCACAGCAGATTCACTGCTTCAAAGCTTCAGAAGTGTACGAATCCACCCATGTGTGAAAGCCTTCCATGAGAGTGAATAGTTCCTATATGTGTGTATGTGAGTGCGTGATATACACACATGTGTGTTTGCATTTAGATGCATATTGTGTATTTGTGTGTGTCCATATATGTGTGTCTGGATGTATGTATCTAACATACTGATTTTTTTTTCGAATTTCATTAGGAAAATATTGCCTGAACTAGTGAAGGATTTTAAGATATTCCAATATGTTTTTGGTAATGAAAACAAGTTCATTACCAAAATGACCCAAGTTGGGATTATGAAACTTTAGAATTGGAGGTAATATTTTTTCCATACTTTATTACATGCATAGATCTAAATTTATGCTAAGTAAAGTTGTGTAAAGAGAACATGTCCTCTGTTTTTTGAGAAGGAACACTTTAGAGCAGTTAAATAGATATGAAATATTTTCCTAGAATTTAATTTCAAGAGATTACGCTTATGGGATTTTTAGCTGTATCTTTGTAATGCTATCTTAAGGAAAGGATGATATCTTTATTGTACATATTTAAATAATGTAACATTTTTCAGGGGAATGATGGATGAAGAATTGGCATAAACCCAACAAAACTGAAGAAAGAAACCCTAGGGCTGATTTTCTCTTAAAGACTGTACGTGAATTTAAGAACATTAAATATATGGCTTGTGTAGATGTATATACAGTAAGCTCAGCTTCCATGAATGAATGAAAAATATCAGTTTTGATATTCACTTAGTCAAAAGATGTGATTCTAGAACATACACTGTGGCTTTAAATTTTAACATTAATATTCAGTAATGTAAATGTACAATAGAGGAAGACATAGAATGTAATCTTAAAAAATAGAGTACTATCTAAGTGGATACTCAAAACCAGTTAGAGACAACTAGGGAGACAGAAACAAATTATTGAAAGTGAGAGTGAACTTTGAAATGATAGATTGGAAAGTAAATGTGTAAGTAATGTTCATGAGTTGTTGGATAATGTGCCTCAAACAAAAACAATAACCAATACCACTCCTTTACGAATGTTCGTAGTTAATGCACTGTTCACACTGTGAAATCTGATGGTGGATCTAAGAGAGAAGACAAAAGAACCGACTGCCATAGGGAAAACACTCTCTCCTCAGCCAAGGGTAAAAATAAACCTTTACCTGAGATTGAGGCTGTGGGTGCACTGCCCTGGCTGAGTCTGTGAAATAATTAGCATGGTTAGAGATGCAGATTAAGGGTCAGTTATAGATTAATTTCTCTATATCTTGCAACGAAGATATGTGGTATCTTCCACAAAAGAGTCTTATGATCTAGTTCTGGTGGGCAACCAAGAGGAATGGCCAGAACCTCTATCATTTGACAGACAACGGGGCTTCTCTAAGCATCAGCTCTTAAGGAGACTGCCATCACAGCCAGCCACACACTGTCTCCCTTGCAACTCTTCATCTCATTGCTGCTCAGAAACAGTTAATCCTATTCTCTCAGTCCATAGCACTAAACTTTGAAGTGACTACAGATTAATTTTAAAAACTGAATATGTTATCTTGTTCTATGTTCTGAGGAAGGGAGAAAATTGATCATCATTTAATCATCTACTTCTGACAAAGGTAGGTCCTAGAGGATGCTCAGCAGATCCTTGAATACACCCATGATCATTTATCACTTGTGTGATGTTTAACTATTTCCTAAAAAATTAAGACATGGAAACTTTTAATTGCTTTCTATAGGATAATAGAAATGTGATAGCAACCTTGGCATAGTGTGTTAAAACATGTATATAATTAATGTTATCAAATGATTTATTGAGATATTGACTATTTTGAGGCTGTTGAAACATCGAGCTCCTCATTGTTTATCTGTATGGACATAGGATAGACTCATTTGTCTAGAGTCTCTAGAGGCAGACTCTACCCTGACCCATTGTGGTCTGCCCAAAAGAATAGTGATTTTTTAAAGATAATTTCCATGTTGCACCTTTGATGGATTTTTTTTTACAGTTTTGTAAATTATAATTTACTCTTTTGAGTTTGGGTGAAATGTTCTGTAGACATCTATTAGGTCCATTTGATTTAAGATCTTTGTAAGTGTCATTATTTCTCTGTTTAGCATTTAAGATCCTGACTAAGGGGAGCAGGGATTGCCTCTGTCATGAACTTGGTTGCCTGCTCTTTGATCACTTTCCTCTGGCAATAAGGCCTTGCTAGGCCACTGAGGAAGAGGATCCAAGCAGTCCTGATGAGACTTGATAAGCTAGGGTCAGATGGCAGAAAGAGAACTCCTTTTTTCAGTGGACTAGGGGAAAGGAATAGTGGGGAAAGAGAGAGAGGGTGAGACTGGGAGGTAATGAGGGATGGGGCTGCAATTTTGCTCTGAAACCTTCCTGCCCTGGGCTTACTTTTGATGGGAGACTTTTGATGACAGCTACTATTTCCTTTGTGAATATGGGAATATTTAATTTATTTACCTGATCTTGATTCAGCTCTGGTAAATAGAATCTAAAGTCACTACATGTTTGTGAAGGTAAAATATTCTAATATGAAAGCTAATCAAATACATACAGAATTCATATCAGAAAACTGTAAGAATTCAATGAGAGCAAGAATTTCCACACGCATAATTATAATACTCCTAAATGGTAACAAAATATTTTTTCAAATTAATGATTTCTGACTTTCAATTGGAAAAATATTTTAATAATGTTAATAGCTTTAAGAATTATTTGGTGATTATTTAGCAATTATTTGACAGTCCTTTTGCACACTAAAGGCTCTGTGGATCTAAATAAAACCAAAACAACAACAACAAAAAATACAACAAAGGTTGAACAATTGTGCAGAGTCTAGCTTTAGATGTCAACAACCGTAGTTAGAGCCTGGAAAACAGCTACAGCATATACTGTCTAGTCTTATAAAATAATCATTATACAACTGTTCTAATCATTTTATACAATATGGCTGCAAATATGATTTTAATGTTCTCTAATATCTGTCGTTTTTAGTTAAATTTTCCAGTTTGCTAATTTAGAAGCATCCTAATCCACAAAATGTTTTAAACAAATTTATGTGTTAATATTTTACAATAAAATGCATAGTGAAAATGGGCATTAAACGTACATTTTTTTAATGAATAAACATGACATTCAGAAAAAAAAAGAAAACTGTCCTTTTCATTTACATTTTCAAATTTCGTTGCATATAAGCTTTTGGAGTAGGACCTCATGATTTTTTGGATTTCCTCAGTGTCTGTTATTGCGTCCCCCTTTCCATTTCTGATTTTGTTGATTTGGACCGTGTCCCTCTGACTTTTACTTAGTTTGGCTAAGGATTTGTCTGTCTTGTTAATTTGCTCAAAGAACCAGTGCTTGGTTTCATTGTTTCTTTGAATGTTCTCTTTGGTTCTAATTTATTGATTTCGGCCCTGAGTTTGATTATTTCCAGCTGTCGACTCCTCTTGGGTGTGTCTGCTTTTTTTTTTTTTTCTAGTGCTTTCAGGTTTGCTGTTAGGTTGCTTATATGAGATGTCTTGAATTTCTTTATGAAGGACTATGCTAGGAACTTTCTTTTTAACACTGCTTTCATTGTGTCCCATAAGTTAGGGTAAGTTGAACGTTCATTTTCATTGAATTCTAGGAAGTCTTTAATTTCTTTCTTTATTTCCTTCCTCATCCAGTTGTCAATGAGTAGAGAGTTGTTCAATTTCCATGTGTGTGTAGGCTTTTTGTTATTCCTCTTATTGTTGAGGTCTAGTTTTAGAGCATGGTGGTCTGAAGTGATACAATGAATTATTTCAATTTTCGTGTATCTGTTGAAGCTTGCTTTGTGCCTAAATATATGGCCAGTTTTTCAGAAGGTTCCATGAGGTGCTGAGAAGAAGGAATACTCTTTTGAGTTTGGGTGAAATGTTCTGTAGACATCTATTAGGTCCATTTGATTTAAGACCTCTGTAAGTGTCATCATTTCTCTGTTTAGCTTCTGTCTCCATAATCTGTCCCTTGGCAAGTGTGAGGTGTTGGAGTCTCCCACTATTAAGGTGTTGAGATCAATGTGTGATTTAAGTTTTAGTAATGTTTCTTTTACAAATGCAAGGGTCCTTATTTTGGTGCACAGATGTTCAGGACTGTGATGTCCAGGTGGTGGGTGTGAACCCTCCTCTATTGCTGGTGGGAATGTAACCCTGTACAACCATTTTGAAAATCAATCTGGTGCTTTCTGAGAAAATCAGGAATAGTCCTACTTCAAGATCCAGCTACAACAGTCCTGGGCATATATTGAAAAGATGCTAAGCCATACAACAAGAACATTTGTTCAACTATGTTCATAGGAGATTTATTTGTAATAGAATCTGGAAACAACCTAAATGTTCCTCAGTTGAAGAATGGATACAAAAATTGTGGTACATTTACACAATGGAATACTACTCAGCAATTAAAAACAAGGAAATAATGAAATTTGTAGGCAAATGGATGGAACTAGAAAAGACCATTCTGAATGAGGTAACCCAGAAGCAGAAAGAAACACACGGTATATACTCATTTATAAGTGGATATTACATGTATAATGTAGGATAAACATACTAAAATCTGTAGTTCTAAAGAAGCTAAACAACAAGGAGGACCCTAGGGAAGAGTCTGAAATCTCACTCAGAAGGGCAAACTGAATAGACAACAGAGGTAGGAGAAGACAAGGAACAGGAAAGGAGACTTCTACAGGGGGCCTCTGAAAGACTCTACCCATCAGAGTATCAAAGGAGATACTGAGACTCATAGCCAAACTTTGGGCAGAGTTCAGGTAACCTTATAGAAGAAGAGGAAGATAAAAAGATGTGGAAGGGACAGGAATTCCACAAGGATACCAACAGAGCCAAAACAAAAACAAAACAAAACAACAAAAACCTGGGCCCAGGAGGGCCTGCAGAGACTGATATTCCAACAAACGACCATGCATGGACAAGACCTAGACTACTTGCTCAGAGGAAGCCCATATACTGCTCAGTTTCCAAGTGGATTCCCTAGTACGGGGATCAAGGGCTTTCTCTGACATGAACTCAGTGGCTGGCTCTCATCTCTCTCTGAGGGGTGCAGCTTTGCCAGGCCACTAAGAAAGATGATGCACCCAGCCTTGATGAGACCTGATAGGCTAGGGTCAGATAGAAGGAGTGGACTAGGTCAGTGGACTAGGTCAGTGGACTGGGGAAGGGGCATAGGGGGAGAAAAAGTGAGTGGGTGGGATGAAGAGGAGACGAGGGAGGGTACTACAATGGGACACAAATTGGATAAATTGTAAAAAAAATGAATGAATGAATAAGTAAATAAATAAATTATAAAAAATAAAAATAAAAAGATCTTTTGTATAATATTGTACTCTTATTTCTTAAGAAAATGGAGATAATGGAGTTTTGGAAGAGAATCCACTCATAATTATATGTGAATTGTATCACAGGAGGGTTAAGTACAATTATATTAGTTGTAGCCCATGGCATCTCAGTATCCAAGTGAGTGTCCTAGTAAGGGGAACAGGGACTGTCTCTCACATGAACTCAGTGGCTGGCTCTTTGACCACCTCCTCCTAAGGGGGTAACAGCCTTGCCAGGCTACAGAGTAGGACAATGCAGCCAGTCCTGATGAGACCTGTAAGCTAGGGTCAGATGGAAGGGGAGGGGAACCTCCCTATCAGTGGACTTGGAAAGGGGCAGGGAGGAGATGAGAGAGGGAAGGGGGGAGGGAAGGGAGGAAATGTAGGAGGGGGCTACAACTGGGATACAAAGTAAATAAACTGTAATTAATATAAAAATAATAAAAAACACAATTATATGCCAGCAGGTATGTTAAAGAACAGCTCTTTAACCATATTCTCTATAGGAGTGTTATCATTTTCAAGTTTTGCTATTTCAGTAGGTAAATGAATTTCTTCTTTCTACAACCTATCTATAGCTTCATGACCATACAAATTACCCTGACTAATGTTAATATTAACCAGGTGGTTTCCTGAGTAGGGGAGCAGGGACTACCTCTGCCATGAACTAGCCTGCCTGCTCTTTGATCTCTTGCCCCTGGTTATGCTGCCATAGAAGATACCAGCCCACAGGTGAAGGGGATTCAGTTACTTCTGATGAGACTTGATAAGCTACAGGCAGATGGCAAAGGAGAACTCAATCTTTTAGTGGACTAGGGGAAGATGATAGTGGGAAAGAGGGAGGGAAGGTGGGACTTGGAGGAGTTGTGGGAGGGGACTTCAGTGGAGATATATAATAAATTATTTGTAAAAAAATGAATATTAAAAATCTTCCATTCAAAAACTATTCTAGGGTATATGGATTCAGTGCAAACTTTTTATCAGACTATTCAAGAATTAGTGCCAATATGCTTCAAAATATTCTGAAAAATAGAAATTTAAACAACATTATAATTTTTTAAAAAGCCACTATTATCTTGATGCTAAAGCTATATGAGCTCTACCAAAAACAGAATTACAAACACTATCCCTTATGAACACAGATGCAAAATTTCTCAGTAAAATATTGTAACTAATTCAAATGGTCTTGTTTCTAATGATACAGGGGTGGTTCATCATAAATTAATTAATAAATATAATCTAGCATATAAATAGATTGAAAGATAAAAAACATATGATCATTTTTATTAGAGGCAGAAAAAGCCTTTAACAAAAATCCAACATCCTTTTATAATAAAAGTCCCGGAGCAACTAAGGATACCATGGGCATATCTCAACATAATAATTTACAGCAAGCATCAACTTAAATGAAAATAAACTCAAAGCATTTTCACTAAAATCAGGAATAAAGACAAAGATGTCAATATAGTACTTGAAGCCTTAGCTAGAACTAAACAACAACTGAAGGAGACACATATAGGAAAGGAAGCAAAAAGTATCAGTATTTGAAGATGTGATGATAGTATACATAAGTAATCCTAAAATCTCTGCAATGAAACATAAATACTTTCAGCAAGGTGGCAGAATATAAAACCTAGAAAAATTAGTTTTATGTATATTTTTATATATCATGATACTCATGTTATAATCCTTGTATGAAGTTTGTCACATTTAAAAATTGTTTTTTAATAAAGCAAAAATAAGCTTCTGATTAGATTTTAATTGACTGTTATATTTAAACAGAATAATTCACTTTAGAAGCCTTTAGCAGTTAAGTGATTCTGCCCATAAGTAATTTTAATTATTAAACAGTGAATCTTAGGTTTCTTTTTTTGTTAATTTATTTTTTATTAATTACAAATACACTTTGTATCCCCCTCCCTCTGCCCCTCCTAACCCCATTCTCCCTCCCTCCTCTCCTCCCTTGCACCTTCACTCCACTGATAGGGGCAGTCTTCCTCCCCTTCCATCTGACCCTAGCCTATCAAGACTCATTGGGACTGGCTGCATTGATCACCTCAGGGGGAGCCAGCCACTGAGTTTATGTCAGATATAGCCTTGTTCCCCTTACTAGGGAACTCATTTGGACACTGAGCTGCCATGCGATACATCTGTGTACGGTTCTAGGTTATCTCCATGAATGGTCCTTGGTTGGAGTATCAGTCTCAGAAAAAAACTCTGTGCCCAGAGTTTTTGGTTGATTTCATTTTATATCATTGGTATTGAATGATTTTAATGTGTTTTGGCACTGCTGTTCTCCTTGTGCAGTTCCTGTCCCCTCCAGGTCTTTAATCTCCCTCTTCTTCCATAAGGATTCTAGCATTCTGCCCAAATTTGGCTATGAGTCTCAGCATCCGCTTTAATACCCTGCTGGGTAGAGTCTTTCAGAGGCCCTCTGTGGTAGGCTCCTGTCCTGTGCCCACCATTTGCCTGCAAATTTCATGATTTCTTTGTTTTTAACTGCTGAGTAGTATTCCATTGTGTAAACGTACGACAATTTCTGTATCCATTCCTCAACTGAGGGACATCTGGGTTGTTTCCAGCTTCTGGCTATTACAAATAAAGCTGCTATGAACATCACTGAGCAAATGTCCTTGACTTGGGGGAAACAGGAGCTCTACAAGGAGAGCAACAGAATCAAAAAATCTGGGTACAGGTTTCTTTTCAGAGGCTCATAGTCCAAACAAGGACCTTGCTTGGAGATAACTGTCTCTCACATGAACTCATAGGCTGGCTCTTTGATTACCTCCATCTGAGGGGGGAGCAGCCTTACCAGTCCACAGAGGAAGACAAAGAAGCCGGTCCTGATGAGGGTCAGATGGAAGGGGAGGAGGGCCTTCCTATCATTGGACCAGGGGAGGGGCATAGGAGAAGAAGAGGGAGGGAGAGTGGGATTGGGAGGGCAAAGGGGAGGGAGCTATAGCTGGGATACAAAGTGAATAAATTGTAATTAATAAAATGAAATTAAAATTAAAAAATAAAGCAGCTTTTCAGAAATGACATGGCCGTGAGAGTTTGAGAAATGTTTGTGAGTGCAACAATTACATTTAGATCTTTGTGGCCTGGGATCTTTAGTCCAGCTTAGCATGCAAATTAAATTATGTATGTTTTATGTATTTGTACATATTTTCTGTTCATAGCAATGATTACTTTCATACATCCATGTAAACTAATGAAGTTTGGGGAAAGGAAGTGTAGTACAATCAGTTTCCTCAGGAATTAGAGGTGGCACTAAAGGAAAAGCCAGTGTCTATCCAGTATCCAGCCTTTGGAATAGACCTGGAAGTTAAGGTAAGCCTGAAAGTTCCTCTGGCATCCTTCTCTTTTGTTGCACATCCCATCCCCACAGATTTCGTGCTGGCTCTATGACATGCTCCACTGTTGAGTACTTAGCATGGACATTTTAATACACATAGTGTTACTAGACCTCTAACAAACCGATTGGTGTTTCTATAGGCTTTTACTCATTAAAGTGATAACATAAAGCATGCAGTGTGCGATAACATATAGATTAGCTCCAGACAAAATTTGCTGGGTTTTTTTTTTGTTTGTTTGTTTGTTTAATATTTGGTGGTAAAACATGAACTTTTCCTACAGGGTCCTGCCTTGCCTTAACAGCTAGCCTCTGGACAAGTCAGCCAATTTGTAGATGCAATTGTGCCTCCTGATTTTCACCAGTGACTTTACACGAAGTAGGGAAATGATAGGAGAACAATTTCAAAAATTCAGCATCTGTCCTTAGAACAGTGTAGCTGAACTTTGCTTTATTTAAGTCATACATTGGAGCACACTTGTGTACATTTCCTCATGACTTGTTATTCATATGCAAACTTCTGAAGAGTGGGCTTTAAAAGAAGATAACAATATTTTATTTCAGTCCTAAAAAATCAGGAAGAACATTATGCAGATGATGTGCCTACCCATTCCTTGCAGAGGAAAGCCACTAAGTACCTATCAGATGTAAGGATTCATTAGTTATATTTCATAGTATGGGATTCTGTGTCTATCCAATATAATTCTTCAACAAAGATTTATAATTTATTTGATGCTTGTTCTGCTCAAACCAAAGGCAGAGTAAGAAATGAACCAAGAACAGGAAGAACACAGATGAGGTAGGGGACAGGATGGTGATTGACTCATCTAGTGATAATCTGGCTTAACTGTGTTTGAAGAAGACAAAACTATACTAGAGACAGTATATGAATAGAGTTGCACAGTGTGGTGTCTTAAAATATTTACTGTAGTCTATGTATGTGTGCATATGCCTAAGTGTATGTTTTTATACCACAAGCATGCAGGAGCCCTCGAAAGTCCAAAAAGGTGAGGGAATCCCCGGAATCTGGAGTTACAGGTAGCTGTGAGTGTCAATGTAGGTGCTGGATATAGAACCTGGGTCCTCACTAAGAGCAGTAAATGTTCTTAACAACTGAACCAACACTCTAACTCCTTTATAACCAGTTTAACTCTTAGAAAATGAGTAACTGTAATTTTGTGTGGATGCTTTTCCACACGTAGTGGGCAGTATTAAAGTACAAACCAAGAATTTGTACATCCCAGGCAAATATTGTGCCACAGACCCTCATGCCCCCATATTAATACATGTTTAAATAATTCTAGGACCATTTATCATATGGTTATATATCTAAAATGGTATAAAAATGGACACCAAGTACAAGAGATTTTTCTTCAGATATTTCTGGAATAAAGGAAGGAATTTGCTAAAATACTTGTATTTTTTACCATGAGAGAGAGAAGAGAGATGGCTGCGTGATTAATGGCACTTGTTGCTCTTACGGAGGAGCTAGGTAAAACAGTGAAACAAGGAACGTGAGAACAAGCACTGAGTGATGTTTACCATTTAAAATTGATTGTTTTCAAACTACAGTTTGCCGAGAAGATTCCTACAACTCTGTAATGTCGTGTGCAGCCGTCCTTCTTAGCCCGGTGGACCCAACAAGAGAAATGAAGATGCTAGAAGAACCAAAATGTCCTGAGCCTTCCAAACAGTAAGTTGTCATTTAAGGTTTCAGGCTGCAAGATAATATCCAAGTACCTCAAAGTATAAATAGCTGCCCAGATTCCTCCGAAATATGACAAAAGTGGCAGTGTAAGGATGTACAGAAGTTTAGTTTGTTCAGAATTATTATTTTATAACCAGTCACTATTGTCTACTGACTTGAATGTCTGACCTATGTTATTTAAGTTGTTTTTTTTTTTTTTTTTTTTTTTGGTGTCCCGTTTTAGGCCATGGGTCAGTAAGCTGAGAAGGTAGCATCATGTTTGCATGCTGATCCTGGATGAGTGATTTCAGATCTATAGGGCTGTAGACTAAAATGGAATCACTTTGTATTTTTGTTAGTTTATTTATTTATTTTCTATGTAAATGTGTGTATTTGTATATGTGAGTAGGAGTCCATGGAGACAAGAAAGGAGTCTTGGATTCCCTAGTGCTTGTCAGCTGCAGACAGGGATGCTGCCAAACAAGCCTAGGTCCTCCGGAAGAGGGCATAGTACTTCCTGGACCTCTCTCCACCTCTTAGCATAAATATAGCTTCAAGTTGGTTTGGATTTTACAAGGAGCACAAGGTACCATTTTAAAACTTTTAATAAATTATCATACTCTAAAAACTTTACACTATTGAAGTTTGTAGTGGCCATGACATTGCCAAGTAAGAAGTGCAGAAGTTTGTAACTACTGGTTTTGTTGCCATCCTTGCTCTGCATTCTGGTTGCTATGGACATGTTCATTTTGTGAAAAAACAAAACTGACAAGGTGAAAGATGATGATATAGACATGTATTTTTCCAAATATGTGTATATGCTCAAAAAGAATATTTAAAGGACACAGTCATGCAGTTATAGATTATATATTTTTCAGTTAAACATTACCAATTCTCACTGAGAGTTAAATTTGATTTTATATTCAAGTAAATATAGACTTTAATTTTCATAATTGCTAAAAGGGTTACATTCATGGTAGCAAATATACGTAGACATGGAACATTAAATCACAGCCACTTCTGATAAAATATTCAATACTCAATCAATGAAATGGAAAACTTGCTGCTGATTTTCTAGAGAAGATCAGCCTGTGCCTGAGATAAGGTCTCTGAATGAAGAACATCTGATATGTAATATATATACTGTAATATGTGATGATATGAGGCAGGCAATAATTATATGTGCTAATAAAATACGTAATGTTTGGGGATATGTGGTATGTGATTTGTGATGATATGGGATGCAAGGTGGTATATAGTGGTGTGTGATATATGGTGTTCTGTGGTGCTAGTGAAATGTGAAGATATGTGGCAAAGCATGAAATATATTGGTGTGTGATCTGTGTTGATGTGTGATATGTAGTTCTATATGATATGATGTGACCCGCGTAGTCGTCTTGCCAGCAAGAACGCACACGGACACCAGGATTCTTCTGTAGCAAGCGTTTATTTCAGCAGTGAATGGAGGAAGACCCCAAGCCCCAAAATGGCACGGTTTTTATACCCTACTAGGTGGCGTGTTGGTTCCTGATTAGCAGAGGCCAGTCAGGCCATATGACGTACCCAAATGGCGTGACTCTGGGGCTCATTTTCAGCCCAGGTGCATGTGCAATGACAGTTGTTTACCAGTCAGCTGGCCGGATGCTGGCGCCATCTTGTAATGGCGTTTGTAGGCTCTCTACAATATGACAGATGATAATTCTGTATGATATATAGATATGATATGACATTGTGTGTGATATATGGTGGTAAATGATATGTGGTGCTAGTTAACACAAATGAAATATAGTGATGTGTGCTATGTGCTGTATGTTCTATGTGGTATATAGTGATATGTGCTATGTGGTGTGGCATATGATGAGTCGTGGTACTGTATGTTATGTGATAGTGCATAATATGTGATATGCATGTTGGCTGTATTTGTTAGCGGCCCATCACATTCTCAAGGGAAGGAGTCTTGGCACATCCTAAACAGACATGCTACTTGATCTGGTTTGTGTTCATTTGCTTTTTGCTTGTCTTTCTACCTGATATGCTCCTGAAGCATTTTCCTACAACATGGTTCTATTTTGATACTCTTTGTGAAATCAATTAGGAAAATCTCTTAATGTTACATTCAATAAAACTGAACCAATGGAGCAATTCACATATTTGATTGCATGAAGATATTTACCATTAATATTCTCATTATAAAGAAAAGAAATACCATGCAATTCAAAAAGTGGTATTGTAATTCAGTTTTAATGCAATCTGAATGTGGAAACCACTTAGCAGCACCTAATGTAGTTTAATTTTTAGGATCCAATAGTCATCTTTTGTCTAATAGGAAGAAAATTACATCTCATATTTGCCTAGTAAGTTACATTAGAAAGCTCAAATGTATTCTCCTGCAGTGTGTTTGTGAGAGTGCATAAGCCCCCATATAGTTTTAACTTGGATCTTAATCTTTTTACATTATTTTTAAAGGACTGAGAACAAAGCCAGTTAATAGAGTTAATAACCTACAGGTCTTTTTCCCTAGTCTTTAGCTGCTTCATAAACAATCTATTCTGGTGTGTGTGTGTGTGTGTGTGTGTGTGTGTGTGTGTGTGTGTATGTGTGTGTGTTACTAGACAGCACTAACATTCTTTTCTTTCTGTTCAGCCAGAGATTCCTCTGTTGTCTTAGGATCTACATTCTCATTTAAATGTTCCTTGACAGCAATATTATTAACTCATATAGGCTTTATTGGTGTTTGCTTTCTTATATCATAAGGACTGGCTAAAATCTGTTCTGTTTGTGGACATTTATCTGTTTGTGCTTCAGTTTCTTTACCTGTTTATTATAGTAATACTTTGACCCTCACTGTGAGGGTGTGAATTTATTACTCTGCAGGAAGATAGTGTTTATGCCTCTCCCTCAGTTTCACCTGTCAGCACTGTGGATTATCCTGTATATAGATGTCTAATCCTTCAAGCTGTTGTTGAAACGTCTCTCTATGTGTCCTCGCAGAATCCTCACTGTGTCAAAAGTAAATTAGTGACCAGCTCTTTCTGTTAGTCATATATCTGAACTTATTTATGTAAAGCCACATGATTTTTTTAAATCTTGACTTTCTTTAATCAGAACATACCTGCAGTGCAACTGATACTAATTCCTTAATGCTTTCATTATGTTTGACTCAGCTGACCCAAATCGCATAAGTATCTTATATGTTTTGCTAACATTAATCATCAGTTATACTTCTAAGGAAGCTATTCAGATATTTTCTAACATGCAATTTACCCTTTTAACATGAAGTTATCTATCAATCCATAATGTATGTCCTGTATACCACACACCATTATTTTGAAAATTAACTGGTGTAAGCAAATAGATGAGCACAATACAAACATTAGATTATTTACTGAAAATTCTTGAGAGACTCACTGAGCAAAGTGGGTTAAGGAAAGCCAAAAGTAGTAATGCTGACTGGCTGATGTTATTAAAATGTTGTAGATAGAAGTTTATGGTATATCAGGGTTGGATCTCAAAGAGAGCTGCCAAGGAGAATTTCATCTACATCTATTCACATCACTTGCCTGTCTGCTGTTCTTATTTTCTAGGATTTTCATTTCTCAAATGTTTGCAGAGGCTCAGCAGCAACTGAACCAAATGTTCATTTTTCTAACACATACAGTAGGGAGAGTTTCTCTTAAATGAAAGCAAGTGCAGATTAGAGTGACGTTGGCATGGAGTATTTGAAATAACCATTCTGACACAACACTGCTCATAATAGTTTCTATGCAATGGATTCCATATGAAGCCTGGGAAATTGTGATACATTGAGAAGAAAAAGTATACTTGAAATTTTGAAAATATTGGTAAATGTAAGCAAAAATATAGGACAAAATTTAAAGTAATGTATCAAGAATTCAAAGTAATAATGCATGCTTAATTTAATTTGTAATATCATTTTGAATGATAGGAATTTTATTATATTAAGAAACATTGGACATTCTTAGGTACAACATGTCTATCTTTAGTTTTTCAATAAAATTTACCAAACCATTATATTTTATGTTGTTTGATCTAGTTGTGCTACTGGTAAGAAAAAAATATATTTCTATATAATTTTCTTTCTCTTGGCTTGGTTTTTATATTTTCACTTATAGTACAATGCCTGAAATAAAATAATGTAATAGGGAGCAGGAGTATATATACATATATGTGTTGCAATTATTTTTACAGCAAATATATTAGCTGAGAAGCCTTGTCACATATTTTAGAGATAAGGCTGCTAGAGTCAGTTAATATATTTTTAATTTCCATAAGTGAAAATATGTACAATAATCCCAGTGATTCAGTTCTGCCATCTGAGAGCCGGAACTCGTAGGATCGCTTTAATTCCAGGTAGAATTACTACTTTAAGTACTTCATCCTTCTGACCATGCAGGCATCTCATAAATTTAGACTCCTCAGAATATCTGAAACAGAATTACAGTGACATAATTTAAAACTCGGAAAATCTCTTGCTCAGCAGAACTGGAATGATTTTCTTCATAGAGGGTTTCAAAATATGTAAGGTTATGAGTAAGAACGAAGTTTTAAGAGAATATTTTTTGATAATTTTATAAACTAGGTAGATTTTTAGAAATCTTTTAACTGATGATTGACACTATAAAGTCAACATATACTCCCTCTCCAGTATGAGTTTAGTTTTTAGATAAGCATTTGTTTATCATTGGATGTGGTTTGTTAATATATCAATATTAAACACTTGAAAACAATTAGGCATGTTGACCTTAATTATATTATTGTGTTAATATTTTATTACATAATTTTGCAGGGTGAAACATTTCATGACCAACATAATTTTATACTCATTTGATAGGTACACATTGACTTTGACATGCTGTTCTTTTACAATTGTTTACTTTCACACATCAGCAGCAACTGGGATTAGGACTTCCTGTTTAGAGCAAAAAGACAGGAAAAAGATGTTCTTCATAAGAAGGCAAGGTACATTTTATGCATTCTTGGTAGAATAGTTCACAGCTTTTATTCTGTCTGTAAATCATCTTAAATAAGCAAATAAAGTTGTGGATTCCTTTTCTTAGTCTTCTTATATGCATCTTAACAGACTATGGAAAGGATAACCTTGATAGAAAACAGAAAACTCATCCTGAACAGGGAGCTTACACCTGTGAGATCAGCTTGAAGGAAAACTGCCTGGGCCATGTAGTGACATCCTGTCTCAAAAATAAAAATTATGTAATCTACATAGGATACAGTGTTAAAATAGTCAATCTCACAAAGAACTGAGTATGAAGCTTGAGAAAGAGACTTATATTCACGAAAATGCACAGTATGAAATGTATGCTCACTTTTATACCTATGTACAGTTGCTATTCAAAACTGTGTGTTCAATAAGCAGCATGAAAAAGAGTACTTTCTGAAATGGACATAATATTCAAGCTTTTAGGATAATGAAATTATCCAGTGTTGGCTCTAGGTTGGACTTTGGGCTCTGTTAGAAAACTGCTGTACCAAATTCAAATCTTCATACCTGCTTTGACTCAGTGTCTGAATTGAAAGACTGTGTGGCCATTGTAAAGTTGGATATATAGGAGAAGGAAAAATAAATTATGGTATTACTTCCTGTCCCTTTTCATCTTATTTTATATCCATAAACTCAGGCTGCCCAAAAGTCATGATTTATGGCTAGGTTTCTAGAAATTTTGCATTACTTAACTGTGTGGCAAATCTTTTGATCAGGACCACCTCATTTTTCTTCATTTCTGTTGACTCTGGGAAGGTCCACTGGGTTACTTTGCAAAGGGTGCAGGGCTCCAGCTGTTCAGCACAAAGGACTGGTTTCCAAGCCTGACCCAAAACAACATATTTTATTTTTGGAAGCTACTCTCTAATGTCATCCATGAAGTTTATTCACAAACTGTTGGTGGGAGACATCAAAAAATTATGTTTAAAAATACATGCTTACAGGTAGATATTAACTTCCTAGCTCAGTTCTTTGACCACAGATGATGCTAAAGTACGTGTTGTGTTCTTTGCATTGTACTTATGCCTGAAGACTGCATGCTGATAAACAGCTGTTATGCCTAGTCAAGTAATCAAGAAGACACACATTGATCCTTTAATTTTAACAGGACATTCAAGATTACAGCTGTGACTGTGGTTGTAGGGCAGAGGGATATCTTGCCTGTAAGGGCTCTTAACTACTGAGCCATCTCTCCAGCCCTGTAAGGGCTCATGGTAAGGAGTTTTAGAATAATAAAGAGGTCAGAGGAAAATTCTCTTAGAAAGGGATGTTTTAGCTAAAATCTAAAGCATCTTAGTTATAGAAATGGAAATGCAAAGAAAGAGTTGCAGCAGAGAGAAATGTTGATTACATGTTCTGCAGTGGGAAATATGGAGAAATTAAAAGAAGGGTGATCGAAATACAGAAAAGTCAAGACATGTATGTACATTGAGCCCAGAGGATGAGGTCAGACCGACCTTGTGGATGCCTTCTTGTTTGTTATGGACAGAAGAAAAGGAGTGACTGAAGAACTCTAGGAGTTCACCTGGAGTAGACAGTATTTCTTCCCCAAGCCTGGCTCACTGATTCTACTCAGGGAGTTTAAGTTTAACTGTGGTGAAGATTGACACCATAGAAGATCCTATATACCAGGGCTTTCCCTCTCTGTCAGAGAGCTAGTGAAATGTCTTCTGCACATCAGTAAAGGGAGGGCAGATTTCAGAGTTTATGGCCACTGTGATGACTGACCAGCTTCTACTGAACTATTTGCCTTGAAGATAGCCACAGTGAAAGGAGACCCCTAGTCAAACTGAGAGTAATAATAGGGTGGAGATTGGATAATATTTTCATTACTAATTTTTCCAGTGTTAAAATCTATAATAGTGTGGTATGACTATTCTAACACTCAATATATAATGATTATGTTCTACCAATTTTAGTGAAAATTATAAATAGCACTTTATAAATGAGTCACACACAGGACTCACAAAACCGTATTTGGGATAAAATATTCCTGTCAATCTCAGTGATCAATTTACAATGGAAATACACAACAGAACATTCTGATAAGATTCATATAATTCCTCTAATCTTCATAAAAATTTTCCTTCATTTACCCTTTCTCACTCAGTGCACTAAAACATTTCTCTATGAGTAAAACTAAAGACTTAGGCTCAGAGAATATTACTATGACTATGCCTGCTGTTTCCCATGCTCCTGTTTCAGAAGAAAGAACAATACGTTTTTGTTTCCTTAGTCCAAGTGTAGAATCAGTTGTCAGAGAGAGAGTCTTCATCCCATGTGAGTCTGTTCGAGTTTGGGGGAGGAAGCTATTGGGAAGAGGCTTTTTCTCTTAATTACTGTATTTATTCACTTTACATCACAATTGTAGCCCCCTCTGTCCTCTCTTCCCAGTTCCAACCTCCCTCTGTTTTCCCATACCCCCTCATTCTGTATACCTCAGAAAAGGGAAGCCACCACCAACAACAACCCACCATAGCACTTCAAGTCACATTACTACTAAGCACATCCTTTTCCAAAGTGGCCTGGCAAGGCAGCCCTGCCAGGGTGAAGTGTTCGAAAAGTATGCAATGGAATCCTTGTTGGAGACAGTCCCCGCTCCCCTAACTAGGGACAACACATGACGATCAAGCTGCCCATGGGATACATATGTGTAGGGAGCCTAGGTCAAGTTCATGCATAATCCCTGATTGGTGCTTCAGGCTCTGCAAGGCCCCTTGGGCCCACGATAGTTGGCTTTGTTGGTTTTCTTGTGGAGCTCCTATTTACTCCAACTTTCCACACCTACCCCCACTTCTTCCACAAGGTTCCCTGCACTCTTCCCAGTGTTTGGCTTTGAGTCTTAGCATCTGTTTCACTCCATTGCTGCGTGGAGCCTTTCAGAGTACAGGTATGCTAGGCTCCTCTCTGCAAGCACAATGTCTTTAATAGTGTTAGGATTTGACTCTGTCCTTGAGTGTGGGTTTCAGGTTGGGCCAGTATTAGCTGGATATTCCCTCAATCTCTGTTCTATCTTTATCCCCACACATCTTGTAGTCAGGGTAAATTTTGGGTCAAAGCTTTTTGGATGGGGGTGGTATTCCCCTCCCTTCACTAGGAGTTGTGTCTGGTTAGAATGGCCTCTTCTAATCACAGCTCATAGAGAGTTCAGGAGGATCAGTTTCAAATTACTTTGAAGTTGAAAACACAAAATCTAGATGCTAATTTCATGCCTGCGTGCCTGAAGCAGGCCTTCCTGATCTGAAGAGGGAGAAAGAAAGGCTGGTTCCCTGCCAAAGCTACTCTTTGCATATAAGAGTCCACCAGGGTGGTCAATGTCCATGGTGAACTAGGTAAAGGAGAACCAAGCACAAGGCAGATGTTTCTTGGGCTTATTGCTAGGGCACTGTAGCATGTTGGCTTGAGGAAAACTTTGAAGGTGCCACTCTGTGTGCTTTTGCTTGTCTCTAAGTCAGATTGCCTAAAACATCTCTCTCCAGCCCCAGAACACAGGAGGAAGAGTTCCATTCTCTTTATCCTGGCTTTCTCTTGCTAAGGTCTTAGAAGGAAAACATGGCACTTGTTTTTACGTATGCATTATTGTTGTGTAAAGATAATCCTTGTGAATTATATTAGCAATCCTCTTGGCAGCTGGATCTGTCCCATTGCATCAGTGTCTTTAAATGAGTTAGATTCTTACCTTGGGCTTGACATTTGAGAAGACTGTATTATGTCTCATTTCCAGCTGTGCTTCTTTGCTCAACACAAAAGTTGAAGAAAGTCAGAGTTTCAAGCAACCATTAGGTATTCCTCTACTAACCACCATGTCTCATATTTCCTGCTAAATTATGCTTGCAGTACATCTCCTGTCACTCAGTGACCTGTCAGTAACTCATAGTGGATGGCTCTTAGAGGGACAGCTGGGGCGTTCAAACTCAGGACTTCCAGGCAAGTTATGTCAGGAGACAGCAAGGTGGAGAGGAAATGGAGACAGACTTAGATTTAAGGGGGAAATAGTATTGACTAATTAATACCTGTGAGAGCATAGATGACCACTATCCTCCTCTATGTCATGGTCCTTCTTCACCTTATTGTAAAGCATGGTCTCATTTACATGTGGTTTACACTTTTTTTAAACACTAAAGTTAATTGACTGATGGTGGATGACTCGGAGGAAACAGGGTCTGCCATACACAACAGGACTGTGACAACTGACACAGGCTCTGTACAGGTTCAAGTCAGACAAAACCCCAGCTCTGAAAAGGGGAAATGGGAACAAAGCCCCCTTCTAACCAAGAAACATTTTGCAACTGATGCTTGCCAGGAAAACTGGGTCTCTCCAACAGAATGTCAGTGGGTGTGTCAACCACATTCCATGCAGACTCCATGCCCATGAGCAGCTGCCAACACAAAATAAACTCCATGCTTCTTGTTTGTTTGTTTGGTATTTGGTGGAGAGCTTTTTCATATTATTTTGTCATATTGTAGTTTTATTTAGAGAGAGAGGGAGGGCACGAAGTTGGGTGGATAGGAGGAAGGGTGGATCTTAGAATAGTTGGGAGGCATGATCCAAATTTATCATCTGAGGAATCTTAAAGGAAAATCCATTGTTACTCATGAACCAGGAAATTTTAATGAAACAAAAATTATAAAAAAGAACCTCTCTTGAGAGAAGCTTGCCTCTTGATTGATAGCATTGTTATTTTATCTTCCTGCAGTTTATTGCTCTGTAGTAAGTCACAGTATTTGCTCCCTTGTGCAGTCAGCCTGTCAAGTCAAAAAATCCTACTGTCATGTCATGTATGCTTTGACAGGCCTTCTTTGTACACTGAGTGTGTAAGTGCTATTTTTCAGATGACTTGGGACAACTTGATAAGATGACTGAAGTGTTTCAGTGCACCAGCACAGTTCTCTCTATGGGGTAATATAAATACAGATTTATCAGATCCTTGAACAAGATAGCAAGTGCTGTACAAGGAGTGCCTGTGTATGCACACAGGCGCACAGCCAGCTCTCAGCCTCCCCCGCCAGCATTCTCCAGTGAATTCTGCTTTCAAAGTAGAGAGTATGTCATTTGAAAATATCCTGTACCAGTGTAAATAAGGTATAAATCTTTTAGTAATAGCACAAAGCTATGTTATCAGATGTGATTTCCTATTTTCCCTATCTTATAGGGTAATGACAAGCAGGCAAAGCTAAAACAGCACCATTTTTGTCAAGGTTGCAGAGTTTAAAATGTGTGGCAGAATTGCATTGGCCACAAAGAAGGAAAGCATTACAAAGAAATAGATTCAAAATCATTTATAAAATTATGGTGATCATGTGTATAGTTCTAGGAAAATATAGAAATGTATAATGTACTATGGAATATATTATTATACACATGTCTTCCAATGTATCTACAGAGTATGTTTATATGCTTATTTTTAAGGAAAGTGTTATTCTTGTGTACCTGCATATGTACATGTGTGCAGGGGTGTGTATGTGCACATTATGTCCATGTTTAGCTGTATGTTTGTGCATGTCTATGTATCTGTGGGTATGTGTATATGCATGGCATGTGTTTATGTGTGAGTGAGTGTGCATGTATGTCCATGAGCAGGCCAGAAGTCAACTTCACATATTATTGTTCAGGTGCCACCTGCCTTGGTTTTTAGTTTTTGATTGACAATTGCATACATATATACAACCCCAATATATTATGATCATATTCACCCATTACTGGTTTTTATCCCCTTTCACTTCTGTTGACATCCTTTGCATTTAGATCATTTCCTAGTGTCATATTTTTCTTTACATTAGTACTTCTGTCACCATTAGTCACAGGGACTTGTGTGTGTGTGTGTGTGTGTGTGTGTGTGTGTGTAATCGACAGTTAATGCAGAATATTCTAAATAAATTACTGTTTGTTCTCATCCCTGTATGATAAATACTACTTAATATTTTCAAATATTTTGGAATTAAGAATCCCACATGGGCTGAGGAGACAGGATAAGCTGGGGTTGGATGGAAGGGGAGGAGGTCCTCCCCTGTTGGGGGACTTGGAGGGGGTGGGGAGGAGGGAGATGAGGGAGGGAGTGGAAGGGTAGGAGGGAATGAGGGAGGGGACTACGCCTGGGATTCAAAGTACCTAACCTGTGACTGATATAAAAATAAATAAATTAAAAAAAAAAGAATCCCACATGGGGGAAAGAGAAAGAATCACCCTTTCCAAACCCCAGGAAGTACTGCTGGTGAGGGCATGGAAGATGGGAAGGAGCACATCACCAGTAAGGTACATGGGATAATAGTTGTGCTCATCAATATTTAGCTGCTGTGCTTGCTTCTGCCTTTTTTGTTGAGGTCCTGTTTTTACTGTAACCTCATACCCACTGTTCAGGCTAAGCCAGCTGACCAAGCAATCCCCAGCGATCTTCTTGCCTCATCTTTCCAGGGCTACAATTAGAAGTATAATTCATCACATTTTAGCTTTGTGGACTAAGCTATCACCCTAGTCCAAGTGTTACCTTTTCACATGAACTAAATTAAATTCTATTAATAGCATATTTTTCCTGGGCTGTTGTTTTATTCTAGGTACTTATGATAGTAAGCAGTATATAACTACAAATACTTTCTATTTATACTAGAGGTTAAATGCACGTTCTTTGACTAGAAGGTAGGACAAACTGTGATTGTTTAATATGAGCATGATGAATGATCTTCTATTGTTGATATTTAATTATTAACATAGTAACTTTTTAAATAATTCACAGATGAATTATAATTGTAATTCAAACAGTAATTTTGTCATATGAGATTGGAAGGAAAACTCTCAAAACCAGGAACCCAGAAGGCTAGCATCCAGCCTGGCTTTGGACAAACTGTCTGTTTTCCTGGAGATTGTTCTTAGTGTTTATGAGATAAACATTAGCAATGGAAATTCAAATGACAAAAATGGAACCTATGATAAATACTAATTAATATTTTTAAATATTTTGGAATTAAGAATCCCACATGGGGAAAAAAGAAAGAACCCCTCATGGCTGGAACAGCTTGTATTCAAATTGACTCCTTGGTACTCAAATAGCATCACAATACTTTTGTTCTGGAGCATGTTAGACAGGAAGTTGACTGTATACATTCTTCACTGTTACTCAGTAGACACCAAGAATAGTAGCTTCTCAGATCTAATATTTCCTATCTATCCATTTTGTCTCAGGTGATTTCTGCAATTTTTTTCTTAGTAGAAAGTTCTTAAGTGTATGCTTGTTACATTATTCTTTTCAGAGTTTATAAATGCATTTTTGGTTACACAGTTCATAGAAGCTATTTATTATGTGATGCCTTAAGCTTTACAGATATTTGTTCATTTAGCTTTCTCTCCTAGTGATAATGTGTGCAATACTTATCCACAGGTGTAGGGAATAAGGACACACAGAAGTTAACTAACTTGTTCAAGATGACTGTGTGTAAGAAGAATGAATTGTGCTTTCTTTTCTGTAATTTTAATTTATCAATTCTTAAATTTGGCATGACATATTCTATTCTTAATATTTGTACTTATTTTTTATAGATTTTATCAATATCAAATAAGCAATTATAAATTATTTAAAAATATATGTCATAAAAATTAGTGCTCACTCATCAAAAGAATAATAGAACTCATTACCTTTTCGTGGTTGGCCATCACATCCATCAGAACTTTCACATTTATTCTAGATGTCTTCACAAATTAACCAAGAAGTGAAGTGGTTTTGTCTTACTCACTGCCTTTCATTTTACTTGATGCACTTTAAGTTTATTATGTTATCTTCTTTTTTGGCTTTTCTTTGTAAAATATCTTCAAATAACTAAAACTAATTGCATGTTTTTCATGACTTACAGGCACTTGCTTAGAAATAAGTCTTGCGAAATATAAGAAATATGGCTCAGTATGTAAAAGCACCTTTCCCCAGCCCTTATGACCTGAATTCAATCCTGGAAGTCACCTAGTGCAAAGTGCTGACTACCACAGTTTCCCTGTTATTTCTACACATGAATCATCTTCATCACACACACTCACACACACGCACACAGGGAGAGAAAGTGATAGAGACAGATAGATTACATGTAAAAAGAGTAGATATAAGATCTGAAAACTAATTAGATTTTCTCCTCAACTAATATATCCAGATAACATTCCACATTTTTATTGGGCAATATAATACAGTTCACCAAATAGGATGTCATCAGCTAATTTAGATATATCATTATATTTACTATTTTATAGAATTCTGCTTAAACTTTTCCTGTAATAAGAGATGACAAATAATGGCTTGCATGTGGGTCTGTGTAAATCTAAAGGCTGTAATGAAGATTTCTTTTAAAAAGTGATTTACAGATGTGGGTCAGGAAATAGGAGAGAATTTTTAATTAAAATTTTATTTATTTATTTTTTCTATACACATAGGACCTTTATCATGAAATGAAGATTTACAACAGTTAAATCAGATATCTTTATAGAGATTTGAAGAAATGCAAAAATAAAATTAAAAATATGCCAAGATAAAAGAATTGCACACTATGAAGCGGTGTTTTAAGTAAATACAAATGCTATTTTAACTACTCAAGGACTTCTCAGCTTTGGCTTTGCTTATAGCTTTTTTTTTTTTTTTACCTTTTTTTTTTTAATTTATTTATTTTTATCTCAATCACTGGTTAGGTACTTTGAATCCCAGGCATAGCCCCCTCCCTCAGTCCCTCCTACTCTCCCACTCCCTCCCTCATCTCCCTCCTCCCC
>CM053763.1:68191365-68224692 GCA_028658305.1 Pachyuromys duprasi | reverse complement strand
AGTCTGAATCTGTCAATCTCTTGTGTCAGGAGTATTCTTCAAGAAGATCAGGGATTTCTGGTGGTTTGTGGTGTTTGTTTTGTCTCAGTTGTACTCTGTTGTGGGCTCTGTGTGCCCAGCTTTGTGCTCTGTGCTAGAAGCTTTGAGCACTGCAGGCTGGTCACCCCTCTGGTCTGGAGTCTTTACTCCTCACTCTGTGCTAGAGTCTGAGTGTCCAGTTTTGAGATGTCAGCTGGGGGCTGTGGACTCTGCCCTGGGCTTGCTGCTAAGGGCTCTCCCCTGGAATGGAGATTTGGCACCTCCTTCTGTGCCAGGGGCTGTGCACCAGGGTCTGAGATGATACTTGGGGCACACACAGTGGGATTGGGTTTGTGTGCATCCGCTGTATGCAGGGCTGTCTGAAATGGTGCCAGAGGCCTTCTCTGTCTGGCCCGTGGACAGACACCCGAACTGGGGTTTTTGCTGGCGGATGCGTGCAGTTTTTGCCCTCAGTGTGCGGTCTGGTCAAGATGGTCCCAGGATCCTCTCAGCAGTGGGTTGAGACAGAACTCGGGTTCCTCCCAGATCCGCAGGCGGACTCACACACTGACTGAGTTTTTGCTGGCGGAAGTGTTTGGCGAGAGCCCCAGCTGTGTGCGGACTGGTCAAAACTGTCCCCCAATCCACTCAGTCCGTGGTGGTTCTGGGGATCAGTTTGTGCCCACCGCACACCAGTGGGTTCAGGCAGAACTCGGGTTCCTCCGAGGCACTCTGGCGGACTCACACACTGATTGAGTTTTTGCTGGCGGAAGCGTTTGGCTCGCGCCCCCGCAGTGTGCGGACTGGTCAAAACGGTTCCCCAATCCACTCGGTTCGTGCCCGCTGCCCACCCGCTGGTTGAAGCAGAACCCGCGTGCAGTGTGCGCTCATAGGGTGCAGATCAGTGAAAACTGCACCCGGCTCCTCCCCAGACTGCCAGGGAGACTGTGCAATCCAGTCTACAATGGTGGGTGCGGGTGCCCAGTGCAGCTGCTTGTCCAGATCAGAGCTGTTCACTGTTGGTCACCGGGAAACCTCTCCAGGTAATAACTGGGTGTCTCTAGGGTTTTCCCACTTGATTTTCTCACCGTAGGAGTTCCGCTCACCTGGCACTCACAATGCTGGCGTTTTAGGTCCCAGAGTTCAGTCTCCTGGTTGCTGCGTTGTTTCTGCTCTCCTACTCCTCAAACACAGTGTTCTCTCGTGGCAGCCATCTTGGATCAAAATTTTATTTTTATATTAATTACAGTTTATTTGCTTTGTATCCCAGCTGTAGCCCTCTCCCTCACTCCTGCCCAATCCCACCCTCCTTCCCTTATCTCCTTCCTGCCCCTCTGTAAGTCCACTGATAGGGGATGACCTCCTCCCCTTCCATCAGGTGTCTTCAGGCTACAATGTCCTCCTCAATGTCTTATCAAGGCTGCTTCTTCCTTGGGGGGAGGGTGGCAAAGAACCAGCTATTGGGTTCATGTCATAGACAGTCCCTGTTCCCTTAACTAGGGAAGTTCCTTGGATACTGAGCTGCGAAGGGCTACATCTGGGAAGGTGTTCTAAGTTATATTCATTCATCGTCCTTGGTTGGAGAAACCGTCTCAGAAAAGACCCCTGGGTCCAGATATATTAGGTACTTGTGGAGAATTTTATACTAATGAATTTTTTTTCTGGAAATTTATAGTCACTGTGCATTTTTGTATTGATCTGTTATGGTGAAGATGGATTTCAGCATTAAAAGCTATGGGACACACTAGCTGAAATCCCTTTCAATCCATAGGAGCTATTCTGGTAAAGGTCACCTGTACGCTTTATAATTTTACATTTATTTGATTTAAAACATCATATTTACCTTACGATAATTAAGATGTAACATGATTTCCTGAATATGAAAATATTATGATGTATTAAGATAAGTTTTTAATCTAGAAAGGTTGTGTTATATGGTGTTTTATTTTAATTAATTTGCTTTAATTTTCTATATTTACACTACTCTGAGCCAGTTATTATTTCATTCTCGAGATGACTTCACTTTCCTTCTTTTACAGAAAACAGTTATTGTCTTTACTTTGCTTCTGAATTTGAATTTGGCACAATTTATTTGGTATTTTTTCTGTTAAATACTATTTTTCAGTTTTATATGTAAACCGGTTCACATACAAGTTTTAAACAATTAATTAATTCGCTCTTCTACAAAGATTTAAATGAAGTAACTTTCTATATGGAAAATCAAGGAACTGGTGAAGTTGTATAGCTGTTGCAGAGTGTGTTGGACACACAAAATCCCTGACTTGGGGCTGTGGCTCCAGTTCCTCTGCCCTCGAAACATTTGATATTTAGTAAACCACATGACAGTCCTTAAGGGAGGCATTCCTCAGATGATATCCTCCTATTAAGATTATATTTAAACACTTAGATTGTACATATTCAGTGTTTAATAAAATAACCAACGATTAATGAGTATTGATGAATTTATAATAATTTTTTTTAACTATTACAGTTTATTTACTTTGTATCCCAGCTGTAGCTTTTCTCCTCTCAGTCCCATCCTTCCTCTTCTCCATTGATGCCTCTCTTCCACTGATAGGGGAGGTCCTCTTCCCCTTCCCTCTGACATACCCTATCAGGTCTCAGGCCTGGCTGCACTGTCTTCCTGTGTGGCCTGGTAAGGCATATTTTATTTAGTGGTTTTATGATGTAGAAGCTATTCTTCAGGTATACACCAGGCTCTTGACCCCAATGTCTTTTTTCTCCTCCCACATGTGAATGTAGACATTTTCTCTCTTTTGTAGCATCTTTCATCCATGGTTTACCCTTTCTTGTTTCATTCTATCATGAGCTGATTTAACTGAATAATATATTGACTGTTACATGTGTGACTGCTGTCATAACTAGACAAGTAAAACACAAATTATGTTTATACTCTTCTTCTTCCATGCATGTGGTTTCTCTTGGGTTATAAAGAGCTATTGTAAATATCCTCATAAAATTGATGTAGTCTACAATGAATGGGAAAATGTGACAGTCTTAAATAGATTGTTTTTATTTTCTGCATTGATGTTTGGAACTCATGTTTTAAGAGAAATATGGTCTTTATCTATAAAGCCAAAACAAAACAGAAGTTATTGCATTATATTGAACAGTTAACCACATTCTTTATAATTTAATTAGAACGAGAAACAAGGTGAAAGCATTTTTCTGATTGCACCTGGGACAATTATGACAGCACTTTACAGTGTATTTCCCATTTTTAAAAAATTTTCTTAACAAGATGGATAAATTCTGAATGTCCTTTGGTAGTCTGGGGATCTTGGAGATAATCTGTGACTTTTTCAATGCTCTATAAGAAGTCACCTGGGATTTTATGAAAGAAGGGGAAGAGAGAAAGACCTGGAGGGGACAAGAGCTCCAAAAGGAGACCAACAGAACCCAAAAACAAAAACAAAAATAAAAAATAAAAACAAACAAACAAACAAAAAACCCCTGAGCCCTGGGAATCCTGCAGAGACTGATACCCTAACCAAGGATAATGCATGGAGAGGACCTAAAACCTGGGATTACACATAGACTCAGTGTCTCAGTAGAGTCCCTAATAAGGGACTTTCTCTGGCATGAACTCAGTGACAGGCTTTCTGATACCCTCCCCCCACTCTCACCCCCACCCTCACCCCTGAGGATGCAGCCTTGCCAAGCCACAGATGAAGACAATGCAACCAGCCCTGATGAGACCTGATAGGCTAGGGTCAAATTGAAGAGGAGGAGGACCTCCCCTATCAGTGGACTAGGGGAAGGGCATATGGGGAGAACAGGAAGGGAAAGTGGATTGGGAGGAGACAAGGGAGGGGACCACAGCCAGGATGCAAATTGAAGAAATTGTAATAAATGATAATAATTAAAACAAACAAGCAAACAAAAAAGGAAGTGACCTGGGAAAAGTAACCTTGCTGAGGACCATGTTTTTATTGGCAGGCAGCCAGGGTATCCACACTGTGGCTTGCTCTCAAAGCCTTGAGTATTTACAACACCAATCCAGGGTATTTGTCATTTGTCTTGTTCCAGGGAGGACCATGTTGAGATCTGTGCCTTATGAATGTTAACTCAGCCTGTGTCTAGTGCTTGGATAAACTGCAAAAGACTCAAGAATAGAGAGACAACGCTGAGTTACTAACAAAATCAATAAAAGGATTTAAAGGCTAGAAAAATTAGAGTCAGACACTTAGAATGTAACTTTCTTTAGGGAAGTTTCTATGATTTTGTTTGTTAGGCCCAATTGGGGGGATCCTAACTTCCTTAGGGAGTGAAGAGAACTCAGGAGACCAAGCTTTGATGCAACAGCAAGAGGACATTTTATTTGATCCATGGCGATGGGACTGCCCCCCACAAAAGCAGCAAGGGACAGCCAGGAGAGACAAAAGGCTGAATTTTTTAAAGGGAGAAGGGCGGGAATCTCAGGAGTTGGAGGCTTGGCAACACTGGATTGGGTAGTTGACTTTTAAAATGATTGGTTCATTTTAGACACCAAGTCCATCTGATTCTGCCCCAATGTGGGTGGGGGAGCTGTGACCACCTGGTTGCTAGGCAACGTTTTCTCTACTTAGGATCTGGACACTCCTCCAAGGAGGGGAGGAGACCTTTTGCATTCCTTTGCAACGGGAGTGGGGTCTTGTTTTAATTCATTGGCTCTTCTTTCTGCTTTCTGCAAAAGTGCTAAGAGAATTTATTTTAACATGGGGTACAGAATTTATAAAGCAACCTGTAAAGCTAGCCTGTTCCTTTCATTGTTCTCTTCATATCTAATGCCTCTGTGTTTTGTGTCACTTGGAAGAATGTACTAGTCAAAAGAGCCACACTGTTTACCCTAGACCATTGACTCTCACCTTTCCTAACACTGTGACCCTTTAATACAGATCCTTATTTTTGGCGACCTCCAGTCATAAAGATATTTCCGTTGCTACTTTATAACTGTAATTTTGCTGTTGTTATTAATCTTACTGCAAATATTTTTGTAGATAGAGGTTTGGCACTGATTGTGAACCACTGCCATATATATTATTCAGCTGTCAATTATATAATTCATTGTTTTAATTTAAGGGTCAAATATTACAGGGCTTTTAACATCATAGATACCAAGTATTGACCTTGAATTCTTTTCCAAATGATTTCCATAATACTTCAGTTGACATGATATTATCATGATTATATAATTATTAATAAAGCAAATAATTTCACATAAAATTTAAATTCTATAACTATCTTATTGTGTTGCAAACTAATACTTCTCATTAATATCGTTATTGCTTCATTGCAGCATTTTTCCAATGTATTAGTACTACCCAATGAAATAGTTAAATTATTTTAGAAGCAGGCATTTGTTAAGTGTAAATATAATATTTTAAGGCATCTGATTTGAAAAAAATTATGAAAAACTTAACTCTTATATGAAAGCAAGTGACCAAGTTTATGATACAAATTTTATAGAAAAATTAAAATTTTATAGAAAAAAATGTCTTTACTAAGGACTCATAGAAACAATATGTGAAAATGAGTTATGTTTGTACTGTACTCTAGACTGCCTATACCCTTAAACTGGGACGCTTATCTGTACCCCAAATGTTCAGAGTAGATTGTCAAACCAAGTGTTCATGTACTTGTACATGGATAAATGAAACAGCAGCATATACAATGCCATGCCATGGAACAGTATTCAACTCTGCCTATGGTATAGATACTGATGCATGCTAAAGCACGTATCACTAGAACACTAATAAAAAGTTTATTAAAAATGGACAACTAATTTATGATTCCACATACAAAATATCTAGCCCGTTTTTAAACAAATAGTGCAAAGGTGCATTCTAGGGCATGGGCAAAGAAACATGGGGTTTTATTGTGAGTTTTAGTTTGAGAAGATGGGTATTTTCTGAAGATGGATGGAAGTTGAAGACAGGTTCTCTAGGGGACCACAACTGATGGGATGAACATACATATCAAATGTACATTTACTAGAGTGATTTACAGAGTAAGGTCTAGAAGCCCCACAGTGGCTGTCTTACTTTGGAGATGCCACAGACAACTTATAGTTGTTTCATGCAGGAGGCTCGATGCCTCAGCACCTCAATCTGATGCTAAAGGCCTGGAGAGTGCCTGCTTGTTCATACACACTGGAAGCCTGAGAACGCTGGCTTCTGGTATTAGCCCATGAGTGCCATAGTAGCAGCAATGGGGCAGATAAGCTTGACAGTGAAAATAAAGGTAAAGCCCTTCACACCCTGGTGCCTGGGCTCCTACCACAAGGTACTCCCCACACTTAGGGTACATCTTTCTAGTTCTCACAATGTAACCTAGGAAATCACTTACATGGGTTCTCCTCCCTTGTCATTTTCTTGGCTGTAGGCTAGTCAATTTGCAGGCCAACATGGCGGTAATGACTGAAAATTACAGTGTGCGGAAATGTTTGAAAGATGTTTATCTATAGTGGCTTATTTCCAGGCTGGAGAAAAAGCTCAAGTGTAAAAGTACTTGCACTTGCAGAGGGTTTGGGTTCAGTTCCAAGAACCCACAACCATTTACAACTCCAGCACCAGGAGATTCAATGGGATCTTCTCATCTCCATGTATTATACTTTGTACACACCAGCCAAAATACTCATGCACATAAAATGAAGAATCTTCAAAATGGCTACCTTTTTCTTACTTTTTACTTCTTTCTTTTCTTTTTTCCATGTGTTTATGTGGGTGTATCAGAGAGACAGAAAGATGGAGAGAGAAAAAGAGAGGCAGGATGATCTTGTTCCTGCTGCCAGAACCTTCCAACTGTGTCTGTCATTACTCCCAAATTTGATATCTTTTAAACTTTACTTTTGTTTTCTGAGACAGGGACTTTAGCCCTAGCTGGTATCATATTTGCTCTATAACCCAAGATAGACTGAATCACTCATCCTAGTTTAGCCTCCATAGTGTTGCATAAAAGTATGTCACATACACTCAAGCAAGCAGCAAGCTCACCAACAGAAATATAGAAAACCCCAAACACTAGTTGCCAAAGTAGATGGCATTCCCAAAAGGCCAGATTCCAAGGGCCTGTCTGAAGATATACTTCCAAACTATGTTTTCTAGTCCTGCGTTTTCACATTCCACGCATCTCCTTCCCTGGATGTCTCATAAGTACCACAAAATTAACTTTGCTACTTGGGAATTTTCTGCCCTACAGCTGCCTCACAGCTTAAATAAGCTAGAAGCAACCAGTTTTCCTGAGACCGGACTTACCCCCCACAGAGCTGTCTTAGCAACAGTTTTATCTTTTTGTCTTATCCCATCTTCCTCATCCCTGCAGCCAAGGTCTGTGCCCTCATTTCAAGTCTCCTCTGCTGATTCCCTCAGATACACCGTTGCCATCTCACCAGAGTCCTGTTGGTTCTCTGTGGCTTCACATCCAGTACTTTTTCATTTCCCACTTTAGTATTAGCTCCACTACTCAGATTGTCCAAGAAAATGCATATCAAAAGTGTTACTGTTAGCATCAAGTTTGAAAATATTTTTACCTTCTACACTGTTAAGCAGCCTCCTTCCTCTCTACTAGCCTTCCATAGTCTGCCATAGTGACCACCTGAATTTCATTTCTTTAATACATATTGTTTACTTTCTGTTAAAATTTCTTCACATATTCCATACTGGGTAATGTGAATTTACCTTTTTTTAGAAAACAAAGAACTTCTAAAATGGAGAGCCCTGGTTTAGTGTTCTGTATTTGTAGTTTCCCATTGTGTGTTTCAGCAAAGAAGTAAATGTATTAGCAACTTTGTATGTTCACAGTTGGTCAGTCTTTTTTCTTAATAACAGAATAAAAAGTCCTAGACGCTAAACCCAGGAAGTATCTTCCATAGAGTGGCTCTGACGTTTCCCAACAAATCTAAGAAAATTGTCAGCAATGCCCAACTTAGTAAGGTTTTCCTCCAGTATTCATTCATTCTTTTTTTTCTTACTTTTCCTATTTTTTAATTTTAATTTTTACTTTATATATAAATTACAGTTTATTTACTTTGTATCTCAGCTGTATCCCCTTCCCTCAATCCCTCCCAATCTCATTCTCCCTCCCTCATCTCTTTTCATGCCCCTCTCCAGTCTACTGATAGGGGAGGTCCTCCTCCCCTTCCATCTGACTTTAGCCTATCAGGTCTCATCAGGACTGGCTGCATTGTCTTCCTGGCTAAATTGTGGCCTCCTATGGCTGTTTCCCCTTTCAGGAGGTGATCAATGAGCCAGCCACTGAATTTATTTTCAGAGTGCAGGGAATCTTATAAAAGAAGGGGGAGGTAGAAAGACCTGGAGGGGGCAGGAGCTTCGTAAGTAGAGCAACAGCGCCGAAAATTCTGGGCTCAGGGGTCTTTCTGAGACTGATATTCTAACCGAGAACCATGCATGGAGATAGCCTAGAACCCTGCAGAGATGTAGCACATGGCAGCTCAGTATCCAAATGGTTTCCTAGTAATGGAAACAGGGTCTGTCTCTGACATCCAGTATTCTTTCTAATCCAACCCTTTGCAAATGTTGGCCATTTTAGCTTCTTATGTAATCTCTTGGTGTCAGATCCCTCAAACATAAAGATCTTATCTGGATTGCTGCCTTCACATTCTCCTCCTCACTCTTTTGTCCATTAGGATCTTCAGTATTTCCTGCCCCGCCCCAGGTGTGTCTTATACCTGTTTCACATTGCCCCTGTAGAATACATTAGGGTCAGGATGATGACTGTCTAATTTTCTCTTCATCTTTCTCACCGTAGCTTCTCATCCTCTGGGAACAGTATTGTGTTGACCACAGTGATGACTTGTGTTTGATTGAAGGCTTTGCTGATTATGAACCTTGTTATTCCTATTGTATTAGGTTTTTGTCTCTCTATGGATGTGTGAATTAGTTGTAAACAACCAGGCAGAATGGGAATTGAGCCAAGGGGTTCTGAAAACATTTTTTCTTAATACAGAGGTTAAAATTAAAAGCTCCTTTCATCTTTTATTATTTTGAATGTTGTCTATGAAAATTGCAATTTTGTTTTTGAGTTCTCTCCTCCTAGTTTGAGACTACACTTGAAGAGATATACTGATACCTCAACAAGATCCCAAAGCACCTTGTCCTCAAAGGCTTATGTTAATGTTCAACAATAGATTCTCTTATTCTTTAAGATACAGTAAGAGGGCATTTTGTTACATACCCATACCTCATCATTATTTTCTTGAGACTGGTATTTTTATCTTCTATCCTCTCAGGTTATCCACAGAAGTTCTCACAAATAATATTTTATGTAGGTCTTAGATAATCTTTGTTTGTAACTTTATTGGACATTGTTCTTCATCTTTTCAAATATCCCTCCTTATAGACTCACTTGTTCAGTTCGTACTTCACATAGTTATAACTTGGAGATAGATGAGGATAGTTTCACATATTCACCAGTCTCTCAGGGTCACTAGATGCTCATTAGTATGTAAAGGAATAGTATCTACAAGAATTAATATTTAATCTAGTACTTTACTAATTACTGGAGAGGTATGAGCCCAGGAGCAAGGTGTGAGTCTAATGAAGAATCGTACACACAGTCTGTAATGCTCAGAAAAGCTCATCCCATATGGGAAAATAGACAAGCTGGATTTCTCAAATCTGTGTTCCTCACCTAGGTCTTCAAGGAAATTTAGGATTACTGGCTGGACTTTGTGTTCATTCTTTTGACTCCAAGATTTTTAAATGACAAAGTCTCGTGAAAAAAAAAAAAAGAAATAAAAATAAGTTCCTTTGTATTTTGAAGCCTGTAGGTTAGAGTTACAATTTCAGAGCAACATGATATTATGAACACCATAAATGTCAGCTCTCAATAGATGGGATATTGGGAAAATATGCTAGGGTTTAACTTCCTTTACTCAAATCATTGTCAAACAATCGGTTTGTTCACCTTATATTCTGATCATAACCCCCTCCCTCCATTCCTTCTCATCCTACCCTTCTTCCCTCCCCACCCTACTTCTCAGAAAAGGTCAGCTTCCCTCTCCCAACCCAGCCCATCCTATCAAGTCCCTTCCATATTTAGCACATCCTCTTCCATTGAGGCCAGGCAAGGCTATGTGAAAGTGATCAAAAAGCATGCAACATAGTCCACATCAGAGGCAGTGTGTGCTCCTCTCACCAGGGAACCCACATGAAAACTAAGCTGCTAATCAGCTACATTATGTGTAGGGGATCTAGGTCCTTGGTTGGTGTTTCAGACTTCGCAAACAACTCTGAGCCCAGGTTTGTTGACTCTGTTCGTCTTCTTGTCCCCTCTGGATCCTTTTATCCTTCTCCCCACTCTTCAATAATTCTCCCCAGCTCTCCCCATCATTTGAGTCTCAGCATCTGTTTCCATCCTCTGCTGGGTGGAGCCTCTCAGAGGACTACTATGCTAGGCTCCGGTCTGCAAGTATAGCAGAATATTGTTAATAGTGTCAGGGGTTGGCTCTTTTCCATGGGGTGGTCTCAGGTTGGGCCAGGCATTAGTTGGACAGTCCCTCAATCTTTGCTTTATCTTTATCTCTGCACATTTTATAGGCAGGGTAAGTTTGGGGTCAAAGTTTTTGTGGATGGGTTAATGTTCCCTCTCTCCATTAGAAGTCCTGTCTGGCTAGAAGGTAACCTTTGCAGTCTCCATGGACATTTTACTAGCAATCTTAGCTAGAGTAATACTCGTATCTTCCCAAGAGCCTACTCTGTCGTAAGTCTCTCACAGATGCCTCCAACCATGGTTTACCTTCTCTCTCTAAGCCATCTGGTCCCCTGTCTACACATCTGATCCCTACCCTCACTTTCTTTCTCACTCCCTTTCCTGCTTGAATCTCATAAAATAGGGAATAAAATAACAGTGGAAGTGGATGAAGGCAGCTAAACCATTTTTTTAAATGTATTTTGCTTTGAAGAGAATGAGGATAGGCACGGAAGAAGAGTGAAGCAAGGTCAGTTTTATATACAGTATGCTCACTAGAGAATATTTTATTGAATTGTGGATTTTATTTCTCTATGCAGAGTCATAAATATAGCTTCTTGGGTAATAAATCCAACGATAATGAGAATGCTTTGTATTTTATCGAGTTCTGGGATTAATAATTAATGATAGGGGCAGACAATTCTCCAAATTCATGATAAAGTTTTCTCTTATAATGAAAGCTGTTTTTCCACTTTTATTTCTTTCAAGGAGCCTACTGTCTTGGTTTGTATTTTAGTGTATTATATAGTATCTTTAACATCCAGTCATTGAGAGAGATGAAGAGAAACCACTACCATGTAGAGACATAGAATGCAAAATCAAGTATGAAAAAAGGATTCAGTGTCTGATCTCTCCTTACAAATGAAACCCTATTATTTTTTGTCCCCTATGAGAAACAATGTGAACTCTCAAAATGCACCCTCTGTGCATCCAGCTGAGGAAAGATACAGGACAGTAGTTATCTTATTAACAGATTGCTTTATACTTCTAAATACTTGTTCTGTCCTGAGGATCTCACAAAGCTGAGAAGGGTATATGATCTCTGAATCTCAGAGATTGTTAGATTCATAAATTTACATCAATTTGTTGATTAAAAATGAACTAAAATAACAGCTGAAACATGTCAGTAAACATTTGATGCTAAATAACTATTAGCAAGAAAGCTTTATTAGGGTTTTTCTTTCAGCAATTAAAATTTTCTATGAACTCAACTCCCTGAAATTTAGCAGCATTGCATAAGTGAGAGATCCTGTTTCCCTTTCCTGGTTATGGACTTGTTTACATTTTCTTTACTATATCCTTTATTCTTTTCAGAGGATCTTATAATACCTGGTTCCTGCTTTAAATGTGTTTCCAATGTCATCTTGCTTCTAAACTCACTAACTATTAAAGTGGCTTCAATATCTCTGTTATCAGATCTGCCCCAGTTATTCCTTAAGCTGTATAAACACCAATGTTAAATTTTATCTGAAACCATCCCTTTCAACTTTATATAATTACAATTTATGTTGAGAATATAACTTAAAGTTTTTTGAGTAATTTCCCAACTTCTGTTAAATAGTTAATATTCTATAACCATGTCAGAAGTGATAGTAATTGGATAAATGAGTTTTAAACATTAGAAATTTACCATTATTATGGGTTTGCCACAAATTAAGGTGCATGTTGCTAATTGCAAGGTTTATTTCCTTAAAGTTTGCTGATTTTGCATATTTTAGAAATACACACTTGACATATGATTGACTATTTCAACTTGAGTGAATTTGAGTGTCCTTGCCACCATCTTTATGAACAACTGAAAAAAAGATAATATATTTCATGTCAGAAAAAGTATAAGTTATTTCCTCTAAGTAAATAATTCCCTCAATGTAATTTTATTTATTAAAATAAAAGGTAAAGAATGCCCACTAATTTTTACCTTTGTTTTAGTATAAGTATTGAGTTAATAATTGTTTCACAAATGAATAATTTAGTTCAAAATATATTATTATTTATTTTTAATTAATTTTATAAGGCTATATAAGGAAGAATCTACAGATGTAAGTGTTGAAGGTCCCAGTCATTAAATTAAAAAATATTCATTTATACAGATTGGCATTTAGAATATAAAAAAACATTTCTGGAATTTTATATCTTTGCAACAATGGAATAGGAGAATGATGATGAGGAAGAAGAAACTCAATTACCTTGCTTTAACTGCTGACACACTGTTAAAATGAATTTAAAATAAATTAATGTCAATTCACAATTTTAGTTATTATTATTGGTAAAGTTATTATTATTATCTGATTTAAGTATAAAAATAAATAGATACCTCTAAATGTAAGTGGGACCTTTATTATGATAAGTATATTACCAGTATTTCTGAAACATGATTAGATAGAATTGGTGCAGAGAAATTCAATGAAAACTAATGGATGCCATTGAAGGCACAGCAGTTAAAAAAAAAAAAGCTTAATAGAATGGCCTCAGTGTCTACAAGAGCCATCGAATTACTAACAGAAAGCATGAGAAACTTCAAAAGATTCATTGTGTTATATTTAGAAAATGATCTGTGACATTTGTTATAAAGAAGAAAATAGAAAAATTCTTACTTGAAATTACTTCACTGAGTAATACTGTGCTTAGGACTTACACTTAATACAGGGGCATTCAGTGTGGAGCATTGACCTAAATACTCAAATAGAATTGAAAGCAAGTAGTTTATCACTAGATAAACTCACATTTATAAAAGTTAGATAGTTTTTATTGTATTAGAATTGATTTGTTTCCCTAAACTGAAGTGTGATTAATTTCCATTTTTCTAAGCTTCCTGGGGAACAAAACAGAAATATTCATTTTATTCACAAAACTTCTAATTTTTAGATATGCGCTCTGGTCATTTTAGTTAAACAGTAAATCAGCATGTTACACTCATGGATATTTTCCCTGAGAGATTAAAGCTAAAAATGCTAAAGAAGTTCATCAAATATGTAGAATAAATAAAGTGTATGAATTTTAATGAAATTATTTGTATGGAATAATATAAAAAACAATTGCTCATTATTTTCAACTTGAGTATGTTTAGAATCATTTATGAGGCATATCTCTAGACATGCCTACGAGCTATTTTCAAAGATAATTAACTGAGGATTGAATGTGGTTGTCACTATAAAATGGCATGATGAAGAAAGCCAGCTGAACACACACATTTATCTCTCTGCTCTGCTTCTGTAATCTCTTAAGATACGATCAACTCTTTTGGCTCTGCTGGTCCTTTTTAGAGCTCCTGTGCCCTCCAGGTCTTTCTATCTCTCCCTTCTTTCATAAGATTTCTTGCACTCTGCCCAAAGTTTGGCTCTGAGTCTCAGCCTCTACTTCGATACCTTGATCAATACAGTATTCCAGAGGCCCTCTGTGGTAGGCTCCTACCCTGTTTCCTGTCTTCTCCTGCTTATGTGTCTATCATGTTTGTCCTTCTGAATAAGGATTGAGCATCTTCCCTAGGGTCTTCCTTGTTGTTTAGTTTCCTTAGGAGTATAGATTTTAGTATATTTATCCTATATTATATGTCTAATATCCACTGATGAGTGAGTATATACCATGTGTGTCTTTTTGCTTCTGGGCTACCTCACTCAAGATGGTCTTTTCTAGTCCCTACCATTTGCCTGCAAATTTTATCATTTCCGTTTTTTAACATTTTTATTTTATTTTATATTAATCACAGGTTATGTACTTTGTATCCAGCCGTAGCCCCTTCCCCATTCCCTCCCTATCCCCCCACCCCTCCCTCATCTCCTACCTGCCCCTTTCAAAGTCCATTGATAGGGGAAGACCTCCTCCCCTTCCATCTAACTCTAGCTTATCAGGTCTCTTCAGGACTGGCTGCAATGTTCTCTTCTGTGGCCTAGCAAAGCTGCTCCTCCCTCGGGGGCCAGGGGAATCGAAGAGCCAGCTATTGAGTTCATGTCCGAAATAGTCCCTGTTCCCCTTGCTAGGGTACCCACTTGGATATTGAGCTACCGTTTGCTACATTCAAGCAGGGGTTATAGGTTATATCCATACATGGTCCTTGGTTGGAGCAACAGTTATTTTTTAATAGCTGAGTAATATTTCATTGTGTAAATGTACCACAATTTCTGTATTTATTCCTCCACTGAGGGACATCTAGGTTGTTTGCAAATTCTGGCTATTACGAATAGAGCTGGATGAACAAAACTGAGCCCTGTGGGCCCTGAAGAGAATGATACCCCAACCAAGGACAATGTATGGAGAGGACTAAAATCCCAGCTCAGATGTAGCCCATAGATTCAGTCTCCAAGTGGGGTCTCTAGTAAGGGGAGCAGGGACTTTCTCTGGCTTGAACTCAATGCAGGCTCTCTGATCACCTCCCCTTGTGGGGTTCAGCCTTGCTAGGCCACAGAGGAAGGCAGTGCACCCAGTTCTGTTGACACCTAATAGGCTAGAGTCAAATAGAAGGGGAGGAGGACCTTTTGTGGACTGGGGGAGGGGCAGGGTAGAATTGATTGAAGACATGGGGGGGGACCACAGGCAGCATACAAATTGAATAAATTGTAATAAATGATATTAAAAAACATTTTAAAAGATATGAACAACTACCCCATGCCTTTCTTTTTTTAAAAAAAATAATTTGTTTTTATATCAATCACAGGTTATGTACTTTGTGTCCCAGCCATAGCCATTTCCCTTATTCCCTCCCACTCTCCCCATGCCTCCCTCATCTCCTCCCTGCCCCTTTCCAAGTCCACTGATTCAGGAGAACCTCCTCCCCTTTCATCTGACCCTAGCTTATCAGGTCTCTTCAGGGCTGGCTGCAATGTCCTCTTCTGGGGTCTAGCAAGGCTGCTCCTCCCTCCGGGGTGGGGGGTCGAAGACCCAGCCATTGAGTTCATGATAGAAATAGTCCCTGTTCCCTTACTAGGGTACCCAGTTGGATACTGAGCTTCCATGGGCTATATCCAAGCAGGGGTTCTAGGTTATATCCCCCATACCTTTCAAAAATAATAAAAATGTTACTGAGAATTGGTGCCAGGAATGGAGTCATTGATGTAATAAATCCAAAATCAGTTTTTATGCTTTCAGAATTTTTTTGAGAGAAATATAGAAACATTTTATGAGGAAGGCTACCAAAGTCCTTGAATGCTTTAATAAGAGCTTCATAGGCCATTCTAATGGGAGTATGGCAGATCATAATGCTGATGGGTATCTGCACAGTAAAGTCTGGGATGATAAGGCTTACAAGGGAAGAAAATACAGCTAACAGTCATCTTTTCTACATTCCAGCAAAACCCAAACAAAACACAACATGAAAGCAAACAGAGGCCACCACAGCTATGACAAAAGAGGTTCCAATAATATCTTGAGCTGGAAGTATAGCTTGGCATTGCCTATGTAATACTAGTTTTGCAGGTATGAAGGATGGCAGAGTGAGAGTACCATGGAAACTTATGCTAAAGTTCTAGAAATCCCCCAAGACCAGACAATGTGTACCATTTTTTATTCCCTCATGATGCTCCTGAGCAGTCTGTGAATGGAGCTGATGATATGAAACCTACATAACCTGATATACCTCAGGGTATTGGAGATAATGTGGAGTATTTGTCAAGAAAGGCTGAAGACACCAAATAGAGCTGGCACTGGAGAGCATTCACAATTGCCACAAGCAAAGGAAGGATAGTAGTCAAATAATGTCCTCATGGATTACAGATGCCAGATAAGTAAGAAGGGGATAATTCATCTTCAATATTTAATTTACTTCATTCTATGTTAGTTTTTATAAAAAATATACTAAAGTCTATGCTTAAATCTTTTTATTTTAGTGTCAAATATTTTTTATCCAGAAAATTAACACAGAGTAAAGAGAGTTAAATATTGAAGGTGTATTTAGTCTTTGTAACATGTTTTAGTCATCAATAAAAATGATTTTTATATCGTTTTATTCTTGATAATAAGTATACTTGATATTTGCAGTAATTTCAAAACGAAAAGATTAAAGCTTTCATTATAATAGAATAGGCATGTAAATAGGGATTATACATGTAAATTTGTGTTTATTAAAATGATAGAAAATCTTAGATCCTGATATTAGAGCTTTTAACATGTGTTCTCATGAAATGAAACTATTAATCTAGAGATCACAAACATGGATATATTTAAATGATTATATTGTCGCATTAAATTCTGTGTCCTCAATTTAAGAATAATTGCTTCTCCACTCTAAACTTTCTGCTTTGAGTATTGATAACAATGACACCTGTTCTTCAGATGCTTGTTAATTCCTCCTGCTACGTTATTGAAATAATATTCTTCATGTCTACAGTATGAAAGTCAACACAAAGACAGCATAATATAACTAGAAGATGCAGAATTTATTAATATGTCAAATCTTATTAGTGATGGAAGAAGATGGATGAATCATAACTAAGATGGCAGCTTTATAGAGATACTTTAGGCCATTGGTCCAAGGGGCAGTCTCCTGTTTTGATTGCAACCATATAGACTAACAAAGATAGCTTATGTAAACTTAATTTTTAAAAGTTCTGTAGTAACCTTAGGATCATAAATATATTGTATTTTGTTTGACTGTCAGATAGTCTGATAGGAGTTAATGAAAGCTGAGCCACATTTTTATCCTAAAATAATTGTATAGGTTTATTTAAACAATGTCAAGCACAAGTCTCTCACTTGTACTAAATATAATACTTCACAACATATAAACTGAAAAGAGAAATATGATATTTTAAACACCAAAGCCAGTTAGCTTCTTAATGTCTGTTTTTAAAGTAATAAATCCTTTGTGTACACTCGAGTATTATGTGGCAATTATATGAAAGATTTTACTTTAAAATACATGTAATGTTTCTTGTCAATTTTTATTCTTGAACAGTAAGAAGAATAGAATTCAAACAATGAAGCATCAATTTAACCATTTTTTCTCTGGAATGTGATTTATGATGTCCTAATTAAAATGTAATTGTTCATCACAAGAACTTACATGTAGCTTTCCAGGGTTCAACTTCATTGATTTTGTTTTAAGTTGTGATCACCCATTATTTACATGTATGAGGCTGATAGTTTAAGCATGAAGCTGCACACACTTATGTTTATTTGTGATCAAACATACAGAGCTTATGTTTATTTTAAAGCCTTTTAGATATAAATTTAGTGATAAGAACATCAACAATCTTATTAAAATGGATGCTTATTCTGTAAACTCTTCTGTAGAAAACATTCTCATGTTTTAAAATTAAATATATTATTGCATATTTCAGTGGATGTTTTTAAAAACTGGGTGGTGGGACCTTAATGGCCCAGGAATATAGACGAAGGGTCCAGGAGAGCTTCAACCCTGGACACTTCATATGAAGACATCAGGAGTTGGCTCCCTTCCCACTCCCAATCTGGCACCGTACAGTCAGCAGCAGCACCATCAACCCTAGTGAGAATTTACTACCTGGACAGGTGTCAGACTTCACTCTTTGTTTGACCTTATAAGGTGTTTCTCCCTGGACCCTACAATCTCTGAGAATGCAGATCTTCTAACACCTTTGCCCTGGCTAATTGTATATGGCCACACAAACCTTGCCCAAGAGACTCTGGCTATGTGCCCAGGGCATAAATACCACCTTTTGCTCCCCCAATTAAATTAGCTGTTTCATTGAAGCTCTGAAGTCCAAGAGGGCTGTTGTTTCTCTGAAGTCTGTTTAGAGGGTTCTTTCTCACTACCAGAGGAGCTCCTGCTTGCACCCACCTGCCAGGCTGAGATTCCCTCCCTCCAGTCCAGCTTCATGGGCAATGAGCCTGGATACCCTGAGGGGAGAAGCAGAAATGGGGTGGCACTGGGTTAATTTATTTTAGTATACATTGTTTAGTATACTTTAGTATACATTATTGTATACTAAAAGCAAACAGTGATTGCCATATTTTGCTATGCAAGAACTTTCTAGTCTTCATGTCATATCTGAGTGACTATTGTAATCATATTTCAGTTCACTTTAAAGGAAAAACTTCAGTAATCTGTACATTCCTGAAATAACCATAGTTATCTGATGTTTACAGGTAATGTGAGGATTCTTTTCAGAATCGGTTCTGATTGCATGATATTTGTTTGAATTAGATTGGGATGTTGATACTGTGTATCTCCTGAATTTGTGCAGACTGCCTTGTGGCTTGTAAAAACAAGCCTTGCCAAATTTTGCTTGTTCTTCTTGTACATGTTATTGTTTGAATTTTCTTAAATATTATCTATTATGTATTTATGTATGTATGTATCTAATATCTATCTATATATTAATTTATTAAAGCATTTATTTTTTATTTTGTATGTTGTATAGGGTAGGTATGTGCATGTATGTTTGTTGCCCATGGGCACTGGATCCCCAGAAGTTCAAGTTATAGGCAATTGTGAGCTACCTAACAGGGCATAGGAAGTGAACTCTGGAGCTCTGCAAAAATAGTATGAATGATTAACTTATGAGCCATCTCTCCAGCCCCTATGATTGAGTTGCTTATTCTACTTTTTTTTAATTTCTATTTTTAAATTTCCTTTGGCTCTAATTTTTCTGGCTTGTTTGAGCACTTTTCAGAAATTTTTCAGTTTAAGTTAGTAAGGAAAACTGATGGTGAATTACTGAAAGTTTTATGTATATATTTTAGTATAAGTGTATCTAGTTTTATCATGTATGTGTATTGAATACATAATATAATATAATACATATGTGCAATTATATGTTATATATATATGTGATACAGAAAATGAGAGAAAATGTAAGAAAAAGTGATAGAAAAGCAAACACATGCATAGATCTTATATAATTATAGAAAATACAAGAGCAATATGAGATATGTTGCATAATTTATACACTCTCTGACAACTGTACTGCATGTGTTTATGTCAATTATAATGATAAACTATGGTTATACATTAAAATACTTGCAAATTGAACTTTTTGTGTCAGGCACCACGGCAGATACTTTTGACACATCGTTATGTTATCACACACAAACAAATGATACTTACTATCTTCCTCAAGGTGAGATGTGATGTGACTTCCATCCTCATGAGTTTCTTCACTTCTCTGAGGCTTAATTTTCTAAGCTGCTGAAAAAGAGTATGTTAAGCCTTCAAAATCTGTTTATGATAATATCCCATCAATGTCTCTTAGTCCCCACCTCCTGAGGAACAAGCAACCCTGCTGGTTCCTGAGTATTCTGGGCTCATCTTCATAATAACTCTGTCATGGAATTCCACCTTCATGCCTCTTTAGGAACAAAGGAATGCTTTATTTTTTCTTTTAATGTTTGTGTCTTGATAAAAACCTAGCATGTCAGCAAGTACGTTTTGAGTAGGGGTAAGGCAAAACAAGCGAAGGTAAAAGCCTTCCTTTCTTCTATGTGAGTCAAAGTCTACCTGTCTGTAAAATCCTAAAAGGGTAGCTCCTAATCTGAACAAACCATAGCCCTCTAAGTCAGTGTCCTCAAACTTAGAGAACAGCGGGCACTGGCAATGGTTTTACTCATGTGACATGAAAATACTTTGGGTTTTTTAATTTTATTTTTATTTTTGAAGCTTCACTAAGAACTTCTGTCCTTGTTTTGCATTTCAATTCATATTTTCAAATATATGTAATTGTTTACTTGTAATAAATTACATGTGATATTTTCTGCACTCGAATATAACCTGGAAAAATAGAAAACATTGTTTAGATTGTTAATTTAAATAATTGGGTATATTCTGTTTTGTATGTTTCACTTAAGTTGCTTCTCATTTTTGTGCTTTGGGTATTATTTCCTATTTCATTCAGCAGCAATACTTTGAATCTCTTTCTAACAAGTAGATGGGTAGCACTAATAAACATTCACTTTTACATTCCTCTTGTCTTTTCAATAAAATCTTTAAATAGTTGTTGCATGGTTTTAGTGCCTATCTTTTATACAGTTTTTGACATTTAACAAGGAAAATTGAAGAATTAAATGAAGCATAGAGGAGTGTAGTTTTGTACATTGAAATAAAATCCAGACATGAAAGAACACACTAGGTTTTATTTTTCTTTACACTGATTGCTATTTGCTGAAAATACCAGTGATTATCTCTTTTTGTATCCCAAAGCACTAAAAGCATAATGGCTCAGAACAGAGATGAAAAAAATAGACATGCTGGAGTTTTGTCATTATTCCTTACCATCCCTTGCCATTCTTTCTCATCCCTTCAGAATGCAGATAAAAAGATAAGTTATAAGGTAGATGCATAAAAATATTTAGGTGATGGTGACTTTATGTTGTCTAAAATCACTTGAGGAAAAATGTACATTAATCTAATTTTAAACTGTAACATTTCTGAGTTTATCAACTCAGAGAGTTCTATATTATTTTTACAAAGAGAATTGCTACATATTTCTCTTTGTTGAAAAGAAAACAGAAACAGATTTAATACAGCAAGAGCAGTGCATGCAAAGGGCTTACATAGTGGTAGAGAAAAGGCAAAAACACAAGACACACTACAGATTTTATGGTCAAGGATGGTCAGTTTAAATTATATAGCAATTATTGGTCTGCAGTATTAGAGAGAAAGTGAAAAATCAAAGTTCCTATCTGCCCATTTCTTCCTAATGCTGCTCACTTTGTAAGGTTGAAAACACTTTTTTTAGTCATTAGCTACAATTATTTATAGTTGTGCCAGCTTTTGTTCATACATAAAACCTTTTTCACATCAGTTTCTCTTTTCTCTCTCAAAAACTTGAGAACTAGGAAAAATATATAGCAAAATTAAATTTTATAATTTTAGCCAAGGTTCTTAAATAGAATTATAGAAAGAACTCTGAAAATAAGAATTTGAGTAGATTTAATGGGTAAAATAAGATAGACATATACAATACATTGAGAAGTTGATTTAATTTTATATCATTGGTAATTAATGATTTTTATATTCTTTTTCTATTATTATTATTTACAATTTATTCTCTTTGTATCCCAGTTGTAGCCTCATCTCCTCCCAGTCCCACCTTCCCTCCCTCTTCCTCCTCTATCCCTCTTCCCTGCTTCACAGATAGGGGAAGTCCTCCTTCCCTACTGTCTGACCTTAAGCTAACAGGTCCCATCAGGACTGCCTGGATTGTCTTCCTCTGTGGGTTGGTTAGGTCGCCCCACCAAGGAGAAGCACTCAAGGAACAGGCAACCGAGTTCATGTCAGAGAATGTCTCTCCTCCCCTACTAGGATACCCACTTGGAGACATATGAGCAGGGGTCTAGGTCCTTTCTATGCATGATCTTTCACTGATGCATAGTCTCTGCAGTCCCTCACAGGCCCAGATTTTTAGGCTTTGTTGGTCTCCTTGTGGGGCTCCTGTCTTTATGGGTCCTTCTATCTATTCTTCCATAAGAATCCCTGTGTTCTGACCAAAGTTTGGCTGTGAGACTCTGCCTCTGCCTCGATCCCCTGTTGGGTGGAGTCTTTTAGAGAACATCTGTGGTAGGTTCCATCCTGTTCACTCTCTTCTACTGCTTCAGGTGTCTACCCTGTTTTCCATTCTGAATGAGAATGAGCATCTTCCCTAGGATCTTCCTTGTTTAGCTTCTTTAGGTCTATAAACTTTAGTATCCTCTATTATATGTCTAATATCCATGTTTAAGTGAATATATACCATGTGTGTCTTTCTGCTTCTGGGTTACCTTACTCAGGATGATCTTTTTGAGTTTGATCCACTTGCCTACAAATTTCATGATTTCTTTGTTTTTAATAGCTGAATAGTATTCCATAATGTAAATGTACTACAATTTCTGTATCCATTCTTCTGTTAAGGGACATCTAGGTTGTTTTCAGATTCTGGTTATTATGAATAAACATGCTATAAACAGAATTGAGCAAATGTCTGTGTTGTATGGTTGAGCATCTTTCAGGTATATGTCCAGGAGGTAGCCTATTCCTAGATTTTTTTTAACATTTTTATTTTATATTAATCACAGGTTATGTACTTTGTATCCCAGCTGTAGTCCCCTCCTACATTCCCTCCCTTTCTCCCCCTTCCCTCCCTCATCTCCTCCCTGCCCCTTTCCAAGTCCACTGGTAGGGGAGGACCTCCTCCCCTTCCATCTAACTCTAGCTTATCAGGTCTCTTCAGGAATGGCTGCAATGTCCTCTTCTGTGGCCTAGCAAGGCTGCTCCTCCCTCGGGGTCAAGGAGGTCGAAGAGCCAGCCATGGAGTTCATGTCCAAAATAGTCCCTGTTCCCTTTACTAGGGTACTCACTTGGATATTGAGCTACCATTTGCTACGTTCAAGCGGGGGTTCTAGGTTATATCCATACATGGTCCTTGATTGGAGAAACAGTCTCATAAAAGACCCCTGGGCCCTGATATATTTAGTCCTTGTGGAGCTCCTGTATTCCTACGTTTTTTTTTTTCTTTTTTTGAGAAAGCATCAGATTGATTTCCAAAGTGGTTGTACAAGTTTACATTCCACCAGCAATGGAGGAGGGTTCTCCTTTCTCCACATCCTCTCTAGCATGTGTTATCACTTGAGTTTTTGATCTTAGCCATTCTGATGGTGGAATTCAGAGTCATTTAGATTTGTATTCCCTCAGGACTAAGAACATTGAGCATTTCTCTAAGTGTTTCTCCTCCATTCTATGTTTCTCTGTTGAGAATTCTCTGTTTTTTTCTGTACCTCATTTTGTATTTAATGATTGTAATCAAGTTATCATTGAGTGATTAGAAAATAGTATTACAGAAATTATTGAGTTTTAACAAATATATATCAAAATGAAGAACAGTAGAATTGTTCTAAAAATATCAATTGCAGCTCAGGGAAAGGTAAGGAATTAACCATGCATAGAAGAATGAAATTACCTGAATTAATTGATAACATCTGAAACAGGATGAATGAGCTTGGCTTTAGTTTACCTAAATATCTGTGTAGCTTTAATGTATGTATTATTCACGTATGAATGTATGTATGTATGTAGCTATCATATATCTGTCTTGTTCTATCAATAATCTATATCATCTATGTTTTACTTATGTATTTATCACCTATCAATTATTTAAATATTTTATCTACATAATCTTTCTCTGTCTTCTGACTATCATGTATCATTTGTGTATAATCTGTCATTTATCTATTATCCATCGTCTGTCTATATCATCTATCTGCTCATCTTTTTTTCTCTTCAGCAACATGCTTTCTTAATCATGTGCTTCTCCAAGAGTTAAGGTCACTGAATCAGGGCTGTTGCTGGGATCTGCAACTACTCTCTGTAATAATTACTGTGAGCCAACCTTACCTTAAGAAAAGAACACTCACTGATTTTTTAAAATATTTTCCTATTTCAAATGATCAATTATGAGTTCCATACATTTATGAAGCATCCAGGTTATAGAAATTTTGTACTCATTTCAATTATATTTCATTGGTTCTTTCAAAATCATGTTATACTGTTACTAATATAAGACTGATCCAGCTCATTTTAATTATATTATTAGCGTTGTAAAACATAGATCTGAATTTCACATATTCAAATATTCATTTTCATTAAATGTAGAAAATATTTTAGTAGTTGGTTATTTTATTAATATTAAAATATTACAACTCATTTTGAGGTATCTGATGTCTTAACATTTCCTAGACATTATTAAATTAGCATTGCATATATTAAATTAATGTATTTAGGACAGATTTATATGTAAGTTATTTTGCTATTTGTGTGTAGGAATATACAAAGAATTCATATATTCATTTCATGAACTCAAAGTTTTAAGTTGATGGAGGAAATTCCAATGGAGGGAATTATACACTTTTGCTCTTGTGCATTTATATATGTGTACCTATGTGGATTTAGATGTGGGTGTGCCCATATACATATTAGTGAGACATTTCAGTCATATATTCTCATGGTAGAAAGCAGCTAATTGCTTCATCTCATCTCGAAGCACAACTTTTAATCCTTTCTGCATTCTACAGTTTTTAGCAATATAGAGGGCAGAGATTTTAGCACAAATTAATATTACCCTGGATTCTAAGTCTACAGCATCTAGAAGGAAGGATGGAAACCAGTGACTACCAAGCTTAATATATACATACATATAAGTCTATATATTATATCTTTTATTTATTTGTTTATATATTTATCTGTCATTTATCTATCATTAACTGTCTCCTCTATTTATCATCTGTCTATGTTTTTAGATTTACACATTTTATTTTATTTATTGTTCTTTTATACAATATATCCAAGGCACAGTTTTCTCTCCCTCCCCTTCTCTAATTCTCCCCACCAATTCCTTTTTCCCCAGATCCACTCTTTCCCTTTCATTTCAGAAAAGAGCAAGCCTCCTAGAGACACCAACAGAACTCAGCGCAACAAATTGTACTAAAACTGTGTACAAATCTTCATACCAAGCCTGGATGAGGCAACCCAGTGAGAGAAAAAGGATACCAAGAGCAGGAAGAAGAGTCAGAAACACCTTCCACTCACTTTGTTCGGATGAAAGAGTAAATCGCCAAGTTAGGGAGTGGATGTTGGGGATTTATCATCTCCTTTTGCTTTTTATTGGCCACTGACTTCATTATGATTATATCAGAGCACAATGACTTTGACCAGCTTGTTTTCCTCACTCACTTATTAATTTCTGTTAAGTTGTAAATGATAACATGGTGCTGAACTAGGATAACAGAGGTTAAGTTAAAGCATCTCACTGCTGATAGCTAGGAGGGCAAATTTATGGTGGATGATGATACTTGAATTTTTAAAATATCCTCCTATAAATCAAATATTAAATCTATAGTTAGCAATACATGCATCACACATAGAAGTATTTTTTCTAGCAATCATTTTGCTATTTCAAAAATCATGACTAAATTTTTATGGGGCATAGAGATTAAGTGTATCTAAAGGCAATTAATACCCTGAATCTGTAGTAATGTCAGATTTTCATGCTTTATTAATCTCACAGTGTGTGAGAACTTAAGCACTTCTTTAGATGTGATCATTCCCATTGGAAGATAATATATTATGCTGAAAAGTCCTTAAAGGACAAATGCTAGCTAAAAAAATGAAATGGAATAGACATATCTTATGACATGCAGAAAAATATTCCATTTCAAATAATGTGATGCATTTTAAAACTTTATCCATTCTCTAATTTTAGGCGGTCAATGCATTATAATCTTCCTTGAAGTGATATTCAAATCAATAAAGGTATTAAATTTTTTCTAAATAGTCAAATTCAAGAAAGGAATTTTATATTTTAGAAAGTGATTGCCTTGTAAGGAAACTTTTGGTATTTCTTCCCAGTTACTGTCATATAAACAGGGTTGAAGCAAGTTTTTCATTTTCCTAATCTCATTTGCTTTCCTTTGGAACGTATGTTTCATCAGGCATCGTCACATATGAAGCAGAAATTGTCCCAGACTTTGGCATCTTCTGATCCTGACTTTCAACAATACTTATCTAGAGGTCATTTGTAGTTCTAAGTCCATTTTACTTACTCGTCTTTTATGATTAATTATTTTTCTTTTTAAGTATTACTTAAAAATATCTTATAGCATTTTCTGACTCCTTCTCCAACTCTCCCTAACCCCTTTGCTCTATCTCAAATTCATTACCTCTTTTCTTTAGTTATTACTTACATATGTGCAAATAAATACGTAGCTGCAACCTGCTGATTCCATTTTGTATTGCTTTTATGGGCTGATGAATTGGTATTAAACAACCAGTTGTGAGCATATCCGTAAGAAGACTATTTCTTGCTCTCACAGTAATCACTAACAGCTCTTCATCTAGGGATGAGGCCCTGTGAGAATTTCCTCTTCCATGCTGGTATGTCAAATTGTGTTGTTATTGTTCTGGTCTTAATTTAGTGGCAGGTGTTGTGTTGTAGATCTATCAGTTGAGGCTTGACGCCCTGTGATCAGTTTTCTATGTATTTTGACGTATTGTGATTTTTCTGTATGGTCTAACTATAAAGATCTTTGTTTCAGGAGTGAGAGCTACACTTAGCTCAGGGTATAAGGATAAGCACTTTCTATGAAGTTAGAAATTACACTGATATGGGAATGTGGCAACGTTTTGTGTTTTTGTTTTTGTTTTCCATCTAAGATCCATAACCTCACTAGCACTGGGTGATTGTCTAGGTTTACTGTACCAGGCATGATTTTTCTGCTGTTTAATGGACTGTAAGTCTAATCATCCAGCTGTGGGGTATCACCAATAGATAAGTTGCACTATTTCATCTTTAGGGCCATCTTGCCATGCTGGTCATTGTTGTGGCAAATTGCCATCAGAGTTGAGGAGGAGGAGTGTTTGAACCTCTCTCAGTAGCTTGTATATACTTTTCTGTACTTTTATTTGTATGAAGAATGTTTTGTCTATATGAATATATACACAGTATGATTGTGCCAAGTGTCCTGCAAAGGCCAGGGGATGGTGCAGGATCCTTCTGATACTGAAGCGACAGAAGGAAATAAGCTATCATGTGGGTATTGGGGCCTGATCCAGTGTGTTCCTAAAGAAATGAGCCAACTCTTCAACCCGTCCTCCAGAAACATTTTTATATTCACCAATGATTATAAAGGAATCTGGGAAAGGAAAACCTGGGGTGTGCTGTAACTACCTGCTCTTTGTCAAATACCCTAAAATGAGGGCCATGATGGAAGATGTAGCGATAGCTCCAGAGAGGTCACAGAAGGAGCCTAAGTAAAGCTGAGACTCATGTACCACAGATGAGTAGTTTGGGGCCCTGCTGCTTGGAACTCTAGTACTGTAACAGAACACTGGAGTTCACAAACCAGGGAAATTAAGGTGGGATAAGAGGGCATGAGCTATGACAGTCCTATGGCCATATCCTGAAGGATTCCTTTTGGAAGAGGTCAGTGATATAACAAAGCATCTAGGATTAGCCAATGGGTAGATATCTCCTCCGGTGTGAGCAGTAATCAACTTCATATGTATTGCCAAACAACAAAGTTGAGTAAGTATTGGAATCAATAGTGACACTAAATGCATCTTCTGTGCTCTGGACATGTTAGAAGTGCTGTAGTATGTGTTCAAACAGAATGGATAAAAGAGAGTTTGAGGGAGTCTTTCAAATTTGAAGAAAACAAGAGGGCAGCAATATGGAGGAGGACTGAAGCATAAAGTGTGCCTTCCTTTTGGATGCGACTACAGGATAGGGCAGTAGTATAAAGTGCACATTTACTTGATTAATCAATTTATTTATTTATTTTGGTGGAACTATATGGAAACATGGTGAATAAAGTGTGCGTTTGTGTGTAAGAGAAATAGGAGCCTGTTTGGATGCTGTTGCAAGAAACAAAATGAATGGAGAAAAGTTACGGTATTACTGAGAAGGAAGCCTACAATTCCTCCTCAGGATACATACAGCCTGTGTTGTGGGTGACACCATGCAGGTGGTAACATCTGCGGTGATTGTTACTATTTGTTTGAGATATTTTAAGCAGGATTCTCAGATGAGAGTGAGAACAGTGAGCTGAAGCTTTATGAAAGGAAATCTTGATCACAAAGGTAAATTATATTGATAAACCACATTTTTTTCTAAGGAAAATCTGGTGTATTAGCAGAAGTTATGTCATTTTCATTTATGCAAATATTTTCAATTTAATCATTTTATTACACTCATTACATATCTTATTGCATTTTGTTTGTTTGTTTACTTATTTTGTGTATTACATGAAGGGGTTTATGTCATGGTTTTCCTGTGGAAGTGAGGACAATCTGTGAAAACCAGTTCTTCCCTCAATTTGGATTCCAGTAATTGAACTCATGTCATCAGGCTTGGAAGCATGACTTTTTTTTTTAATGTAATTTATTTATTTTTATATTAATCACAGGTTAGGTACTTTGTATCCCAGGCATAGCCCCCTGCTTCATTCCCTCCCACTCTCCCAATCCCTCCCTCACCTCCTCCCTGCCCCACTCCAAGTCGACTGATGGGGGAGGACTTCCTCCCCTTCCATCCGACCCTAGTTTATCTTGTCACTTCAGGGCTGGCTGCAATGTCCTCTTCTGGGATCTAGCTAGGCTCTTACTCCCGGGGTGTGTGTAGGGGAGGGTCAAAGAGCCAGCCATTGAGTTCATGACAGAAATAGTCCTCGTTCCCCTTACTAGGATCTCCAGTTGGATCCTGAGCTACCATGGGCCACATCTGAGCAGGGGTTCTAGGTTATATCCATACATGGTCCTTGGTTGGAGAAACTGTCTTGTAAAAGACCCCTGTGCCCTGATCTATTTGGTCTTTGTGGAGCTCTTGTTCTCCCCAAGTCTTACTAACTCCCCCTATTTTCATTATTATTCTCAGCCCTCTGCCAAAGGCTTGGTTGTGAATCTTAATATCTGCTTTGATACATTGCTATATAGATTCTTTCACAGGCCCTCATTGGTATGCTCCTGTCCTGTTGCTGGTTTTCTCCTCCATTCAATGTCCATCCCATTTGATCATCTAAATGAGCATTGATCATACCAATCTGGGTCCTCCTTATTGTATATCTTCCCTAGGTATATAGATTTCAGCATGACTTTCCTATTCTATAGGTCTATATAAGTGAGTAAATACCATATGTTTCTTTCAGCTTTTGGGATACCTCACTTAGGATGATCGTTTCCAGGTCCCACCATTTGCCTGCGGATTTCATGATTTCCTCCTTTTTATTTGCTGAGTAGTATTCCATTTTGTAAAAGTACCATAATTTCTGTATCCATTCCTCAACTGAGGGACATCTGGGTTGTTTCCAGGTTCTGGCTATTACAAATAAAGCAGCCACGAACATAGTTGAGCAGGTGTCCTTGTTGTGTACTTGAGCATCTTTTGGATATATGCCTAAGAGTAGTATAGCTGGGTCTTGAGGAATCACTATTCCTAATTGTCTAAGAAAGCACCAAATTGATTTCCAGAGTGGTTGTACAAGTTTGCATTCCCACCAGCAATGGAGGAGGGTTCCTCTTTCTCCACAACCTTTCCAGCATGCGTTGTCATTTGAGTTTTTGATCTTAGCCATTCTGGTGGGTGTAAGGTGAAATCTCAGGGTCATTTGATTTGCATCTCCCTGATGGATAAGGACGTTGAGCATTTCTTTAAGTGTTTTTCTGCCATTGAAAGTATGAACTTTTAACACCTAAGTCATCTTAGAGGACCTAGAATGCGTTTTTTTTAATTTTAAATTTAAAATAAATTTTGCATAAAATTTCAAAAGTTATTTATAAATATCACTAGCAAACTGGCTTATGAATAAATAGTAGAGAAAAAAGTTAGGAATCATTCATGAGAGAGATACCTGGTCCATCAGTCCAGCAGATCAAAACCTTCACCCTATTTATTATAGTGTTGTGTCCTCAAATCTCCTGTCACATTAAGCTACATAGATGCAAGCACTGAATACAAGTCGTTCTGATTAAGGTTTAGGATATGTCCAATAATATGTCATGGTGAAGAAACATGGGAAAGAAGATATGATGTAATAAAATGCTCAGAAGAAACAGATTTCTATCAGAGAATAATGTGTCTTTATAAAGAGAAATCCTTATATTCTGGGTGACTAATGGTTCTCTTGTCAGCATTTATATGTGTGCGTGTGTGTATATATATATATATATATATACATAGTATATTTTATATTAAATGTAATATATAAAATATATTTTAATCATATATACTTATATAAAATGTATATAATATAATAGAATTATATATATAATCCGTCTGTGTGTACAAGGGAACATCATAGGACAATTTGTAGAACTTGGTTTTCTCCTTTCATCATGTGGGACTGAAGGATTAAATTCAGGCAGTCAAGTTTGGTAGCAGGTGTCTTTACCCACTGCCACCTTATAAGATCCCAATGATGATTAATTTTGAAAGTCAGTTTGACACAACTCTAAATCATGATAAAATGGTTTAAAGGATGACTATCTCAATGAGCTTAGCTCTGAGCATGTCTGTGGAGGACTGCTGAGATTTTGCTAATTTATGTAGGAAACCTCTCTCTCACAGAGAGCAGCAGCAGTTCCTTACTTTAGACAATGCTCTTTACTGCTGATGTGCAGGGTGAGCTTGTTCTATGTTCCTGCCACCTTGATTTCCCTGCTCTAATGGCTGGAACCTGGAACTGTTACTGGAACTCTTCTTCCCCCAATATGTTCTTTCTCTGGGTAGTTCTGTTAAATCAACAGATGTGTGATTAGGGTTCCTATGTCCTTAGACAATGAGTATGAAGATTAGGATGTCTGACATTGCAATACTTGGATGAACGCTGTTGTTATACACGAAGGGCAAGTCTAAGTGTTTTCATGGGGCTTTGCCTTCTGTTCTTCATTGGAATACATGATGTCTGAGGGCATGGCACTCCTGGTTCCTATTCACCTACCCGCTGCTTCCCTACTGCCCATAATATGATCTGGCTTGACTCAGACCTGCTGCCCAGCTGAAGTTTTACTGAATGATGAAGACTATGTAGTTGTGGGAATGAAAGATGACATGGGGTATAGGCAAAGATCATTTGAAGAGACTGACTTAAAGACTCACAAAGACAGGGGAGACTTTGAAAAATGAGAAAATATTCTCTTCAAAAAGGGGATTGGGGCATGATAGATAACTGTTAGAAAGGGGATGACCTGTCTAACAGTGTAATCTGATATTATAAAGCACATGACCCTTTGTAGCCTATCAAAGAAGGAAGACTAAAGGGGGAGCCTACACCACCTGAGTTTTCAGGGGAAACTGAGGATAAGAGAGGGAGAGCAACTGTCATTTGAGAGAGCACAAAGCAGGCTGACTGGAAGACAGAGCTTTTTAGGTGGGAATATAGCTCACTGTCCAAGACAAAGAAGCTGGGGGTGCTATACCCCAGACGCAGATGGTGGAATGAAAGTATCCACTCCTGAAGTTGTCCTATGATCTGTACTTGCACACCGTGGAATGCACGCTTGTACTGGTATACACACATAAACACAGCAAGTAACAAATAACACAACCAATAAATGAAAAACATACACAACACACTAGATTAATTAGAAAGAGGTCTGTTTTAATTAGATGCAGCAGAGAATCAGACTTATAATGAAATTGGGATTTTGTAGATAAATTATGCAGGATTTCAAAGGAAGTCATGAGAGGAATTTTGGAATTGAGCTGTGAATTGGTTCTGCATAAGTACTTGATTCTTACTAGGGATAAATGGTTGTACAAAAGCTAGATTAAGATGACAAATATGTATTCAAGAGATATCTTTTTATTTATTTTCAGTGAGTAAAGGTGTCATTGATAAAGACACGGCTTTTACTTTAGATGAATTAGTCACATGTTATTTCCTATAGTGTATTTACTTTTAACAAATATTGACTTTAACTATAAAATGAACTAGTTAACATAACTGGTTAATAAGATATTAGCTATCAAATGACATTAGAATATAGCTCTGAAAATAACTTTAGGCTTTGAAACAATAACTATATATTGTATGTATTATAAAGATGAAAATAGATGTTTCTGCCATCTATCAATATGTCTATGTAAAAAAATATACACAGTTAATCACTTACAAAATAAAATTTAGGCATCCTCTCCCTCTGAGGAGAAAGTAAAAGGAGAATGTAGGAAGGGGATGTGAGGGTGGGACCAGTAAGTTGGGGCCTTCAATCAGGCTGTAATTGATTAAATACATAAATTAATAAAAAATAAAATAAAATATACTTATTTACACAATAACACAAATTCCTTCTGATTATAGAGTTTTCCACAATATAGTCAGATCTTTCATTTCATGAGTAAGGTATCATTTAGTTTATGATATTCTATTACTTTTCTACACTCAGTAGAATTAAGTTTTTCCTAGTAAATATGACCAAGTATTAGCCTTCTGTATCTCTTATATTATTATGAATTACCAGAGGTAAAAATGCTATGCTTTAAATATGGTCATGTGATGCTGGCATTATTTGCACAGTTTCTTTCATAGTTCTTTCAATCAGAAACTAGGGCATAGTTTATTTTTGTTGTTATTTTCATTTGTGCATGTGTAGGTGTACCTTTTTGTCTGTTTCACATTTATACAATATACAAATAATAGGGATATTTGGGTATGGTAACACAAACTTTTTTTTATCATGTTATTAATATCTCTCAACTTACTTGTTTTTTTTTGTGTGTGTGAGTTTTTATTAATTTATTTATTTTTCTTATCAATCACAGGTTAGGTACTTTGCATCCCAAACATAGCCCCCTCCCTCATTCCTCCCACCCTCCCCAACCCTCCCTCATCTCCTCCCCGCCCCCTCCAAGTCCACCAACAGGGGAGGACCTCTTCCCCTTCCATCCAACCCCAGCTCATCCTGTCTCTACAGGGCTGGCTGCAATGTCCTCCCCTGGGATCTAGCCAGTCTGTTTGTCCCTGGCATATATGGAGGGCAGTCAAAGAGTCCGCCATCAAGTTCAAGACTGAAACAGTCCCTGTTTCCCTCACTAGGGTCTTTAGTCCTATACCGAGCTATCATGGGCCCCATCTGAGCAGGGGTTCCAGGACACATCCACACATGGTCCTTGATTGTAGAAACCATCTCATACAAGACCCCTGTGCCCTGCTCAGTTTGGTCTTTGTGGAGCTCTTGTTCTCCCCAAGTCTCAACAACCTTCCCCACATCTATCATTACTTCTTGCCCTCTGCCAAAGGCTTGAACATGAGTCTTAATATCTGCTCTGATACATTGCTACGTTGACCCCCCCAGAGGTCCTCTTTGGCATACTCCTGTCCTGTTGCTTGTTTTCTCCTCCACTCAATGTACATCCCATTTGTTCAACCAAACAAGCATTGATCATA
>CM053763.1:68174316-68190865 GCA_028658305.1 Pachyuromys duprasi | reverse complement strand
TGCCTTCCTCTGTGGGCTGGCATAGCTGGGGAGGGGGCTACAGCCAGGATACAAAGTGGATAAATTATAATAAATAATAAAACAATGTTAAAGAAAGAAAAAACTTCACCCTACCAATACCCTGTAATAATAATAATAATAATAATAATAATAATAATACTTATATAACACTGAGAAGATAATAACAGCAATAATAAATACTTATCACTTATATACCACTGAGAAGTTTAAGGTCTGTACATCTAAATATGGAACAATGTCATTTTCTCCAATCTCATTTTGTGTGTGATCTATTATCATTATCTTCATATAGATGGAAGAGAAAAGTGAGAAATACAAAGTGTGTGTCCCTTGGTGATGTTCACAAAATAATTCACAGCAAACCTATGCTCACATCTAGAGGTGAGGCTAAGACACTACCACACTTTCTCTGCAAGGCTAACAGGTAGTAAACTCTGTGTTCAGAGGTGAGGAAGGAAGGAATGCTTTCTCTGTTGATTCTTTCTCTCACTAAGTATTAACAAGAGTCTGCAGGCTCTGCTTTTCAGTTATTGACTGGAAAGGTCTCCTCATGAAGCCAAATTCAAGTGACAAATTTTACAATTGTAACTACATATGTCAAAAACAACACTGACTCCCTGGCTTGCAGAATGCTGTGGCTTGGTCATGAGGCTCATTCCAAAGAGCCTGTTGTTTACCTTTGAATTTGAATAAGTGACTGGGAATAGAGCTTATAACCATTGCCAAGATTACAGAATATTGTCATGCTGCATATGGCTAGCCTGGGAGAAGATATAAAAAAAATCAGTGTATAATTTCTACTGCACATATATCACATTGTTCTCACACAGCTGAAATAATCCAGCACACCACTGTAAATCAGGAAAGCTTGCATTTAGGAGAGAGGAGAACATTCCATTGCTAGGATATATTTTGTGTAGATAGGTACTCTCTGAGAGTCTGTTGTTTGCTTGAAATTTGAATGTGAGTCAAAGCAGCAACTACAGGCCCAGGGAGGGAGTCATCAGGGGCAGATAACATAGTCTATTGGAGGGCATAATTCTTCAGTTGAGAAGATGAGTGTGAGGAAGAGTGGGTGTCAACACTTACTCTAGTCAGGAAATAGGTGACATCACTCTTCCAAAGGAGCTTCAAATATGAAGAAATTGTAAAACTGTATTGTTGGAACAGATATCCCTTAGGGGATCCTGAGGAACCTGAAACAAAAGAAAGGAGCTGTTATGAACCCAATGGCCAAAGGGAAACAGAAGGTGTCATTAATTGGGAAGGAGGGTAAACCAGTTTAGAAATAACCAGCTAACAAAAACTAATAGTGGGGGCTAGGAAAATAAATTACTGACTTTACTTTATTTCTGCCTTCCAGGTTCCAAAGGGGCTGAATCTCCATTGCTAGGAATAGCACAGGAGCATGTGCACCTTCAAGGACAGAGAACACAGGGCGGGGAGGGAGGATTTGCATTTCCAAGAAAATTCTGACCTTTAAAGCATCACACTGTGCCTTTGGCTCCTGTTGTGGAATTCGTGTTGGAGAATAAACAAAGAGCCTTTTTAATTGGTGGCAAGAGGCTGCCAATACTTAATAATCCTGTGGTTCCCTCAGTTAGCTTGACTGCCAGTCAGGTTTGGAGGTATATTTAATAGAATTTGATAACAGATTGAGTGCCACAGTGATTCTTCTTCAACCAGCTTGTGTCACTGCATTTATCCATGCAGTGCTGTAAATTGCCACAGAAGAGTTAGGTAACAATTAGACAGGGGTAGGGATGCCCAAGAAGTTGTAGATGACATGAAGTATCCAAGTGGAAATGTTAGCAATCTGAATATACAAGCTTAAGCTAGTCTAACTGTATGGCATACATTTGGAAATCCTCTGCAAATAGACTCGACATTATAAAATCATTATATATATATATATATATATATATATATATATATATATTATAGACTTGACACTATAAAATCATTATATATATTTATATATTATATATATATAATAAATAATATGTATTATTTATATATATATATAATAAATGGGTAGGCCAGAAGGAGATAGGAAAAATTAAGCCTTGTAAAATGTGGTTGCTTAGGGCAGGTATATCAAATAGTGAGTCAATGAAGGAGTTCTATGCTAGCATTAAGCTAATAATTTTATGCAACTTACCCACTTAGGTTGTCACCATTTGACAATGTGAATTCTGTAATGTAATGAACAAGGATCTGAGGAGCCATTTAATGACCTTTGGATTTTGCCTTGTTCCAAAATTATTGTACTTTTTCCATGGCACCAGGAATCCTATCAAATACAAATATTTGTTAAAGTAAAAATCTTTTTAGAACAGTGAGAGAACACAACAGCAGTAACAAAAACTTCTAATACGAATAACAGGAGTTTAGCCAAGTTGATATTAATATTATTAATGAAATGTTGATATTAATATTTCCATCAACAATAGACTTCCCATAGAATGGTGCTTCCCTAAGATTATACTACAGCTGAAGAAACCACACCACTTAGTGACATCAGGATCATCCTAATATTTTAACCTAGAACATCACTAATGCATTTGTTATGAGGTTGCTATGAAATGTTTATTATGCTGCTGCCGGTCATATAAAAGTATAACATATAATATGTGACAATGCTATAGATGTCTAATGGTTTACTGTCAATGATATTACCATTTAATCATTATTTCAGGAAATTACATATATAATAAATAGCTTACTATAAAATAGTTTATAATTTATGTCAAAAGCAGATTCATCATCTTGTGCTTGCCTCCTTTCTTGAGTGTACTTTCTCTCACATCTGATTGAAAGTTTTGTTTATTCATCATGGCCCTAGGAACAATGTCTATACCATATATATGAATATATAGAGAATGTGTCATCCAGGATTATGTAAACACAGCCTGTGATAGCAGCACAATGAGAAAAAGTGCTTAACCATGCACTTCTCAGAAATCATCATCATAAAATGAACTATGAATAGAGTTTTCGTTTCCTCTTATTTTATATGTCACCTCTGAAATCAATAAACCACTTTAACTAGCCCCATTTTCCCTCATTATGTGGTTTTCAATCTGATAAATGAAGTTAACTCACACAACTAAAACGTACTTTAAAAATGGATTTGGAGTTTCCACCATTTTGATTTTACATCCTAATGAGATGAAAATTAATACTATCTTCAATATAGATTTACAGCAAGCACTGGTCTTAGATCTAACAACTTGTTCTTAATAACTGAGCACATGATTTATTAATAGGGACCAGATAGGAAGAAATTCAAATGGAAAATTGAAAACAAGCCCTGGCATTTAAACTTCACTGCATAAAATATGAACTCCACTATTTTCCATTAAGATGATAACAATAGAGCTTTGAGCACCTTTTGCTATGACTGGAGTTTCATGACCAGTCCATTAAGCATCTTCTGTGATGAATGGAGTTTCTTGATTGGCCCATTAAGTTTTGGTGATGATGAGTGAGTGCTATACTTAGTTGTCTGTCCAGTGGGGGAAGGGCTTAAAATTAGTACTAACACACTCACTATAATCAATCTCCAGTAGGAAGTGTTAATGCACATGTGACTTTATCTTGTTTTGAGACACTGTGGTAGAAAATTTTTTCATAAAATATTCACAGTTTACTTATAGACTATGTTTTTGCCAGGTGAAAATCATTGCTATAGTCTTAATTTTGTTTTCAATCTCTAAAGACTAAGGATTTGCATACATTTGTATAAATTGTTTCTGCCAGATTATACACAAGCTTTCCACTGTGTTTTTACAAAGGACGATATTTAACACAAAGGAGAGGGGATTGTCTCCACTGATTGAGACATCTATTGGCTTTAAAAAAGAGGATCAGTACAATATTTTTTGCTTTGAAACATGGGCAAAATTTGAACTTTAAGTTTATGGTTAAAGCATTTTAACCCAATGGTTTGCAAAATTATGGTTATATTACATTGATCAAATTCTCTTTTTTTTTTTTTTGATTGAAGTGCACTTTATGACAAGCTTCTGTAATTTACATTCATCCTGCCTTATGTGAGCCAGATACTCTTTTATGATGAACATTTTAAACATTAGCATGGCTTACACTATCATGAAGCTAACAATATAAATTTGGAAAATCATAGAAGTGAAAAAAATTTAATGTGCAGTTGTCCTTGAAAGACAAAATTATATAGTTGTTTAATAATGTTGTGTAAGTATACAATTTAAAATTTTACAGAGTGTGCTGAAGTTGGCATAATTCCAAGTTGACATTTAGAATAGACAAAAACTGTTGTGCTGGAAAACTAGCCTTACAGGGAAAGGATAAAACAAGACTTTCCAATGATATACCAGTATATTAATGAACTATTTTTAAATGGACATTAAAATACTATAAAATGTATTATAAATCTTCTATTTCTAAAATTGAAGTTAATTAGAAAAAATATGTAGCTAATAGAATTTATTATACTAAAATTTGTTAATTAGCTTTGCCAAAAATCATATTTATAATACAAATTTTCTAGCAGAAATACTGATAGTACATTTACACACTTCAGCAGATATTACAGAGATCTAACTCTTGCTGTAATGCCTTAAGACTAAACTGAGCCTATTTATTTCAGAATAGCTATGTTTTACTAATGACTGAATGATCTGTGGAGGCTTGTAAACATCTTATTTATTCTACTAAAAAGAAAGTTTTCCTTGAAATGAAGAATTGTTGAGTAGCTTTAGTGTGTATGATGCATTGGCCAAGATGTGAAGTTTGAAATCTTACTCTTGAGTATGAATTTTCTCATTAAGCCTCTCAAGACTCTTGTAAATAGAAGATGGCAATGCTGAGTGCTGCTGTCTTCACTGGTAATCTGGCTAGAGTGTAGTGAAAGAACAGCAACAAATCAAACCCTTGAGAAATATGAACTGTTTTTGAAATTTTAGTTCATATAATGATTCTATAATATAGTTTATATATAAATACAATATATAAATTATATTCTTTGTTTTAATTAAAACATAATTGTATGGGAATACTAAAAGTAGTCATTTTTTGACTTTGACATGTCATCACCCCAGACTCATATTGAAGTCATCAGCATCTTAGCCAGTTTGTGCTTAGCAGCTCAAACTGACAGTTGTTTCAATGAGTAGTTATGGCTTCTGGTAGCGTCCTTTAATCCATCAATTGTTCTTCGTCCTTTTTTTAGTATATCAATTGCTTATGGAATAATTTATTTAAAAATATCTAGTTTTTTTTTTTTTTCAAAAAGGTCTTTTACCTGCTTGGTTAAAGTCATTAGGTCATTAATGAATGGCTATTGTGAAGGGTGTAGTTTCCTTAATTTTTTTTTCTGAGCTCTTTTGTCTTTCGTATACAGGAGGGCTACTGATCTTTTTTGAGTTAATTTTGTATCTAGCCATTTTGCTGAAGGTGTTTTTCAACTCAAGGAATTCTCTGGGAGAATTTTTGGGGTTACTGAAGTATACTATCATATATTCTGTGAATAGTGATACTTTGACTTCTTCCTTTCCAAATTGCATTCCCTTTATCTCCTTTAGTTACTTTATTGCTCTAATTAGGACTTCAAGTACTATGTTGAAGTTATAAGGAGAGAGTGGGCAGCCTTGCCTTGTCCCTGATTTCAATGTGATTGGTTTAATTTTCTCTCCATTTACTTTGATTTTTGCTATAGGTTTGCTGTATATTGTCTTTCCTATGTTTAGGTATGTACCTTGTATCCCTGCTCTCTCCAAGACTTTAAACATGAATGGGTGTTGGATTTTGTCAAATGCTTTTTTGTCATCTACGAGATGATCATGTGGTTTTTCTCCTTCATTGTGTTTATGTGGTGGATTACATTGATGGATTTCCATATACTGAACCACCTTTGCATGCCTAGAATGAAACCTCCTTGGTCATAGTAGATGATATCATATATGTGTGTTTGTGCGTGTGTTTTCTTGGATTCAGTTTGCAAGTATTTTTTCTTTTTATTTATTATTATTATTTATTATAATTTATTTACTTTGTATCCCAGCTAAGGCCCCCTTCCTCTTCTCCCAATACCACCCTTCCTCCCTCTTCTTCCCCTATGTCCTTCACCTAGTCCACTGATAGAGGAGGTCCTCCTCCCCTTCCATCTGACCCTAGCCTGTCAGGTCTCATCAGGGCTCACTGCACTGTCTTCCTCTGTAGAATGGCAAACTGTACCGCACCCCACCCCAGGGGAGGTGATCAGAGAGCAGGCCACTGAGTTCATGCCAGAGACAATCCCTGCTCCCTTTACTAGAGACCACACTTGGAGACTGAGTCTATGGGCTATATCTGAGCTGGGGTTTTGTGTCTTCTCCATGTGTTGTCCTTGGTTGGGGTATCATTCCCTTCAGGGGCCTCAGGGCACAGTTTTTATAGCCCTGCTGGTCTCCTTTTGGAGCTCCTGTCCCATCCAGGTCTTTCTGTCTCCTCCTTCTTTCATAAGATTCCCTGAGCTATGCCCAAAGTTTGGCTATGAGTCTCAGCCTCTCCTTTAATACCTGGATCACTACAGTCTTTTAGAGGCCCTTTGTGGTAGGCTCTTGTCTGTTTCCTGTCTTCTCCTGCTTCTAATATCTATCACATTTGTCCTTCTGAATAAGGATTGAGCATCTTTACTAGGGTCATTCCTGCTGCTTTGCGTCTTTAGGAGTATTGATATTAGTATGTTTATCCTGTATTATGTAGCTAATATCCACTTATGAGTGACAAGGACTTATGAGTGACAAGGACATTTGTACAACCATGTTCATAGCAGCTTTATTCTTAATAGCCAAAAGATAGAAAAAACCCAGATGTCCCTCAATGGAGGAATGGACACAGAAATTGTGGTACATTTACACAATGGAATACTACTCAGCTATGAAAAACAAGGAAATCACGAAATTTGCAGGCAAATTGTGAGAATTAGAAAAGATCATCTTGAGTGAGGTGGCACAGAAACAAAAATACACACATCGTTTATAATTACGTCTTTGAGTATTTTTGCATCAATGTTCATAGGAAAGCTAGGCCTGAAGTTCTTTTTTGGGGGGGGGGTGTTTGTATGGTTTAGGTATCCAAGTGACTGTGGCCTTATAGAACAAGTTTGATAATATTCCTTCTGTTTCTATTTTGTGGAATAATTTGAAGAATATTGGAGTTAGCCTTTCTTTGGAGGTCTGGTCAAATTCTGCACTAAAACCATCTGGCCCTGGGCTTTTTTATTTGGAAGGGAGACTTTTGATGGCTACTTCTATTTCACTGGGTGATAGAGGATTATTTGATCTATTTACCTGATCTTGATTTAATTTTGGCAAATGGAATCTATCAAGAAAATTGTACATTTCATTTAGATTTTCTAATTTTGTGGCATATAGGCCTTTGTAGTAAGACCTAAGTATTCTTTGGATATCTGCAGTGTCTTGTTGTTGTGTCTCCCACTTCATTTCTGATTTTGCTGATTTGGTTAGTTTTTCTCTGCCTTTTAGTTTGTTTGGCTAAGGGTTTGTCTATCTTGTTGATTTTCTCAAAGAACCAGCTCTTGGTTTCATTGATTTTTTTTTTAAATTCTTGTCTTTGTTTCTAATTCATTGATTTCAGCTCTGAGATTGATTATTTCCAATCATCTACTCTTCTTGGTTGTATCTGCATCTTTTTTTTTATTCTCCAGGGCTTATAGGTATGCTGTTAAGTTGCTTGTATGAGATATCTCAAACTTCTCTGAAGAAAGAAATTGAAGAAGATATCAGAAGATGGAAAGATCTCCTGTGCTCATGGATCAGTAGGATTAACTTAGTGAAAATGGCCATCCTGCCAAAAAGCAATATACAGATTCAGCACAATTCCCATCAAAATACAAACACAATTCTTTACAGAACTTGAAAGAAAAAATTCTAAATTTCATATAGAAAAAAAATCCAAAATTGGTAAAAACAATGCAGTACAACAACAGATCGTCTGGAAGTATCTCTATCTCTGATCTCAAGATGTACTACAGAGCAAAAGTAATGAAAAATACATGGTACTGGCATCGAAACAGAGTGGTGGATCAATGGAATAGAATCGAAGACCCAGGAATAAACTCACATACCTACAGATATTGATTTTTTACAAAGAAGCAATAACAATACAATGGGGAAAAGATAGTGTCTTCAACAAATGGTGCTGGTCTAACTGGATGTCTACATGTAGAAAAATACAAAGATTCATATTTGTCACCCTGCACAAAACTAAAGTCCAAGTAGATTAAAGACCTCAACATAAAAACCAGACACACTAAACCTGTTAGAAGAAACAGTGGGGAAGAGCCTGGAACTCATTGGCACAGGAGACTACTTCCTGAACAGACCACCAACAGCACAGGCTCTACAATCAACAATCAGTAAATGGGATCTCAAGATGATGAAAATCTTCTTTAAAGCAAAGGACACTGTCATCAGCACAAAATGACAGCCTACATACTGGGAAAGGATCTTCACCAACCCTATATCTGACAGAGGGCTAATATCTAGAATATATAAAGAACTCAAGAAATTAAAAAGCAACAAATCAAGTAATCCAATTAAAATGGGGCATAGAGCTAAACAGATAATTCTTAATAGAGGAATATTGAATGGCAGAGAAACACTTAAAGAAAATGCCCAACATCCTTAGTCATCAGGGAAATGCAAATCAAAATGCCCCTGAGATTTCACCTTATACGAATCAGAATGGCTAAGATCAAACACAAGTGACAATACATGCTGGAGAGGATATGGAGAAAGGGGAACCCTCCTCCATTGCTTGTGGGAAGGTAAACTTATACAACCACTTTGGAAATTTATCTGGCACTTTCTCAGAAAATCAGGAATAGTGCTACCTCAAAATCCAGCAATACCACTCCTAGGCATATATCCAAAAAATGCTCATGTATACAAGGACATTTGCTCAACCATGTTTGTAACAGCTTTATTCCTAATAGCTAGAAGTTGGAAACGGTACAAATGTCCCTCAACAGAGGAATGGATACAAAAATTATGGTACATTTACACATAATAGAATACTACTCAGCTATGAAAAACAAGGAAATCATGAAATTTGTAGGAAATGATGGGAACTAGATAAGATCATCTTGAGTGAGATAAACCAGAAGCAGAAAGACACACTTATTATATATGCACTTATAAGTGGTCATTAGAATATAATATTGGGTAAACATACTAAAATCTGTATACTAAAGAAGCTAAGGAAGAAGGAGACCCTGGGTAAGATATTCAATCCTCATTCAGAAAGGTAAATGGGATAGAGATTGGAAGCAAGAGAAAACAGGGAACAGAGCAGGAGCCTACCACAGAGAGCCTGTGAAAAAATGATCTAGCAGGGTATCAAAGCAGATGCTGAGACTCCTTTGGGTAGAGTGCAGGGAATCTTATGAAAGAAGGGGAGAGAGAAAGACTTGGAGGGGATAGGTGCTCCACAAGGAGAGCAACAGAACCAAAAAATCTGGGCTCAGGGGTCTTTTCTGAGACTGATACTCCAACTAAAGTCCTAACCTAGAATCCCTGCACAGATGTAACCCTTGTCAGCTCAGTGTGCAAGCGGGTTTCTTAATAAGGGGAACAGGGACTGTCTCTGACAAGAACTCAGTGGCTGGCTCTTTGATCACCTCCCCCTTTAGGGGAGAGGGGTACAGCCTTACCATGCCACAGAGGCAGATAATACAGCCAGTGCTAATTATACCTGGTAGGCTAGGGTCAGATGGAAGGGGAGGAGGACCTCCCTATCAGTGGACCTGGGGAAGGGATATGGGATTAGAAGAGGAAGAGAGTGTGGGATTTGGATGGGAAGAGGGAGAGGGCTATAGCTGAGATACCAAGTGAATAAATTTTAATAAAAAATAAATAAATGAAAAGGGGAAAATATCCAGTGTTTAAAAAATCTATGGCCTAACAAACTAGTAATTCAAAGGAAGAGACAAAAGGACCAATTGTGAAGACTACAGTTATGATCATATTTTGTTTCTTGGCAAGGACAAGGTAAAATACTGTGATGCTGGATACAGATCATATGTATTGAAAAAGTAAATTTGGGATGTCATCTGTGGTGTCAGAATCTACTCTTACCTCAGATTTCTACCTTGCATTCCACACCATGAGATTTCTACTTTCCAGAACAGAATGAGCATGCTGGCACTGACCTGTTGAACAGCTCAGTGCCCAAGGGCTTATTGCAGCAGTGGGAGATGAAAGCAATATACAAGTTAATTGTGGTCATGAAAAGCAAGTTGATGCCAGGGTATCTCTTCCCATAGGAGCACTGTGTGCAGTGTGCATTGTTGTACTGAATAGTCTGTTTTTTCTTTTTTTTCCTGTATTCTCCCAGAACATAAAATATAATAAAATAAAATAAATACAAATAATTGACACATTTTTCTTTACCTTCTCTTTTGAAAATGCTATGATTTGTTTTCCTATGAGTACTTGGTCTTTTTGAAACAGGGACTCTTAATTTAAAGGTAAGAGAATGTAGAGCAGAAGTATGTTTGAAGACATTCCTTTGTTTTTGGAATGTACTTTCATTTAGAATATCAGCCAGCCTTGGTTTCCTTTGCTGAACTTTTTCCTATGTTCTTCTTTAAAAGGGGTTGTCTTCCTGGCCCCTTGTTAAAGCACGCTTTCTAATTTGGCTGAGCTGTTCCCCAATGAAAACAAAGTCTGATTCTCAAGTTAGACAACCTATATGCAGTTTTCCACAAGTTCATACCTTGATGAATTTTTTTTTACTTAATTGCATACAGTTCCTTTTCTCCTTGAATTCCAAGGAGTGTATAATGTCAGTATATAGACAGCCCCCCCCCCCAAATAAATGTCCGTGTAATACAGCCCTTCTGCCTCTTAATCCCCTAATCCAGTGTTGTAGCCTTAACTTTAGAGCAAATCTCTTATAATCAGAGTGTTCCTGTATCCCAGCTTTTTGGTCACATACTCACAACACCCTAGCTGTGCTCCCTTCCCTCCTCTCCCAGGAAGAGAGCCTTTAGGAGTTCACTAAGGCTGATTTCCTTCTACAAACACGACTCCTAGACCACTTCTTAGGACCTCTCCATTTCTGAGACTTCTCTTCAGGGTACTGCCTTCTTCATGAATTGTTTTGCCACTTCAACAACTAGTAAACTGAAAGCTCCAGAGTTCTTCTTAGAACTTAGAAGCTGTTCAGGTCGTGTATATGAGACAGTTGTTCTGGAAAGTTCCTAATGAGCTCATCTTCCCTGCTCTGGTTCAGAATGCAATACATTGTTTGTAATAATTGCTCTCTTGTAATAATATATTTTATGAAAATGGAGCTTTTGTTTTTGTGGTTTTATTTTCAGTTCTAAGTTAGTTTTTGCTCCAGTGCATACACCAACTAGATTTTAATTGTAGGGTTATTACCTTCATTTACTTCCTTAAATTCTTATAGTTGGATTGATGGATTTATCATCTCTGTAATAATGTTAAGTGTCAGTTTTAACATCTTCAAGTTTTAATTTATATATTTCATTTAGCCTGTCCTTTATCCTTAACTATACTCCAAGCTTGATATCTAACCTGTAATTATACTAAGGATATTACATTACATGAAGTTATTAATTGGACATTGGGATTGTCACTTACAAATTATTGACATTACTTGAATATAGGTGTGCCACTGATAATTTAAGACCTTGGCAAAGTATTAATTCTATTATACTATTAAAATATAACCTATATGTTTTCTTTTGATGAGTAAGAAAGTACAGATTTCAAGTGTTTTTACTAATAGCTGGGATCAAATTCCTGTCAACTCAGAACCAAACAGGCAAGTGTAATAGACAAGTAATCATGACTTTATACTTGTTTTGGTCAGATTGTGCATTTACCCGTGATTAACTCCCTTGGAAATGAGCATTGACTATTATTTATCCTGTGTCATTTTTGTTGTGTTGCAACCTAGTGCTTTAACAATAGCAATGTCAGTCTCATATGTATTGAGGATTTAGCACCTCTTGAAGACACTGAAAGGTTTGTTAAAGAAGTGAGAAAAAAATAATATGTCAAAAAACACTATAAAATGTCAGTGATTATAGACATATAATCTATATGCAGTGTTGTACTATAAATATCACTATCTAAATAGCATTATCATGCTCATAATGTTCAAAATGTAGGTGGTAAAATGAACAAGGACCAATTCTGTGCTACACTCAGCATTTGGACTTACTTTCATGTTCTAGAAAGAGCTGAACACAAACAAGTGAAAATAGAAGCACATTCAAGACCATATAAAATTAGGAAGAAATTAGAAGGTTGATGCCTTGTGCTGTCATCTTTATTCTAACTTCTTAAAGATTCTATGTTGCCTGGATTCTCTTCTTCTGTGGACTTGCTAGGGTCAGATAGAAGGAGAGGAGGACTTCTATCAGAAGAAGGAAGGTGGGACTGGGAGGAGATGAGGCTACAACTGGGATACAAAGAGAATAAATTGTAAATAATGATGATGATGATAAAGTTGAATAACCTTTAAAAAGGATTATATTTTGCTTTGTAAAGATATGACAATTTTATTAGAATTAACTTTTCAGTGTGAAATAAAATTTTCTTATGCTAATAAATACATTATCAAGACTGAGTTTACATATTGAGTTAAGTATTGAGATTTTACTAGTGTGTTGAAAGGGACTGAAGGATATTTTCACTGAAGACAGGTGGAGGAGTGCAGATTTTACTCTTGAGTCTTTCTAAAATACACTCTGATCTTTTTGTTCTAGATTTGGGTGGCCAAGCATAATGACTACCTTGGCTCTTGTTCTTTTGTTTTGCAAAAAGAACAATAAAAATTAACCAAACAGTTTCAAAGTCAGTGCATTTGCACCGAAGCTTTCTTACTCATCAGGGTCTCAGTGGATCTGAGCACAATCATAATATATGCATAACCTCAGGTGACTTTTGAGGAAAATGAAATTGATAAGGTAATAGAAGATTTGGATACCGCCCTCCTCATATGTCTGTGCACACACGCCTATGTGCACACACATACACACACAGAGGCATACACACCAAACACAGACACACGCACATACACATATCCACGTACACACACTACACAATAAATCAAATAATAGAAATAAATTCTCAGTTTTTGTTTTATTTAATATTTATTGTGTGTTAGGTTACTTTATCAACTACAATCATACTTTCATGAGTACACATCATTTTTTTAAGCATGGGTTTTATCACTAAAAAAATCAATACTCTTTAAAATTCTCATATGACAGAATGTACACCAGCTAAAATTAAATGAAAGCTGACCTGGTTTATCTGTCTTTAATAAAACATGAAACATTTGTTTACTAACACAAAAGACTGTTGTTTATAAAACACACCCCTCTACAGAGTGGAGACATGGCCTAGGGCTTAAGAGTATTTGCTACCCTTATAGAGGAACCATGTTCAATTCCCAGTGCTCACATGATGAATCACAAACACCCATAATTCTAGATCCAATGCCTTCTGACCTTTGTGCTAGGCACACACTTGGTACACATGCACACTGAAAGCTAAAGCACTCAAACACATAATAAAAGAAAATAAAATATCATATAAAATAACCTTTAAAAATTAAATATCGCTTCTTTATATATTCATTGTAAGTAATGATATGTTATTATATATTCATATTGAGAATTGTAAGTTAATGGATTTAGAATTTTGTTCAGCTAATATATTTTAATAAATTGTGATATTATTTAGATAAAAATAAAAATGTTAGTTTGCAAATCTTTTCATAAAATATGCAAGACTTGAAGGAACACACACTAGTTCCCATTTATATTTTATCACTACATTAAATCTTTTGCCGACAGCACAGGGGAAATTACAATGATTTAGAGAGTGAGTCTTTATCAGTATTTGACAGAAAGGAAATGATGATAACACAGAAACAGTTATTTATAACAGAATTTAACTTGAACTTGGCAGTTGCTCAGTATTTGATTTGCACATTTATTCTAGGCAAAAGAAAAGCTTGTGCAGTCTATTGGGTCCTCTTTTAAACTGGCTTTGAAATTTTAAATAAACATTTTAGATTTAATGATGATTATTGAAATTCAAATGAGGAAATAATTGTGGAGCATGGTTTTCAGATGAATTTCCTTCTGTTGCAACTTATTTAACAGCCTTTGATTTATGACATATTAATTATCTTTGACATCTTCATATTTAGTTGATACCAACCATTTTCTCTTTGCCATTCCATCTTACATGCCAAAGTTATGGAAAACCAAATTAACCACGATAAGTATGATTCAGAATCCAGTTAATTAAAAAAATAGCCTGAACTTTTTGATTTCATGCCTTGGTATACTCAGATTTAATATTTTATCTTTAGAATTGTTTGTTTGTTTGTTTTACAAGTTTGATTCCATTCAGTTGCTCCATGATAGTCTGTACTAGAGTTTACAGACTGTATCTAAACTTCAAAGGGTTTATAACAACACATGACCCTTGCTAGTTGAAGAGGCACTCTGTAGGCTCATTATGGGCTGTCTACTCTGAGAGTGCAGTTGTCTCTGACCCTATCCTATTATATTCTTCTAACCAGTCATGTTTTTTTTTTTTCCTCACAGCAACCTAGAAAGCAAAGTTGTTTGAAGAGTCATCTGTTTCTATGTATAGGTGAATATCACTCATTGACAGATATGCAAGACTCTTCCCTGTCTGTTTTGCCCAAACAGGTGTTTCTTGGGCTTACAAGTACCATTGAGTGTTTTTTTAGTTCACACATGTTAAAATTAAGCTATTTTTTTTGCCTTTTGGTTTCTTTTTAAGTTGAATAAATTGTAATAAATGATAACAATAAAAAATTAAAAGAAAATAAATTTTAAAAGATTAGCTTTCTTGGAGAGTTTACTAACAAAGAAACTTGCCATTTGCCCTTTATCCCAGGTTCCTTTCTGTATCGTTTTACATGTCACATGTAGAGCCCATATATATATATATATATATATATATATATATATATATATATATATATTTATAATTCAATATTTAGTATTCAGATGACATTTTATTTGCATCACAATCAATGGTGGAAAATGGCATGTGTGCCATGTTTGATTTTAGAATCTTTTTTTTTCTATACTTGCTTTCATCATGGCGATTTATGTTCTACACAGCTAAACCTCATAAATGGATGGTTGCTCTTTGGTTCTAAAATTTGTTATAAATTAATATATAATAGTAATCTGTTTATCAGATTACTATTTACTAAGTGTCTTATATTAGTGACTCACTGGAGTGTTGAGAAAATTGGAGCTTTCTTGCTTTCTTTAAATATGTGCAGTCTGGTGGTTTCCTCTTCTGAAAAGATTGTCCATGAATGCACATGCCCCTATCACTTAAATGGGTGTAGTCTAATGGTTTCCTCTGCAGAGGTCATCCATGCAAGCCACATATGTATTCTGTCTTGATGACTGTTTGTTGCTGTACCCTGTATGAAGTTATACCCTAGTTATTTCTCCACCAACATACTAACTTGATGACAGTAGATGAAAACCACCCTCCACCAGATGAGCCTGTGGCCACACCGCTACGTGATGACTATTGTCACTTTTAAAGGTGTGACTATTGAGATGTGTGTTATCCAGAACCAACATATATCTTAGTCAGTTTTCAGATATTCTGTTACAACGTCTCATCTTAAAACAGCTACTGAAAGAATTATTTAAATCATTGAGCTTTTCTAAATGATAGTTTCTTTTTTTTCATTTTTTTAATTTTAATTTTTTTCTTCACAATTTATTCATTATACATCCCAATGGAAGCCCCCTCCCTCAACCTCCTAGTCCCACCGTCCCTCCCTCTTTACCCATCCCCTTCCCCTAGTCCACTGAGAGGGGGAGTTCTCCACTATTGAATCTGTCCAAGGTACAGGATCCAGGGAATCCTGATGAGCCTTAACAGGCTACGGGGAGATCACAATTTTTTTTCTTTTTTTTTTTTAATTTATTTTTTTGTTATCAATCACAGGTTAGGTACTTTGCATCCCAAGCGTAGCCCCCTCCCTCATTCCTCCCACCCTCCCAACACTCCCTCATCTTCTCCCCGTCCCCTCCAAGACCACCAACAGGGGAGGACCTCCTCCCCTCCCATCCAACCCCAGCTCATCCTGTCTCTACAGGGCTGGCTGCAATGTCCTCCCCTGGGATCTAGCCAGTCTGTCACTCCCTGGCATGTATGGAGGACACTCAAAGAGTCCGCCATCAAGTTCAAGACTGAAACAGTCCCTGTTTCCCTCACTAGGGTCTTTAGTCCTACACCAAGCTATCATGGGCCCCATCTGTGCGGGAGTTCCAGGCCACATCCACACATGGTCCTTGATTGTAGAAACCATCTCATACAAGACCCCTGTGCCCTGCTCAGTTTAGTCTTTGTGGAGCTCTTGTTCTCCCCAAGTCTTAACAACCTCCCCCAGATCTATCTTTACTTCTCCCCCTCTGTCAGAGGCTTGATCT
>CM053763.1:68142441-68173816 GCA_028658305.1 Pachyuromys duprasi | reverse complement strand
GCTCTTAGTTTCATTGATTCTTTGAATAGTTTTATTTGTTTCTAATTGATTGATTTCAGCCCTGAGTTTGATTATTTCCAGCCGTGTGCTCCTCTTGGGTGTATGTGCTTCTTTTTTCCCTAGAGCTTTCAGTTGGGCCATTAAGTTGCTTGTATGAGATGTTTCAAATTTCTTCTTGAAGGCACTTAGTGCTATGAACTTTCCTCTTAGCATTGCCTTCATTGTGTCCCATTGGTTTGGGTATGTTGTGCTTTCATTATCATTGAATTCTAGGAAGTCTTTAATTTCTTTCTTAATTTCTTCCCTAACCAAGCTGTCCTTGAGTAGCAAGTTGTTCAGTTTCCTTTAGCTATTTCTGTTCTTTTTGAGGTCCAGCTTTAGACTGTGATGGTCAGATAGGATACAAAGGATTATTTCAATCTTCCTGTATCTGCTGAAGCTTGCTTTGTGACCAACTATTTGGTGTATTTTGGAGAAGGTTCCATGAGGTACTGAAAAGAAGGTATACTCTTTTGATCTAGGGTGAAAGGTTCTGTATATATCTATTAAGTCCATTTGATTTAGGGTGTCTGTTAGTTCCCTTGTTTCTCTGTTTTGCTTCTGACCGGATGATCTGTCCCTTGGTGAGAGTGGAATGTTGGGATCAATGTATATTTCAGTTTTAATAATGTTTGATTTACATATGTAGGTGGTCTGGTAATTGGGGCATAAATGTTCAAAATTGTGATGTCCTCCTGTTGGAATTTTCCTTTGATGAGAAGGAAGTGCCCCTCCTCATCTTTCTGGATTAACTTTCCTTGAAAGTCTATCTTATTAGATACTGGTATTGCTATCCCAGCTTGTTTTCTGGGTCCATTTGCTTGGAAAATGGTTTTCCTGCCCTTTATTCTGAGTTAGTGTTTATCTTTGTTGCATAGGTGTGTTTCTTGGATGCAGCAGAATGTTTGATCCTGTTTCCGTAGCCATTCTGTTAGTCTATGTCTTTTTATTGGAGAGTTGAATCCATTTATGTTGATAGATAATAGTGACCAATGACTGTTAGTTCCTTTTATTGTGGAGTTGGTGGTCTTACTGTGATTTATTGCTTTTGTTGTTGTTGTTGTTGTTGTTGTCGTTGGGAAATTATCTGTATCCTATGGTGTAGTTGTTTCCTTTGGACTGAAGTTTTCCTTCTAGTACCTTCTGTAGGGCTGGGTTATTGTGTAGGTATTGCATGAATTTTGTTTTGTCATGGAAAATTTTGTTTTCTCCATCTATGTGGATTGAAAGCTTTGCTGGGTATAGTAGTCTTGGTTGGCATCTGTGTTCCCTTAAGGACTGCATGACTTCTGCCCAGGCCCTTCTGGCTTTCATAGTTTCTGATGAGAAGTCTGGTGTGATTCTGATCAGTCTACCTTCATATGTTACTTTACCTTTTTCCCTTGCTGACTTTAGTATTTTTTCTTCGTTTTGTAGGTTTAGTGTTTTGACTATGATGTGACAAGAGGTATTTCTTTTCTGGTCTAGTCTATTTGGTGTTCTGTTGGCTTCTTGTATGTTCATCACATTTCTTTCTTTAAGTTGGGAAAATTTTCTTCTATGATTTTCTTAAAAATATTTTCTGTTCCTTGGAGCCTGGAGTCTTCTCTTTCATCTATTCCAATTATTCTTAGGTTTTTGTCTTTTGATGGCGTACTTAATTTCTTGGATGTTTTGTGCTTGGGATTTTTCCGATTTTCTTTTTTCTTTGAGTGAGGAGTCCATTACTCCTCAGCCAGCGTATCCTCAGCTCCCGAATTTCTCTCTTCCATCTCTTGTATTCTATTGTTGTTGCTTACCTTTGTGGTTCCTGATCTTTTCTCTAAGTTCTCCAGTACCAGGTTCTTCTCCCTTTGTGTCTTCTTTATAGTTTCTAATTCTGTTTTCATGCTTTGTACCGTTTCCTTCAGCTGATTGACTGTGTGTTTTATATTGGTTGTTTCCTCTTTGTTTATCTTTAATTGTTCCTGTATGTGGGCAGTTACATTCTTCTCCATTTCTTTGAGGGCCTTGTTCCTTTCCTCTTTTTGTCTCTCTTTTTGTTCCTCTAATATCTGCATTATCATAGCTTTAATATAATTTTCCTGCATCTCTGCTGTATTAAAATCTCCACTGCTTATGGGTGTTTCTGGTGGGGCCATGGTGTCCTGATTTTTGTTGGGTGAGTTCTTTCGCTGATTTCTGGGCATATGTTTATATATAATCAAGGAGTTGTTTGTGCTTTAAGGCTGAACTTCAGACTGGAACTGTCAATCTCTTGTGTCAGGAGTATTCTTCAAGAAGATCAGGGAGTTCCGTTGTTTTGTTAGTGTGTGTGTTTTGTCTCAGTTGAACTCTGTTGTGGGTTCTGTGTGCCCGGCTTCCTGCTCTGTGCTAGAAGGTGTGATCACTACAGGCTGGTCACCCTTCTGGTCTGGAGGCTTTGCTCCTCACTCTGTGCTAGATGCTGAATGTCCCATTTTGAGATGTCAGCTGGGGGTTGTGCGCTCTGCCCTGGGCTTGCTGCTAAGGGCTTTCCCCTGGACTGGAGATGTGGTGCCCCCTTCAGAGCCAGGGGCTGTGCACCACGGTCTAAGATGATATTTGGGGCACACACAGCGGGTCTGGATTGGTTGCAGGTGTTGCTGAGCAGTGTGCATCCACTGTATGCAGGCCTGTCTGAAATGGTGCTCAATTTCTTCTCAGACTGACCTGTGGACACACACAGGGACTGAAGTGGTCACTGGCGGATCCGTAGGCTGGTTAAAACTGTCTCCTAGGCCCTCTCAGTCTGAGGTGTTTCCAGTGGACGCGATTGGTGTGCACCTGCTGAATGCCTGCTGTGTGAAGCGCTCCGCAGTGTGCAGGCCAGTCAGAAAGGTCTCCTTGGCCCTCTCAGTCTGGTTCGTATACCCCACCCCACACACACACAGGGACTGAGGTGGTATCCGGCGTGGACGCAATTGGTGTGCACCTGCTGTATGCCCACCCCGGTTGAGACAGAACCGGGTCTTTCTCAGACTGGCCTGTGGACTCACACAGGGACTGAGGTAGTTATTGGGGGACCCGCAGTGTGCAGGTCAGTCAAAACGGTATCCGGTTCCTCCTCCGTCTGGCCCAAAGGCTGTGAGACCCAGTCTGGTATTGCAGCTGTGGGTGCCCAGCGCGGCTGCTTGTTCAGATCAGAGCTGTGCACTACCGGTCACCCGGAGATTTTTCTGGGGAATAACTGGATGTCCCTAGGATTTTCCCACTTGATTTCCTCACCGTAGGAGTTCCACTCACCTGGCAATCACAAATGCTGGTGTTTTAGGTCCCAGAGTTCAGTCTCCTGGTCACTGCTTTGTTTCTGCTGTCCTACTCCTCAGACACGGTGTCCTCTCCTGGCAGCCATCTTGGATCTCCTCCAGTATGTCCCTATATGACACTTTTAATTTATCTTATTGGTAAAGAGTTTGATAACCCATGTTTGTTACAGATCGCTGTTAAGAGATCTTTTTATGTTAAATGATGCAACCAAAGCACAGTTTATTTTATGAAAAAAAATTTGACAATAGAATTGATTACAAATTAGGACAGAGAGCCACTGCATACAGTTGGGCAGTACTGAGCAGAGTCTCATGGATAGCCCTGTGAGACATGTATCTGTGTTAGCTTCTAGAATGTTAGCACGATAAGAATAACAGTCACTTTCCTCATAATATTGATGGTAGACTGGAAGAAAAACAATGATTTGAAAGAAATAATTTAGGAGTGGTTGAGCATACCATAATTCCAACACTGGCAGGCAAAGACAGAAGAATTACAACTTCGTGTCCAGCTTGAAGTTCAGAGGACTCAAACCCAGCAGTGAGTCTTTTTAAAAACAAACAAAATCAAAACAAACAAACAACAGCAACAAAAAAACCCACATAACTTTCTTTCTTATGTTGTCAGCAGTTACAGGCAATATTAAAGGATGATAGAGGTAGACAAAGCATATTTGTATTTTTTGACTGAACTTCTGCATTTAATATTGAGTCACTAGGCTTACTCTAGTGTAAATTCAGCTTAGATTTTAAAGGAATCCTCTGAGGGATTGTTATGCCTATTTTCACTCAGGAGCTACAGTGTAATTAAATGTTTTCACTACAATATTCCTGATTTCAGTAAGCTTAGGTGGTCACAGAGCATTATGGGTGTACTGTAATATGATACATTGTGGTATAACAGTGCATTATTGGCCCTAAACAAATCTATTACACATACTTTAAAGTGGCCCCTTTTTGTGGAAAGGTTTTTGATAATTATGAATATCTGTAATTGTAGACTGTGATTGAGCAGCATATGCCCCCATTTCAGGTGACCTCGCTGTGGCCACTTTTCCCTGTCCCCTCTGTGCTGAATTGACTCTGGAAGCCATTTGTTACTGCTGTGTCAATTGTGGATTTTGCTGTATGTTTGGAATCTCTAGTTTGACCTTGATTCTCTTAGAATGTGTAAAAGACTTAATAGGAAGTGAATACACTGGCATGGAGATTGAGCATCTGGGTTAATTACTACTGCTGTTATTAATGTTATTTGATTGTGGTCTCTCTCCCTATTGTTTTCTTTCATTGGTTGGTGTATCATTGGCTCTGAGGCAAACTTGTAGTGTATGCTTTGTGAGTACTGACAGCAGCAGAGTCACCTCTGTCTGTATAAACTGGAAACTCTTCAACATTCACCATCCTGAGTTTTCTTGGTTTCTGGTAGTCTTGATTTAGTGCATTTGTTTTAAAATCTCTATTAGCAATCTATTTTTCCATTGTTAATTATTTGCCACTTATACATGACAGCCTTGAAGATTTTTTTTAATCTCAAGGAGTTTGCTCCTAAATAATTTCCTAAAGTGATTTTCTTTTTAGGAGAATCATTTTAACATGTATAGTATAGTCTTTTTCTTTTATCCTTAATTTTTAGTTTTGTTGCACTACCTTGATTTTTTTTCTTTTGAAAAAAATTTCAATATTATTATTATTAATAATAACAACTTACTCACTTTGTACCCTGGCTTTAGCCCCTCTCTTATCTCCTTCTGGTCCTATCCTTCTTCAACTTCTCCCAACTATATCCCTCTCCTAATCCACTGATAGGGGAGGTCTTCCTCATCTACTATTTGACCCTAGCCTATTAATTCTCATCAAGACTGTCTAGTAAGGTCACCTTACCAGGGAGAGGTGATCAAAGAGCAGGCAACAAAGTTCATGCCAGTGAACTGTTCCTGTTCCCCTTACTAGGGAACCAACATGGAGAATGAGTTGCCCATGGAGTATATCTGAGCAGGGGTAGAGGTCCTCTGTATATATGGTCTTTGGTGGATTCATCACTCTCTGCAGGTTCCCCTAGGTCCAGAGTTTGGGGCTCTGTTGATCTGTTTATGGAGCTTCTGTGCCCTCGAGGTCTTTTTATCTGCCCCCCCCCCATAAGATTCCATGAACTTTGCCCAAAGTTTGGCTATGAGTCTCAGCATCTTCCTGCTGGGAAGAGACTTTCAGAGGACCTCTGTGGAAGGCTCCTGTCCTGTTCACTGTCTTCTCCCACTTTCGATTCCCATCCTATTTTCCCATCTGAATGAGGATTAAGCCTCTTCCCTAGGGTCCTCCTTGTTTAGCTACTTTAGGACTGGTGATTTGAGTATATTTATCTTATATTATATTGTGAATGTCCACTTATAAGTAAACATATACCATGTGTGTTTTTCTGCTTCTGGATTACCTCACTTAGGATGATCTTTTCTATTTCCATCCATTTGCCTGCAAATTTCAAGATTTTCTTTTTTCTTTTATTTTTTTGAAAAATTTAAAAAGTTATTTATTTATTTACTACAATTTATTCACTTCTATCACAGCTTTAGCTCCCTCAGTCACCCCCACCCAATCCCACCCTTTTCCCTCTTATCCTCCCATGCCCCTCCCCCAGTCCACTGATAGGGGAGATCCTCCTCCCCTTCCATCTAAGTCTAGCCTATCAGGTCTCATCAGGACTGGCTGTATTGTCTTCCTCTGTGGCCTGGTAAGGCTGCTCCTCCCTCAGGGGTAAGTGATCAAAGAGCCAGCCACTAAGTTCATGTCAGAGACAGTCCCTGGGGACTTCCCCTTACTGGGGAACCCACTTGGACACTGAGCTTCCATGGTCTATATCTGTGCAGGGATTCTAGATTATCTCTGTGCATGGTTCTTGGTTGGAGTACCAGTCTCAGAAAAGACCCCTGGACCTAGATTTTTTGATCCTGTTGCTCTCCTTGTGGAGCTCTTGTCCCCTCTAGATCTTTCATCTCCTGGTAAGATGAACCAATCCTCATTAATACCTAGCAGGATATCAAAGCAGATGCTGAGACTCATAGCCAAACTAAAATTTTCTTGTTTTTAATTGCTGAGTAGTATTCCATTGTGTAAATGTACTACAATCTCTTTATTCATTCTTTGTTTTAAGGCCATGTAGGTTGTTTTCAGATTCTGGCTATTATGAATAAGGCTGCTATGAACATAGTTGAAAAAATGTCCTAGTTGTATGGTTGAATATCTTTCAGATGTATGCCAGGAATAGTATAGCTAGACCTTGAGGTTGCACAATCCCTAATTGGCTTACAAAATGATAGCCTACAGACTGAGAAAGGATCTTCACCAACCCTACTTCTCACAGAGGGTTAATATTCAGAATATATAAAGAATTCAAGAAGTTAAACACTAATAAACCAAGTAATGCAATTAAAAAATGGGATATATAGCTCAACAGAGAATTCAACAGAGGAAAATGCAAATCAAAATGACCTTGAGATTCCACCTTTATACCCTTTAGAATGGCTAAAATAAAAAACTCAAGTGACAATACATGCTGGAGAAGTTTTGAAGGAGGGGGAACCCTCTTCCATTGCTGCTGGGATGTCAACTTGTACAACCACTTTGAAAATCAACCTGGTGCTTCATCTGAGAATAAGTAATTCTAAGATGTGCTTTTATTTACACCTTTTCATCAGTTTTGTGACAGAGTTCTTTGTAGTTGGTTTTCATGGACTTTTGTTTTTTATTTATCTGCAATATCTCATTTGGAACTTCACGTTTCTTCTCATTTTGGTGGATTGGAGTTTTACAAGGCATTAAATGTGCTCGTCCTCCCACTACACAGAGCTGTATCATTGAAAGGCTTGCCAGATCTATAATTTTATCTTTTACCTTTTTGTTTTGTCAGGTCCTGTATGATTTTTGTTGTTGTTGTCACCATTGGCTATTTGGTAATTCTTTCGCTTTTCAAAAATCTTCTTATATTATTTCAGTATTTTAGAAGAATCCATCTACATATTGTGCTTAATGTTTAAGTGGTATGTGACCTTTTAATTACCCTTACTTTGAAATATCTTCCCAGTAGTCAGTGCAGTGGTCTGCATGGGTATTTTTCATTACTTTTAAGTATTTGTTAGATTGTCTCCTTCTGTTCCTTTTAAGTCCTTTCTCCCTTGGTTTCTCTGGTATCTTGTTCAGTGAGCCTCCAGGGAAGTACAGGCAAGAAATATGTTTAAGAGTTGCACTTGACTTTGCTCTTTCCTCTTTTGTGTGATGTGGTTTGGGGTTTCAAAGAATACACCTGGAATATTATTTTCTAACTGTTTTTCATAAAGCACAGAATTATTTTTCTGTTTTCTTCGATGCAAGTTAGTGTGAGAGATAAATACTTGTGTTTTATTACTGAGTTTAGCCACCCTGGAAATCCATTGACAAGCATTGACTTGAAAGGGTGATGGGTGGATATATGTGCAGTGGTGGTTTCTCTGTTCTTTGATTGGCTTTTCTAATAATCCAGGCTGAGTTCATGCTGCACCAGTGTTGGCATATACTGTCTTTCGGCAAGATTGCCTATTGTCTCATTTCAAATAATATTTTTACCATGCTTATGAGACAAAATTCATTGATGCATTATTCTCTTGTTCCCTAATTGAAATCTTTGAAATATTTATCTTAGAAAGTCTCCAGAGTGTCTCCACAGAGAATGAATTGTTCTCCAGGAATAATGGAGTGCCATAGCAGTCATAATGTGAAATGTGGTAGTGAGGACTTTGTAGAATGCAATAAATCATTCCACTCACTGGTATTCTTATTTTATTTTTCATTATATGAATTACCTTCCTTCTGCCTTTTATATATAACATAAATGGAATAATTAAATGGAATAAATTTTGCATGCATATAGTAGCTGGATAAATATTTTACTTAGTTTATATTTTTTTCAATTGATAAAATTTATGGCAAAACAAAAAAGTAAAATAAATTTATATTATAGACGTTTTCCATATATGTGTGTGTGTTCTCATTTGTGTGGTAAGTTTCTGTATACATATAGATGTACACATACTTAATGAAAAGCATAAAGCAAGGTTATTATTTGCAATTTTAAACATCAATTAAAATTAAATGATATTAATATTTAGGAGAGTAAACTTGCCCATAAGGTAAAAATTGATATGCTGTGTATTGCTAGTTTTAAAGAAAATTATCTAGTCTTGGGTATGGAAAGTTGAAGAATGAATGAAATAAGATGTCTCTGCTAGCAGAAATATAAGGATGCTGTAACCATGGCAACTTAAAAAGGAAGGAAGGTCATCAGCTTAAGGCTCACCTGGACCACCCAGAGACCCAGCTGAGCATCCCTACTTTGTTGGGATCATCGATAAAACCTGACCATCTGTGAATTAAAAAACAATTTATCATTAATATTAAATGATGGCATATTCTAACATAGATATAAGCAATAAACTGTTAAGAAGCTTATTTTTAGCCAGACATGGTGGCACATGCATTTAATCCCAGCACTCTGAGAGGCAGAAACAGGAAGAGCTCTGAGATAGAGGCCAGCCCGCTCCACAAAGTGAGTCCAGGAAATTCAAAGCTACACATGGAAACCCTGTCTCAAAGAACCAAAACAAAACAAGCATATTTTTCTTCTATGTATAAAAATACTTACTTTATTTTCATAAACTTGCATGAGCTATTTCAAAATTACACTAAAATTTATCTTAATTTTAAATGATAATAGCTATTACATTTGCTAGGTAATATTCTTATTTAGCTTAAACACCAGTGACTATAATTTATTTTTATGATTATTTTCTAATCCTATGGCCTTGAACTTGGAATTCTTCTGGCCCAACTTTCTGAATACTGTTTATAGGAGTTTGCCAACACACACATATTTATACATACTCCCCCCCTACATTCCGTTCCCCATGTCCTCTCCTTTCTTCCATTTTCTCTTCTTCCCCTACCTCTCACAAATCTCTACAGTTATCCTTTGAAGGAAAGATGTGCAGTGAATATTGGGATAAACTACTATTTCTAGTAGCCATCTTAAAATATTCTGCTTCATGATTACAGAGACTAAAATAAAGAGCCCAACACATGCTTCTAAATAATTGCACTTTATGTATTAAATTTTTGATTATATTGGAGAACTTCTCATGAAGAACAGACCAATGAAAGTCATTCCCCGAGTTTTAAAGGAATGAATAAATACATGACCGAATGCAGCTATCTCCACAGGCTCTCTTATTCTTCTCATTCATGCACAAAAATTCATTTTCCATCTTACAAGTCCTTAGAGCTAATGAAATGAAGACTATTCCAGTTGTAATGAAGATCATTTAGCAAGTATTGAATAACAGTTAATCTGAGAATATCACCGTATTAGGATCAGTATTATCTCATTCCAACAATTGCAATCTGGCTGTCAGCCTCTTTGTTTGTCTTAGAGACTATTTAAAACTGCATATATTGGTATTATATTTTAGAAATAGTGTGTGTAAGTGAAGCTTCTAGAACCCCAAACAGAGAGTTCAAAAATAGACACCAGACATGGATCTCTACAACTATTGATTCTGACCTTGAGCATGAGGCAAGCAGCACAGTTATTGCAAGCCTTTATTTCTCTGTCCAGTAAACAGAGGCAGTCACTGACTTGTTGTGAAAATTATATATGGTTTTATATGGTAATAATAATTTGTCATATGTCCTATGTGGCTAGAAAATTAGCGAGCTAGAAATAAACTTCTGTTGTTTTGTGATTCATGTATAGTCATGCATGATAGAAACCCAAGCTATGAAATACACTACCTTCAATTTCTAAAATGTTGAGTTGCTATTGTTTGAAATTCTGCCATTTGTAAACTCACTGGGGCTGGCTTACATATATAGTTCTGAGGTTTAGTCCAATATCATCATGGTGGGATGGATAGCAGCATGCAGACAGATATGGTTCTGAAGAGATAGCTGAGAGTTCTACATCTTGATCCTCAGGCAGTAGGAAAAGCAACTGAGCTACTGGGCCTGGGTTGAGCTTTTGAAACCTCAAAGCTGACCCCAGTGACATACTTCCTTCAACAAGGCCACATCTACTCCAACAAGGCCACACCTTCTAATAATACCACTGTTATAGACCCTCTGGGAAACATTTTCATTTAAACCACTAAAATATGTGTTTGTGTGTGTGTGTGTGTGTGTATGTGTATATATACTTTTATGCTGTCATACAAATACCTATTGTTTTCAAAACTGGCTTTGACATTTTTTATAAAAATTGTGACTAAATTCAAAAAAACAGTTTGGTGATAGAATTGTTTATCCAATACGCATACTCTGAAATTTTTATTCATATCACTTATTTACAGGATTTTTATCAGTCTAATTGTTTAAAAATTTTGTGTGCCTTAGTAACATATAGTATATTATATAATTCACTTCAGTAGTAATATAATCTTATGATTCAGTATCTTATTAATTCTATTGTATTAGCAGTAGTTTAGAATACTGCATTTTTACTGGACAGACTGTCCTCACGGAAAAACAGATTCAAAACATACAATTTCAAAAGTCTTTCAAGGTGGAATTTCAGGTATTTGTTCAAATTGAAAGAAAAAATAATAGTCATCAAAATGGCCAAGGGTAATGCAGCCTCCGGTTTCTCTGCTACCTAATGACACTATTTCAGATGGGCTGTCAGATCCCATTAAGTACACTGATGTATGCTGTAGTGTAGATGAAAACAGAGTCTTCACTCAGCAGGGAGAAATTGAGATGCACTCTTATCTGCTCAGGTTCAGAGATGTTATTCTTTCTGTTGTTGGCATGGATAATGATGGTGTCAATAACAGGAAAGTGATCCAAAGCATCTTGGCCGACAATAAAGTTGTTTTGATGCACAGAAGACTCAGTCACTTCAATTTCCCAGTTGTGACAAATGGGTAACAAAATTAATAGATCAAATCAGGACTAAGCTCAGTGATTTTTGTGTGTGTGTGACAGGAAGTCCATGACACTATTCACTACAAATATGATTTTTGTTTCTTTCACTATGTTTAAACAGCCAATTTTGACAGAACCATACCAAAGAGTTGTTGGTTAAATGGTATTATGGTAGCTCAATACCCAAGTGGGTACACCAGTAAAAGGAACAGGGACTATTTTGGACATGAACTCAATGGCTAGCTCTTCGACCTCCCCACCCCCTGAGGGAGGAGCAGCCTTGCTAGGCCACAGAAGAGGACATTGTGGCCATTCCTGAAGAGACCTGATAAGCTAGAGTTAGACGGAAGGGGAGGAGGTCCTCCCCTATCAGTGGACCTGGAAAGGGGCAGGGAGGAGATGAGGGAGGGAAGGACTGGATAGGGAGGGGATGGGGGAGGGGGCTACGGCTGGGATACAAAGTATATAACCTGTGATAAATATAAAATTAAAATGTTAAAATTAAAAAAAGAAAAAAGATAAATAACCTGTGAACTAAAAAAAAAGGTATGTGGAATCATTTGCTTTTATAGTGAGAATAATTAGAATATTTTCTTTTTCTTTTCTACTTTGTGTTTGAGACTGCGGTTTGTGTCGAATTTAAGGAAAATACATTTACTAATTATTTAATCTTAAAATATGCCTGAATACATTTAATTAAAAATTCTTATTTCCATATTTGAGTCATGGAAATATAAGCATTCGGGGCATTTATATATTTTTATGTAATTTGCTGACCATTTCTAGTGACATACATGTTTGTAAATTCAATTATTGTTTAGTGACTGACTAGGTTTTGTACCAGGAATTCCAGGGCAGCTGCTCAGGTCTCTATATTTGTATCATTTGTTCCATTGCCTGAAAATTGCAATGCATGCATAGTCACTTCATGGAGCCAATATATATATTATATATATTATGATACCTTAAAAGCACACTGATCATTGCTAAGTGTAATTTCTGACTGAGTCACTCCTGTGTGTGAAAGTATGTGAAAAAGCAGATGTGCACTGGTAAAGTTGGCCTTCTTCCGAATCTTGCAGTTATACTTATTTCTAGATAGGCATGTGATTATAGCAACCAGTGAAAACCAGTGTTTCAGCTGTATGCCTGATTGTTCTTTGTTTATAAGCAAGTCTGAAGAGAATGCATAAGATGTCAGAAAGCTGCTAGGTTCTGTCACCTTACATTGCAAACCACTCCTTTAAAGGACCTTTGCAACAGCACCGTAGGCATACAGTATGGTCCACCTTTGCTTCCAGGGCATGGAGTGAACTGTGTCTTTATCACATAAGGATATATAATCTCATGCTTCTTTAAGCACAGTTGTACATCTCTTAACTTCTGCTTTAAACTATGAGGTAAGTAACTGAAGGTTCAAAGTAGGCCACTTGGACAGTCTTAGAAAAAACTCTCTAATAAATATTTTGGCAGATAGGAAATAAAAACTGGGAGAGCCTCTTTGGGGTTAGTGCTAATGCTTTAATTCAGATGTTGTATTTCACCCTACATTTATAACAGCAAGCTGCCTATCACAACATCACAGTTATTGGCAGGAAGCTATATAAATCTAGGTTAGAAACAAAGGAGTTTTGCCAGCAAAAGCAGAAGGCAGGGTAACATTGATTTGCAGTTTTGCGAGCACATGTTCCCATAGGGCTACATCATCTGGCCAAGGGACATCTGCATATGTGATGTGGGGAGGGCATATTACGGAGGAACCCTGAGATATGAGTGCTAGACATGTTGTTGACATGTGGCTCTTCTTCTCTTGGAGCATGAAGCAGAACTGTCTTCATTACCGTGTGCAACCTTAGGGAACAATCATGAAACTACTCCAAACTCTGACATTAATTGTTGAGTCCAGTTGCAGGAAAGCCACCCTCAGTTTCTCTGATTCAGATGGACTCACAGTATACCCAAAGCTGCAATAATTAATAGTTTATAAAGGCATATCTAACTTGGCTGCATAAGTCCCAGCAAATGCTGTGATTGAGGCCCATCACACTTATAGATGACTTTACTGTGCCATATCAAAAGGTCAAACACCCCCGTATTTCTTTTACTGAAAGAATACAGACTGCAATTGGCCAAGAGAAGAAACACATATGTCAACTTGTGCAACCTCAAAATGCAGAACCTCCAGCTTTCCTCTGTGAGTGAAATTATAAGATGCTGGTTTTGTTGGTAAATAGAGGAAGACTTCCTCTGTGAAATAGCTCTGAACTGCCTTACTCACAGACACATAGCTTTTTTATGTATGTATGTTATGTATGTATGTATGCATGTATGTATTATTTATTACAATTTATTCACTTTGTATCCTTGCTGCAGCCCCCTCCCTCATCTCCTCCCTCTCCCACCTGCCTTCTCTCTTCTCCCCCTATGTCCTTTCCCTAGTCTCCTGATAGGGGAGGTCCTCCTGACCTTCTATCTGACCCTAGCCTATCAGGTCTCATCAAGGCTGGATGCATTATCTTCCTCTGTGGCCTGGTAAGGCTACATACCCCAGAGGAGGTAATGAAAGACCCTGCCACTGAGTTCATGCCAGAGACAACCCTTGTTCCCCTTACTAGGGAACCCACTTGGAAACTGAGAAGCCTATGGGCTTCCTCTGAACAGGGGGTCTAGATCCTTTCTATGCATAGTCCTTGTTTGGAGTATTGGTCAATGTAGGTCCTGCTGAGCCCAGAGGCTCTGTTGTTCTCCTTGTGGAGTTCCTGTTCCCTCCAGGTCTTTCTATCTCCCTCTTCTTCCATAATGTTTCTGGCATTCTGCCCAAAGTTTGGCTATGAGTCTTAGTCTCTCTGCCCTGGTGGGTAGTCTTTCAAGAAGGCTTCAGTCCTGTTCCTTTTCTTCTTCTACTTCTGATGGCTATCCTATTTGCTCATCTGAATGAGGATTAGGCATCTTTCCTAGCTTAAATAAACTTTGCCAAGCTTTTGTTGCGAAGAGAAACAACAGAGTATCTGAAGTGATAAACATTTTAAGAAGTGACATAATTAAAATTTATATCTATTTTCCTTTAAGGAGTGTGGTTCATTATTACTTATATAACCTACAAATGCTAGCTATAATTTACCTAATTTCATGTGTACCTTAAAATTCTACACAAGTATTTGTAGTGACATCATCCTCTGCCCCCTTCGCTAGAAAAATAACACAACACATTTTCTCTGCAGGTGCCCTCAGCACTTGCCGCTACCTCCTCTTCCCAAGAAAACACTTGTATTTCAGCCCTGGTTGTGACCTCCTTGCCCCAGCTGACTCTCTCTTGGGGCTTTCCTAATTCTTCAGAAAAGAAAGTGTCTGGGGCTCCTTCCTTTTTGTCAGGCTCAGGGAACCTGTAGACATTTCCAAATTACATTTTCCCCCTAACTCATAACCCATTTGAAAAAGAGAAGTGTGTTTTCAAATATATTTGGAAACTGTTGTAAACATTATTTTCCTTTAAATATATTCATAATGCATGTTAGGCATAACAACAGATAAACACAGACTACTGTGTGCAATGTGGTTTCTCATATGTGTGGTTCACACCCATGGCATAAGACCTTATACAGACATACAACTGGATGACTTTGACAATGTAAAGTCTACATTTAAGAAAATGAAGCTCACAGAAATTATATTTTTTAAAAAATGGATGAGTAATTGGATCTACTTGGAAAGAGTGCTAGTTATTGATTGGAATCTACTGTAGCATATAAGCCCACAATTCGTATGTAGAATATAGTAGACAGGTGACAGGAATATAGAGTTCCACTTCACTGAGCATAGTGACATTTCTCAGATACAGTTTATTATCAGGCTCTCATAGCAGGGATGGTTTTTCCCTAACAGAGCAGTAGTTGTAATGGCTTAATGGCCTCTCTCTATATATGCCACAGTGTGCTTACATTTGCCTATGCATTTTAATCTTCTATGTACAGAATAGCTAAGGAAGTCAAAGCAAGAGAATTTGGTGGACAATCATTTCAATTATTTTGGCAAATTTTAAATTATATTTGTTTAATTAGAAAGTTAAATGTCTCCTTAATAAAACATATTTTCTATAAAGGATATTTTAAACAAAAAGATAGTGTAACTATATGTCAACATTTTATTTTTATATATGTATCATTTATTTATTTGATCTTGCATTTCTCATTGTGAGAATCTTCTATCATATTAATGTAAATTACTTATAGACTTATGTGTTCTTATATAATTATACTGAACTAAATCAGCAAATAGTCATTTTTCAATACAGGTTTATTGTCTTTTTTTTAAAATAGAACTCTATTATAAGCTTGCACACTGCCTTTAATTTTCTGAAGGCCTGCTCAGGCATTCTTTATAATTAAGAGTTCCTTTGTGAGTATCATATTTAAGTCTTTCTCAGTTTGATTAGGTAAGAGCATTAATGGATTTTTAGGAAAAAATATTTAAAAATTATTTGCTCTGCATTCCATTCTTAAATGTCAGAAAGTTAAAGCATGAGTTTGCAGATAAATTTATGTAAGATTTAGCGAAATTGATTTATAGTACTTACAGCTTTGGGCTTGACATTTTGCCTGTGCCAGTTGTTAAACTATGGCAGTATAATTGTACAATGAAAAGATATTTAACAAAATAAATAGATTTCTCACAAACTTTTTGCTTATTTTTGATCTATTTTTGATTGAAAAATTTAAGTGTGAATTTAAAGATAACATATCTATTTCATTGTGAACTAATGTATGCCAGTGATAGAGATGTTGCTAGAATATTCTCATAATTATATACAAATATTTTGTAACATTATATATATATATACATGTATTTATTTTCAATCTCATGGTTCATTTTCTGCCAGTTGAACTATATTATTAAAACTTATTATTCATGAGAAATGGGAAGAATGAATATGTATTTTTTCTTTTAACTTTAAAAAGTATTTTTAGTCTAAGCCCTGAAACTGAGAATATTTGTGCCTCTACAGATCTTGAGAGAATTATTATTTTTTCATTATTAATATTGGTTTTATGCTATTCTACTTATCCTTACAATAGTGCTTATATCCCTTGCAATGATTCTTTTTTCCATTTATTTATTTTTATATTATTCACAGGTTATGCACTTTGTATCCCAGCAGTAGCCCCCTCCCTCATTCCTTCCCACTCTCCCCATCCCTCCCTCATCTCCCTCATTAAATGCCCTTGTTGTATACTTGAACATCTTTTAGATATATGTCTAGGAGTGGTATAGCTGGATCTTGAGGAATCACTGTTCTTAATTGTCTAAGAATATGCCAAATTGATTTCCAGATTGGTTGTACAAGTTTACATTCCCACCAGCAATGGAGGAGGGTTCCTCTTTCTCCACATCCTCTCCAGCATGTGTTGTCACTTGAGTTTTTGATCTTAGCCATTCTTACAGGTGGAAGGTGAAATCTCAGGGTCGTTTTGATTTGCATCTCCCTGATGGCTAAGGATGTTGAGCATAAATAAATGTGTTTTTCTGCCTTTCTACAATCCTCTTTGGTGTAGTTGTTTTCATTGGATTGAAGTTTTCCTTCTAGTATCTTCTGTAGGACTGGGTTGCTGTGTAGATATTGCTTGAATTTAGTTTTGTCATGGAATATTTTGTTTTCTCCATGTATGTTGATTGAAAACTTTCCCATGTATAGTAGTCTAGGTTGGCATCTGTGTTCCTTTAAAGACTGCATGAACTCTGCCTAGGCCCTTCTGGATCATAGTTTCTGATGAGAAGTCTGGTGTGACTCTGATGGGTCTTCCTTCATATGTTACTTGACCCTTTTCCCTTGCTGCCTTTAATATTTTTTCTTCGTTTTGTAGGTTTAGTGTTTTGACTATGATGTGACAAGAGGTATTTCCTTTCTGGTCTATTCTATTCAGTGTTCTGTAGGCTTTTTGTATATTTATGGACATCTCCTTCTTTAAGTTGGGAAAATTTTCTTCTATGATTTTCTTAAAAATATTTTTCTGGTCCTTGGAACCTGGAGTCTTCTTTTTCATCTATTGCTATTATTCTTAGGTTTCATCTTTAAATGATGTCCTTGATTTCTTGGATGTTTTGTGTTTGGGACTTTTCCGATTTTACTTTTTCTTTGAGAGAGAAATCAATTTCAGCAAGTGTATCTTCAGGTCCCAAGATTCTCTCTTCCATCTCTTGTATTCTATTGGTGATGCTAACCTTTGTGGTTCCTGATCTTTTCTATAAGTTCTTCAGTTCCAGGTTTTTCTCTGTTTGTGTTTTCTTTATAGATTCCAATTCTGTTTTCATGCTTTGCACCATTCCCTTCATCTGATTGAATGTGGCTCATATTTTTTTGTTTGTTTCCTCTGTATATTTCTTTAATTGTTCCTGTATGTGCGCAGTTAAATTCTTCTGTATTTCTTTGAGAGATTTATTCATTTCCTCTTATTGTTCCTCTAATAACTGCATAAGCATAGCTTTAACATCTTTTTCCTGTGTCTCCGCTGAATTAAAATCTCCATTGATTTTGGTTGTTGCTGGTGGGACCATGGTGTCCTGATTTTTGTTGGGTGAGTTCTTAGGTCGACCTTTGGCCATTTATTTATATATAATCATGGAGCTGTTTGTTCCTTGAGGCTGAACTTCACTCTGGAACTGTCAATTTCTGGTGTCTGCAGCATTCTTCAGGAAGATCAGGGAGGTGCAGTGGTTTGAAAATGTGTGTTGTTGCTTCAGTTATATCTGTGGGAGGAAAAGCTGCTGGTGCAGAATCATTGCTGTGGGTTGGGGGGGAGGAGTAAGTGTGTGTGTGTTTGTGTGTGTGTGTGTGTGTATGTGTGTATGTGTGCTCATGGTCGGAAAGTGTCTTGAACAGGAGTGCAAGAGAGTGTAGATGCTTGGGCTATGGTATTTGGGAGCAAGCGAAGGAGGGGATGAGGGTGCAAGCGCATTTACCAAGTGCAGATTGTGTGTGCCAAGCCCCTGCGTGGGTTTCCTGAATACCCAGAGGTCTTCATTCTGTGGCAGGCTCAGCAGGCTGGGTTCTGAGGTCTGTGGGTGATGCTGCAGGCGGGACATGTACTCCGTTGTGAGCTCTGTGTGCCAGGCCCTGTAATTGGCGCTAGAAGCTGTGAACACAGTAGGGTGGTCTCCACTCTGGTCTGGAGGATTGGCACCTCACTCTGGGCCAGAGGCTGAGTGTCCCCATTTGAGATAGTGGCTAGGGGTACTGCTCTGGTCCCAAGGCTCCGTGCTCTGATCAGGGCCAGCAGCCAAGGACTCCACTCTGGTCTGGAGGCTCTGCGTTCCAGTCTGGGCCAGCACCTAAGGGCTCTGCTCTACTCCTCCTTCTGAACCAGAGGCTATACACCCAGGTCTGGGATGGTAGCTGGGGGTGCCTCTGTCTGGACCGGAGACTGAGTGTTCTGGTCCAGCATGGCGGCTGGGGTGCCCTTGAGGCTGCGTGCTCAGATCTAGGTTGGCAGATGTGTGCCGGCTGGTCACCTGGACCTTTTCCAGTGGTTGACTGGGTGTCCTGAGGACCGTTCCACTTGATTTCCTCATTGTAGGAATTCCTCTCACTGGCAATCACAAATGCTGGTGTTTTAGATCCCAGAGTTCAGTCTCCTGGTTGCTGTGCCGAAACTGCTGTCCTACTCCTCAGACACAGTGTCCTTCCAGGGCCACCATATTGGATCCCTCTGAAAGAATTATTTTTAATTAGTAATGACTCACTAGACATTAGATAATTGGCTGTTCTATGTGTCTTTACAGATACTCATTCAGAAGAAAGTCACCGTTGCTAATAATTCCTTTAGCTTTTAATTTATATAATAGCAACATGTCAGCCTTACTGGTACTTGAAATAGTCCTGTAGCATTGCTTATGTTAAATATTTTTCAAATAGAATCTTCTCAAAAGTGCATACTTCCTTTTTCAGCTAATATTGACTGGTTTTCCCTATAGTCTCTCAGAAACAGGAGGGAGCCTACTATAGAGAGTCCTCTGGAAGGATTCACCCAAAGGGTGATCAAAGCAGATGCTGAGACTCAGGGTCAATCTTTGGGCAGAGTGCAGGGAGTCTTATGGAGGAAGAGAGGAGTGGGAATGGAGTGACATGAAGGGGAGAGGACCCCATAAGGAGACCAACAGATCTAAAAGATCTGAGGCCAGGGAATCCTGCAGAGACAAGCACCAAGGAGGAGCAGACCATACATGGAGATGACCTAGACCCCCTGCTCAGATGCTCCTGAATAGCAGCTCAGTCTCCATGTGGATCTCTGAGTGAGGGAAGCAAGGGCTGCTTCTATCAAAAACTCAGTTGATTGCTCTTTGATCACTCACCCCTAATGATGTAGCCTTGCCAGGCCATGGAGGAAGATGATCCGGGCAGACCTGATGAGACTTAACAATCTATGGGCAGATGACGATCGTGGAGAAATCCCCCTTTCAGTTGACTAGAGGAAGAGAATAGGGGGAAGAGGGAGGGGGAGCGGGAGTTGTGGGAGGGGGCTTCAATCAGGATATATAATGGACAAATTGTGAAGAAAAAATTAAAATTAAAAATAAAAAGTACAAAATCAATTCTGTGACTCAAGGAAACTAGTTTTAAGTGTAACCCCTTGTAAAATCAAAACACAAACTACTTATTTTGAACACATGCTGGCACAGAATATGCATTATCACTCCAGAGGAAAGAAATTGGTGTGTAATGAAAAAAATAGTGAAATCAAAGCAAGACCAAAACCCAGCAGGGCAAATCCAAAATTTTTCTAGCTCCATGTGTGACATCAAAGGGCACAGCTGTCTCTACCACTATAGCTTTGCTGCCTGCAGTAAGTATCTCTCTCTTGAGCTGTCTGCATAAAGCTCTTCTTGGTTTTATCTCATAGCTCCAGCAGCTCTGATACCTTGGGGTCTTCAACACCACTTATGCTTCATCTTCTCTCCTTTGCACAGTGGAGTCTGAGGGCCTCCTGCCCTCTCACACATTTCACACAAAGACTTTCCTACAAGGTGTTGCCTTGCAACAGCTTTCTGAAACTACAAAGCTTAAAGATCTTACTGCCCCTTAACATGATGTCAAAGGCCCCTGCTGGAAAAGAGGCTTCAATTGTTAAGGAAATAACACTATCAAGGAGAAACTTGATTTGTACTAGATTTACAGAAACATTGACTTCAGGATCTTTCCCAGCTAAGCTTTCAAATATGGAAGTAAAAGGCTTAAGAAAATTTATGCTTCTACAAGAAACAAACAAACAAACAAAAGCTTCTGCTAATGAAATTCAAGGGAGCCAGGGGCCACCTGAAACTGGCAACAAATTTGATAGTGTTGTTCATTGGTACTGGCTGAAGAGGCAGTTATGGATGCAAGAGTTAAGGGACAGGTTCTTATTTAATTGCTCCCCTTGGCCACTAACTCTTGCAATCTGTTCTAATCTTCTGGCTTCTATCTTGTTCTCTGGCTTATTGTGTATTCACATGTGTCTCAGTTGTTCTCTCTTCAACCTGTCTCTGTAAAACTCCCCTCTGTCTATCCTTCTGTGCTGCTCTCTGAAGTCACCTGTTTGTCTTCTCTTAAGAGTTGGGTATATCTTTTCTATGAATCATCCTGTCAAATCTTTTTCTGATTTGTCACTTTGTCTATTCCTCAATTAGACATCAGGGTTAAGCATCCATACTTCCTTCTACAAACTAACTTTACCTTCATTGTGTGGGTTTAAATGTGTATTAAGTGTATGTCTGTATTCCAGCCAGAGGGATTAAAGGTGTGCTGGATTAAAATTCCTCTACAATCTACATTTTGTTTAATTTATAGATTAATCTTTTGCAGCAGCTGTACCTGGGTAAAATGAGACACAGTGACTAATAGTGGCTTCCGTTATCTACACGAGAACACTAAAAATAAAAAATAAAATAATTTTAAAAAAGTAGTCTTCTGAAGTAGAGTGGCAAGAGCTAACAAATTGGCACTTTTTACATTTAATGAAACCTAGTTAAATATTTGTATACTGAAGCTCTGGTCACTTTTCATATCCTGTTAGTATAGCATGTGATTCTGCTTTATAATTAATGGTATAGTTTTCTTTTAATGCATGAAAACTGTTAACAAAATCATAACAAAATAACAGTTTAAATTTGAACATTAGAATGCTGGTGTAGCAATGGAGAGACATGGGAGTTAATCCCCAGCACTGAATTAAAAGAGAGAGGGACTTACCCACTTTTTTCACAAGATTCCCTGCACTCTGCCCAAAGTTTGGCTGTAAGTCTCAGTATCTGCCTTGATACCCTGCAGAGCACTGTCTTTCAGAGGCCCTCTGGGGTAGGCTGCTGTCCTGTTCCCTGTTTTCTCCCTATTCCGAAGTCCATCTTTTATGAATGAGGGTTGAGCATCTTAGCCAGAGGCCTCCATCTTGCTTAGCTTCTTCAGGTGTACAGTTCTCAGTATGTTTATTCTATATTATATGTCTAATATCCACTTATGAGTGGTACCCTGTGTGTCTTTCTGATTCTGAGATACCTCACTCAGGATGATCTTTTCCAGAGCTCCACAAGGAGAGCAACAGAACACAAAAATCTGGGCACAGGGGCCTTTTCTGAGATGATACTCCAACAAAGGACCATTCTTTTTTATTTTATTATTTATTTATTTATTTATTTTTATCTCAATCACATGTTAGGTACTTTGCATCCCTGGTGTAGCCCCCTCCCTCTTTCCCTCCCACTCTCCCCATCCCTCCCTCATCTCCTCCCTGCCCCCTCCAAGTCCACCAACTGGGGAGGATCTCCTCCCCTTCCATCTGACCCCAGTTCATCTTGTCTCCTCAGGGCTGGCTACAATGTCTTCCCCTGGGATCTAGCCAGGTTGTTACTCCCTGGTGTGTATGGGGGAGAGTCAAAGAGCTAGCCATCGAGTTCATGTCTGAAACAGTCCCTGTTTCCTTTACTAGGGTCTTCAGTTGGACACCGAGCTACCATGGGCCACTTCTGAGCGGGGGTTCTAGGACATATACATACATGGTCCTTGGTTGGAGAAACTGTCTCATAGAAGACCCCTGTGCCCTGCTGAGTTTGGTATTTGTGGAGCTCTTGTTCTCCACAAGTCTTATTAACTTCCCCTATTTTTATTATTATTTCCCACCCTCTGCGAAGGCTTGGTTGTAAGTCTTAATATCTGCTTTGATACATTGCTATATTGATTCTTTCCGAGGCCCTCTTTGGTATGCTCCTGTCCTGTTGCTTGTTTTATCCTCCATTCAATGTCCATCCCATTGGTTCATCTAAACGAGCATTGATCATACCAACTTGGGTCCTACCTTCTTGTATATCTTCCCTAGGTGTATAGATTTCAGCATGACCTTCCTATCCTATAGGACTATATAAGTGAGTATATACCACATGTTTCTTTCTGCTTTGGGGATACCTCACTTAGGATGATCCACCAGAATGGCTAAGATCAAAAACTCTAGTGACAGTACATGCTGGAGAGGTTGTGGAGACAGAGGAACTCTACTCCATTGCTGGTGGGAATGCAAACTTGTACAACCACTCTGGAAATCAATTTGGCGTTATCTTAGACAATTAGGAATAGTGATTCCTCAAGACCCAGCTATACCACTCTTAGGCATATATCCAAAAGATGCTCAAGTACACAACAGGGACATTTGCTCAACTATGTTCGTGGCTGCTTTATTTGTAATAGCCAGAAGCTGGAAACAACCCAGATGTCCCTCAGTCGAGGAATGGATACAGAAATTGTGGTACTTTTACACAATGGAATACTACTCAGCAATTAAAAAGGAGGAAATCATGAAATTCGCAGGCAAATGGTGGGACCTGTTAACAAAGGACCATTCATGGTGATAACCTAGAATCCCTGCACAGATGTAGCCCATGGCAGTTCACTGTCCGAGTGGGTTCCATAGTAATGGGAACAGGGACTGTCTCTGACATGAACTGATTGACCTGCTCTTTGATCACCTCTCCCTGTGGGCGGAGCAGCCTTACCAGGCCACAGAGGAGGACAATGCAGCCAGTCCTGATGAGACCTATAGGCTAGAGTCAGAAGGAATGGTAGGAAGACCTCTTCTATCAGTGGACTGCAGGAGGGACATGGTTGGAGATGAGGAGGGGAGGTGTAATTGGGAAGGGGATAGGATTGGGAAGGGAGGATGGAGGGAGCTACAGGTGGAAAACAAAATGAATAAACTATAATTAATAAAAATATAAAGAAAAAAGAAAAAATTTTAAAAAGCGAGAGGGAAATAAAAGGTCACAGTGTTAAAGGGTTTGAGATTATTTTTCCATGTGTGTGCTTTTTGAGGTTGTTGGTTTTTTTTTTTTAATCAAAAAGGACTACTTACCTAATGAAGAGTCAATTGTCTTTAAGTGACAAAATGTTAATTTTAATTTTAAATCCATAGTTTAAAATGAAAGAGATTCATTATATGTGGGCACATCCAGATGTCTACCTTGTTCCTCTGGAGTTGTACATAAGGGGAACCCACATTCTATGAGTGTGTCACTAAGAGCATTGCAAAATGTCACTAGCCAAAGTGACACCGAACTTCCAGCTCCTTAGAGCAATCAGTGTTGTGCTCTTATTGGAAAGTGCTTACCTTTCTGCACAAGGACCAGAGGTCTGTCCCCAGACCAGTGTCAGGGAAGCACATTCAGGAAGATTCCTGGTGTCACTGCCTGGCCAGCCTATCATCTCTCTTTCAGCCCAATGAGAGTCCGTTTTCTTTCTTTCTTTCTTCCTTCCTTCCTTTCTTTCTTTCTTTCTTTCTTTCTTTCTTTCTTTCTTTCTTTCTTTCTTTCTTTCTTTCTTTCTTTCTTTCTTTCTTTCTCTTTTAGGTCTGACGTGGTTCTGATAATTTGTATTTGAAAAAGCTAACACTGCCTTTTGAGAGCACTTTGGGGACTAAATACATTTTGTTCCAGTGATTCTTGATTGGCTTGATTAGTAACTGTTTTTTCTTTCTTTTTTTTTTTTTTTTAAATCATGGGTCATTCACCTATATCCCAGCCGTATCCCCCTCCCTCTTTCCCTCCCAAATTCACCCTCCCTCCCTCATCTCCTCCCTGCCCCCTTCCTAGTCCACTGATAGGGGAGGTTCTCCTCCCCTTCCATCTGACCCTAGCTTATCAGGTATCTTCAGGACTGGCTGCAATCTGGGGCCTCGAAAAGCTGCTCCTCCATTAGGGGGATGGGAAGCTCAATGAGCCAGTCATTGAGTTCATGTCAGAAATAATTCTTGTCTCCCTTACTAGGGAACCCACTTGGATACTGAGCTACCATGGGCTATCTCAACAAAGTGTGTCTGTTGCTTGAGGAAAGGCACTGTGATTGTTCTCAGATTCTCACACACATCCATTCACAGCAGCATGTGTACCCCACCCCTCACATATGTGCTTACAGACAGACCACGTTAGAAGAGACACCTCTATAATTGTGAGTGGTCGGTAGCAAAAAGTTTGACTCACCCCATCTAGATACTAATGAAGAAATTTAGGAAATAATCCCATGCTGTTTATGCTACTGATTGTTGCAGTGCTTGGGAAGATAGGGAGGAGGACAGCACCTCAAGTTACTGAGGAGAAGAATAGCTGTTCCTAATTAAATATGCTAGACCTGAAGTAACTGGAGTGCTCCCAACATTGACAAACACTTAGGTTCCATCAAAGACTTTTACTTTTCCTTCTTTATCATGCGTGGTGTGTGCTTTCAATGTGATCACTTGCTGTGTTCTCATAGGAAATTTTGCAGTAATATATTATTATTATTACTTTCACTAAAGACTAAGAATTTAGAAATCCACTTTTGTTTTCTTTATTTTCACAAACAGTGAAAAAAGAAAAAGAAAAGAAAAAAGAAACAGGGAACTTCACTTTATATAAGAATATTTTTGGCCCAGTGCAGACATACCAGAAAGCTGTAGTTAGGGACTTTGTATAACACAAAAGATTAGCAACACCCTGAAAACCATCTAGTCAGCCTGTGACTGTGATTTCAAATTTCATGAAAAAATTAAGTAGTTTATTTCTGTCAATATGTAAGCATGTTTGGGCACAATCCACTTTTCTTGTTTCTAAGAGAGCATTTTTAGCGTATTGCTTTGAACAACAGTTTCATTGTGTCATTATGCTCCTATGTGAACTTGTTTGATGGATGCTTGTGATGTTCTCAGTATCAAATAACACTTCAATTTAAAGTTTATATTTTGAAATGTCAGAATAATTTAAATATCAGGAAAATCATAAGGGACCCACTTAGAAAAATATTATGTCAGTGATGTTTTCATTATTAGATAATGAAAATAATTACTGTTTAAAGCAAATTACTAGTAATAAATTCATTATAGTGTCACTTATACTTTAATGACAATACTAATGGCTGGCATAATTAAGTATTACATTAAGCATCTATCTAAAAGGGAATAATAATAAAATGATTGATTTCCAAGATCATGAATGTCATATATCTTACATTTCAGAATAAAGAAACTATAGATTATGCAGGAATTTAATTAGGACAGCTAATTACTTTGCATTTCCACAAACATTTAACATCCAAATTTATTTACTGATATTTAATATTTGTCACTAATAGTATATTTTTATTTTTTTTAGTAATGCACATATGCAAACAAGAGAAACACAGGAAAAAGATGTATCCAATATGCTGGGAGGCCGGAGGATAAGGAGGCAGCTAGCCAACCCTGTACTAACCTAACATAGTCTACGTGGACAGTGGGCTTTCAGCAAAAATGTTTTGGCAAGATAACACTGTAAAGAACACCCAAAATAAGGCATTTCAAAGAATAGAAAGGAAGTGTTAAATTTTAAGAAAAATTTAAGAAACTTTAATAAAAGAGATCATTGTACTTTCACACATGGTTTCTAGGTGCAGGTAAAAGCAGAAAGTATTAACTAAATACATGCAAAAGATATCAAAAATATGAAGATATCAAGTAGGGATTACAGAAATCTGGTGTCACAAATAAAAGTCATAATAGTATATTACTAGCTTATCAATTTCTAGTCCTCTATCTATATTACTAGTTTGTCAGTTGCTAATAATATTGTATACATGTAAGTATAAATGTAGTGAATGGAACTCCAGTGCACTAAGTGTCACAGGACATTGTACTGTAAAAACCATTTAAAGGTTGAGGAAAAAAATCTTACAATGTCCTGAGTCAGGTATCCCAGAAACAGAAAGACACACATGGTATATACTCATTTAATCAGTGGGTATTAGACATACAATATAAGATAATCTTAGGTATAAAATCTGTACACCTAAACAAGCTAAGCAAGAAGGAGGATCCTGGGTAAGATGCTCAATTCTCATGCAGAAAAGCAAAGGAGATGTACATCAGAAGAGGGAGAAAACAGTGGATAGTACAGGAGCCTACCACAGAGGGCCTCTGAAAGTCTCTACCCAGCAAGGTATTGAAGGAGATGCTGAGATGCATAGCCAAACTATGGTAAAAGTGCACAGAATCTTATGAAAGAAGGGTGAGATAGGAAGAATACCTGTAGGGGACAGGAGCTCCACAAGAAGAGTAACTGATCAAAAAGTTCTAGACACCGAGGTCTTTTCTGAGACTGATACTCCAACCAAGGACCATGCCTGGAGATAGCCTAGAACCCCTAGAACCCCTCCACAGATGTATCCCATGGTAGCCCAGTCTCCAAGTGGGTCCTGTAGTAATGGGATCAGGAAGTGTCTCTGACATGAACTCATGGGCTGGCTCTTTGATCACCCCCCCCCTGAGGGGGAACAGCCTTACCAGGCCACAGAGGAAAATAATGTAGCCAGTCCTGATGCGACCTGATAGGCTAGGGTCAGAGGGAAGGAGAGGAGGACCTCCCCTATCAGTGGACTTGGGGAGGAGCATGGGAGGAGATGAGGGAGATAGGGTGAGATTGGAAGGGGATGAGGGAGGGGGCTATAGCAGGAATACAAAGTGAATACATTGTAATTTATAAAAATATAAATAAATTTCAAAAAGTGAAAAAAAGAAAAAATTCTTACAATATTTTATAGAAATAATTGTATCCTTCCCACTCTGATTTAGGTTATAGTCTATGGAATATAGGTATAAATATATGAAGAGGACAGTTATGAGAAAAGTACGAAAGTCATATACCATAACATAAAACATGAGAGTGATCATAATCAATTTTATTCCAGTGTATATCTGGAATATAATTTTAATTTTTAAACTGTGTGTGCAAACCAACATTTGTGCATAAGACTATAAATACATTTTATAGCCTCATCAATTGCAATATTCTTCTTTAATACCCAGGGACTTTATTATATACCTTGGCATTTTACTGGAATTATGGGTTAGTGTATCAATTGTTTTTAACATTTTATTTGGTTAATTAAATATATTTTATTTTACTGAATATTTATTTTTATTGAGCTAAGGTTGATATTAAAGTAGAAAATTGAAATGCAAACAGAAGGGATGGGTATAGCTCAGTTGGTATAATACTTGCCTAGCATGCAGGAAAACATGGGCTTCATCATCTGCTCGGCATATACTGAGAGTGGTTGTCAATGTTTTTAATCCTGGCAATTGGGGTAGAGGCCCCATGGGTCAGGAGTTCAAAATCTTCCTAGTCTACATAAAGAGTCTGATCTTATCTCAACAAGTGCTATTTGGAGATCTTAAGCTTTTACTCACTATGCTTTTATATGACTAACCAAATTCATCCCCTCCCTTGCTGGTATGATTACTAATTTTCATTATTATCTTGAAATAATCTAGATTCCCTAGGAAACAGAGTCTCAGAGAGGGAGAGTCTAGATCAGGTTGGGTTATGGGAGTGTTCATAGGTGATTATCTTGATTGAGTAGGTTGATATGAGCAGACTTCAGTGCAGGTAATTCATCAAAGTGATTCTGAAGTAAACAAGCTGGCCATTGTCATGTATGTGTTCTTATCCTTGAACATGTTCTGAATGGTGGGTGTAACTTGAGGAGCTTCTTCAAATTCCCTGACTTCTCCACAGTGAGTGACTGTGACATGGAATTTTGATCTATAAAAGCCCCATCTCTTCCATATTTCCTAGGATTTTATCACAGCAAGAGAAATAGAGCTTAGGCAACTGTCAGGTGGGAATAAAACATACTGATCAATATTCCACCCACTACTTGTTTGCAGATGTGCAGAACCATGTGATTTTAGCAGGGAATCACATCCTTCATCTCTTCCTCCACTCCAAACCCAGTGTCAAGATATATTCTCTAACTTAGTATTTCATGCATTCATGAAAATGTTATGTGATTATACTTGAGTAGGCATCTGTAATTTTTTAAAGATGACTCAAATTAGTGAATAATACTTACTCTTATTCGGTACATCAATCTTTGCCTAATTTCATGTTAATCATTCTAAATCCAGAAATAGAAATATGTATCAAAGATTTTTATTTTTTTTCAAAACACTTTGGGAAATATAGTTAGTAAAATTTAATAGCCCAAATATTATTAGCAAATGATTGTGTTTGTGATGCTAACAATCATTTTGCTAATAAAATGAATAATCCTGCTACCTTTTGTTTCATTAGATTAAGAATTAGTCTGATATGTATACCTTTGTGCTTATTAGCATTTGCTAATCAGAAATCATTTTCAAGCACTTTAATGTTTTTTAGTTACTATAACTGAAGGCACTATATTATGGAGTATAATTGAAGGAAGGTTCAGAGGCAACTCTTTGACGTGAACAACTCTTTAATTTCTCGAGACATCATGTATCAACTTCAACAATCAATTTTATTTTATTTTTTCTGGTATCTAGTTGACTTTATTTTTTTATCTTTTTTTTATTTTTTGTTATCAATCACAGGTTAGGTACTTTGCATCCCATGCGCAGCCCCCCCACTCCCTCCCACCCTCCCCAACCCTCTCTCATCTCTTCCCCGCCCCCTCCAAGTCCACCAACGGGGGAGGACCTCCTCCCCTTCCATCCAACCCCAGCTCATCCTGTCTCCCCAGGGCTGGCTGCCATGTCCTCCCCTGGGATCAATTTTATTTTATGCACAATATTTGCTTGCCATTCTTCGGTGATGAGGTAATTCAGAATATATTAATTATTCCCACAGTTGTCTACTAGATACACTAACAAGGAAAAAAAAAAAACCACAAGTGTCACATCTATATAGTCTATCTTCCATACTCATTTTTTGCATCCCTTTGATAACGCTTCTCTGTTTTAGGAGCCATTATTGTACTTGTGGCCCTACTGGTGGAGGTCTCTGCAGGAGAGATCAAAGAAAAACCATTGTTAGCAAAGCATTGAAGGGGGCTCCGCAGACGCTTTGCAGGGGTGAGCATGAAGTGCGGAGTGACACAGGTTCCTGTCCAGATTGCCTGCTGCTTTTAGGAGGTCTCAGAAGACAAATTCCCATTGCGTGGAAGGTATTACACAGAATTTGAGGTCAAGGTGAAGTAGGAACCTTGCTGGATACATCAGCTGAGCCGTTTGGTACAAGTCCTGGGAACAAACACTTGCTGTGCCTTCTTCCTTTTCATCCTCTTAGTTTTCTCCCATAGACGTCCCACAGCTAAACCGAGAGAAAGCAGCTTGAGGATGCAGGCTATATGCAAAAGGAACAAGCAGGTTACAAGAGTATGTCCACTAGAACAGAGAACAGGCTAAGAAGTGTGAAAAGGAAACTCAGGCACAAATGAAAAATAGCTGGTTAAGAATCAACAGCTATGCGTATTTTATATTTAAATGTCATCATAATTGATATGTGTCATACATCATTTGAGGTTATTAATACATAGGTCATCTGTGTCACATATAGTTTTAGGTTGGCTCAATTATTCCTAGAAAATGAGAAAGATGGGAATCATTAGATTTATGTTTTCAGTAAGATTAATAGCATTAACTTTATTAGGTATTCATATTACTGTTATTAGCAGCAACAGTCAATGTGTCCAGACACAAGGATGTATTGTAAGCTGCCTTTTACACAAAATTTTAACTGGTATCAGATCATTCTCTAAGCAGAATTCTTTCATAAAATATTTTAGACTATTGCCTATAGATCCCAGACACATTCCTTAGTGTAACAGATATAATAAAATAGTCAAAATCCAGACTTCATGAAACATATTCTAGGCAGCTGGCTTTAGTACTCTCTCCTCACTTTCTTATAAACACCCACTTTTGACATTTTTGTTGCATTGTCAAAACAAAATAATGGCCCTGAAATGTCCGCATTCAACAGAACCTATGAATGTCCTCATGTCCCTACCAGGATATAGCAGAACACCTGACACATAAAAGATGTATATTAATCTTCTGAGTTATGAATGTGTAATTACAGTTATCATGTGATATAGTGGTTAAATAACTTTCACAGATATTTCAATTTTAATAAAATAAGAACTTTTAAAATTCTTTTGAAATATAGAGTAGCCTAACAATCTTCTTAAAACTATAGGTATTACAAAGTGCAATATTGCAAACTTGCAATATTTAGGAATAGCTTCCTCAAGATGCAAGGATCTGCTGATAATGGTTATAGCTGTACTGTTGAAGTGAAATTTGCAGGCCCTTGATTATAGCATTTCTGCAAAAATATTTTTGCCACCTACTGCTAAGGAGCAGACACTTTTTTTTACTATCCAAGGCTCAATTGTTCATGATTTTCTAGTTCTTAACTCCATTTCTCTAATTCAATATTGCTTCCACCATCCAGGGATTCCCCAGCCATATCACATCCTCATAGTAAATGGTGGGTTTTTTTTTTTCAAAGCTACAGTCATACCTAACCATTTTCGTCTCTTTCACCTTAGAATGTAGTAAAAATATTCAAATGTTTTGTCTTAGAGTTTGAGGGATACAGCCCTTTCCAGTCTGGGTAGGGGCAGGACTTTTATCACAATGCTCCCATAGCCCAGACAAAGAACGTGGGACATGGAGGCTGGCTATACAAATTCGAGGCTCGTTTGGATGACAGTGTCCTTTGCTTTACAGAAGCTTTTCAGCTTCATGAGGTCCCACTTATTGATTGTTGATCTTAGAGCCTGTGCTGTTGGTGTTCTATTCAGGAAGAAGTCTCCTGTGCCAATGAGTTCTAGGGTGTTTCCC
>CM053763.1:68121908-68141941 GCA_028658305.1 Pachyuromys duprasi | reverse complement strand
CCTCCCACTCCCTCCCTCATCTCCCTCCTCCCCGCCCCCTCCAAGTCCACCAACAGGGGAGGACCTCCTTCCCTTCCATCCAACCCCAGCTCATCCTGTCTCCTCAGGGCTGGCTGCAATGTCCTCCCCTGGGATCTAGCCAGTCTGTCACTCCCTGGCTTGTATGGGGGAGGGTCAAAGAGTCAGCCATCAAGATCATTTTTTTCTGGGGTATAACTGCAGTAGGATGGAGGAAGCAAAGGACTGTTTACAAACGATTTAAGGACATAAGCTCTTGTCCTTTTATTTATATTACCTCAAGGTTTGAGTTTGGATATTGACTCTGTGAGTCAGTTAGCAGAAATATGAAAGTGTGGTAAGGTCTTGATAATTTTCTATAAGTCCTTATAGATCTATCCCAATCCCACACAACGAAGAAAGGAGAAATAAAAGTTCTGGTGTCTTCTCTAACCGATTTCATGTGAAATCCTATGACTTGCATAATGTAAGTCTGTGAAATAGCTGTATTATTCACACCACTTTGTCTGATGGCCAGTTGAGGCTTAGGTATTAAGTAATTTGTTAGAGGTCATGCATCCAATAAGCAGTTGGCAGAAGACTTAAAATCTGCCACAAAAAATTATAAACTCTTAGATATTATGCAGGAATTTTCTTTCCTGGTTAAAAAAAATCCCTGATCCTTTACTATTTCTTTAATACAGTTTTACCCTTTTCAATATTGGTATGTATATTAGAAGGAACTCAGAAAATGTGAAGGTTTAGATCTCAGTTAAAATACGAGTGCCATCTTCATGTGATGGTTCACTTTGTTACCTTGACATAACCTAGGATCCCTTAGAAAGATAGTCTTAATGAAGGATTGTCTAAATTGGGTTAGCCTATGGTCATATTGGTGGGTAATGAGTTCAATGAGTTTAATTGATGTGGGAAGACCCAGCCCACTGTGGGTGGCATTATTCTTTAGGTCTGAACCAATAATAAAGAAATATAAGTAACCATAAGCAAGCAAGCAAGTGAGCATGCATTCATTTGTTTCTCTCTGCTGTTGACTTGTGATATGTACAACTATCTCAAGCTCTTGCCCCTATGACTTCTCTATAATTATGGACTACATCCAAGAATTGTAAATCAAAGATTTCCCTGTATACTGTTTTTGTTGTTTTGTCTGGTTTTGTTTTTACTTAGGCTATCTTTTTTTTTTCCCACAGAACCAGCAATAAAACTTACAACACTTGGATACTGAGCTGTTCAGGGGTTCTAGGTTATCTCCATGCATGGTCTTTAGTTGGAGTATCAGTCTCAGAAAAAGACCCTTGGGCCCAAATTTTTTGGTTCTGTTGCTCTCCTTGTGGAGCTTCTGTCCCCTCCTGGTCTTTCTCTCTCCCCCTTCTTTCATAAAATTCCCTGCACTCTGGCCAAAGTTTGGTTATAAGCCTCAGTATCTGCTTTGATACACTGCTGGATAGAGTCTTTCAGAGGCCCTCTGTGATAGGCTCCTGTCCTCTTTCCTCTTTTCTCCCTCTTCTAATGTCCATGCCTTCCTGAGTGAGGATTGATCATCTTACCCAGGGTGCTCCCTCTTGCTTAGCATTTTTTATGTGTACAGAATTTTAGTATGTTTATCCTATATATCTAATATCCACTTGTAAGTGAGTATATACCGTGTGTGTCTTTCTGCTTCTGGGATACCTCACTCACTGTCTCTGACATTACATAAACTCAGTGGATCACCTGCCCGTGAAGGAGGGAAAGAGCCTTACCAGAGCACAGAGGATGACAATGTTGCCAGTCCTGATGAGACCTGGTAGGCTAGGGTCAGATGGAAGGGGAGGAGGATGTCCCCTATCATTGGACTTGGAGAGGGGTAGGTAGGAGATGAGGGAGGGAGGGTGGGGTTGGGAGGGAATTAGGAAGGGGGCTACAGCTGGGATACAAAATGAATAAACTTTAATTAATATAAAAATTAAAATTAAAAAACTTACAATAACCTCAGTTTACTAAACATGGGACATACAAACTATTCAGTTAAGCTCTCTGGATTTTAGCCCAATATCTATTAAATAGGTATAAAATTATAAACATAAGATTTAGCACATAGTTTAGCAAATAGTTTCAACAATAGTTATGTGTTTATGTAGTCTGCAATTGGATCAAGAATAACAGATGTCATGGATAGTGAAGGTTAAATACTGTGATGTCTTTACAAGGGGTAAAATAGGCTGGATAAATGTCATAAGATGTAAAGGCATTTGTAGGAAAGCCTGATTGCCTGTGTACAATCTTTGGAACCCATATAATGAAGGGAGAGAAGCAACTCCCACAAGTTATTCCCTGAACTTCACAGGCAATCCATGACATTTGTTTCCACAAACATGCCCACAATATGGACTCTTATTTAAAGTTCACACTTCATACTTGCCGACAGGAAAGATTAAATATTGTCTTCATTTCTCTCCACAAAAGAAAGAAAGTTACAAAGAGGGGAAAGCATTTGAAGACAATAAGTAGAAGATGAACAATCTACAGGCCCATTAAATCCACTGCAAAATGTTTTTTCATTTATTATCATGTCTCATTCATTTGCAAAATTGGCATGTAGCACTCCATCACTGTGCTTTTGTTTATCTGGCCAAAATGCAGATGAAATAATTGTGCTCACTGTACTCATGGTGTTTACAGTACAAGAAGAGGCTTAGGTTAACTTCTTTCAGTTCTTGCTGAAAATGAATGCATCTTATAATTTTTAGACATTTGATCGCCCATGTGGTTAAGTTGACTAGATTTTTGTGTAAATATTAAATATTTTCCATAATATAAACCAGAAAAACATTTCATTTGCATGCCACAATATATTCCCAACAAATGTCTCTAGACCTAAAGCACCAAAATATAATTCATGAAATGCTACCACAATGGAGGTAATGTGTTTACTGTAATTAAACTGCATCGGCTTATATTACATACAAGTCTGGAGAAGTCTTCCCGAGGATACTATATGTGTCAAGACTGTGTGACTGAGATACCCATTTAGATATGTTTACACTTTTGTAGAAATTTGTGGGTTTTTTAAAAAGATAACTTCTGGATGAATAAAGAATGTGTTTTATTTTATAATACGGAAGAGATAGGTATATGCCTAGGAAACTAGCAAGCCTCACCTCTTCTGTTTCTTCCCAGAGGGTCTGCCCTATCAGTTGTTGCTTTTGTTTTGTTATGTTTTGTGGTGCTGAGGAGTCAAACCAGTCCATTACCCAGACCAAGCAAGCTGGCTTCTGCCACTTAACTCTACCAGCAACCCCTTTTGCATCTGTTGCAGTCACCATGTTCCTTTTTCATTTTTTGTTTATTGAAAACATTTTAAATATCTGTCAGAATAATTTATTGCTACTGTTTTTTAAGATAACTGTTTCATCTCATAATAAGTGCATGACTGAAAGACACAGTAGAGAATGGATGAATATGTTTATTTCTGCGGGTTTATTTCCTGGCTACATCTCGCCTCTCAGAGGTACTAATGATCAGTCATCTGCACACTGCCCAGCTCTCAAACAACACTTCAGACCATGAGAGTCACTATGACACTTGTACAGATAAACAGTATGAATATTAATGTTGCCGCTGGGATTCAGGCTGTGGTTTCACATTTGCATGCCATGTAGTTGTCATTCTAAAGTGTGTTGTTATAGATAAATGTTGGCCCGGAGGTATTTTCATGACTTTTTCTGTTTACACGTTGTTAGTGAAATGAAGCATTCCAGGATCACAGTAATCGCTGCTAATGGGGAGAAGCACAGCGTGAGCCATTCCTATCCAAGAAGAATAAAGACTCTCTGTACAGGCTTAGTTACGCATTCAGTTATGGGAAACTTGGAGTTCTTGAAAACGTGTTCATTTTTACCAAAAGGTTTAAAATGTCTTATGTTATTTACTGGCTCAGTATCTGCAAAACAATGAAAAATACCTTATTCAAGACATTTGTATATATTTTAATGTGTTTGTCCATATTTAATAGAACAAACCTTATGTAACTAAATCAATTTGTTCACACTTGAGCAGAGCAAATGGAATAGTACTAAGGAGGGGATTATTAATTAACAGGTATGATCTTATGAAAAGCTCTCTACCAGAAGGCTTTCCCAGGTTGCTGGGAAATTCAAAATTATGAATGTAACAAGATTCATTTTGATTGTATATTAAACATGGGACTTCTGGCAAGGGGTATGCATAGCTGCCTCTTAATGTTCGTATTCACTTGATCCCTGAAGATTTTGCTGAATCTGGAGCTTTCCTATTTCGCTGAAGTACTCTAATCTGAAACACTTCACCATAAGCCGTTCATTAGCTCTTCAGCCTCCTGTAGTTCTTCACTTTGGAATTGTTGGTAACAGCACATGTTTCTTATAGCTCAACTTTACAATGTTGGTGGCTTCTCGTGACTTTGCACTTAATACACAAACCTGATGAATTCATACCTGAAAACTGAGAGTTCTGTGGCACTCTTGATGAAAAATAGCACCCTTCTTTTTCTCTGTATCTGTCTCTTCTCCTCCCTCTGTCTGTCATCTTTGGTACTTATTCTTGCAGTTTAATCTTCTCTGAAAACAACAAGTGTTTAGTTGTCTTGTCTGAGATTTATAAACCAAATATAAGATGGACATTCTATTTTTCCTATAGAATCAGTTGTTTTGCTAATAAAGAAATGAACAAATGTTTTGTGAAAAAAGATTCTCCTAGCTTTGTTTTTTTTTGCAAGGCAAATAAATGTAAGAGAGACCTAGGTAAAGCAAAAATGGACATTTGTTTATATACTGTGACCCAGAATGTACTATTTTGTTTTGTGTTTTTTATTTCAAAATGAAAGGTAATCAAACATGACTTGGGAGGCTTCAAATATATGAATATATGTTTAACAGGTCACTAAATAAGACACTCTGAGAAGAGAATATGTACTCCAAGAGGTGTGATCCACGACAGTGCAAAAGTAGAGTCAGAGAAGCGTGGTTCACCACAGTATGCGTATAGTCCAAGCAGTGTGGTCCACTGTAGTCTGTGTATAATCTGAGCAGTGTGGTCCACCACTGCGTGTATACAGTCTGAGCAGTGTGGTCCACTGTAGTCTGTGTATACAGTCGAGCACTGTGGTTACCACAGTCTGTGTATACAGTCAGAGCAATGTGGTTCACCACTGTGTATATACAGTCTGAGCAGTGTGGTCCACCACAATCTGTGTATACAGTCTGAGCAGTGTGGTTCACCGCAGTCTGTGTATACAGTCGGAGCAGTGTGGTTCACCACAGTCTCTGTATACAGTCGGAGCAGTGTGGTTACCACAGTCTGTGTATACAGTAGGAGCAGTATAGTCCACCAAGGGAACTCTTCGTGAGATTGAGGATGCTCTCTGTTCTGTCCCTATAAGCACATATTCTGCAAAGCACTGCAAAAGTGGCCAATCTGGTGCAGAAAGTTAATTTATAATTAAGTAATTTTGTTTGTGCATGTGTTTTTTTCTCTTTTTATTAAATTCTTTATTAATTACACTTTATACACCTTATATACCACTATAGTTTCCTCCCTCCTCCCATCCCAATCCCTCCCTCCCTCCCTACTCCGCACCCATATCCCTCCCCAAGACAACCCATAGGGGAGGTCCTCCTTTCCTTCCCTCTGATCCCAGTCTATCAGGTCTCATCAGGAGTGGCTACATTGTCTTCCTCTATGGCCCTGCAAGGCTGCTCCCCCCTCAGGGGGAGGTGATCAAAAAAGCAGGCCAGCCAGTTCATGTCAGAGACATTCCCTGTTCCCATTATTATGGAACCCACTTGAACACTGACCTGCCATGGGCCACACCTGTGCAGGGGTCCTAGGCTACATCCATGCATGATACCTAGTTGGACCTCAGTCTCTGGAAAGATACCTGTGCTCAGAACACTTGGTTCTGTTGCTCTCCTTATGGAGTTCCTGTCCTCTCCAGATCTCACTATTTCCCACTCCCCTCATAAGATTCGCTGCACTCTGCCCAAGTGTTGGCCATTAGTCTCAGCATCTGCTTCGATAGTCTGCAGGGCAGAGCCCTTCTGAGGCCCTCCGTGACAGGCTCGTGACCTGTTCCCTGCCTTCTCCTTCTTCCGATGTCCATCTCCTTTGCCCTTCTGGATAGGAATTGGGCATTTTAGCAAGAGTCCTCCCTCTTGATTAGTTTTCTTTAGGTGGACAGAATTTAGTAGGTTCATCCTATAGTATATGTCTATATGAGTGAGTATATACAGTATGTCTTTCTGCTTCTGGGATAGCTAACTCAGGATGACCTTTCTAGTTCCCACCATTTACCTGCAAATTTCATGATATCCTTGTTTTTTATTGCTGAGTAATATTCCACTGTGTAGATGTACCACAATTTGTGTATCCATTCCTCAGTTGAGGGGCATCTGGGTTGTTTCCAGCTTCTGGCTAGTACAAATAAAGCTACTACAAACATAGTTGAGCAAATGTCCTTATTGTGTACTTGAGCATCATTTGTATATATGCCTAGGAGTGGTATAGCTGGATCTCGAGGAAGCTCTATTCCTAGTTGTCTGAGGAAGTGCCAGACTGATTTCCAGAGTGGTTGTACAAGTTTACATTCCCAGCAATGGAGGAGGGTTCCCCTTTCTCCACATCCTCCCCAGCATGTGTTGTCACTTGAGTTTTTTATCTTGGCCATTCTGATGGGTATAAGGTGAAATCTCAGGGTTGTTTTGATTTGCATTTCCCTGATGAGTAAGGATGTTGAGCATTTCTTTAAGCGTTTCTCTGCCATTCGATATTCCTCTATTGAGAATTCTCTGTTTGGTTCTGTACCCCGTTTTAAATTGGATTATTTGATCTGTTGCTGTTTAATTTTTTGAGTCCTTTATATATATATATATACTGGATGTTAGCCCTCTGTCAGATATAGGGTTGGTGAAAATCCTTTCCCAATCTGTAGGCAGTTGTTTTGTTCTGACAACAGTGTCTTTTGCTTTACAAAAGCTTTTCAGTTTCATGAGGTCCCATTTATTGATTGTTGGTCTTACAGCCTGTGCTGTTGTTGTTCTGTTCAGGATGTTGTCTCCTGTGCCAATGAGTTCAAGATTTTCCCCACTTTTTCTTCTAAGCGATTTAGTGTGTCTGGTTTTATATTGAGGTCTTTAATCTACTTGTACTTTAGTTTTGTGCAGGGTGATAAGTATGGATTTATTTGTGTTTTTGTACATGTAGACATCCAGTTACACGAGTACCATTCGTTGAAGATGCTGTCTTTTTTCCATTAAATGAATTTGGCATCTTTGTCAAAAATCAGGTGTCCATATGTGTGTGTGTTTATTTCAGGGTCTTCTATTCGATTCCATTGATCCACCAGTCTGTTTCTATGCCAGTACCATGCAGTTTTTAGTATTGTTGCTCTATAGTACCACTGGAGATCAGGGATGGAGATACCTCCAGAAGATCTTTTACTGTAGAGGATCGGTTTAGCAATTCTGGGTTTCTTGTTGTTCCATATGAAGTTGAGAATTTTTCTTTCAAGGTCTGTAAAGAACTATGTCGATAATTTCATGGGAATTGCATTGAATCTGTAGATTGCTTTTGGTAAGATGGCCATTTTTGCCATATTAATCGTTCCAAGCCATGAGTATGGGAGATCTTTCCATCTTCTGATATCTTCTTCTAATTCTTTCTTTAGAGACTGGAAATTTTTTTCATATAAGTCTTTGACTTGCTTGGTTAGGTTCACACCAAGGTACTTTATGTGAAGGTGTTGTTTCCCTAATTTCTTTCTCAGCCCTTTTGTCTTTTGTATATAGAAGTTTTACTGATTTTTTTGAGTTAATTTTGTATCCAGCCACTTTGCTGAAGGTGTTAATCAGCTGTAGGAGTTCTCTGGTAGAATTTTTGGGGTCATTCAGGTATACTATCATATCATCTGCAAATAGTGAAATTTTGACTTCTTCCTTTCCAATTTGTATGCCCTTGATCTCCTTTAATTGTCTTATTGCTCTAGCAAGGACTTCAAGAACTATGCTGAAGAGATATGGAGAGAGTGGACAACCTTGCCTTGTCCCTGATTTCAGTGGGATTGATTAACATTTCTCCCCATTTAATTTGATGTTGGCTATAGGCTTGCTGTATACTTGCTGTATAATATATTGCCTTTATTATGTTCAGGTATGTGCCTTGTATCGTGATCTCTCTAAGACTTTAAACATAAATGGATGTTGGATTTTGTCAAATGCTTTTTTCAGCATCTAAGGAAATGATCATGTGGTTTTTCTCCTTCAGTTTGTATATATGGTGGATCACATTGATGGATTTTCATATATTGAACCACCCTGAATGCCTGGGATGAAGCCTACTTGGTCATAGTGGATGATATCTTTGATGTGTTGTATTCGATTTGCAAGTATTTTGTTGAGTATTTTTGCATTGATGTTCATTAGGGAGACTGGCCTGAAATTTTCTTTCTTTGTTGGGTCTTTCTGAGGTTTAGGTAGCAAGGTGATTGTGGCTTCATAGAATGAGTTTGGTAATGTTCCTTCTGTTTCTATTTTGTGGAATAGTTTGAAGAGTATTGGAATTAACTCTTCTTTGAAAGTCTGCTAGAGTTCTGCACTGAAACCATCTGGTCTTGGACTTTTTATGCATGGGAGACTTTTGATGCCTGCTTCTATTTCCTTAGGGGATATAGGACTATGTAATTGATATACCTGGTCTTGATTCAGCTTTGGCAAGTCTAATCGATCCAGAAAATTGGCCATTTCATTTAGATTTTCCAATTTAGTAGCATATAGCCTTTCGAAGTAAGACCTAATGATTTTTTGGATTTCTTCAGTGTCGGTTGTTATGTCCCACTTTCCATTTCTGATTTTGTTTATTTGGATAGTGTCTCTTTGCCTTTTAGTTAGTTTGGCTAAGGGTTTTTCTATCTTGTTGATATTCTCAAAGAGTCAGCTCTTGGTTTCATTGATTCTTTGAATTGTTTTATTTGTTCCTAATTTATTGATTTCAGCCCTGTGTTTGATTATTTCCATCCATCTACCCCTCTTCGGTGTGCCTCCTTCTTTTTTTTTTCTAGGGCTTTTAGGTGAGCCATAAAGTTGCTTGCATGAGATGTCTTGAATTTTTTTTTTCTTGAAGGCACTTATAGCTATGAACTTTCCTCTTAACACTGCTTTCATTGTGTCCCATAAGTTTGGGTATGTTGTGCCTTCATTTTCATTGAATTTTAGGAAGACTTTAATTTCATTCTTTATTTCTTCCCTGACCCAGGTGTCATTTAGTAACAAGTTGTTCAGTTTGCATGTGTGTGTAGGCTTTTTGCTATTTCTGTTGTTGAGCTCCAATTTCAGTCCATGGTGATCAGATAGGATACAAGGGATTATTTCAATCTTCTTGTATCTGTTGAGGCTTGCTTCGTGACCAAGTAGATGGTCTGTTTTGGTGAAGGTTCCATGAGGTGCTGAGAAGAAGGTAAATTATTTTGTGTATGGGTGAAAGGTTCTGTAGTTGTCTGTCAGGTCCATATGATTCATGACCTCTGTTAGAGTTATTGTATCTTTGTTTATCTTTGTTTAATTTTTGTTTTGTTGATCTGTCCTTTGTTGAGAGTGGTGTGTTAAAGTCTTCCATTTTTAATGTGTGGGGATCTATGTGTGGTTTAAGTTTTATTAATGTTTCTTTTACAAATGTGGGTGCCCTTGTATTGGGGACATAGATGTTCAGGATTGTGATATCTTCCTGGTGGAATTTTCCCTTGATGAGTATGAATTGTCCTTCTCCATCTCTTTTGATTAATTTTGGTTAAAAGTCTATTTTATTAGATATTAGAGTGGCTACTCCTGCTTGCTTCTTGGGTCCATTTGCTTGGAGAACCGTCTTCCTGCCCTTTACTTTCAGGCAATGTCTATCTTTGTAAGTTAGGTGTGTTTCTCATAGGCAACAGATTGTTGGGTCTTGTTTACGCATCCATTCTGTTAGTCTGTGTCTTTTTATTGGAGAATTGAGTCCATTAATGTTGAGAGAGATTAATGACCAGTGGCTTTTAGATCCTTTGATATTGATGTTGGCTATGGTAGTGTGTTTGTGTGCTTAGCTACTTTTTGTTTTGCTGTAGTGAGGTTAGTATTTTCCTGTGTTTTCATGAAAGTGGTTCATTTTCTTGGGTTGTATTTTTCCTTCTAGTATCTTCTGTAACACTGGATTTGTGTGTAGGTATTGCTGAAATTTGTTTTTGCCATTGAATATCTAGTTTTCTCCAGCTATGAGGACTGAGAGTTTTGCTGGGTATAGTAGCCTAGGCTGACATCTGTGTTCTCTTAGGGTCTGTATGATATCTGTCCAGACTCTTCTGGCTCAAATAGTCTCTGTTGAGAAGTCAGGTGTGATTATTATGGGTTTGCCATTATATGTTACTTGCCCTTTTTCCCTTGAAGCTTTTAATATTTTTTTTCTTTGTTCTGTATACGTAATGTTTGGATTATTATGTGACGGGAGTATTTTCTTTTCTGGTCTAATTTATTAGGTGTTCTGTAGGCCTCTTGTATTCTTATAGGCCTCTCCTTTAATTTGGGAAATTTTCTTCTATGATTTTGTTGAAAATATTTTCTGGGCCTTGAAGGAGGGAATATTCTTTTTCCTCTATTCCTATTATTCTTAGGTTTTGTCTTTTTATGTTGTCTTGGATTTCTTGGATGGTTTGTGTCAGGAATTCCTTAGATTTATTGCTTTCTTTGATGGATACATCGATTTCTTCCATTGTATCTTCCTCACCTGATATTCTTTCTTCCATCTCTTATAGTCTGTTGGTTACGCTTACCTCTGTAATTCCTGATTTCTTTCCTAGGTTCTCCTTCTGGATGATTTCCTCCGTTTGTGTTTTCTTGAACTTTTCTAATTCTATCTTCAGGTCATGAACCGTTTTGTTGATTTCCTTCACCTGTGTGATTGTATTTTCCTGTTTTTCCTTCAATTTCTTCCCCTGTTTGTTTGAACATTCTGCTGTTTCTTTTATTTCTTTCAGTGATTTAATCATTTTCTTTCTGAAAGCCACAACCTGTTTGGCTGCATCTTCCTGTATTTCTTTACAGATGGCCATAATCTGTTTGACTATATTTCCCTCTAACTCCAAATGCATTTTAATTGCTTCCTCCATTAACCTCTTTATAAGCATAGATGTAAGGTCATCTTGAATTTCACTTATGTGAGGGTGTCCAGAGCTACTTGTCCCTGGGGAACTGGGTTCTGGGGATGCCATACTGCTTTGCCTTTTGTTGGCTGTATTTTTAGGCTGGCCTCTATCCATCTGGCTCTCTCAGGTGTTGTCTGTTAATTTCTGGTGCCTGCCGTGTCCTAGGGTGAGGAGAATCTCCTTGGCAGGGTTCTGAAGTAGATCTCCTCAGCTTTTTGAGTATACTCAACTGAATGGTGGTGCTTCTCAATAACTGTCACAGTTTATCTCAGAAATATGAATCTGTGTGTTAACTGTGGTGTTCAGGAAGGCTCTTCTCTCCTCAGGAGAAGTCCTGGAGATGGCTGCCCTGCTGCTGGGTTTTTTGCTTTGAGTTTAGTGAACTGCAGCTGCTGTTCTTAAGGTGTATTCTTTTGGGGTGCAGCCCTCTTGAAGAACAAGGGAGTCCTGTGGTTTTGTCAGTTTAGCTAGGGATAACCAGTCGCCACTTGGACCAGTATCTGAGGGCTGCTGTGATGGTTCTCACGCTTTTGTAGGTCTGAGGTTGCAGCTGTGTTCCCCCATGCCCTAGCAGTAATCAATGGCAGGTGAGCAGGGCACTCATGCCTGCAGTAGAAGGCTTGAGCCTAGGCCCTGTGTGAATCCAGAAAGTATTCTGGAGCTGGGTGCCATGAGTAATGGAACTGACTATCCCTCCACTATGAGGTTTCTTCCCCGCAGGGACACCCAGACTGTGTTTTGGGGACTGCAATTCTTTCTGGGATGGCGAGTAGAACCCACAGGCACAGGCACATGTGTGCTTCTGCCTTGCTGGTGATTGGACTCCTGTATGGCTGCCTAAACTGTAAATTTTCCCAAGAACTTTTCTGGGGGAGCGGGCCATGTCGGCTGAGTGCTCTGAGGTCAAATCTGCTGTTCTCCTCTCTGTGGGTCACCCAACAGAGAGGCTCAGTCTCTGGAGCCCTGGGGTCCACAGTTCTATTGGGGCAGTTGGTCAGGAGCACAGACAAGACTCTGCTGGCTCCTGTGTCCCCAGCTTTGGGCTGGTTGCTGGTTACCAGGTCTTTTTCCAGGGATTGTCTGGGTGACCAAAGGTCGTCCCAATCATTTCCTGCACCAAGAGGTTTTCTCTCAACTGGAAATCCCAGTCTCTCATGTTGTTGGGCCCACAGTTCAGTCTGGGACAGTGATCAGAGCACGCAGGCATGTGGCTCTGGGCTGGCGACCAACGCCTGGTAGAACTTGGACCTCTTTCGTGATTTAGCTGGGAGAATTGCAGCTGATTAAATCCCACACCGTGGTGTGTCCTCTCTCCTGGGAAACACAGGTCACTGGTGTTTTAGGACTGTGAGTTGTGTCTGTAGAACAGAACTCTCACTGTGCAGATCCTGCTGTGCTGCTGGCCAGAAAAAGTGTCCTCCGGGCGCCGCCATCTTGTAACCCTCTGTACATGGTGTTTGTATTTTATGGAACAAATTATTTCCTTTTTCCATTGGCACGTTTCAAAAAATGATTGTGTAGTAATGCATTGCTTTTTTAATGTACCTACATACAAAGTTGCTTTGAAAACCTTGCATAGTGGTAAATTACAGAAGGAATGTCAGTATTCATGAATTTAACATTTTTCAGTGATACCTTCAAAATTTCAGATCACAGTGACAGAGAAATTGAGATTTAAAACCAGGTCAACTTTATGAACCCAAACACATTTGTGTGCAAAGCCTTACTACATATATTGTATATTTAATTTTCTTGAGACCTAAATTTGTTTATTATGATGATTTTCAAATATCTGAGAAAGATGTCTAGGATAGTTGTCACAAGCCTAACTCAGGAATCAACAAATAATTGGAAATAGAAGAGAAAGACATAAATTGAGAAGCATGAAAAATCTTTTATAGGCTATATTAACCATTTCAAAGACAATTCATAGCTGGTAACATGTACTAAAACCTTTATTTCAGTCCAGACAAGTTCTGCTGTAAAATTTCAGTATGCTACACTAATGTTAATAACGTCTCATTAAGTTCACCCTAAACCTTTGCTCATAAATATGATGCAAAATTTTAAACTTAGTAGCAGAAGTATACATATTTACTCATTGAAAGAGAATTCCTTTCATTATTTGTTAGCAAAAAAAAAAAATCTTCATTATTAAAGACTACCAATGTGAAGATTTTTTTGGCTGACATTTTATTTTCAAACATAATATATGATCCTTCTTCAATTCACTCTCTTTGACAAATCTCCAACTTCAAATCTCCTAGTCTAATACAGTGTCCACCCTGTCTTTGCTTGAATGCACAGCAATTGAACTCAAAAATTGATGTTGAAATGTACACATCAAAGTGATGAAGACAGGCATGTTGAAATTACATGGCTGAGACACTTTATGTGTGACATGTACAAATGTTGAGAATACAATGAAGACTATATAAAAATTACAAGAGATGTAATGCTGGATATGTTAATTTCAGAGACCACGGAAAATGCAGTGCAAGTCCTTACCTTACAAAGAAAGTGTGTGATCATGTCACAGGAACCACAGCTCAAAATCCTTTGCGAAAAGGATGAGCCCTCCCTCTGCCCATGTGCCTTGAATTTGTGAAGGTTTTACTAGCAAGCATACATGGCATGTTTTGTTTGTTTGTTTTTTCCTGTAAATCTCTTTTCAAGAGATTGAGTGCATCAGTATCAGCTTCAGATGACACAATAGTTTGGCAAGTGGCCTTGGAAAGCCATGGTAATGTGCCTCTTATGTAACAAATGCCAGACATGGTTGCTGTACATATCAAAGATAACTTTCTAAGCTTATCCCTTGGTAACACAAGCCAGTGTCCCTATGGATGTCTCCTGGATGCTCAGTGTCACCCTCAGTAACAACTGGATGTTCAAAGACCTTCCTTTTTGGTCCAGAAATCTGTGCCTTATGCCTTCATTAGTGAAAACATCAGGTCCACACCTCTCAAAACAGGATAAAGTTGGGAACATTTCATTTTTCTTCACAGTTTTTGCTTCTTAACTTGTAAACATGTTCTTTTTTAATGTAATTTATTTATTTTTGCATTAATCACAGGTTAGGTACTTTGCATCTCAGGCATAGCCCCCGCCCTTACTCCCTCCCACGCTCCCCATCCCTCCCTCATCTCCCTGCCCCCTCCAAGTCCACCAACTGGGGAGGACGTCCTCCCCTTCCATCCGACCCCAGTTCATCTTGTCTCCTCAGGGTTGGCTGCAATGTCCTCCCCTGGGATCTAGCCAGGCTGTTACTCCCTGGCATGTATGGGGGAGGGTCAAAGAGCCAGCCATTGAGTTCATGACTGAAACAGTCCCTGTTCCCTTATTAGGGTCTTCAGTTGGACACCGAGCTACCATGGGCCACATCTGAGCGGGGGTTCTAGGCCATATCCATACATGATCCTTGGTTGGAGAAACTGTCTTGTATAAGACCCCTGTGCCCTGCTCAGTTTGGTCTTTGTGGAGATCTTGTTCTCCCCAAGTCTTACTAACTTCCCCTATTTTTATTATTATTTCCTGCCCTCTGCCGAAGGCTTGGTTGTGAGTCTTAATATCTGCTTTGATATATTGCTATATTGATTCTTTCAAAGGCCCTCTTTGGTATGCTCCTGTCATGTTGCTTGTTTTATCCTCCATTCAATGTTCATCCCATTTGTTCATCTAAATGAGCATTGGTCATACAAACCTGGGTCCTCCTTCTTGTTTATCTTCCCTAGGTGTATAGATTTCAGCATGACCTTCCTATCCTATCCTATAGGTCTATATAAATGAGTATATAACATATGTTTCTTTCTGCTTTGGGGATACCTCACTGAGGATGATCCTTTCCAGGTTCCACCATTTGCCTGCGGATTTCATGATTTTCCTCCTTTTTAATTGCTGAGTAGTATTCCATTGTGTAAAAGTACCATAATTTCTGTATCCATTCCTCAACTGAGGGACATCTGGGTTGTTTCCAGGTTCTGGCTATTACAAATAAAGCAGCTATGAACATAGTTGAGCAAATGTCCTTGTTGTGTACTTGAGCATCTCTTGGATATATGCCTAAGAGTGATATAGCTGGGTCTTGAGGGATCACTATTCTTAATTGTCTAAGAAAGCATCAAATTGATTTCCAGAGTCGTTATACAAGTTTGCATTCCCACCAGCAATGGAGGAGGGTTCCTCTTTCTCCCCAATCTCTCCAGCATGCGTTGTCACGTGAGTTTTTGATCTTAGCCATTCTGGTGGGTGTAAGGTGAAATCTCAGGGTCGTGTGATTTGCATCTCCCTGATGGCTAACAACATTGGGCATTTCTTTAAGTGTTTTTCTGCCATTCTATAATCCTCTACAGTGAGTTCTCTTTTTAGCTCCATACCCCATTTTTTAATTGGATTACTTGATTTGTTGCTTTTTAACTTCTTGAGTTCTTCATATGTACTGTTCTTAACATCTCAAATGATGGAAAACCTGTTCAGTTACTGAATGTTTTTTAATCAGTTGTATAGATGTAGCATAAAGGTTCCTAAGAAACACACTCCCCACTATGTGTAGAGTTCACAGTCTAGCACACAGCATTGAGGCCAAGAATGTACACATCTATGGTGTTTTATTCTGCATTAGTACCTCCTCTGACTTAGTCCAGAGTCCAAGGTAGACTCTTACTCTTTGTGAGTAGTTTATTGTCTTGAAGGGAACTGATAACTGAGTGGCCTCATGATACCCTGTCACAGCTACAGCTTTCATATACACTCCCAGAGGTGAATATTAGGGGAATGCATATGTGGGAGAGGGATTTTAGGTAACAACATTTTTACTCTCACATATACAAAATATATATAATCAATGATAATGGAACTGAGAGGTATGTATAAACACTATAGAAATGTTATGATTCTACTAACTGCTTAATATGCAGAGAATATTAATCTAGAAAATACTGTATTTTCACACATTATTTAGAAATTTCAACTTCCCTCCTTTCATGTTTTATTCATCTCATGCCCATTTATTCTGCTTCTGTTAAGATGTTTTTTATTATGGGCATTTCAAAGTCTTCTCTATAATAACTTCATTCTTTTATAATAAAGAAAGCTGCTTATTCTGAAGCTTTATCACTCTATTCAAGTATCTCCACACCATGATTTTATTCATTTGGTTCTGTCTTTATGGGATTCTCTCCTCACTTCACCTCATTTGTCCTGATAGCATCATTTTAAAATATGGTACTTGAATCAGGTACAACTTCTTCCAAGATAGAATCCTGAGTTTCTGCAGATATACAGAATAGCCACATTCCAGCATTTTTTGCACATTATTATATTGAAGGTGCATGTTGTTTTCTTTATTCAGCCACATGACCATACTTAAACACTTGTTCTAACTACACCCCTTACTAGATAGTGGAATCTATAAGAATAGAAATCAGGACAAATGAAGTCATTCTTCTTTCTTCTGCCTGAGGAAGAGTAGAGTTGTTAAGCTTTTCTACTTACTAAGTTGTTATTGATGGGCTTATGTATCTGTTTTATAGGTCAATTCATAAAATTATGGCATATTAAACTAAAAGAAATATATGTCAAATATAGTTGAATACAGTTGTGAAATTTTCTTGGTTGACAGATTAAAAATAATACCAATACTTTTAAGTAAAAAACACCAGTCTATCATAGCCTTCCTTTTGATACCTAAGAGGAAGCTGTGATAGAGGAGAAATTTTATATTCAAGATATTATCCTAATTCATCATGATATGATGCCTCACATCATGAAGTGGTCACACAATTCCAATAATTATTAAGTATCTTGATCATGGTGCTGTCAACCTCTTTCAGGTGCAAGTACAGAGTGTGTTTATATTATTGATTACACCACTTGAATGATGTGCTTCTAAAAATTTGGGAATACCTAAAAATCAAATTTATATAAACCATATAATAAACATCTTGTATTAATATTTCAAATGTGATATTTTTGATAGAGACATATTCACTTATAATGTTCAGTCATTGCCACATTTATTAAAATACTTATTATATACTTGTAGAATACTGAACAAATAAAGATAAAGTGAACATTACATTTGGCAGACTCATGTCATTGCAGCAATGACAGAAGGAAACATTGACTCTCAATACATTAGTTAATAAATCAAATGCAAAGGTGGAGTATGGTGGCACATGCCTTTAATCCCAGCACTTGGGAGGCAGAGGGATGTGGATCTCTATTAGTTTAAGGCCAGCCTAGTCTACAAGGTGAGTCCAGGAAAACCTACCCCATGGGAGAGAGCCAACCTCTGACACTATTAATAATAACTCTGCTGTGGTCACACACAGGAGTCTAGTATAGTTGTTCTCTCAGAGGCTCCACACATCAGTGGATCCAAACAGATCCTGGGACTCACAGCTAAACATTGGGCAAAGCATAGGGATTCTTAGGATAGGAGGACTTGGAGGTGACAGGAGCACCACAGGAAGAACAGAGCCAACTAACCAGGGCCTACGGGGGCTTTCGGGAACTGAAGCACCCAACCAAGGATCACACATGGACTGGACCTAGGCCTCCTACACAGATGTAGCCAAAAGGCAGTTCGAGATTCATGTGGGTCCACTAGTGAAGGGAGTGGGGACTGTCTTCAACATGGACTCTATTGCCTGCCTTTTGATCAGTTTCCCCTGTCAGAACTGCCTCACCAGACCACAGGGGAAGAGGACACACTCCGTCATGCTGCGACATGATGAGCTGGGGTTTGTTGGTAGAAGGGTCTCCCCCTTCTCTGAGGAACATGTCAGGGGGGATGGGGAAAATCAGAGGAAGAGTAGGAGGGTGGTACCCAGAAGAGAGGAGGGAGGGGGCTAAGATCAGGATGTGAAGTGAATTAATTAATTAATTTTAAAAATGCAAGTCCAGGACTGCCAAGGTTACACAGAGAAATCCTGTCTCAAAAATTAAATAAACACAGTTTGTGTTGACACAATTATAGGAAAGGGAATACTAGGTGGTGGTTTGAGTGAGGATGGTCCCCATAGACTCATGCATATGAATACTTAGTCATCAGTTAGTGCAACTGTTTGAGACGGATTAGGAATGATTAGGAAGTTCTGTTGGAGGAGGTGTATCATTCGGAGTATGTGGAGGAGGGGCTTGGGGGGGGGGATAGCTTTGAGGTTTCAAAGGATCCATGCCAGTGTGCTATCTCTTGCACTGCTTGAGGATCATTAGGTGAGCGCTTAGCTGGGCCTGTGACCACCCCTCTTTTTCTACCATCCTAGACTGTAACCCTCCAGCACTGTAAGGCCAGGCAATTGCTTTCTTTTACAAGTTGCTCTGATGTTTCATCACAGCAGTGAAAAGGTAAGACACTGCACATATCACCTTACTTAAAAACTGAGCTATTTTGGTAGCTAAAGCTTAATTCTAACCTCTTTTCTTGTGAAATGTGGGCTAATTCAGTAACTTTAGAACTTGAATCAGAGGTCAAAGGCCCGGTGCTTTGTCCTTTTTTGCTTTAATGTCCCCTGAGATCAGAAGGATTTATTCAAATCTCAGTTGATTTATAGAGAGAACACCATGTATCTCAGAAAAGACATTAATAACTAATGTCATGTCTTCTAGTATGTAAATACCCCAAGTAAATATTTTCTAAAATGTACAGATAGGTCTTATATGACTGTCATGCTCTATATATGTGTGTTAATGATTAAATTATTCTCATGGAAGTATTTTCACAATATCAGTGTTTCTGAAGAGAATCATATTTTTCTAGCAAATTATGTATGCTTTTAAGTATATGTTATGCATATATTTAATGGGTAGTATACATTTTAGAACATTTAACACTCATTTCTTTGACACACAACAATATATCATGAAACCACATCCAATACATTATCTATGAAGAAGAAATCTTTTAAAAATTTACCTATTTTTTTATTAATTACACTTTATTCACTTTATATCCCAGCTGTAGCCCCTCCTAATCCCACTATCCCTCCTTAATTTCCTCCCATGCCCCTCCCCCACTGCACTGATAGGGTAGGTCTTCCTCCGCTTCCCTCTGACCCTAGCCTATCAGATCTCATCAGGACTGTCTGCATTGGGAAGAAGGAATCTTAATTGAGAAAATGCTTCCATATGATTGACTTGTAGGCAAGTCTATAAGGTGTTTTCTTAGTTAATGATTGATATGGAATGGTCCTATACTCTGTGGGTATTGCCATCTTTGGTCAGATAGTTTTGGGTGCTATAAAAAAAAGAATGAGCAAGCCATGTAGGACAAGCCAGTAAGGAGCATTTCTCCATGCTCTTTGCTTGAGAGTCTACCTCAAGTTTCTGGCTTGACTTCTCCCAGTTAATGAGTGCTTTTTGAATATTGTAACAAGAAGTAAACCCAAGTTGCTTGGCTATGGTGCTTTGTCACATCAGTAGGAAAAAAAAAAAAAAACTAGCAAAGCACCATCCTAAAGTGAAGATAAACTCTGCCTCTTAAGTTTTTATTTTATTTTATTTTATTTTATTTTATCTCAATCACAGGTTAGGTACTTTGAATCCCAGGCGTAGCCCCCTCCCCCATTCCCTCCTACCCTCCCACTCCCTCCCTCATCTCCTTCTTCCCCGCCCCCTCCAAGTCCACCAACGGGGGAGGACCTCCTTCCCTTCCATCCAACCCCAGCTTATCCTGTCTCCTCAGGGCTGGCTGCAATGTCCTCCCCTGGGATCTAGCCAGTCTGTCACTCCCCGGCTTATATGGGGGAGGGTCAAAGAGTCAGCCATCAAGATCATGACTGAAACAGTCCCTGTTTCCCTGAATAGGGTCTTCAGCCCTACACCAAGTTAT
>CM053763.1:68102414-68121408 GCA_028658305.1 Pachyuromys duprasi | reverse complement strand
TAGGTTCAGTGTTTTGACTATGATGTGACAAGAGGTATTTCTTTTCTGATCTAGTCTATTTGGTGTTCTGTAGGCTTCTTTTATGTTTATGGACATTTCTTTCTTTAAGTTGGGAAAATTTTCTTCTATGATTTTCTTAATATTCTTTACAGTACAGACTATTCAACTATAATTTACTTTTCTTATGTGATTTACAGGTTTTTAATTATGTATATATGTGTGTGTATATGAGAGTATGCATGCACAAAAGTGAGTGCAAGTGCTGCAGAAACTAGAATACGGAGCCAATTTCCCTGGAGTTAGACTACAGATAGTTGTAAACAACTTAACATGGCACTGGGAATCAAACTTGCGTCCTCTGCAAGAGTAATATACTCTCTGTCATAGCTTTTGACTACTAAACATTAACCTAGATATATCTAGAAGGAAGGCACATCCATTGAATGATTGCCTCCATCAGGTTGAAATTTGGCCTTGTCTATAGGACATTTTCTTAATTGATGATTGATATGGGAAGGCCTAGTCTGTAAATAGTGCCATCTTTGTCAGGTGGGCCAGGGCTATATAAGACAGCTGAGTTAGCATGGAGCTCATGCCAGGAAGCAACACATCTCTTCGCTTTCTGCTTCACTTCCTCTCTTAGTTTCCTGCCTTCATTTCCTATCTTGACTCCCTCTATGATGGACTGTGACACAGAATATGTAAACCAAATGGATCCCTTCCTCCCACAAGGTAGTTTTAATCAGTGTTTATCACAGCAATTGGAAGCAAACTAGGACATGCTCTTTACCACTGAGCAGGCTTTCTATGTTCCTACCATTTTCTAGATAATCATTTTCCATATATTGACAGACAGTTGTATAGGAAACTGTCCCAGTTTTCACAGAAGAAAATGTACAAGTTAGAAAACGAATATAAAAATTTGACAGTGCATCAGAGAATTTACATTTTTAGTTGATTTGCCACAGAATACTTGAGAGAAAATTTGCAGGTTTACAGAACTTATCCATATGTACTTGATAGAGGAAAACAAGACAATGTGATTTTTTTCTGACATTTTGCTTCTATAGTATCAGAGAAAAACAAAAGAGAGCTAAATTTATTTCCAAGTATATGAGGTCCTTTGGTGTTGTCTGTTTTAGTTCTCTGGTAAGGACTTGTACTTGTAATGTGAACCCAATTAGAGAATAGCTGCAATGAGGTGATTAATCAGAGTGAAAAACATGTATTTGTGAACAAATTTACATATGTAGAATAATTCCTTTAAATACTAATTTAGGCCATTCTCCATCACATTATAAAATTTTCTATTTTTCTTGATTCTACCTCTTGGTAAGTGTAATCTTGTCTTTAAATTTGAACTTAAATCATAGGTCATATCAAAGGTAGAGAACCTGTGGGAGTGATCATGAAAAAGTAGGTTGTGGAAAAGGTCCTAATAATAGACAGGCAAGGTAAACAGTATTTTTTAAGGCAAAGCAAGAGCTTTCACATTTTTGCTGAGCAGCTTAGCATTCAGATCATATGTATCTACTCTCAAATTTGAAAGGAAGCCATGGCAATGGCAGTTTGCATAAACACTGTTGCTTTGATTTCACTTCAGGCACCTGGGAATTCATCTGTCTTTTTCTCTTTTGCCTGGTGATATTTCAGAAGGTAACTGTGGTGATACCTTGTGAAGTACTTGTTTGCATTTAGAACATGAAGGGCACAGTTAAGCACAGTTCGGTGTGCTCAGAGTGATCTCTCTAAAATGTCTCTTAAGTGCACATTTGATAGCCACTGTGAAGAAAAGCTTACTACAAAAAAAAAAAAGGGTATCAGTATACTTTTGGTGGGTGAGGTACCTGCTGGGTACAAATGTTCTCCTGAACATATATTTTGAAGGCAAACCTGAAGGTAGGAAAGAGGCCCTTTTTGTGCAGACAACACATATGCAAAGACTCTGAAGCAGGGTAGAGTTTGCAATTCACAGGGGTCCTAGTGATACCAATGTGACTTGGTCAGGAGGAAGGATGAGATGTGATGTAAGGCAAGCTGTGGAAAAGCAGTTGCAACACCATGACAAATTTGTAAATTATGCCAATTTTTTAGTAATATACCTTCATTTTTTTCCATCATAGATTATGGTAAAATAATTAGTTAGATAAATATTTTTATATAAAGGTGAAGCATTAAGTTTTTACAGCCCCACCATCCACTGCTGAGCTGTCCTGGTCCTGAGGAGCATTCCTCACACTGATAGTTCCTGTGTATATGATGCTGACCGTCACTCTTCTAAATGGTTAGAGCACACTGCTTATATTTAATAACTGTCAGTTGCATAGGGGTAAATTGTGAAAATACTCATGTTTTTGCTCTGTAGTGAGAAAATATTGCCTAATGCTTCTATACTTTTTTTTAAGTCAATTACATTTTCTGTTAAACTTATCTGTCCTACTGAAAATAGATTTACATTAGAAGGGTTGATAAAAATAAATTCTTATCTCACATGACATCTCAGTGGCAAAATTATGAAGCCAACTCACTACAGTACATTAAAGTTAAAAGTTTTGAGTACCAGTTCATACTCTCAAATCCTCTGGCCTTTTAGAATATTGTCACTACATTTATTATTAATTATTTCAGTTGTTATTTTTATGGGAACTCATTTATTTTCATTATAGACTGAGAAATGTCCATAAGTCTCAACCCAGGCTTACATAAATATAACTAAAATTTAAATTATAAAGACTCCCTCGCCCATTCTAGGCATCAAAGAATGAGTAGCTGCTATCATACAGTGCTACAAATAGTCATGGAGGTGGTCTGAGTGAGTGTTGAATAGTGGAAAGCACACGCTTTGTTTTGTTGTTGTTTTGTGGTGGTTTTCATGATTAATGCACCATGGAACCAAGAAATCAAAAGCTATCCAACAGTAGTTGTCAGCCCCTAGTACGGGAGTTGCTTTGCCCTTTGAACCTTGGCCACTTTTAATCAGAACAACACCGGGTGATCCACTCTCGCCAGCTAGAGAGAGCTAGGACTTCATGTGAGAATGTTTTGTGTTTATTTTTTCATCATAGGAACACTTTCATCATAGACACTTGATGCTTTAGGTACAATGATGTTCTGTTTTTTAAAAACCATTAATATTATAATACTGACCATGCAATTGACAGTTATGAAATGTAAGTCATGTGGCCTAACCATTCGGAAGAGTGACGATCAGCATATAAGTGTGGGAACGAGAGGTGTAAGAAGTACTCCTGAGGGCCAGGGCAGTTGGTGGTCTTGCTGCTAACAGAGTCCACCTAATTTGTATTCATTGTGTACTTGTAGTAGGTTCACTTTTTCTTGGCCATGTAAAATGTCTCAGGAAATTCTCACTCGTAATTATCATTTGGACTCAGTTACTAAGGGGTGCAAAGCTGAGAAGATCCTCCTAACTCAATGACAACATTTAATCATCATAATTTTAGCCACTATCACTTTCCTGGGAGTGTGAATTTTCACAACAATTGAGGGGGGGGGGGGAAGCCAGCATTTTCCCTTCCAACTGCTGAAGTATAAAACACATGTTACTTTTAAGTTTTGTGTGTATTTTTGTATCTAACCCATCTTAGCTACTGTCAGTCACAGAGATCTTTAGTTTTCATGTGTGGGCATACATACACACACATTCCTGTATCTATATACACACGAACTGCATGACATAAGTACTAGCAACCTATGTTGGGAAGGTGCAAGGTACCGCCCTCATCCTTGTTACTACATTCAAACAAAAATGCCAAAGCATAATATTTTCTTAATTATTTTGTCAAAAATCAGAGTACTTAAAGTAATTTAAAATCTGAATTATGTGATTCCTATTACATTTTTTATATTCCTAAGTAAAAATTACAAATTCCCTTTAAAGAGACAAGAAAGTTATTACTATTATAATTCTATTCCTGTAATTTAATAAGCATGGCTAACATGTTTGGAGACTACTGCCCCACTACCATGCTATGACACATATCATGTATATCAATAAATTCCAATTTAAACAAGTTGGGAGTAGATACAGCCTCATCTTTACTGTATGTCTGAGGGAGCTGAGGTGGGAGTGAGCAGCTTTGTAATTAGAGCTAAGTGTAAGCTTTTTTCAGACAGCCACGCAGCACATGTGCATGTAAACGTAACTGGTACTTTCAGAGTTCTCATGCCTCTCTCTCAGAGACTTGTAAGGAGTGTTTGTTTTGTTACTAGACGGTCATCCACCCCTTACAATGTCTTTTACCGGTTTATAAAAATAGTTTTCCATGCAGGATGTGCTTGATCCTTTTCCCTCTACCCTGCCAGGTTCTACACGTGATGTCCCGAGACTAGACATGGGGAACCTGGGGTAACTATAGAAGCATGATAGTAACAGGTGCATCTCAGTGCATGTGAAGTACTCACAGAGGAAGGCCTCAAGGACAATTACCACTGAAACCACTGAGCAGCTTAACTAAGGAAGGGTCAATTGCAGAGAACTAACAAGACCAGGAAAGTGACTGTAGCTTTAGAAAAGCAAGTTATGGGATGGAAATTAATGAGAAAATTAATGAAGACAAGGCTTAGTTAGCATGTCTTGTTAGTCCTCTGCTGTGTCTCAAGACTAGGACATCAAGAAATGTCTTCTGAAGTCAGAACCTATCTCTCTGGTAGAGAAAGGAAAAGGAAGCTTTGGAAACCTGCATCTGATGTTAGGCAAATGTGTTGGGTGGTGCCAGGTTGGGTAAGTGGGGTGTGTGTGTGAGAGAGATTAGGGGTGGGGATGCGAGGAGCAAAGGACTTATTTTTTATATTCCTTTTGTCAGTTGTCTTCACGTAAAAATAGGCCTCATGCCAGACTGATAGTTTTTTAAGGTATGACATAGTCTCCTTCCTTTCCATGCTAATGCCACTGTGGAATTACACATTTTCCCTTATGCCACAGTTTTATTTTTTGATTGTTGATCTTTATTTATTTACTTTTATATTAGTCACAGGTTATGTACTTTTATCCCATCCATAGCCCCCTCCCTCATTCCCTTCTAATCCCCCCATCCTTCCCTCATCTCCTCCTTGCCCCTTTCCAAGTCCACTGATAGGAGAGGTCCTCCTCCCCTTCCATCTGATCCTAGCTTATCAGGTCTCTTCAGGGATGCCATAGTTTTAACATAAAATCCTACATATGCTGCCTTTCTGACTAAAGTTGTTATTGGTTGCTTTAGAAATTTAAGTCAATAGCTATTAAACTAATTTTTTAATGATTTTTGCCTCTGAGTATTTCCATTCAAGTTAATGTAAGCATATCATTAGAAACTTCACATATGAAATTTATCTTCTAGTTGTTTTTGTTATCTCAACATTCATAAGTAATTCCGTGTATAAATGAAGTACTAATTTGGGAAAATACCACAATCTAAAATTGTAATTGTCATTGAATTTTAACAGAAAATATACAATTGATAACTTCCTCTGAAGGTCTGAGTATTTCAAAGACTATTTCATAGAAATAACAAGGATCACAGGAAGTTTTTAGTGCTGTATTAACATTGATTGACACCGGAGGAAAGGCTACGTTAAGCACACCACATTGTAATATTTTATCTTGTTTCTTCTTAGGAGCCTTTCCCTGAAAATAACAAAAGACATTGATCAGGAAGCCTGGTGTTCCCATGTCGTCCACATGCCCAACAGTCCCTCTGCAGATTGGCCTCTGCTGGGTGTGGAGGAAAATGGAGGCATAGATTCTCTGCCATTCAGACTGATGCTTCAGGAGTGCACAGCAGTGAAGACACTGCTACTGAAGATGAAGAGAGTGCTTCAAGAGGTAGGGCTGTTCTGCAAATAACTTTTGTCCTTGATGGTCTGCATGACATCTGTAGACTTACTTATACCCTGCTGATTACTAATTAACTTCCAGGCAATGAGCGTGGGTCAGGTGTCCTCCTGAACCTTTGTTTTCCTCATATGTCAAATGAGTAGCTTCAGGTCCTGGTGTATAAATAGAAACTCAGAAACTCACTCATGCCCAGACTCTAGGAAAAAGGAAGTTGAGGTCAAACCTTCCCAAATCTCTCAAGCTAGGAGAAATTGGCATCAGCTATGCAGTAATCCATTTATGTCACTGTCAAGGGGTTGAGAAATCTGAGTTTTCTTCACCTTCATTTTAGCAGGGCCATACCTATATACCATTATAAAGGCAGCCATCTGACAGCCTTGTGACAGTTTTAACACCTGCTGGCCTTATGTGATCAAAGTGTCCTGTACTGATGTCTCTACATCTTTCTCAGTTACATTAATCAGCCACATGGGAGTATCTATGTCTAAGAAACTGGAAAACACAGTATATTAAGACTTTCAAAATTTCTGAAAAATTTGAATAGACCAAATACTATTTAAATTTTTACTAGCATACCATTTCATGCATGACTGTAACAATTCCTGCATTGTTAACATGGCTGTTTCTCTGTGTGTCAGTGTATAAGTTGAAATCTCCCTAGCCTCTGTATGATCCTGCAATATGCCCCTCTGTGAACAACTAAAACTTAATAAAATCTGTTGGATTAGAAGCTATTAATCTCAAAGTTTATAACATTTAACTCTTCTACTCTACCTCTTGCTTCTTGGGATTTTATTAAGAAATCAATACCTGTGAAAATAAAGAGGGAGGAAATGGCAAGGTGTGTCACCTACCTTTCTGGTGTACTGAAATTTATGATTCTAAATACCTATGATTGCTACTGTGCTGTAACTACTTTGAATTACAAGAGAATGTTTCCATACTTCGGTCTGTGTTCCTGCTTAAGCAGAAATGAAAGAGGATCCATCCTCACAGGTGCCGTGTAGAAGCAGTAATTGCATGATTGTACAGGCTTCTCCAAGAACAGCATGAACATGGCACTGTGTGATCAACGCAGGCTGCAGTTCTAAGAATGGACATTCTCATAGACCCCTCTAAAGAACATCTTCCACCTACTTGTTTTCTAAGGGATTTTTTTGTAACTGTAATTTTCATTTTATCACTAAATTAATTATCATTTTATCACTAAAGTTGAATAATTTTTAGATTAATAAAATCTGTTTTAATCAGAATTTCAACTCCTGTACTAGATTTTAAATATTTTATTCAGATCTTTACCATCTGATTTTCAAGTGAAAATAGGTATTTAGGGTGTCACCTTTAAATATTCCCTAGTATGATATTGCCATCTTTCAATATACAAGTTTAATGAAAAGTCAGGTTGTAAGCTATGTAGACATTTCCTGGATCTTTCGCCATTATTTTAGAAGCAGAATTGTATGTAGATTTGTCTGGCTTCAAGCTGATTATGTCATGAAAGCTGCTCTTGGATTTCTGACCTCCTCACTTCACTTCCCTATTGCTGGGATTATGAGCTTACACCACCATGCCTGGTGTGTACAGATCTTTTAATTGCTATTCTTAGAAATCGCTATTTTGAAACATTTAAAAAAGATGTTATTAGTTTTCTGCTTCTACCTATGGTCATTGTTAGGTGGGGATTGATGGGCATAAAGTAGAACAAAATAGAGCTCCCAGGCATCTCCAGAGGTTAAATTGTGCTTTAATCAAAACAACTGAAGAGCCACAGTCTCTGCAGATGTGAAACTGTACTCATGGAATGGGGGTCTTGAGATTTTATGAAATGGAAAAGAGGGAAGATTGGGCATGGCAAGGTCCATCTGCAGGTCAGGTCCCTGCAGTCAGAGGTGGTTGATGGTAAAGGGGTTGGTATGTGGTTCTCCTCATCAGAAGCTTCCACAAGTGTTGTCACTCAAGGCAACTTTCCTGTCCAGAGCTTCTCAGTCCACTGAGGCTTTTTGGTAATTAATACCTATAAACCACTTCCCTTAAAACATTATCACTGTAAATTAATTTCTAGAGGTATAAGATGAAATCAGGAGTTAATCTGGTCTTGAAACTATTGAAACTAAGTTTAAAACTGAATTATGCATGTTGGTTTAAGCTTCGCTTTTATAACAACCCCTTTCCTGATTGTCTCCTAAAATTTGGTCTGTAGTGGAGTATACTACACTTGTGACATTTTTATACTCCGATAAGTAAAAGCTTATTTTTTCCCCTATGACCAAATCATATATTCTTTCTTTATCTGGAAGGGTAAAGCATTTGTAAATGTTCAGAAATGATAATAAAAAGGTCACAGGTAGTCTTGGCTGAACAATTCAAAATGACCTTATACTTTTGTGTGGTGAAGGCTGGCTGCTAGGAAATCTAGAACCAAAAAGTTGTTTCTAGAGTTTCTTGAGCTCATTAAAACTGTGGGACATGAAGAAGACTTCCCATGGCAAGTTCCCATATCCTTTGAAATATATGATCTTCTGATTTACCTTAACTATGGAGTCAATATTCCCTGTACCACTTGAATTAATATGAATACTATTCTTTGGTTCTATTTGTAATACTTTAAAAATTCAAAACTTTCTTTTTGTTGTTACTATTATCACTGTTGTTTTATTTTATTTAATGCTTTGTCTACATGTAAGCATGTGTGCCACATGTGTGTCTAGTGCCAAGAGTGGTCAAAAGAGGGTATCAGACCCCCTCATACTGGAATTAAGGATGGTTGTGAACAACAGTGTGAGTTCTGGAAACCAAACCTAGTTTCTCAGAAGTAGTAATAAATACTCATAATTGCTGAGTAGCCTCTCTATTCTATAATTTACTTCTTTGCTAATGTGTTTTACCCAATAATACAGTTTTCCAAAATGTTTTATTTTCAAGCTACACTGAAAATATCAGTTACATACTAAATTCTACTAGCACATTCATAAGGCCTTCCCTTTAATTATTTTGTCTTTAATGGACATTTGTTATTGTACCTCCTTGGGTTTAATAAAAATGTTGATCACATTATATACTTTGGCAATTAGTGATTCTTCCTTTTTTAACCATGTAAATAATGAACTAATCCAGCTTTGTGAATCCCATTTGTTATGCTAGACTCTAACATGGAGTTTCAATTGAATGCAGTTCTTAAAGTGAGTACAGCAGTGACATTAGATGCAACCCTGTGCTGCTGAGGATCAGCTTCCTAGTGGAAGCAGCTAGGCATGAGCAGTGGCTGTGGCTTTAGGCTGGAGTCAGTGTCAAAATCCCAGTGCTGAGTCCCAGCCTGCAGATGCTGAAGGCTTTGAGCAGACTTTTCTGTGGGTCCTTGGGCAGAGGAACTAGATTAGGATATTCTCCTAAAGACATTACCTTAAGCCCAGCTGAGTCTTTTCTTCCCCTGAGGACTCTTCCTAAGCACTGGGAATTCAGCCTGTATCTCCCTTTTTCAATTGTTCCCCACGAGGTATGATCCAGCTTTTCATAGTAGTCATATTTGTCCTTCTGACTTGGTTTCCCACTTACAAACCAGTTTTCTTATTGAAGTTAAAAAAAAAACAAAAACGAGTAGGTAATGGGTCACTCTTGTGTTACACTTGATCCATTTTCTAAGAACTCTAAAGCATTCCCTGCAGGTTAACAATAGACACATTTTAGGATTTTACATGATTGTTTCTGCAATGAGCTTGCCATCTTATCCTAGTATCTGTTTAAACTATAATATATTTACTGCTTAATAAATAAATGAAAGGAAAAAATGCTTCATTCAATTTCTAGTCAACCATTAAATTACTGTTAATGGAGTAAACTGGCAAATGTGAGTGCTGATTGAAACACAGAAAGGAAAAGTACTTCAGACCCCCCCTGCCAAGCAGAATATGTGTGACTCTCTCAATATATGAAACAGAGGCACATAGCAACCATTACAAGGTTTAATTTGATCATGCCCCTTTTGCATGCTAAGGACTGTAGACTGAACACATAATCTTCCAAAGCTTTTCAGAACTTCCTATGGAAAAAAAGCTCTAGGAATCATTAACTATTATTCTAAAAATTATCTCCTAAATCCTGAAGATTAAAAGAAAATCCTATAGGCTTAGTGGAAGGGAAGTTGGTTTTTCCCCATGTATGCTCACACCTTCCAAATATAGATAATTTTGTTTTTAAAAGGCATTATTTTACACTAAGAAGAAAAGAATAAATATAAATCCTTATGAAACTGCATGTCACTAAGTTGAAGAGTTCTTTAATATTTTGTATAATACTTTTATTACTTTGTCAGCTTGGTAAGCCTACCATTTTGATAGCAGAGTTCTATTGATATCTAAGCTTTGAAGCCTGAACATGGTGAAACTGAACGCCTATCACATTCCTAAATCTGCACTTCTTTGAAGTTTCCTTGCTCTTAAAAGATGCTCAAATTTTCCTAAAGTTTTAAATATAAACTGTTCTATTAAAAGTGTTTAGTAAATTCAGGTCTTTGGAAATTCTATTTTGCCTCTTATTTTCAAAATTAGTTATAAAATAATTAATTAGGCCAAATTAAAAAATTCATTAAGAGACAGCTCATGTTCCCCTTACTAGGAAACCCATTTGGATACTGAACTGCCATGGAGTATATCTGAGCAGGAGTTCTAGGTAATATCCATGAATGGTATTTGGTTGGCGTATCAGTCTCAGAAAAGACCCCTGTGCCCAGATTTTTTGGTGTTGCTCTCCTTGTGGAGCTCCTCTAACATGAACTCAGTGGCTGGCTCTTTGATTACCTATCCCTGAGGGAGAAACAGCCTTGCCAGGCCACAGAGGAGGACAGTGCAACCAGTCCTAATCAGACCTGATAAGCTAGGGTCAGATGGAAGGGGAGAAGGACCTCCCCTATCAGTGGACTTAGAGAGGAATGAGAGGAGTTGAGGGAGGGAGGGTAGGATGGGGAGGGTATAGAGGAGGGGGCTACAGCTGGGATGCAAAATGAATAAACTGTAATTAATATATTAAAAAAATTTAATTAAAAATTTTCAATGAGATATATTTTTGTAACTTCAATATTCTGTAAAAGTACATATTTCAGAGAATGAGTTTGTTTAATAGTCTCATCATTTTTTCTATTCTGTCTTTATCATCTCTGATAAAGTCTTGTTTATACTGTGTGGTAATTGACTGTGACAGCTACTAGGAAGAAACTTGAGCAACTGATATCCTTGTGAGATGACAGTGAAGATGGACTTGGGTCCCTAGATCTCCTTATTCCACTTTGTAATGTGGCAGAATGGAACAAATCTCTATATTGAGGGTAGGTGACACAAAATCAAATGTCAGACTTTCTTAGAATAAATTTTTCAAAAAAAATCCATATTCTCATTATTCCTTGTCACGAAATAGAAGTAAGAAGCACATGATGCCTGCTGAAATGGAAAGACAGAAAAATGTCCCTGACATAAAGCTTATCCAGATATCTGTGGGATCTTCCAGTCTTCCCTGTCCATCTGGAGGCAAGATTGTTATTGGATTTAGCATGACACCATGCACCCTAACAAACGTGAGATTCCCTAGGAACTTTCTGTGGGAGAAGGCAAGGCTGAGACTCTGGTGGTCCACTAGAGGAAGACCTTGCCTTCTGGATAAGACTTACAACTTGTCAGGAGTTCTTGCAGGAGACGTGGAGCTGAGACAATGATGGGGTAAGGGACCACACGTTGGCTGTGATGTCTGTCTCCTGCCTTCTATTTAAACCCTACCCTAATGTTCCAACACTGAAGAAGAAATTGGCAAGTCCCTGGATCTCTTTGATACCTTTTTTTTTTTTTTCAGTATAGCCAAACTGAATAATCTATTCCAAGCCACTATTAAAAAAAAAAGAAAATAGCAACAACAAACATAATTAAATGACAGTAAAAAAATTCAGTTGAGACTTTTGTCCTCAATCCTACCTTTTTACATTTTCATTTGGGAATTAGGCAGTATGACTATAACTCAAAGAGTTCTTGAACCAGGAAGCATTCAAGCAAAACCATGTAAAGGTAAACCAAACAAAATATTTTGATATAATGAGAGGAACATATTCTGGCAAAATATTTAGTAAGTAAAAAATCAAGGAACTATTTACATTTGAAAATAAATACAATTCACAAAACTATCAAGTTGATAAAAATATTTGTTTTGTGGAGCTTTTCCCAATTATCTGTCATTAATTAAAGAGCTGTCAGCCATACTTCTGTTAGGCCCAAAGAAAGACCCTGACTTCCTGAGGGGTGAGAAGAGAACTCAGGAGACTGATTATCGATGCAATAGCAAGAGGAGGTTTTATTTGAGCCATAGCGATGTGGCTGCTCCCCACAAAACTAGAGAGGAACAGCAAGGAAAGACAGAAGACTGAAGTTTTTAAAGGAAGGAGCAAGGGAATCTCAGAGGTTGCAAGCTTGGCAACACTGGATTGGGTAGTTGACTTTTAAAATGATTGGTTCATTTTATGTGCCAAGACCATCTGATCCCGCCCCAGTGTGGGTGGGGGAACTGTGAAGGCTGGACCGGTTGCTAGTCAACATTATTTCTACTGTGGATCTGGACACTCCTCCACAGCAGGGAGGAGACCTTTCACATTCTTTTGCAATGGAGTGGGGTCTTATTTCAATTCACCCACTTGTCCTCTTGCTTTCTGTAAAAGTGCTAGGAGAATTTTAACATGGGGTACAGACTTTATAAAGCAACCTGTAAAGCTAGCATGTTCCTTTCACTTCTTTTTGTTTGTTTTTCCAGTTCAGTTTTTAATTTTATTTTCTCTATAACATACTTTCAAGGTTAATTTTCAGTGTGAGCTTCTCAGCACCACTAAAAAACAGAAGTAAGTTTACAGACAAGGAACTCCAGGGATGAATAATTATAGTAATAATTGTAAAAGAAAAACTTGGTGAACAGTTCTAAAGCAAGGGCTTGACTGACCCTGAGGCTCTTCCTCCCAACTCACTCATGGTGTAGCAGAAACAAATAGAAGCTTACTCAATGCAAACAGAACCTTACTAATCAGACATCTTTACAAGCTTTTGTTTAAAAAAGTTAGATCTTTTTCCCCCACACTTTCACTTTTGTTTGATTGTGCTTGCACTAAAATGTGTTTAAGTAAACATGAGGAGCACTGTGACAGTTCTGTATGGAAGAAAGCTAGAATAGTAAAGTATCTAAGTAATGGACTTATGTAGATTTTGTTGTTGGTCCCAAATAAAAAACAAGTCCTTCCTATGAAGTACCAGGCAGGGCTTTTGAGCAGATAGGTCATTTCCAAACGTAGTTTCCTATTGCTCTGTGGTATCTTAAGTTGAGTACTGGAGAATTTATTATTACTTTACAAATTTATATTAACAGGAAGAAAGTATAACAACTGATAACAAAGTTTCTTCCTTAACAAGCTAAAAAATTCAAACTAAATCTAAAAGAAATAGTAAGAAATAATCAAGAGAAAAAATTATGTTGGATGTATAGTATTCAATTTACAAAATCCAATGGGCTCATTGAAATTTTAAAAGAAAATTAATTATTAATGTTTGAAATTAAAACACAAAGAAACACACACACACAAACAGAACTAGCTCAGAAAAAGCAAGAAGGGAGGAGCCATTGTTACAGATTTTAGACAATGGTAAGATTATTATGAATAACTGAGTATGAAAAATCAATCAAAATACAATATGAATGAGAAAAAAATTCTTCAAAAAATAATTTTTAAGGTGACATAAGAAACTGAATAGGAATAGCCTCAACTTAAACTTATTTAAAACAATAAATATTTGTTATCTCACAGAATTTCTGTTAAAAATGCTTTTTACTGGAGATAGCTAGAGATTGGATGTCAGCTGTGGCTGGTCATATCAAGATGTCAGCCATGGATGGTCACAGAAAGGCTTGACTGAGGCCAAGGGTCATCCTCCTAGTTCATTACAATGTAGCTGAGAACTAGCTACAACTCAGTTCCTCACCATGTGTGTTCTTCATTGGTCTTCATAGCAGCCAGTTTCTCTTACAATATATAGTCTAGGAGAACCTAACACATTGCATAATGCATTTTATGAATTTGTTTCAGAAGAACACACTTAATTGAGATCAGACATCAGACAAAGTAAAGTATTATATAATATGAAAAATAAGCAATTTTTAGCAGTATGTAAGGACAACAACCAGGCTGTTTCCCAGAAGGAACTAATGTATAGGTTAGTACTTTCTCGATTAGCATTCAAAGCTTTGAATAATTTTCCATGGCTTTCTTTCCTCTGTTTTACTGATTCTGTGAGTCATCACAGAATCTGTGATGTCTGTGAGCCATCCCTTCCTATCATTAGCATATTCTTACAACTGTATAGTGTTCTATTGTACTTTTAATTTTTGAGAATTTCATATTTGTGTACTATCTTTATATCATTTCTCTTCTTCTCTATCCAAGTCTTCCCACATTGTTATTACTTCTTATCAAATTCATAGCCTCTTATTTGTTAGTTATTGTTGTTATACAATAAAGTTATAAATGTAACTTGTTTATTTAGTATGGCTTATCTTTCTATGTAGGGCTGACCACTTGGTATTACATAACCTCTCAGAATACTGATCCTTGGAGAAGACTGATTCTTGTTTCCTTGGCAGCTATCAATTGCTCAATAGCTCTTCATGTAAGGGTGGGGCCTTATGAGATTTCTCACATTCATGTTGACATGTTAATTTATACTATTGTTTTTGTAGTCTTATTATACCTTCCAGTGCTCCTTTTTTTTTTCTGCAACTGTACATTTTGTATTTTTCCTTGCTCACCTTCTTTCTATTTGCTATAGATCTGCATAAGAGTGACCACTAATAACGACATGAAACAAGCAGTAATAGGCTTCTAGAAATCTCCCTTCTAAGGCCATTAATCCAAAACTCTTCAATTTAGCCTCATGCAAAATTTTTGGACAAGAGCACAAAGAAGCCACTTATTTTTCCCCAAAAATTTCACAAGAATGGTCTCTAGTCCAATTACTAATATTCTTCACTTCTGGATCTTATTAATCTGGACCCCCACAATTCAAATAACCTTCAACACAGTCTTGCATTCTTCTACTAGTATGACCCATTAAAACCTTCTATAGTATTCAACTGCTTTCCTTACCCAAAGTTCTAAAGTATATATTCTGCTAAAAGCAGCATGGGAAGTCCTATCACAGCAATACCCAACTCCTGGTACTAAATAATTTCTTGCTCCCTGTTTATTGCCATGAAGCAACACCATGAACACAGCAACTATTATAAAATAAATCATTTAATATGAGCCTATTGGGACTATTTTCTTTCAAACCACCACAGTTATCCTGAGGATATAGGTACTAGTCTTGTACCTTCTGGAATAGCCTGTCATTTTGATCATTGTTTTTGGTTCATAGGCATTACAGCTGGATATACTATTGATCGATTTCTCTTCCATGTAAACTTGTATAGTTCCTTTCATTACTGTGATAGTTAATCCTTTAGTACATACTTTCCAGGTTGGGTCTAACTTTCTTCTAAATCTTCTGTCTAAATTGAGTGGTGTCTTCAGCAATATGTTCTAATCTTCAATTTCTGGGAGGCTACTGAGGGCCACAGCAATAACATTATTTTGGGGGTTGCTAGGATTCTACTGAACAAGCAACTTGAAAGGAAATTTCTCTTGTTTGGCATTGGGATGTTTGTAAGGGTCTTTGTCATCATAAGCATCACAACTTAATTGAAAAATATATGTATTCATATATTCTTATATATAAATATAACTTTAAGTAAACATAAAATAATATGCTACCTTATGATCTTTTCAAACATCCTTAGTGTCATTTAGTCCTCCTTTGCCTCACTCATTCTTCTTCCCTCCTCAAGTGAGTTTATGTCCCCCAACCTCATCTTTCTATTTCTTCCTTCAAAACACCTGGATCCTACTATTTTTTTTCTCTAGATTGCCCTTACCCCTTACACACATACACACACAGAGAGAGAGAGAGAGAGAAAGAGAGAAAGTGAGAGAGTTGCATCATGTTCTCTCTTTACGTTCCTGATATCTGAGTTTACTCTAGGTTAACAATTCACTGAATCAGTCAGCTTTATGTTCTCGTTCTTTTATTTGTATATCCCTTAAGCCACGATTTCATGGGATACCAGCCCAGCAGCACAGGATCTTTTCCTATTCGTTGACATCAAGTGTGTTTCTCTGCATGGAGCATGCTGGCACTTCAGCTGGACACAACTATCTTTCTCTTTGGCCTTTTCTATTCTTCTGGTCATTTTCCTTCTTCAGTTCTGGAAGCTATTTCAGCTTTTAGAATTGTAACAGGCTGAAGCTGCATTATAATTCTCTTGGCAAGAATGTTGCCTTAATCTGCTTATTTACAATGCTAACAGCACACTGCTTGGTACTATATGGCTTTCCTCTTCCCCCCCCCGCCCCATAGCAACATTTTAGGGGCTTTCCATTTTGAGCAGTACACATTCCCCTGAAGTCTACAGTGCTATCGATCTTACAGATTGACAAATGTGTGGCTGAAGGAATAACTGCACTCTCTAAAAGGCCTAGAGTATATATATACTGGTGGCTGTCCTCTGAGTTTATGACTTTAGAAAGTTGCTGGGAATCAGTAGTTCTGGTTGAAAGGAAGATGTTTTTCATCTTTTATGTTTTTGAGACAGGTATCCAAATGCTTCTTTCCATTTTACAATGTAAGTATAAACTGGAAAGTATTTCTGTGGCTATAAGTCACTAAAACTGTTTGAATTGCCTGTTCCTATTTGTGATTCTCTCTATCAGGTAAAAGCCACACTCACAAGTTGCTTTCAGGTGATCCCAGCTGTAGTCTGAAAGAGGTAACTTCCAGATGCTTTATACTTTTAAAAATGTAATTGCTTTGTTGAGAAGTAGCATGGGGCAAAACTCAGTCTTAACAGAACACAGCTTTTGTCAGAATGAGACTAGTATTTTGTCACACCTTGTTTTTCTGACTAGCTTAGTGTACAGTCCCATCCATGTGGCTTGTCAGAACTTACTGAATCATAAGACAGCATCACATTGATTGTCACTACGTAGTTAGTGGTCTCACTTAAAACATGTTTATTTATAAAATATTCATTTTCCTCTTGGCAATCTAAATGAGCTATGACTTTGTCAGACATACTAAGTTAGGGCACCATTGTCCATTCTTTTTTCCTGTTCTTTTTTGTTGATTAATTAATTTATATTTTATTCAATGTACATCCTGGTTATAGCTCCATCCCTTCTGCCCTCCCAATGCCACCCTCTCTCTCCCCTTCCCTCCCTTGCCTCTTCCTCAGAAAGGGGGAGTTCCCTTTCCTATCTGCTACAGTTTATCAAGTTACATCAGGACTGAACACGTCCCCTTCACCTGTAGCCTGGTAAGGCAGTCCCACCACGGTAAAGTGATCAAAAATCTGGCAAGTAAGTCTGTGTCTGACAGTCCACACTTCTCTTACTAGATGACCCCATGAAGCCTAAGCTGTTCATTTGCTACCTCTTTGTAGGGAACTTGGGTCCAGTTTATGCATAGTCCTTGGCTGATGCTTAAATCTCAGCAAGCCCATCTGGACCTTGGTTCATTCACTCTATTGGTCTTCTTGTAGAACTCCTGTCACATCCAGATCCCTTTCTCTTTCTTCCCATTTTTTCTCAGGACTACCTAAGCATCACCCATGTTTGGCTGTGAGTCTCAGGATCCATTTTGAGGCACTGCTGGTAGAGTCTCTCAGAGGAGAAGTCTGTAATGCTGCTGTCTGCAAGCTTAACAGAGTATCCTTTGTAATGTCAGCAGTTGGTACTCCCTCATAGGTTAGGTCTTTGGTTGGTCCTGGAATTGTTTGGGCATTCCTTCAGTCTCTGATCTGTCTGCTCTATATTTATCCCTGCACATCTTATAGGGTAAGTTTGGAGTCTACGTTTTTGTAGGTGAAATAGTGTTCTCATCCCTCTACTAGGAGCCTATTCTAGTTAGAAGGTGTCCTCTTCAGTCTGTATAGCCTCTGCTACTATGAGTCTCTGCTTGAATTCCCCTCATATCCTCCCAGGAACCTACCCTGACTTAGGTCTCCAGCTTGTCAGAGAGGTCCCTACTGTAAGTGTCTCTTTTCTCTACAAGCCTTCTGTTCTCTCAGCCTCACTCTCCCCAGGTCTGATTTCTACCCTATGAACTATCTGTGCCCCCTCTCTTACTTGGTTCCCTCTCTTCAGCCACTATGTCTGTCTATTCTATCTTCCCTTCTGAGTAAGATTTATGCATCCTCTCTTGGATCCTCCTTGTTATTTATCTGCTTTGTAGAATGAGTTTGACAGTGTTCCTTCAGTTTCTATTTTGTGGAATAGTTTGAATAGTATTCGTATTAGCTCTTTTTGAATGTCCAGTAGAATTCCCTGCTAAATCCATCTGGCCCTGGGCTCTTTTTGATTCGGAGACTTGATGACTGCTTCTATTTTCTTAGGGGTTATAGGTCTCTTAAACTGTTTACTTGAGCTTCACTTAACTTTGGTCCATGAAATCTATCAAGAAAAATGTCCATTTCTTTAGATTTTCCAATTTTGTGTTTTGAAGAAAGACCTAATGATTTTTGGATTTCCTCTTTGTCTGTCATTATGTCCCGCTTTTCATTTTAGATTCTGTTAATTTGGGAACTCTTCTTCTGCCTTTTGGTTAGTTTGGTTAAGAGTTTGTCTATCTTTTTGATTTTCTCAAATAACAAGCCTTGGTTTCATTGGGGTTTTTTTTTTTCTGTTTTTTTTTTTTTTTTTTTGTCCTGTGTTTCCAATTTATTGACTTCAGCACTGAATCCGATTATTGTCTGTTGTCTCCTCCTCTTTGGAGTGTTCACTTCCTTCTGTTCAGAGACTTTCAGATGTGCTGCTTAGTTAGTAGTATGGATTCTCTCCAATTTCGTTATGAAGGTGCTTAGTGCTATGAACTTTCCTCTTAGTATTGCTTTCATTATGTCCCATAATATTAGGTATGATGTGCCTATTAGAAATAAAAAATAAGATGAGGCTTACAACAGGTTTACTATGAAAGGGGTTTATTAGGGGAGAAGGGGAAACAGGCGTGGGCCAAGATGGGGAAGGGAGAGGGAGAGGAGGAAAGGGGAGGAGGGTTGGGG
>CM053763.1:68084484-68101914 GCA_028658305.1 Pachyuromys duprasi | reverse complement strand
CAGAAATTGTGGTACTTCTACACAATGGAATACTATTCAGCAATTAAAAAGGAGGAAATAATGAAATTCGCAGGCAAATGGTGGGACCTGGAAACGATCATCCTGAGTGAGGTATCCCAAAAGCAGAAATAAACATATGGTATATACTCACTTATATAGACCGATAGGATAGGAAGGCCAAGCTGAAATCTATATACCTAGAGAGGATAGACAGGATGGAGGACCCAGGTTGGTATGATCAATGCTTGTTCGGATGAACAAATGGGATGGACATTGAGTGGAGGAGAAAACAAGCAACAGGACAGGAGCATGCAAAGGAGGACCTCTGGGGGGGTCAATGTAGCGATGTATCAGAGCAGATATTAAGACTCGCGATCAAGACTTTGGCAGAGGGCGAGAAGTAATGATAGATCTGGAGGAGGTTGGTGAGACTTGGGGAGAACAAGATCTCCACAAAGACCAAACTGAGCAGGGCACAAGGGTCTTGTAAGAGATGGTTTCTACAATCAAGGACCATGTGTGGATGTGGCCTGGAACCCCCGCTCAAATGGGGCCCATGATAGCTCGTTGTCGGACTGAAGACCCTAGTGAGGGAAACAGGGACCCTTTGAGTCTTGAACTTGATGGTTGACTCTTTGACCCTCCCCCATACAAGCCGAGGAGTGACAGACTGAGTAGATCCCAGGGGAGGACATTGCAGCCAGCCCTGAGGAGACAGGATGAGCTGGGGTTGGATGGAAGGGGAGGAGGTCCTCCCCTGTTGGTGGACTTGGAGGGGGCAGGGAGTAGGGAGATGAGGGAGGGAGTGGGATGGTGGGAGGGAATGAGGGAAGAGGCTTTGCCTGGGATGCAAAGTACGTAACCTGTGATTGATATAAAAATAAATAAATTTAAAAAAAATGAGAGCAAAGGGAAGAGAAAACCATATAATTGTATTCTAATTAAAATAAATCTATTAAGAAAGATACTTAATTTACCGTTTTGCAAAAAAACCCACATATTTTGAGAGAAAAGACACTAATCTAAACTAAAAATAAAAGCAAAAAATTAATCATCTCCTTTCACTTCCCTGTCCCTTTTGAGGGACACATGACAGCAGCACCTGGGCAGACAGCTGTCCTCATATACAAGAAACCATAATACAATAAGAGATTCATTGTTAAGACAGAGCATCCCATCTTCATCACTTCTTTTAAGTGTATGGTCTACTTCCATTAAAAAAAAAAAAAGCCAGTAAACCAAAAAGTAGCACAGTCTTGATGGAATTTCAATGCAAGAATGAATTGGCTTTGAAATGTGAATTATTATATCCAAAGAGACACATTCCAGCGAGAAAACAGATTTTCTGGGAAGAAACACTGTCAGGAGTTTGCAATGCATGTCAGAGGATTACATGGCAGTGCATCTGTATTACACACTTTCCCTGGGAGAGGGCTGAGGAGTCTGAGATAGCCTAATTTACAAGTAGATTTCATTGTATGCATCTGAGGATTAGAACACACTGATGTGGATATGTGAGGGCATTGAAATGTTTACAACAGCGAAACGAATTACAGCAGCTCAGTGAACAACCCCTTTGGTTTTTTCTCTTCCTTTCTTTTTTTTTTTTTTTAACAATAGTATCTACAATGTGCTTATTTGAGAAAATTTATCTTTCAAATATGCCTTTTGCCTTAGAGTGGGATACTAACTGTGGAATGTGTACTCTATAAATTCTGAAAAGTAGTCCAGAAATGAAATGAAGAATTGTTCCCCAGAAAAACATCCTCCATCCAAATATATGCATGCAGTTTTTACTCTTTGAGCTGTGCCTCCATAAAAGCAATGGTCATGTTACTCTCATTTTCATTAGATTCTGTCTCTGGCAGACATAAAACACCTGAAAGTTTATCACACTTAGATCAAATGGGAAGAAGTCAAATTGCTTCTGGTTTTACAGTGCGTAAAAATCAGATGTTTTAATATGTGGTTTCTGTATGTGTATTAATTCAGTTTTTAATCTGCTAATTAGTGCTTTTAGACTTTTACACTTTTATATTTTTAAAAATTTTTTAAATTAAATACAATACAGAAATTACTGGATATGGTACCTTCTGCTAGACACTGAAACCAAATTGCCTGAAATTATTAAAATGAATTTAAGATATTCAGAGAGACTGTAAGATTGTTTTATTCTTCTATCCACCATCAAGCTAGGTGCTCTGGGATGTAGGAAAGAAACAGAGACAAAGGTCTGCAGCTGGAATCTATGCAGCAATCTTCAAAGTTAAACTGTAGTTTAACTTCTGTTGATGCAGACAATTAGAACATTAAGAAAGTTTTACTAAAGAGGTGAAAATTGAGCTTCTGAATACACACAGCAAAGCATAAAGAAGAGGTATGCCTCATTTAAGGGAAGCAATTGCACAGAAAATTGCAGTAAAAAGTCAGCATTACCTATCTGCAGAGTAATGAAAAGGGTAGATTGACAAGTGCAGAACTAGACAACAACTGGAGATAGAACCAGATAACCCACCAGGAAGGGCTTTGAATGAAGACTAAGAGGAATGATTTCATTCAGTTTGAAACAGAGAGCTGTTGGAATTTTCTTATTTTTATTTTATTTTTTGTCGAACTTAATCATGATAGAATAGAGACTAGCAGATTAAGCAGATAACAGAGTCCTAGACAGACACATTTCTCGCAGTTCTGAAGACCAGAGTTGGCTGTTTCTGATGAGGCCTCTATCCTACTTTGTAGCTGACCTTTCTGTCTCTACATGAGGAAGGGGAAAAGTAAGGAGGGAACAGAGAGGAGGGGGTGGTAAGAGGAAATGGAAGTCAGGGAGGCATGGAGAGGGAGAGAAGCAGCCAGGACTCCAACAATGGCTGTTCTTCTCTTGAGTTTGATCAGGGAACATCTCAAAGCAAGCAAGGCCCAGCAGGCTTCATTTCTCTGAGGTGCTCTACTTGGTAGCTGGTTGCTTCCTAATTGTGTCCTGTAGTTATCTCTCTCTTTAAGTACCTTGCATGGACCTATGCCCCCTATAAGATGTGACTGAAGGGCAGCACAGGCCTCATGTAGGTGTCCTAGTAAGGGGAGTGGGGCATCTCTTTGACACGGACATCCTTTCCAGCTTTTCAATTTCTTCCTCCTGAAGGGCCTGCCTTGCCAGGCCACAGAGGAAGAGGACACAGTCAGCCCTGCTACTACTTGATGAATTAGGGTAGATTAGAGTGGGATTTCTCTTTTCTGAGGATAGGGGAGGGAGAGGAGGAAAAGGGACAAACGTGGGACTGGGAGGGGAGGAGGCATGGGACTATGACCAGGATGTGCAGTGAGTAAATTAATAAAAGTTTAAAAAACATTTGAATTATATAGGAACCTCCTTTATAGCTTAACTGCAGTCACACTAGGGAAGTGAGACTTAAACATGTGTCTTTTTGGGCAAGAAAAGTTATTCCACAGCAACTGATTTTCTTATCATCTGCCTTTTATTTTATACCTTCCAATGGCACAAATTTTAGTCTTTAAGCTTCATTTAATTCAGTCGCCCTTGTGTGCATGCCTGCATGTATGTCTGTTTGGTGCTCACAAAAGTGTACATACACTTAAAGAGGCCAGAGGACAACCTCAGAAAATGCACATCGGATATGAGCCACCTTGACTTTTGACACCGACCTTCTAGACTTGAAGATTAATTTAGCTCGCTCTGGGGTCTTCTCTGTTTGCACACCCCACGGCCACTATTAACTCACACATGAACTAGGCTAGAACTTGTTACACATATTCTAGGAAACAAACCCTGGTCTTCCTGTTTCATTTTGGAAGCTAAATTATCTTCCTAGCCTTTAATTTTTTAAAAATATAAACCTGGAATATATTTAGGTCTCGAACACAAGTCCTGTCTTCTCTCTGTGCCTGGTCTGTCCTTCCTTCTCACCTTACCCCTTTTTCTCCCCCACCTTTCCTCCATCTTTTCCTTTCCCCTTGCACTCTGAGAGCACACCTTCCTCCCTCCTCCTTTCCCACCCTTTTTCTTTTTCCCTTAATTCATCTTCCCCTCCTTCCTTCTTTCCTCTTTTGCTTTACTCCTATGCTTTATAGTTGTGGAGACAGTTGTTCATAGAAAATTTGTTGATAATCAAAATGAAAAATTGCAACTCTATGCCTAAAGTGACTGTGTCACTACAGAAAATGGCCTATAAAATCAAGTATAGCACAGTTTGAGTCTGATCCTTAAAATGCATACAGCTCAGAGAGACTGAATGGAAACAAAATGTCTGAGAAAACAGAATCACCATTAAACCTCATATGAAATACTTTATTTTAAGCAGGTTTTGTTCTGCATCTATTTTACAATTATATTCAAAACACAGGCCAAAAATTTCAATTTTAAAGACAATAGTATCATAAACATAATGCTGCTTTTATGCGGTGATTGATTAGTTTCAGTTTTTTAAGGAAAAGACTTAAATTAAGTCTTTTTAAATTTGCTCTAACCTAGTATAAATTGAACTACTTTTAGGGATTAAAAAAATATGCCATGCCCAAACATACAATCAATAATATTTAAAAATAAATATTAGGTGTTATTTAAAGATTATTAACATAATTTGAAAAGTTGAAACTTGTTATAGAATACTGTCCTTTAAACACAACAGCTATTGTCATTTTAGTCAGAATACTTTCAACCACACCACGAGATCCTCATGACTGCACCATGTCCCTCACAGAAAACAGGATGAGAGAAAGCCCTTCCACCTTTAGTTGAGACTATAGCCACCCTTCCCTACACCTCCCTTCCAGATAGATGCAATTTTGCCCCAGATGCACATAGGCTCAGTGTCTCCAGGCCTCCCAGAGAACATAGTGTGCAGAAGGGTATTCAAAGGAAGATTGTGGTAGTTCTTATGATAATGGCCTCCACAAACTTGAATGTTTGCTTCAAAGTTGGGATGACTGTTTAGGAAGAATTAGAAAGTTTGGTCTTGTTGGTGGTGCAAAAAGATATACTGTAGGGGACTTAAGGTAAAGCCTAGATCGAGTTTGTTCAGTTTGGTCAAACACAGCAGAGTGACACAGCAGAGAGGAACATAAGTTCACTGAATGCAGTGAAGAACAGATAAGAGTTCAAGAACCAGGGTCTGAATCTGAGAGTGCAGAACCAGGGCCTGCTGAAGAAACCTACTTCTTTTTGCAGGGTTTAGAGGATACTTTAAAAGGGTCAAAACTGAGGAAACTGATTAGAAGTGATGGCTGCCACAACCACGGTCCTTTGTTCTTTGGGTACATTCATTAAAATACTTCAGACCCTCTAGCCCAATCAATGCTACGAGTCCACTCAATAATATCATAGAAGTGGGCATGGGCAACCTGAACACATGTCCTGTGTACATGCATACATGCACACACCATAATGTGGTAGGGTCACCTCTGTGCACTAATATTACAATATTCTCAAGTTTCATGTTGGCAGAAATTTTTCCCCTGCAAAATCAATTAAAGCAATTTGTTTAGTCTTGTCATTCTCTGCTGGGTGGGGGCCTAGATTTTGTTAGGGTCCTGGAAGTTACCTTCCTTTTTTCTCAGGAGCAACTAGAGTGCTTTAGGGTAAGGTCCACCTGTGCTAGGCCTAGATGGGGAAAAGGTTTTCCACAGAGTTACAATTTAGCTCTTTTACAGTGAGATTACCAGTGGCAGTGGAAGCTTGGGCATTCCAAAGCCTATAGCCATACAAAAGTGTTACCGGTCTCGGTTAAACTGTTGTGTAGGGGATAAATGTCAAATCTCAGGCTGCTATGGTGGAAAGCTAAGGGTATCATGCAATCCACAACCAGTCAGCATGTTTATTTGAAATCAAGGATTTATAAACCTTGGACAGTGGGAGGGGTTTGAGAGTTAATGTGTTTGATTCACCAGGATCAGGAGTACTTGATTTACATGTAGTGGTACAGTACTTCATTTTGTATGCAGTAACATGGTTTTATCACAAGAAGAACACAATACTTAATTATCCTATAGGTGGGGTAATCTCCAGATACAATTGAAGGTCAATGCCAAAAACAAAGATCCTTACCAGGGTGTGACATTTCTAGGAATTCCCAGATGTTTGCTAGACAGGTTTTCTTAACAGGAAAAGCCTGTAATCTCCCCTAGGGCTATGTGACACTCTTTACCAAATCTGGGGTAACCCAGATCAGGCAGGGATAGAACCCTACTGAGAAAAGGGAATTTGTCAAAATAGACTGAGCTCAATCAGCTGTCCAGATTGGTCAGACTTCAAACTTATCCAGCAGATTTCCACAGAGTCTGTGGCCCAGTTATATGATCCAAGATAATATGAACTGGTATTTTACTAAAAAAAATTTAAGTTCCTGTGTTGAAGGTTTCCTGAGGGGAAAGTATAGTTGTTGCAGGCATTATGCTCGGAAGATAGATTGTTTTAGATATCAACTAAATAAAGACAAATGTTTAAAAGTAGAAATTCTATTCAGCAATACTTGAAGTTTGCAATTATCTTTCCAGTGAAACTTAACACCAACAAAGAAAATATCAACAGTATTAAATAATGTGTCTCAAGAACAGATAGTAAATGAAAATAGTCCAGTGATTAAAATGCTGATGGTGAACATTTAAATGCCCTTGGTGAGAAAAAGGACACCTTGCTATGCCATGGTCAATTTTAATTTTGCACCTGTAAATTCTCCGTGGCAACTAGTAATCATGAATAAGGAACAAAGTATAATTGTTCAGAAGATGAAGACTAACAAAAATCAGGTGCAACTAGAGGGTAAGGATAAGAATCTATGCCATAGAATTTTGCACTAAGAAAGCATGATTGGAATGATCGTAAAACATGAACACAATCACAGCACAAGGAGTAGCTACTTTTGCTCTAACATCTACCAAAACCAACCTACCAATTACATTTGATTTGAGCCTTGAGAAGGCTGCAGAGCAGTATTGAGGGATTCTGAGAAGAAGCAAAAGGGCCTTTGCAGCACTCTCATTGTTTCATATGACCCAGTGGAGCCTTAGACTTGAAGGAAGCAGGAGAGCCAATGCCTAGGACCACTGCCAGAAGAAGCAGGGCCCGGGAAATGCTGCCTATCTAGGCAACTGGGAAAGAATCCACTTTAGCATAAGAATCTTTTAAAATGGAATGAGCAAGGAGAAAGAATAATTAATGTATATTTGGATATTTTCGTTGTTCGACACACAAAAAGATCTAACCATATAGCAAAATTTGTAGTTGGAAAACAAACCAATAACAACAAAAACACCTCATATGTGAACCCAAGATCGACTAAAGATGCTAGAAATCCATCCTGAAATTACTGTAGATGTCTGATCTGATTCAATCTTATTTCATAGTGATCAACGCTCCTGATTTTTATTTTAAGTGAACTGAAATGTATTCTCATGTATCCCTGATGAAGGAAACATAGTGAGAAGGAAAAATAAAATTCTTGGCTTGTTTGATCAAGCAAAGCAAAGTTATCCTGGGCTCTATCCTAAACTACCTGAAGTATTTCCTTCCATTCAATCTGAGGTTCCTGGGATATGTTCTCCACCATAAACCTTCCCTACACACATCCCTTCCATTCACTGTAAATTGTAGCCCATGTTAGGAATTTTAAAAAATGTAGCACACCAAGTTTTTGCTGTATCAAACTGAATTTCATAAATTTTAAATATATTCACACATTTAATATCCACAGCAAACCTAAGTAAGGTGTAAGGTATCACTTTGGCCATTCAACTAATGTGAAAACAGGTACAGAATTTATGTAACTGAGAAGTATTCTTTTTCTATGAATGGGATGGGGTTTAGATTCTATGCTCTGGGTTATTGTTTTTAATTTTTATTTTTTAAATTAATTACAGTTTATTCACCTTGTATCACAGCTGTAGCTCCCTCCCTCATTCTGTCCCCATCCCACCCTCCCTCCCTCATATCTTCCCATGCCCCTTTCCAAGTCCTCCTCCCCTTCCCTCTGACCCTAACCTATCAGGTATCATCAGGACTGGCTGCATTGTCTTCCTCTGTGGCCTGGCAAGGCTGCACCCCCCTGAGGGGGGAGGTGATCAAAGAGCCAGCCCATGAGTTCATGTCAGCGACAGTCCCTGCTCCCCTTACTAGGGTGCCCACTTGGATACTGAGTTGCCATGGGCTACATCTGAGCATGGTTTCTAGGTTATAACCATGAGGGTCCTTGGTTGGAGTATCAGGTCTCAGAAAAGACCTCTGTGCCCAGATTTTTTGGTTCTGTTGCTCTCCTTGTAGAGCTCCTGTCCCTTCCAGGTCTTACTATCTCCCCCTTCTTTCATGGGATTCCCTGCACTTTGGCTAAAGTTTGTCTATGAATATCAGCATCTGCTTTGATACATTGCTGGGTAGTCTTTCAGAAGCCCTCTGTGGTAGGTTCCTGTCCTGATTCCTGTTTTCTCCCTTTTCCAATGTCCAACCCATTTGCCTTTCTGAATGAGGACTGATCATGTTACTTAGTGTCCTCTTTCTTGATTAGCTTCTTTAGATATACAGATTTTAATATGTTTATCCTATGTTATATGTCCAATATCCACTTATAAGTGAGTATATACCATGTGTGTCTTTCTGCTTCTGGGATACCTAACTCAGGATAACTTTTTCTAGATCCCACAATTTGCCTGTAAATTACATGATTTCCTTGTTTTTAATTGCTGAGTAGCATTCCATTCTGTAAATGCACCACAATTTCTGTATCCATTCGTCAGTCGAGGAACATCTGGGTTGTTTCCAGGTTCTGGCTATTATGACTAAAGCTGCTATTAACATGGTTGAGCACATATCCTTTTTGGGTACTTGAGCAAATATTTTGGGTATATGCCTAGTGGTAGTATAACTGGATCTTGAGGAAACACTATTCCTAATTGTCTGAGAAAGTGCCAGATTGATTTCCAAAGTGTTTGTACAACTTTACATTCCCACCAGCAATGGAGGAGGGGTCCCTTTCTCCACATCCTCTCCAGCATGTATTGTCACTTGAGTTTTTGATCTTAGTCATTCTGATGATTGTAAAGTGATGTGATGATCTTCAAAGCCTTGCAATGCCACTCTACTCCAAAGGAATGTAGGATGACAGACTCACAGCAGATCTGAAACCTGCCTGCATATTCTTGTAAATCATGTTTTGTGGGTACCAACAACACTTGATCATTTATGTTATGTTGCTTTTATCGAAGCAAAACTTAGCTGAATTAGAGAAATTCAGGCGATATTAGCAAGAAAGGCAAATTAGACTTGACAGATGTCTTCTAACCCTAATATGTACCATATTTTTATATCTTTTAAAATTATTTTTTCTTTAAGTACAGTCAATCTTTAACTGTTTCTTCTCTTTAAACTAGACATTTCTCCAATTTTGTCCAGAAGTCCATCTAATCAAAGAAACAAGGCTTGGTTCTAGGACAGTAGTAGTTACTCCTATAATTATATTTGAAGTTAACTTTAAAAAGTCACAGAAAATAATATATTTAAATATATATACTTGAATACATATATGAAATAGTAAGCCAATACATTCTGCATTTGAAGCTCTCTAGTTTTTATCTTTACTGAGGTTAAAATGGTAAATACTATTAGAGTTAGCCAATTTAACTTCCTTCTATCTAAGGATGTTATCAGACCCTCATCTGTCAACAGTAGAATACCTCCACATCAATAGAACTACCTAGTGGTGATATGTGCTCTAACTTGCATGTGTCTATTTTTCTTAGCCAGATGATTAGAAAAAAAAACCTTTAATTGCAGTTAAAAACAGGTTTATTCTCATGTTAAAAACAAACAACAACAACAAAACCAAAAATCAAAATACAAGCCCTCCCACATGATTTTAATATAAATAAATAAGTAGATAGGTAAATAAATAGATAGATAAATAGATAAATAAATAAATAAATAAATAAATAAATAAATGTCTTATAGAATAAAATGTTTTCTCCTGTGCTACTTGTTTAATGGCTCTAGAGAGTTCCCTTTCTTTCCCATGGGAGGAGCCCTCCACAGGGAAGCTTCCTTGACACTTGGATGCAACCTGCTGCACATCTTCTATATAGCAGCTTGAACTGTTTGATAACAGAAGCACACAAAAGTGAAAGGTTGTATTACAAGAAAAGCATTGATGGTGGAATTTTGATGGTGGAATTGAGAGGAAAATGGGAATTCAGACATGCATAGCAACACTACTGTGGTTATTCGATTAACTATGGAACATGACTACAACATAGAGGGTTACCTCACCAATTAGGTATGAAGAAGATATGTATATTTTTATATACGCAAATGTAAATGCTCAACAACACCCTATTCCAGTTGCCTTAGACGCTACATGAATCTGAAAAACACACTGTCTGAAAAGAGTTAATAACATCCCTGTAGCTTTCACAGGATGGAGCCATCGCTGAAACAAAGCTATGCAAACAGATCTGGTAAAATGGGGCCTCTTAAAGCATAGACCACTTCAAAAGATTTTGTTTGTGCATTCTTGTTACACATGACATAAAACTTCACTGTGATTTAGAAAGAAGTATAAGAAATGCATTGTGAACATAAAATACCCACCAAGACTTTTTTTGTGTACGCTTGTTGTAGTGTGATCATTGTTATTGTGCATGCCTGCCCTAATTACTCTACACTGAAAGTCTCATCCTGCATATTGTGTTTGGCAGGTCCAGACTTTTTTTGTTGCATTTTTCTTGTGGCTTTACTTTGTACACATTACTCTTTAATACTGTCTTCTATAAACTTGTACATTTTTAACCCTGTGATGTGTATGAATTTAGTTGTATCATAAATTTTCATTCCAAATATCATTTGTAAGACATATTGATAAATGACCATAAACCCTATGTTAAAAGTACACACAAAACTATATTGGGCCCTTCTAAGAGGGCAATTTCATATCAGCATTTTCAGAACACCTTTAAATTAGCTGGCAGTTTTGAGTGTGCACTGATGTGTACCTCCACTACAGGAAGCTAAGTGTCTTTGAAAGAGATTTAGCTTTTTCCCAAAGATGCATGTACTTGTAATTAAGATTACTATTAGATTGCCTCTGAATTTAAGTAATAGCCAAAGTAATTATACTAACACTATTTAAAATAAAGATAAGGCATTATCTTAATACAAAGGACATACTACATAAAACATTAGTTACTGTTCTTGATTTATCTAATAAAATTTGTTGTATCCTTCTAAAAATAAAAAGTTCTGTATCTTAAAATAGATATATGAACCACAGGACATTTCTCCTTGTGGTTGAGACAAGGTTGCACTGTATAACCTAGGTTGGCCTCAAAGTGACAATCCTTCTGTCTCAGGATCTCTCACCGTACATTGCCATAATTTGCAGATGCCATGAGGAATTTCACATCCTCCAAATGCGCAGAGCAGTTCCTTGTAAAGGAACAAGCCGATAATTTATGAGAAGGAAGGATTGGTTATTACTTCAATCTAGATTTTGGCTTTACAAATTAGTACCTCCTGTAGGTTATAACAGTTTGGGATGAACTTTGAAAGCTAGCATTTGTTTACCATTCTTATTCTGATGCTCAGCACCACTCTTCACTTTGACTTTCCTCCTGACAGACAAACATTACTCTGTTCTTTGCAGATTTTCTGATCATTAAATATTGAAGCAGTCTATGTTGGGCTCAAAATGTAAACTGTTTGATCCATGGCTTTAAGCAGGATCTATGTGGCCAAGAATACTCAACTGATCTTCCTAGAAGTGCAAACAGACAAACTCAAATGCGACACATAAATAAGTAAGTACTGAAATAAGTAAGTACTTCAAATTTATAGAACTCACATTTTCTTCAGCCTCACATGGACACTCTTTGAATACTCTCCTCAGGTAGAGAAAATTGCCCTGACTTCTGCTCATTATCTAAACAGTGACATTCAGGGTTACTCTTGCTTTTTATTTTTTGTCACCCCTATTACAATTCAGCAAGTACCACTGATATGTCAAGACTGCCTCACATTTCCCCCTTCTTTCTGTGCTAACTGCTACAGACTGGATAGTGACCATAATTTCTTACATGTACCATCTTAGTTTTATGTTGAACTGAAAAAGAAAACTCAACTGACTTATTTATCAAGAAACATGAGATAGAATTGGTGCCAAAATTGCTAAGTCCAGAAAGGCACATTGTGGCAACAATATTGGCAGTACAGTTTCAGCTGGCAATGACTTTACGGCAATGACTTTACGGCAACGACTTTACGGCAATGACTTTACGGCAACGATTCATTTTGTATTACTATTATTCAATGCATGAAGTCTTCACATTATGAAGGAGTGTTAACTGTTATACTTCCATGTACATATGAAATGACAGATAGAGGTTACCCATTTGGCTTATAATCATTCACAAATGAGACTACTGAAGTAGTTCACACTCACGGTGCTCACACCATGCTCCCACTGCATGTCTCATATTTTATTTGTGAATTTTCAAATAACCTGACTATATAATTATTAATATTAAAAATGATAAAAGACTCTTAAACCCTTAGTCAAACTGCAGGAGCTATTAAGTTTTAAGAGTAAGATTTCCATTCACATACCTATGATTTTGTATTTCTTTTAACTTTACCAGTCTAATAAACTTCTTCCAAGAAAGTTATCAATGCAGCTGGGATAGAGTCAGGGAAGAATACTTCTTTGCTTCTTTAAGTTTGCACAGAATACTTGAAAAAAAAAGGTAGAGTTGTTCATATAGAAAAAAAATAAGGATATCTTTTCTTTTATCTGTTTTCTAGATTCAGATTTCTGGCCTCATAAAGAATAAGGCCTTTCATAAGTACACTCCCCATATCAATAACCTGCAAGTCCTCCATGAACTTAAAAAGAGATCTTACACTGTTGGTTTTTAACATGTTATTCTAAAACAGAATAGCAAATAAGCATTAATAACATTTATTTTAAAAAACAGACAGGAGGATTTCCAAGATGGTAGGGGCCAGAGCTGTATCTGAGTGGCAGAATATCAGAGACTGTGGTTATGATGACTAATCTAGCAATGAACCCCAAAACATTGACATCAGTGCTACAACCGGAGGGGAGGGGACATACCAGGTTCAGGGAAGACATGGTTCCAGCCTAGACAATCTAAAGGATGTGGTTCAGGACATGCTTCTTTCTGGCTGGCACAGTCCAGATTTGGCAGTGCCTGCACAGTGCTTCCAGCCTACCTGAGTACTGGATGCAGATCCCCTCCAGCAACCAGACCTCATATCACTCTGCTTTCCCAGTGTCTAGAGGTAGCATCTCAACTCCAATACAGGGTTCTTCTGGTCCTCTTGTAGAAACCAGCTGGACAAGACAAACTTAAAGGGTTCTAGGCCCAAGATGGTGAAGCCAAGTCAAATCTGAGTGCCAGGAGCTTAATGCCTGCTAGGGCAGCAAGTAGCTGCATGGCTGAATCTGAATCCATAAGGCTAGCACCCGTCTGCATGTTTGTTATGGCAGCTGACCTGTAACACCAATATCTGCTCATAATCTGCCTGATCTGACTGACCCACCTGGGGCACAGCCAGCAGAGAGGTCCTCCATCCCGTGGTCCTCCATCCCCTGAAGGTCCAAGTCAAGCAGAGCAACATTCAGCTTAGAGCCCACTCTTGCTAACGCCTGATCTACCTCATCTAACTGGGACAAGGCCAGCAGAGCTGTACCTGGTTTCTGACCCACATCTGTTTCTCATCATCAGGAGGATAGCAACATTCAACTTAGAGGCCTCTCTACCTACTCCCAAACTCTCTGACCATCAGAGACCACTAGATCTGCTAACACCAGAGGTAACAAAATGGGTAGAGGCCAGTATAAGAACACAAGCAACAAATCCCAGTGCCATTTGACACCACCAGAAGCCCTGGCGATACTATTACACCCGAATCCCAAGAACAAAGAAGTAATTAAATCTGATGTTATAAAAATGATGGAGGCCTTAAAAGAGAAAAATTAATTCCTCAAACTAGAACAGGAAAATATAAACAGGTAAAAGAATTGAACAGATCCCTTAAAGAAATAAAATAAATATAGGAAACTACAATCAAGCAGGAGAAAGAAATGGATAAAACTGTTCAAGACCTACAATTGGAACTAGAAATAATAAAGGAAACACAATCTGTGGTAATCCTGAGATGGAAAACCTAGGAAAGAGGACAGGGACTACAAACACAAGCATCACCAACATAGTACAAGAGACAGAAGAGAGAATCTCAGGGGTAGAAGATACAGTTGAAGACATCAATACATATGTCAAAGAAAAGTTAAATCTAAAAAGATCCTGACACAGAACATACAAGAAATCTGGGACACTGTGAAAAGACAAAACCGAAGAATAATAGGAATAGAAGAAGGAGAAGACTACCAGTTCCAAGTCCCAGAAAATAATTTTCAACAAAATCATAGAAGAAAATTTATCCAACATAAAGAAAGAGATGCTTACAAACATACAAGAAGTTTATGTAATACCAAATAGATTGGACAACAAAAGAAAAATCATCTTGCCACATAATAGTCAAAAATTAAATATACAGAACAAAGAGAATATATTAAAAGCTGCAAGGAAAAAAAAGGCCAAGTCACATATAAAGCCATACTTATCAAAATTACACCCTGACTTCTAATTGGAAACTCTAAAAGCCAGAACAGCATGGACAGGTGTCACACAGACACTACCAGAACACAGATGTCAGCCCCAACTACTATACTCAGGAAAACTTTCAATCACAATAGAGGGAGAAAACAAGATATTACATTACAAAAACAAATTTAAACAGCACCTATCCACTAATCCAGTCCTATAGAAGATAATAGAAGGAAAACTCCAGCCCAAGAAGGCGAATAACACCTAGGAAGACAAAGCAATAAATGACCTCACATCAGCAAAACCAAAAGAAAGGACTCATACACACATACTGACCTATCACCAACATCAAAATAAGAGGAAGCAACAACCACTCATCATTAATATCTTTCAACATCAATTACCTCAACTCAACTCCCTAATCAGAACAGATGTGAAAGCAGGACCCATCACTCTGCTGAATGCAAGAATCACACCACAGCAACAAAAATAAACATTACCTCAGAGTAAAGGGCTGGAAAAAAGATTTTCCAAGCAAACAGACCCAAAAAAGCAAGCTGGGGTAGCTATTCTAGTATCTAATAAAATAGGCTTTCAACCAGAATTAAAAGAGATGGGGAAGAACACTTCATACTCATCAAAGGAAAAATCCACCTTGACAATGTCTCAGTTCTGAACAACTATATCGAAATGCAAGGGCACCGAAATTCATAAAACAAAAAAGCTTAAACTTCATATCAAACTCCATACATTAATAGTGGAAGATTTCAATACCCCACCCACTCCAATGGAAACATCATCAAGACAAAAACTGAATGGGGAAATAATAAAAACAAATGTCATGAATCAAATGGACCTAACATATCTGCAGAACATTTCACCCAAACACAAGAGAATACACCTTCTTCTCAGCACCTCATGGAACTATCTCCAAAACTGACCATATACTTGGTCACAAAGTAAGCCTCAACAGATACAAGAAGATTGAAATAATCTCCTGCATCTTATCAGACCACCATGGATTAAAGCTGGAACTCAACAACAGAAACAGTAGAAAGCCTACAAATTCATGGAAACTGAACAACTTCCTGTTCAATTAACACTAGGTAAGGAAAAAAGAGAGAGAAAGAAATTAAAGACTTTCTAGTATTCAGTGAAAATGAAGGCACTTGTTAATATTCTGCAACAACCTTGCTTCTGGTTACCTAGCAACAATGACATCATGTATTGCCCAGCCAGGTGGCCACACCTGGGGGCGTGGTTAATAATTACCTGACCTATAAAAGGACCACCAGACACGTGTTCACTCTCTCTTCCTCACTCTCTTACTCCCCTCACCCTCTTATTCCTCTCACCCTCTTACCCTCTCTATGGGGCGCCCTACCCCTCCTCCCCTTTCCTCCTCTCCCTTCCCCATCGTGGCCTACGCCTGTTCCCCCTTCTCCCCTAATAAACCCCTTTCATAGTAAACCTGTTGTAAGCCTCATCTTATTTTTTATTTCTAATATTGGCGAGCTGCCAGGGGAGGGTAACCCCCGGTTCTCCTGGGAACCCTCTTTTGAACTAATCGAACTAAAATAGATGGCTTTAACAGGTTTACTCTGTTCTTACCTAAACTGCTCTCTCAGTCCTCTGGAATTTTCCGGGCTACCTATGCTTTTTCCACGAGTCTGCTTACAACCGGACATCCTGCGGGCAGGAATGGGGCAGCCGCCACCACTGAGACCAGCTGCGGGCATGCGGCTATGGTTTTAGGTTTTATCTGTTCTTTCCTTCTTGGCCCTCTGTAGTTTCCCAGGCTACCTCTCCTCCCAGGCTTGGAGACACATGCATCCTCTTGCAACCGGGTGCCCTGCTGAGCCGGCCGCTGCCTGGCCGGCGCTCCCACTTCACATAAACAACCTACTTCTACCAGGTAAGCATCCCTCTTTCTGGTTCTGGTTCCCCTTCCTCACCAAGCTGTGCAGCTGCTCCGGCGTGCATGCAGCCCTGCTGACCCCCCCCTCCCCGCCGGGACCGTGCTTGGGCTGGTACTCTGAGCCTCAGGCATTTCTCACTGTGCTAAAATCAGCTTGAGGGTACTTGGTGTTTAGGAAAAATTCCCCGATTGCACTGAACAAGATTTTAAACTTGCCACGGGATCTTAAACTTGCCACGGGATCTTAAACCTACCGCGCAAGACTTGCGATGCCATGTTGCTTTTGGGCAACTGGGCGGAACCCTCCACTATGGGCTCAATGCTGTGTTGGCGCCATCTTTAATTAGGGCAAGTGCTTCCCACTCCCATGCGGTGACCCCTCCCCCACCTAGCCACATTCTTTCTATCTCCGGGAAATTCTCCAAGCTGTGCTTTTAAACTCAGACTTCCAATCTTTCTAATATTTCTCCAAACTTTTAAACAGCAAAAAATCTTTTCTCCCTAATTTCTGTATGCTCTGCTCTTACTTTAAATGCTTTAAATTTCTTATCTAATGCTTTATATAATTTCCTCATATTTATAAAACTTCCTTAATAACTGTTTGTTTTATATTTTAGACTAGACCACCACAACAAGCTTCATTTAAATTGGTATACATTTTATAAAAATTTAAAGTTTTATTTTACTATCTATGATTCAACCCTGCTTCAAAATAAATGTTATATAATAATAAAAATTCAAAGTTATAAATATCTATTCAAGTTAAATTGGTTTAAAATATGTATCTGACTGTTTATATCTCTTTCAGTTCTCAAATTCAGTTCGCAAATGTTGCTGTTTTTCCTGCTATGATCCAGATTCACCAGTAGGCTTTCTGGTTAATGGGTTTGCTA
>CM053763.1:68039392-68083984 GCA_028658305.1 Pachyuromys duprasi | reverse complement strand
GTTGGATGGAAGGGAAGGAGGTCCTCCCCTGTTGGTGGACTTGGAGGGGGTGGGGAAGAAGGAGATGAGGGAGGGAGTGGGAGGATAGGAGGGAATCGGGGAGGGGGCTACGCCTGGGATTCAAAGTACCTAACCTGTGATTGAGATAAAAATAAATAAATTTTAAAAAAATGACCCAGAGATTTCACCTTACACCCATCAGAATGGTCAAGATCAAAAACTCAAGTAACAACACATGCTGGATAGGTTGCGGAGAAGGGGGAACCCTCCTCCATTGCTGGTGGGAATGTGAACTTGTGCAACCACTCTGGAAATCAATCTGGTGCTTTCTCAGACAACTAGGAATAGCGCTTCCTCAAGATCCAGCTATACCACTTCTAGGCATATATCCAAAAGAGGCTCAAGTACACAATAAGGACATTTGTTCAACTATGTTTGTAGCAGCTTTATTTGTAATATCCAGAAGCTGGAAACAACCCAGATGCCCCTCAACTGAGGAATGGATTCAGAAATTGTGGTACATCTACACAATGGAATATTACTCAGCAATGAAAAACAAGGATATCATGAAATTTGCAGTTAATGGTAGAACTGGAAGGGATCACCCTGAGTGAGCTATTCCAGAAGCAGAAAGACACACAAGGTATATACTCACTCATATAGACATATAATATAGGATAAAACTACTAAAATCTGTACACCTAAAGATACTAATCAAGAAAGAGGACTCTGGCTAAAATGCTCAATCCCCATCCAGAAAGGCAAAGAGGATGTACATGAGAAGGAGAAAACAGGGAACAAGTTAGGAGCCTGCCACAGAGGGCCTCTGAAAGGCTCTGCCCTGCAGACTATCAAAGCAGATGCTGAGACTTATGGCCAACCTTTGGGGAGAGTGCAGGGAATCTTATGAAAGAAGTGGGAAATAGTAAGATCTGGAGAGGACAGGAGCTCCAAGAGAGAGTGACAGAACCAAAAACTCTGAGCACAGGGGTCTTTCCTGAGACTCATACTCCAACCAAGTACCATGCATGGAGAAATCCTAGAACGCTTGCATAGATGTAGTCCATGGCAGCTCAGTGTCCAAGTGGGTTCCATAGTAATGGGAACAGGAACTGCCTCTGACATGAACTGATTGGCCTGCTCTTTGATCACTTCCCCCTGAGGGTGGAGCAGCTTTACCAGGCCAGGGAGGAAGACAATGCAGCCACTCCTGATAGGACCTAATAGACTAGGAGCAGAAGGAAGGAAAAGAAGACCTCCCATATCAGTGGACTTGGGGAGGGGCTGCTGAGACAATGAAGACTGAAAGGCCTGATCAACACTCCAAGATATTTTCCAGGGGTTACAGACCTTAGAGTCTAACACACACAGCTCAGGAGATGCCGCTGTAGCCCCTGGGTGTGCCTGTTCTGGACCTTCACAGCAGTAAGCTTCTATAGTGGGCACTTGGAACAATGAGCCTCCAGCTTGAAAGTTTAAAGCTGTAAGCCGCAGTTTCCGTAGTTACAGCTATAAGATTCTGGATTTAAAAGACAAGATTCTGGGCGACTCAGCTGCCTCTTGCCTAGGAACAATTGCAAACAGTTAGAAATCCATGCTTCCAAGGTTGAACAGTTTATTCTATTTTATTTTACTTCACGGCACTTTACATATAGAGCTGTAAAGTGGAAATACAGATGCCTGTGGATGTGCCACGTTTTATTTGTGAAGATTTAATGAGTATGTTTTATTAACACTATTATTGTTAATATTTGCTACTTTAATTATTACCTACGGTGTGATACTCAAGGATTAAAGAATATACAAAGCATGTTCCTCAGGTGATAGAACTATGCTAAGGTAAAATTCTGTCTATTTTTTGAATTGTACTATTTATAAAATATAGATAAATAGACATAGATAAATAGGATGATAGATAGATATTGTTCTATAGAGATTAGATAGATAGAAAGATAGATAGGTAGATAATATTGCTTGTATGTTACAGTGGAACCGTGTCAGCATAGTTGATAGAAAAATGTTACAGTTTATGTAATTTTGGTAGAGCTAAGGATGCCAATGTTAGTAATGTATACTCTTCTGAAGGGTTATTTTTCTGAAATAAAAAGAGCCATGATCACCCAGAAGTAATGCTCTTGAGAGATGTATTTGTCACTAAAAACAGAGGAGGTCAAATGATTTTTCTGGATGTTGTAGTCACAATAAATATCTACTGTCACCCGAGTGAGGCTGAAGAAATCTACTGTCACTTCTGTTATTGGAAAACTGTCTGTCTCTTCCTGAGCCCTCTCTTCCAAGCACCCTTCAGTGAGGAATTATCCTGAACAACTCAATTTGCAGAAGAGACAAAGGTTTCAAGACAACCCTTCTCCTAAAATCTCATCCTATTGTCTTTAGTTCAAACTGCGGACTGATTGCCCCAAACCACTTACAAGCTCATTTCTTTGCTAGGTGAGTGGAAAACTGTAATTCATTCTGATTTATTATTTTTGAAGAAAATATCCCTAAGTCATCAGGGCATTATATTAAGTTAGTTAGGAAAGAAGAACAATAACAACAACAAAAAGAATGCTTTCATAAGGATTTCAAATGATCCTTTACAGGGCATCAAAGGTTGAATGTATTTTAAGGCTCATCTTGCATAAATAGCTAAATAAATACAAAACATTTCAAAGAATTCTTCATTCATGTGTGGGGTGGTTGTTTGTAAATTGGTTTTGAGCTCAACTCCCTCTCAGCATAACTAGCTAGTTAGGACTATATCATCAGTGTGACTTGATTGGGATGCTGTTTTTAAGTAATACATATAAGGTACAGGAATGACCATTTTAATAAACATGAAACTTATTCTGCTTAGTTTCTGCCTTGGAATATTAATAAGAATTTAGAAGTTAGATTTATACATATAACTATCACACAATTAAAAAAAACAGCCCATTGTAAAAATACAAAACAGGATTGAGATTATGAAAGGCTAGAAAACCAGAAATTTGATAGTTAGAGCTTTGTTTATATTTCAACTAGGAGGTGGAAGTTTTGATTGGATAAGTGGGATTTTAGATATAGGATTATAATCTATCAAAATCAAATAACTATTATTTTACCAATAAGTACCTGTCAGAAAATATTCCATGAATGAAGCCATGTGATTAAAATACTGAGAACTTGTGAGAAAACTCCAAGAAAATAAGACAAGAGTCTTGTGACTGCTGTTTCTTCAAAACTTTTTTATTGGAAGGTGCTTTCGTGCTCCTCCTAGTTGTAGTAAATAGGAATGAGTTTACTTCATTATCTAAATATTCAGATGTTTTTCTTTAATTGAAAATGGATTGTTTTCTCGTACAATATAAACTGATTATAGTTTCCCCTCCATCTACTCTTTCAGTTCCTTCCCTCTTCCTCTCCCCTCTGTCTTTCTGTCCCTCATTAGAAAAGAACAGGTTTATAATAAATAAAAATCAAACATGACAAAGTAAGATGTAATCAGATGAATGCCAAATCTATCTTATTGAAGTTGGATGAGGCAACCCAACAGGAAGAAGAGAGTCCCAGGAACAGGCACACGAGTCAGAGACCCACTCACTCTCACAGTCAGGAGTCCCATAAAAATACTAAAAGCTATAACATACACAGAGAACCTGGTGCAGACCTGCTCAGGCCCTGTGTTTGCTGTCTCATTTAGTTCAAGCAGAGTGAGTTCATGTGCACCTCACTTAGTTGATTCAGCAGGCCATCAGATGACATTTCTAAGCATGCTTTGTCCTCATGATTGTATATATCCTACACCCATATGAACATACCTAGCTCTTGCAACTGTGTGCATCTTGAACTCAAGTGAATGTTGCCCATATGATCAGGATATAAAATGTCTGATGCCCTGAATAAAGTTCACTATTGCATGAGAATTTAGTTTGCCTCATTTTTTAGGCTCTGCTCTCCCAGGTTCACACTGCCAACTAGAACAGTAACAGAAGCAAAGCAGAGAGTGTTACAAGTAAATGTGGTCTAATATATAGCAGCTGTTTTTAATTTCCTATTCATTTACCTTCCTTCCTATTTCTTTCTTCCCTCTCTCCCAGCTTCTCTCCCTTCTTCCTTTCCTCTCTTTTATGTTCCTTCTTCAAATTGTATTTTTAATTGTTAAAATATATGGTCTGTTATTAACCTGGCATCTGGAAGCATGAGAAAAACAAGAGAATACAAGGGACTTTCTATCTTTCTATGCATATTTCAAATATATATTTTAGAATGTGATCTTAGGGGAAAAAAAAGAAAGAAAACCTCCAAGCAGGTGTGTATGTGTATTGGGGAAACAGTAGCATTATATTGACCCGTGGCATTGGCCACACATTTCATCTTTAATGAAAATTCTAGACCCATGGCTCACTGGTTAAGAGTGCTGGCTGCTCTTCCAGAGTTCCTAGGTTTGATATCCATCACCTATATGATGACTCACAACCACTGGGAGAACTCCAGTTCCAAGTGATCTGATGCCCTCTTCTGACCTCTGAGAGGGCCACTCTCACACAGTACCCAGATATACATGCAGGCAAACCACCTATTACACATTTTTAAAGAGGAAGGAAAGAAATAAATTCTCTGCTTACTATTTGGAGTAAACATTATTTATTTTGAAAAAGAAATATGATTGTCTGCTGAGACTGTCCTGATAAAGTTTGGGAGAAGAAAGGACCATTGAGAGGAAGGTAGGGCTACAGTTCAAACTTGAACTGCTCGTCCTGTATAAGTTTGGAGACACTGGGCAGAGGTTGATATGAAAGAATCATGCCACTGTTGGGATTCTCAATTCCCCTTTGGACTTAGAACAAAGGGAAAAAGGAAAGACAGAAAAAGTAAAGGCTGTACATGCTTTTCAATTAGAAGATATAAGATATAAGGAGGAAACAGAACAGAAAACAGAAGCCTACTACAGAGGGTTTCGGCAGAGTGCAGGCAATCAGACAATAAAAAGGAGAGTTAATAAGACCAGGAGAGGACAGGAGCTACACAAGGACAAAATATATCAGGGCACGGGGGCCTTCCATGGGACTGTTTCTCCAACCAAGGACCATGTATGGATATGGGCTGGAGCCCCTGCTCAGATGTAGCCCATGGTATCTCAGTAACCACTAGGTGGATTTCCCTAGTAGGGGGAATAGGAACTGTTTCTGACATGAACTCAACGACTGGCTCCTTTACCCACCCCCCGAGGGAGGAACAGTCTTGTTAGGCCACAGAGGAGAACATGGCAGCTAGTCCTGAAGATACCTGATAAGCTAGGGTCAGATTGAAGAAGAGGAGAGCCTCCCCTAGCAGTGGACTGGAAATGGGCAAGGAGGAGATGAGGGAGGATGGGTTTGGGAGGGAAAGAGGGAGGGGTCTACAGCTGGGATACAAATTGGATAACCTGTGATTACTATAAAAAACTTAATAAAAATAAAATAAAATAAAAAACAAAAATTGCTCTGAAAAAAAAGGAAAGAAAAAGGGTCAGCTCACATACCTTTATCTATCAGTATTGACTGTGAGGAAGGAGGTTAGTGATTCTCGAGGAAGGAACTCAGAGCAACTCTGCAAAGTAGGAGCAAATGTGAGTCACTCACAGCCAGTATTAATACTGTTAATAATAAATATGTAATTAGATAGATATATACTTATTACTATATTATTTTAAACATAATTTTAATAAAAACTGGATCTAAAAGGTAGATTTGATATGGCCAGGGAAGCTCAAATATCAGTATACATTACTGAGAAATTATAAATATGGACATATTTAGTCACACATAAAATCTTCAATTATTGGACAGTCACTGAGGCCAGTAAGCTATGAAACAGGATAGATTATTAAGGGTTAAAAAATGCAAGATGTCCCTTACTCAGGAAGAATCCAGCACACCTGGGAGAGAGCTGGTGAGATGGCTCAGCAGGTAATGGTGCTTGCCACCTGATGATGTGAGACTGAAAACCGGAGTTCAGACTCTGGAACTCATGTGAAGGTTGGAGGGTAGAACTGTTTCACATGACAGATGCCTTACAATATTGTTAATATCCCCAGGGACACACCATTGGAGAAAATGATTTTTCTTAGTTAGCAATTGTAAATTACATATGTATACACACACATATAAAATAAAATAAAATTAGGAAAAATACATTTCAAAGAAAGCTCAAACTAAATCATGTCATGTCCATGAAGCCAGAAACTCTGAAGATTTATTTTCCTTCTGTACTTTCGTTAGTTTTATTTCAGTTACCCAGGTAATTTAGACAGGAATAAAAAACAAAAGCCTCGGATTAGAATGATCTCTACATGAAAATGACATGGTCATGAGTGTAGGAGCTAAGGAACCATTGAAAAAATATATCATATAGGCATGTCAAGTCTTCTAGGTAAAGATTAAATTGAATTCCATCCCTGCCCTGGCCACTTGTTTCCTCCTTCCAGATGCTCCTAGTTGCTCTAACTCAAACTCCTCATGAACCCAAGTTGAAAGCCTCTTTATGCATATGTTTATGTGTACACATATGTAACTATATGCATGTGCATATGCAGAAATAAATATAAATAGAATCTCTGTTTAATGATTTTTTTAGAAAAAATTTGAATCTGATATTTTAAGATTTTAAAATTATTTTTCATGTATATATGTGGATGTGAGTGTTAATATATACCATATGTGTGTTGTTGCCTGAAGAAGGCAGAAGAGGGAATCAGATTCCCTGCTTGATGTGGTTGCTGTGAACCAAACTCCAGTCATCTGCCTGAGCAGCATGCAGTCTTAACTGCCAAGCCATCTCTCTAGAACCTGTTGATTTTAAATGCTTTTCTGTTTTGTAAGGAGGGGCAGAAAAAAGTGTGTGTGTGTGTGTGTGTGTGTGTGTGTGTGTGTGTGTGTGTGTGTGTGTGTTTGTGTGTGTAGAGGATCAGAGGTTGCTATCAAGCATCTTTGATCACTCTCCACTTAACGTATTGTGCAAGGTCTCTCACTTGAACTTGGTAAACCTAAGATCTCACCTGACTTCCCTGGGGAGCCCTTCTCTCTGCCACTCATTCACTAGAATTACAGGGGAGGGTTTGATACCATAACTTCACACATTTCTCTACGTTCTAGCATACTAACTCTGGTTCTCACCCTTCTGCTGCAAAACCCTGTGTGGCCTGAGCCATCTCCATAGCTCCCTAATTTAAACTGTTCAGTGGTTTAGTCATGGCTTCAGTGAGCTTGTCATAAGCTCTGGATCTTTTTTTTTTCCCTGCTCTTTTGTCTCAATATCATGAGATTTGTTTCTCCAAGGTAAGTGTTCCAGGCAAGACAGTTCTGTTATGTCAGCAACAGGCAAGAATCTCAGCGACAGTAATCAAGTCTGATCCTATAGGCTCTTCACCTGCTGATGGTACTGTTGAGGTGCAGCTCAGCTCATTGACCACTCATAGTGTGTAAGAGCATGACTGGGTTCACACCCTCAGCTGAGATTTATCCCAGGACACTTTTTCCTCTTCCCAAGCCAACAGACAAGCTAGCATCAAGATGTTGTCTCCTCTTGGGTTTTTGTCTTTACAGAAAGAGCTTATGGGAAGCAGTAGACTGCCTACCAAGACTTATGGCTCTTCTTCTTTTGAACAATTCAACAATTATGTAAATTCCAGAAATAGGTGACTACATAAGTCTTAAGATGGAGTCTTGTTTTATTGACTCACAAATACCTCTAAATTTGTAATAAAATTTAATTATAAAAATTGGAGGTGTTTGGCTTTTTATAATTTGATAACAAAATGTGCTGTCTTGTATAGGTCTTGAAAATGAATCATGATGGATGGCTATATATTTGATGGCAGTAATATTCCTCTTAGATAATCCTTATGTGAAAGTCATACTACTGATCATCATTACACCACAGTAATATCTGACTGGTTTTAAATACTCTCATTCTGAAAAAAAAATTTAGAGCAAATTAAAGTCTTCTGCAATGAAAATGACTTTAAAATCTATAAGCTACTTAAATTGCTTTAAGGCCAATCCCTTTATTAACTTAAAACTTCTTGCTATAATAATTTTGTTTTTGATTTAAAATGGTTTAAAAGAAAATAGCATACTTGTTTGAATATATATTACTAAAGTGCAGAATTAGGAAATTACTAAGATTAATTTTTTTAAAAAGTCTCAAATAGTGGATTAACAAGGGATTCTTAGGGTTTCAGTTGCTGTGATAAGTCACCATGGCCAAAAAGCAAAAAAAAAAAAAAAAGAGGTTTTATTTGCCCTTTCAGATGACAATCCATCACTGAGGGAAATCAATATAGGAATAGAAGCAGGTCAGGAACCTGGAAGGCAGGAACTGATGCAGAGGCCATAGAGTAATGCTGCTTACTGGCTTGTTCCTCATGGCTTGCTCAGCTGCTTTCTTATAGAACTGAGGACCAACAGCTCAAATACATGCCTCATTAGTGTGTAAGGCCATCCTACAGCAGCTATTAATCAAGAAAATAGCCCCATAGACTTGCCTACAGACCAATCCAATGTAGGCATTTTTTTTTCAGATTCCCTCTTCCCTTAACTAGTTTTGTATCAAGTTGACAAAAGCAACCAGCACAGATTGTATATCTGATATTTACCTGAAGTTGTCATGTGAACCAGGTCTTCTTGATTGTACCAAGAAGGAAACACTGATTGCTGTCTTCTTTCAATCTTTTCATTTAACTCCTTTCAAAGCCTTCTTAGGTTAACAGTGAATTGTGAGGCATTTTTTTCAGAGACTCCAATATGCCACATTTTGTTTTCTTTGCACTTAAGAGGGTTCTCTGAATTTGACTGGTTTCATTATTACTTTAAATTAACAATTTCACATTGTGGTTCAAATTTTAAAATAATATAATATTGTCAAAGAATGTTCTATACCTGGGAAAAAATAATGAGCATTAAAATCAGAGAAACTGAAGTTTCAAATATGTTCCCTGTCACTTCTTTGAAGTTTTAGAATGATGTTCTCTATCACTGTAGATGTGAATAAAAAAGGCAAGGAGTGAAATTGGTGTATTACTCCTACATTCAGCCTTACACAATTTGTCAATTGGCAAAATCCAGCTAGATTCTTTGGTAGGATATAACTGAAATGGCTTCCAGCATAGCTGCTGACAGAGGCTTTGTTCCTTTCTGAGTCCTTACTAGCCAGCCTGCTACTGCCCCTGTTTCTCTTAGCATTCTTGTCTTCCAAGCTCTCAGAAGAATGGCTCATTAAACTCTGATGGAGCAGTCTGGGGCTTTTGTAGTCCACAGCTACAAACTTTTCCACATTCCTACTGAAAATCAACTGCAGTAGCTAAAATCTGTGTTGTCAGATTTACCACAGCAGTTGTCTTCAGCACCAATTTTCTGTATTATTTACTTTTTCTGTTTATATAATTAAAGCCATGACTAAAGCAACTTGAGGGAGGAAAAGTTTACTTATGCCTAATTTGAGGACCAGTCATCCATGTTAGAGAAGTCATGGCAGCGGGAGCTGGAGGCTGCTGAACACATTCCATCCATAGTAAGGATGCAGTGAAGAATGGATGCCAATGTTCAGTCTCCTTTCTCCTTTTTATTTTGCTAGCAGTCATTACATGAATTGTGGCTAACAGGCATGACCAGAGACTAATATAATTTAGAAAATTCCTCACAGACATGCCCAGGGACTTGTCTGCTAGATTATTAGATGATTCCTTTCAAGTTGACACTCAGTGTTAAGTATGACACTGGGGAATCCCCTATCATTTTGCCTAGAGTGCCCAAACAGGTTTGGTAAACACTAGGCTTTGAGGTGTGGGTGGATGTGTCTTGCCTCAGGCTTGGTGTTTCTTTTCTTCTGTTTTCAAGTCTGATACTTTATAGAACATTTCTGATGGTAAATCTTTTCTGACTGGTAACAAAAAATACCAGTCCAACCACTTTACACCTAATAAAAATTATGCCATATAACTGAATCTAGAGCTGTCTCCATGGTCAGTACTTCAAGATCCTATGTGACTGCAATTTTCTTAGACATTGCATTTCCCCAAGGCTGATCATAATGTAATTCCCACTCTTTAAGACAAAGTGCTCATAATTGATGGAAAAGAAAGTGAAATGATTTCTGTTTCATTGCTTAATATTCCTGAGGAGATTTATTTACTGAAGAACTTCATAATTCTTTCTTTGATGTCTACTGTCTCTAATGTAAGGTTCTTTAGAAGATAAGCTTTGAATTCAACAAGTTATCAACAAGAATCCATTACTTCAGGAAAAACATCTCCAGGAAATAAGAACTAGATGCTTTTCAGAAATATCTAGATTCAGGGACTCATATAAACATCCAGCCTTTCCAAAACCAACCGACATTGCTGAAGTAGCCAGGGTAATATGAGTGCTCTTCAAAAACCTGGAAAACTTGATGTTCACAGCTGGCAGTTGCCACCTACAGCTCAGGCATATCTTTGGAGAGACTCAGACAAACCATGCATTCTTGGCTTCCATATAGAAAAAAATTTCAGGATAAACCAATATAAAGCAGAGGTGGGGTTTATTCAAAATACAAAGAGGCACCTTGGGAAAGCAGGAATCACAACTGAGAGTAGAGGGTGACTTCTCAAAAGTGTTGTTCTTTTCAGGGTGGCTCTCTAAGTTCCATAATATGGATAAATCCAGATTTAGGAATGGGAGATAGATGCTAGTAACTGGAAACTAGATATCATTTGGCTCCAACTAAGCAGTTGACTTACTGCTATAGTTTATCTCTGCTTGAGGTCTATTTAGGAAAACACATTGTATCTGAAGGCAATTTTAGCTTTCTCAGTGCTGTCTGAAGAGTGCTGATGGTCGGTAGAAATTGCAAACCAGGTCCCAGGATGAACATCCTCTCCTTTTATATTCCTGTAATTCTCCCTGTCAGTCTATTTTCTCAATAAGCATTTCTTCAAATGGCAAAGAATGCATAGGCTACTAAGTATTAAAGAACACTAGTAAGCAGCCTAGTTTTTTAATTGTTGAAGCTATCTGAAGACAAGCATGTTAAGAATTTCTATAATACTCATTAGGCATGGGCATAGGAATTGGGACAATCATTACTGAAGAGTGTCTTGGGAGTGTCTTGTGATATTCACTACAGGTTCTTTGTATCTAAAGCAAAGTATTGAAAGGAACAATTGTTACCAGAGAATCCGAATACTCTTTTGGAAGTTCTTAGTCTCTTGGTAAGATAATTAAAAAACAGACTCAGAAGGAATCCCAAGGACACTTTTATTTGAGTTTGAGAGAAGAAAACCATAAGGCAGACAAGCTGTAAATCTTAGCGAGGACTGGGAGAAGAGAAATTGAGAAAAGGGGGTCCTGCCTTTTGATCTGGGCAGCAAAGGAGATTTAGCAGGGAGGGAACAGTCTTCACAGGAAACAGTAGAGTTGTACCAAATAGCAGTGCAAGCATGCTTAGGGGTTTGGCTGGTAACCAAGGAAAAGATAGAAGAGGGAAAGGAAGAGTTATGATTTGAGCTAGAACTTAGAAAAGAATAAAGGCTTAAGAGTTAAGATCTACCAACAACTGCCTGGGTAGAATGGCTCCTGGAATGTTTAAGTATCTCATCTCATGAAGGGGACTGTAAAATTTAGCACCTAGGAAAAACGAAGAATTACAAGTCAATTTTTCAGGGAAACAAAGTTTCTAGTCGCTATGTTGAATGATAGTTTTTGTGACTTATGTGTCTCCTGTTAATCTTTTTTATTTTTTTGCTACTCCAAATGTTTATATACTCGCATAAATATATAAATAACAAATCCATATTTGGTACATTTGTAGAAAAATTAAGCACTTTAAATATGTATATATATATATATATATATGCACATACATACCTTGTTCAAGCAAATTTTTCTGTAAAATTCCCACTTAAAAATCAATTGTATTTTCAGAATCCCAGGCAATTCAAAATTGAATATGTTTTTGTTCAAGTGTTTTTCTGAAAATACATTCATATTGCCATCTTACAATGCTGCTAAAACTGTTTGGGACAGTAATGTGCATAAATATAAAGCAAACCTAAGCACTAGTGTAAAAATCTTATGTATGTCAAATGAACTCTGAAAAAAAGAACATAGACGTAACCATTTAGAAATGCCACTTTTTCTTGATTTGTATGGAATTTTGTTTTTAAGGAATTGGAATATTCTAATTATTGGAAATTCTAAATATATATGAGTTCAAACTTAATAATATATTCTATTTTGGAATTATCCATTCAAACATTTTTTTTAAAAAAACACAAAAAGTTGGGGAGAACAGGCAAGCAAGATCCATGCTCTTTGGGAATGACTGAACCGGACAACTAGAGTTCTGAGTGCTTCTGGACATTCCGAAGATCAGAGTTTAAAGTCTCCAAGTAAACAGTAAAGGCTCAAAGGGCTGAAGCTTCCCATGTATGAAATCACATCCTATATAATTGCCCAAAATATGAATTAAACGTAGATTATTTTAAGCAATGCATTAATGTATATAAAACTGAATAACAAGTCCTAACCTTTAGTGTAAGTATTATGCTACTTCATATAGTTCTTGCTGTACCAAGAAGGCTTTGGTACTGAACCCTCAAAACAGTCATACTTTCTGTATTCAAGAGGTGCCATCTGTTAGATACCTAATTAGTAGACCCTAAACTTAAGTTTAGGTATAAGTGATTGAAAATTTAGTATTTCTGAGAGCAAGCAGTAAAGAGATTAAGAAGAAACAGAAAAATGAGGCTCAGGATTCCAGGAAGTTCCAGGCAGCCTGATGCATTGAGAGCTCTGGGGTTTGTTGGAACTAAACAGGGTTGGTCCAGTTTCACATCTGTGTTGGCCAGGCTGTGAAGCAGCGGACAAGCAGACATGCAGCATTACTGTTCAGGATCATCCAGAGCCTTCATGAGAGGAAGCTGTAATTTCCAGTCTGTTACTTGAAACAATACGTTCTAAGGGGTTTAGCCTTCTAAAGCAGAACAAACATCAACCATACAGGCATGTGCAGAGCCTCTGAAGGCAGGAACATAATTGTTGGATCTAGCATAGACACAGTTGTGATGACTATAAAAAAATCTGTTATCTGAAAAGAGTGTTAAGACTTAAAACCTTATTGCCTGTACCTTCTTTAGTAATGAGCAATGTAGAAGTATAAAACAAATAAAGGCTTTCTTTCTTAATTTGCTTTTAACAACAGCGTTAGAACCCCTAAGACACACAACAAAATAAAATGTGCTATTTCAAAATGCATATTGTATTCTTTCTAAGATTGTTAGTTTGAATGAACAGAAATCAAAGAAACTAAGTATATGGATTATGTATGCACTTTGGAAACGGAGCCTGCATATAAATATATTGCCCCCAAATATTAAATTGTTCCTTGGTGGTTTGATTCTTTCTTTTCTTTCTAAAAAATATTAATGGAATTATTAATGACTGAGTGACTATTCTAAGAAATTACTTTACAGGTATACATTTACTTAATTATTAATTTTTAAAGACACTTTAAAAAAAACTGTAGGATAAAAGTGAAAACCCACATGTATTAGATAATCCATATGCTTCTATTATTTGGCTCATTGGAATTTCCTTTTCTTTACATTGTCCAAATTGTTTCAATTTGCGAAAAAAAAACCCTGTCTCTACCAGATTGAACAGTGGAAGGCTACAGAAATGGGAAGCTTGCATATGAACACATAGTACTATGTTGTTTTTAAATAGTTGGTGTATACAGATTCTTTCATACAAATTGCAAACAAATGTCTTTATTTCTCCTATCTGCTATAAATAGAGTCAAAGGGGCCTTTATCGAGTGTTTAGCCTCTGCAGATATTGAATATCATCTGTGAGTCCACAAGCTGAGAGCAAGCATCTGTGGCAGCAAGCTATGATGATCACACTTCACCCATCCCTACTTAAGTGTATTCTCTACTTTAGTTCCTTATGTTTGAGATCAGTATTTATTTATCTTGTATGTGAGAAAAATTACTTTAAGACACTAAGTTATAAATAGTCGGCAAAAGAGAAAAGATGGAAGGTTGCAAACACAAAATATTCCCAAACCATGCCTTTGTCATATAAAATACATATGTTCTGTTTTTTAACACCTACAAATTAGATCTCTATTATATAAATGATAAAGAAAGGAAACCGATGCAGTCCTGTGGTTACTTGTGCCCTTAAGGTATCCATACATCATTTCACAGCTTGGACTGGAAGGAATGAAGCTTAGTGAAGCCGGTGGATTAGCAGGATCTTGGTCAATGACTTTGGGAGAAACACCCTGATTTTCAGTGAAACAGCTCTCCTTATTGAGGATGAATAGGGACTATATAAACCTTGGGGAGTAGGTACAGATATTTGGAATGAGTGTACATAATTGGCTGGGGCCAAGGTGCTGGGAACGCTTCATTTACATGAAGAGGAATTGTCTTTATAAGAAGGGATGAAGTTTAATCTGAAACATGGCTACCAGGCTACATGACTACCTCAAGGGTGGCAGATATGGTGGTGCTATACGACACATGCGCTGATCTATGTAGGCCCCAAGCAAGCAGGAAAAAAATTCCTACTCCTATTGGTCTTAGGGCCAGATTTTCCAGGTTTGGACATATCTCAATCTCCCTCTTGATTTGGACTGGCCTCTCCAGTTGTAAGGCTTGCTAGCCCCACAAATGGAGTGAACTAAATATTTCCTACAGGAAGGGAAAAACTCTCAGTAAGATATCTGCCTTGGGAAAATTGTGCTGATAGAATAAAGACCAGAAGAAATGCACAGAATTTTAAAAATGTTCTTTGAGGTTAAAAGGATATCCCATGTGCTGCAAATCTATGCATGATACTTTACTACATGGCAACTAAAGGTTTTCTAACTTGGTTCTCCTTAAACTCTGAAACAAATCAATTCAACACATTTGGAAATTTCACAAGGTAAATTTTACCATGTAAGATGGGTATGATTTTAAGTTATCTCTAAATATCCAAAGTTTATAATGCTCTGAAATTAGGCCACTAAAGGTAAGCAATAACAATCAGGTTTTTGGATGTTTAGAGCATGGTTTTCAAGAAACTAGCCACTATAGGGAATCAAAGCAAAGAGAAGATACATTCAGAAAATAAGAATAAGAATGTGTCTTTAGATTGTAATGTATTATATTAGATTGATTTAAAATTTTTCTGTTAGAGGCACTGACTTGAGTTTCATTTTAAAAGTCTTTTAGTGAGTTTTCACTTAGGGCAAGGAAAAAATTTCCAATAATTTCTGAAATGCATAAATATTCATCTGTCTTTTGTAGTATATATTTAAGGTCAGTTGTCATTCTCAACATTGACAATCACAAAGTCAAAATGTATTATGTCTCAAATGTTGAAGATGCTTTCTCTACTGGAATTTCAAATATTCAACCTAGTATTAATTCTCTGTAACCATGAACAAGCAAGTAAGTAGCCAAATTTGTTCATTGTTAATGAATGGTAACATCATGTATACACCAAACAACTGTTTTAAAATAAATTTATTTATGATTTATTATAAGCAAATACTATACATATTATATATACCTGTGTATCTAGGCTTGCATTTTTTTTTCTTGCACGGAGTCACAGTAAGAAAATGTCAGTACATCTCACTGAAGAGAAACCTAAGTAGTTAAAATGTTCTATTTGGTGTTAGGCACATGGAAAATGTTTTCATGTTGGTTTGGATTGTTTTTTGTTGTTGTTGTTGTTTATTGGGTCAAATTTTCACTCAAGAAAATTTCTGTAACTCTCAAAATCATTTTTCAACATTGAAAAGATTTAGAACACTTATTAAATCTGCCAAACGCTGCTTTCCATTTAAACAGCTCTATTAATCTAGGTATTCGATACTTTTCTCCAGAACGAATTGTGAATCTCTGAATTTTAATTCATGAAACAGATTTACATAGGGTATTCTTGAAAAGTTGCCTACTATCGTCAATTTTACAGAAAACAAAAGATGTCTGGGAATAATTCATCATGCAACCTAGCATAAATGGCAAGGAGCTGAAATTGAGCCTTGTCTTACATTCTTCATTTGTGTTGCTGTCTTTGTCTTCAAGGTACATGTACAAAGAAGGTCAGAATTGAAAATACATTCCACATGTGCTAATCTAGGTTTTTTTAAAAATCTTTTTATCATTTGGCAACCAATGGAGAATTAAAAATTTTGTGCTTTTTTATGTTATTTCAAGGACACAGCTGTTTGAATTAAAACCTTAATAGTATGGACTTGATAAGCTCATCAATTATAAATAAAATATTTATTCTAAATGATGGATTTCATGATGAGAATGTAGGAACTCTTAAAGTGCAATAAGTATTGTGCATTATGGAAAATCATTAACACAACTCATTGACCTGCTAAGGAATAATATATCAATTTTGCTAGGGGGTTTCACCAACATGTGAAAGCTTAAAGCTATAATATACCCCAAAAGTCTTCTTATGAGTTATTCTTTGGGTAGAGAACTCCTGCACTCTAATACCAGATGATGACATTTTGGTAGAATGTCTCATGCATATATCACTGTGTTACTGCATATACTATCACTCAGTGGTACTTTAGCAGTCTTGCCTTGTGTAGGTACACCTTTTACTGTCCACACAGTAACAAGAGCACTTATCAGTTGGTTTGTGAAAACATTTTGCCATACCCAAGTGACACTGGCTGACATGAGATATAGAGCCAGCCATTTCAAGGAGTATAGACCTCATGTTGACTAAGAGGAACATGTAAAAGTAAATAGCTGTGACTGGGGTGAAGTTTATGCATGAGATTTTGTGGGTCCATGAGACTTTATCAGCTTCTTCAAGCCCTTTCATTAGTACCTTTGCTCCATTTTGTTGACTGACTAAACTCAGTGTTTCTCTTTTAGTACTTAATAGTGATGTTGAGATATAAAAAAAATTTTCATTACATAATATTATAAGATGTTATCACTCTATATACAAGTAGTAAACCATGCTTATAATACTATTAGGACTCTTTTAGAGGCAGATTGAGAAAAGATCTAGATAATTTAGGATAATGATAAATACAATTTCACAATTAAGTGCAACAATGCAATACAGTTTTGACATATTGAATGTTGAATTTTTAATAATCTTAAGTAAAATCCCATACTTCCTTATAATAAATATTCTTTACTAAATCTCCATTGGTTACTTTGATGGTTAATATTGTTGATAGGCTCCAGAATCATGTATGAGACAAGCCTCCACACACGCCAGAAGAGGGCTCCCTCCATAGGGCGAGACTTCGTACATACCTGTGAAGTATTGTGATAAGGTTGAATGAGCTAGGAAAATAGACCCTAAAAATACGGGGCACTATTTCCTGGATATGGGTCTTAGACTGCATAGAAATCAGAAAGCCGGTTGAGTTCAGGCACTAACCGTATTCTGCTTCTTGGCTGAGTATGCAGTGTTACCAGCTGGCTCTGGAACTCCTGCTGCTGTGACTTACCCACCATACTCGACATCACCACAGAACTGTGAGAAGCCACAAATAACCCTTTCTTTCTCACATTGCTTTTGTCAGGATATTTTATTACAGCTGTAGAAAAGTAACTTTATTTCCCCAAATATGAAAACTGAGTGGGTTACTTTTAACCAATATTAGTCAATTCTGACAAGTCAATTTTTAATTTAAGGAGCACTAAATTTAGATTAGCTTCCCCTACCCATGCTAGAACGTTGAGTGACTTGGTCTTGTGCAGGTCTTAAGGAGTCCCTACCCCTAACAGGGGCGTTATGGACAGTTGAGGGCCTCACTGAGAAAGGAAAGTAATTTTTCTTTACTGGGTTAACCATGATCCACTAAATAGTCTCACATCCAAGTAAATGATCATGTCAAGTTTCAGTGGACAGGGAGGAGATTAGGATGGAGGATTGGATTGGGAGGGAATGAGCAAGGGGCCTAAGGCTGGGATACAAAATAAATAACCTGTGATTAACATAAAAAATAAAAATTATTAAAAAAAGAAAGAAAATAGTTAAACCTTGTAACAGAAAAATCCATGAAAATCCAGAGAGGACTGTCAAGTAGAAGACTGTATTATCACACATGTGTTATGGAGAAGTTTTCGTACAGACTTCAAATCGAGTTCTCATGACTATTCCCTGGTTCATGAAAAGTAGTTTGAGAAGCCTCTGAAGGACAGGACTACAAAGAAGAGCAGACTTTCTGGGGTCTGGAGGATTTGTGTTTGAAGACACTCTAGTCAGCAGAGGGCCACACGGAACTTTCTGCAGGCTGTTTTACGTCTACAGCTGCTGGGGAACCTTTACTCAGTTGAGCCCAGCCTCAAGTTCGAGCTGCTGAGACCCTTCTTCATGGCAGAGAAACCTGATATGGCGGCTCTGGACAGCCCTTCCCACCAGGATATTCAATATTAATGAAAAAGAAGACCTGGAGTTGGGATAGGCGGTAGGTAGATGAGGATAGACCTGGGAATGGTAAGAACAAAGTATGGAGGGCTGAAAATGATCCAAATATTTTACGCAATTTTCAAAGAATTGAGAAAAATATTTTTAAGACATCAGCACTGCAGACATTCGCAAATTTCCCATTTACCTAAAGTGAAAAGAAAACACATTTCCAGGCCAGAGAAATGACATCTAGTCATGTGCTCCTGTGCTGAGCGTCTAACATTAAATCACATCCACATTAACTATATACTGACAAGACATTATGTATTTACCAAGTATTTTTGAAATGTCTCATTCTCTTTTCATGCTATCCTGACCGGATAGGAATTTCAATTGCTATTGTCTTCCTATAATTAAAATTAATTAGAAATAACTAAGTTTTCTAAAAGCTCTGTAGAGAATGCTGTGAGGCAGAACTTAAAATCAGTACTTTCCAAAGTAAATACGTGGCCTTGTTGCTTACTGGATTATCTCAGTTCAACTGAATAATACACTCTAATTGTATAATTACATACACATGAAGAGCACACTGATTTGCTGTGAAGTAGGCATATAGTCGTAACATCCGAGTAATACAAGGATCACTATAGCTCAGCACATACTAGGTCTATTCTTATTAGTTATGCTTGTTGCTCCTGACTGGCTGTCAAGGCATCTACCACAAACTCACAGAAGGAAAGCTGCTGCCCAGAGAAGCCACATAATCTTCTTTGAGTAACAATCAAGCTCACTGACCAGAGATTTGAACCAGGCACATTGGCTGTTGCTTGTTGTGGTGACAGTATGTCTGAGGGATGCCGCCTAAGAGCAGCTGTGTAATCTGTCCGTGTTTGTGAAAGCATGATAGCGGGGGTGGCAACTGAAGCTTCTGGAGACTAGTCATGTCATGACAGCAGGCATGGTGGCAGCAGACAGGAGACAGACAACTTAGGCAGAAAACAAGTCAGCTACCTATCAAAGCCTGCCCACAGCTTACCTCCACCAAAGGTTCCCCCATCTGCCAGCTTGGGGCTACATACACAAACACGGGAATCACGTTGAAAATACAATATCACTGAAAATACTGAGCGTCACTCAAAAAAAGTTAGAAAGAAAAAGTGTGCTAGATGGAAGACTTCTGGGCCATGAAAAATTATGTTCTGCCATTTGTGGCACCATGAGTAGTTATAATCCTGGAGATTATGTGAAAAGAAAGTGAGTCACACAGAAAGACTCATACTGCATGATGTCACTCATATGTGGCTTTTAAAACCTGATCTCACAGATGCAGAGAACTGGGTAGAAACAAGGAGAAGCTGGAGAGGGTAGGCTGGGGAAGGGTTACTAATTCAGTATTAAAATGTAGTGCAAGCATTTCTTGTGCTATTATATAGGTTGATAAATAAACTGCAATAAAGCCTGTACAGTACAAGTGAAGCATCTGAAAGAAAGGATCTGAAGTTTTCTCACCAAAAGCAAATGATGTTTGATGCCATAGAAATTCTAATTACAGTATAAAGCTATACATTGCATATCTGTATGAAAAGTCACATGACACCCAGTAAATATAATGTTTACACTTTAACGTAACAGATAAAAATTGAATATATATGTATCTATGTGATGATGGGCACCCTCCTGAGCAGCTTCTTTCCTCAGACTGCAGCTGGGCTAAGAAGCATGTAAAAGGCCTCTTGAAAGTTCAAATTCCTAGACTCTGTCCCTGAATCAGTCTCTACTAAAGGACTTAAAGGGATCATTCTAAAGTGTATATCAGGGACTACTGGGACCATGAGATTGAAGAGTTCAAGTCGAAGTCTATGAAGAGAAGGCATAGCTAGGCATGGTGGCACATGCCTTTAATGTCAACACTCTGGGATGCAGAAGCCAGGGAATCTCTGGGATTTTGAGGCCAGCCTGGTTTACAAAGCAAATCCAGGACAGCCAAGGCTACTCAGAGAAAACCTTACTAAAAAACAAACAAGCAGAGAGAGAGAGAGGGAAAGAGAGAGAGACAGAGAGACCAAAGACATAAGGGTTAGATTATTTAAGACTATTTAAATTTTCCTTTCTAAATATTTTTTAAAAAAATAAGCAGTATTTTAAATGCATAATAAAGAGAACACATGTTAAAAACAGGAGCAAAAAGATGCATTTTAGCAGTAATAAAACATGTTTAGAGCTTGACTTTGTTCTCTAAGGAAATAAATAGAATGAGCCATTTCTTACCCACACTCTTATTTAAACATTCCACCTTTCCTCTCAGTTATTCTAGTTAATTTATTTGCTACTTGAAAAAATCTTTACCTCAGTAAAGAACATTTCAAGAGATATGACCAAGTTCAGCATTTATTTATTTATTTATTTATTTATTTATTCATTCATTTAACAAAATGATTCTCAATCTTGGTGGCAAATAAACATGTCTGAGCTACTTTATATAAAAGGAGGAGAAAGGAACAATTGATTTATTCGCAGTTTCTGTTGTCTGTACCTACCACAAAAAAGCTTCATTAGCCTATACTCCGAAGAACATGTGTGCACAATATGCCACACAGGAGTGCTATTCTCAGGAGCATGAAATCTAGAAAGGAAATAGGAATGCGTGCCCACCAAATGCAATTAACTCAAAACACTGTGAGTGCTGCAAAGGCTATGGGCAACACATGGTGGTTCAGAGAGTTCAGCATTCTTGCTGTTGAAGACATTAGGGAAGATTTCACGGAGGAGTGGGCATAGGAGCTGGGCTAGATGTGATTGATGTTATTTTTACATTAGGGTTATAGAAAAGGGCACATTCATAGGCTAGGGGAGATATCATTATGCCTGAAAGCAAGTAAGTGTAGTGAGGGTAATAGTGGTTAATAGGAGTCCTGGAAAAGAGCTGATCATACTTGTTTTAAGAACTGGTCTCAAGTCCGAGTATTAAGAATTCAAAAGTAAGGTGCCTTTGAGTTTGAACCTATTGCCTAGGTGCAATACCTTTTAAGTGGGGTAACAAAGAGTCATGCTTGAAAAAAATTACAGTTTAGCTGCCTTGGGAGAAGAGACTTTGGAAGATGTGTGGCATAGACAAAGGTTCCAGTAGTCTTAAATCAGGTCTATGGTACAGTGTAGCAATGAATAAAGTGCCTTACTTAGAAACTGGTAATGTGTAGGATTTGCCAGATTCTGTGGCATAAATGATCTTTCATGGCCAAAGTCAGATATTAGTGATGGGAAAAATTGAACGTGACATTTGGAAAGTGTTGGCAGGATATTTCCAATAGCAACTTAGTGTTAATTGGACAGTGTGGGAGAACTGATAATCAGTTCACAGGAATGTAGAGGCAGGATGATGCTCAGCATGACTAGCTTCAAGGCTAGAGATAAATAATTACACAGATGTTTAACTGAAACAGAATTCTGGATGTTAATGGGCCACTGGATTCATGCAGCATATGCCAAAAATGAGCCTTCTTTCAAACAGGACATGCCTGCAGATGGAGCCACGGCAGTTGACTTGTGCATGTTCTCCACAGGTTCAGCTAATGTTGCTATGGGTGGCTAATTGTGCAGAAGGTCTTAGTTAATGTTGTTTTTGTCCCCAAGGTATGCCATTAGAATCTGTACTAGGTGATGTACAAAAATGTGTTCAGGAAGCCCTAGCAAGAACTCCCATACTTTATATATGTGAATCCAAATGCTGTGTATCCCAAATATACACATTGGAAACAAACATTTGGCATGATAGTAAATGGGACCTTTCTGGGAAAATTACATCATGAAGCTGGGTTCCTAATGAGTGGAGTCCCTATAAAGAAAGCCCAGAGAGCTGTCTAGAACCATTAACACAGAAACACATAGGAAGAAGAAACTGACATAAGCAAGATGGAAGCCTCCACAGAAACAAAATGTACCTGTGCCAGATCCCTCTGAAACTGGAATGAATTAGTTTCTATTGTATTTAAACTACCTGATTGTTTAATTGGAAAATGAGTGAATAGTACCACTTTTTGATATTTAAAATTGTCTTATTTGTGGTAAATTTAAAACTATCAAAGAAAGCCAGGAAAATATCTCAGCAGGTCAAGGTGTTTCTTCTAAGCCTGATGATCTGAGTCATTATGCTACACCCTTACATACATAATGAATAAATGTAAAAACCTTAAAAATTATCAAAAAACAAACAAAAAAAAACCATTCAGTTTATGTTATCCTTAGCAGTGTGACTTATGTAGTAGTAGAGGAAATCAAACCTGCAGAAACTGAAGGTTTCTAAACAGATTTAGCACAAGAGATTTGAATAAATAGTATGAGTATTTGATAGCTTGAGTGAGGAGTTACAAAGACAAAGTAGAAATAAAGTAGACTGTGCATTATTGTGTTACTTTTCTTATTTTTGTGACAAAATACTTTCCAAAAATCAACCTAAGGATAGAAGGGTTTACTTTGTTTTAAAAGTACAGCATTGTGTCACAAAAATCATGTCAGGCCTGTGTAGTATAGACCACATTACATCCATTCTTTGTGGTGTAGACCACATTACATCCATTACAACCATAGTCAAGAAGCAGAGAATATGAAAATGAATGTTAGTTCTCTGCTGGCTCTGTCTGTTTGTCTGTCTCTGTCTTCTTTTATTCAATGTGGGGCCCAACCCTATGGGATGGTGCCACCTACTTTCTGGAAAGATCTTTCCTTAAGCTAAAACTTTCTAAAAACACCTTCACAGATACAACCAAAGATGCATTTCCTATGTTATTCTACATTTAGCCAAGATGACAATGAAGACTAAACATGGCAATCACCTTCCTAAAGATTATCATATATAGTACAGCTAAGCAAAGAGAGCAAAGTTGAAGCACATGCTTTCAATCTAGTCTGCTCTTTCTCTTGTCCTGTTTTTACTTCAGGTTATTTCGGCTTGCAGCTAGGTATGTTGATCTCCCTTTCCTCTGATGGGCTTCATGAAGCCTCATTTATGTGATGCCTTTTTGATTTCTAGGTATCATAGCTTGATGAAGACTGCTTTCATTACCACGCCATGACAGTATGAGCTTCGAAAAAAGGCTGGCTTCCTCACTCTTCCTCACATTTCCCTGACCTAGATCATTCTATCTACCTAAGAATTCTTGGCTTGAAGCCGATGCCATCAGACTGGTAAAACCTGTTTGTGGACTTTATTGCAGTTTTCACCAAAACCCCAGAGTTTTTCTTCCTGTTCCTTGAAAATAACCATCTTTCAATATTTCCAAAGTTACTCTTCAAAACTTTCTCCTTTACACAAGTATTTGACCGTCACCTCAGTGTAGCACCTCATCTCCTGAGCTTCTGATTGTTCATGATCTTACTGTTTGTCCTAACTCAGGCAACAGATGTAAGAGCTGATATGTTTATTGTATATTTACTGTCTGTTGGCATATCAAAATTAACTCCTGAAACAGAATCAATGCTTTTGTTCACTTCAAATATTCCCTATGCTGTCTTTCTTACACATTAAATTCTTTCTTAATTTCAGTTACTCAGTTAAAAGCTTGGAAATAAGCTTTGGTTCCTCTTTTTTTTTTTTTTCCCATAGACTATGCCCAGGCCACCAGGAAACCCTGTCATTTCTACCTTCAATCTGTGTGCTTCCTGACCAGTTTTCACTATATCAAGTGCCCTTGTACAAATATTGATCACATTTTGCTTTCCAAATGATCCTGCCATTTGGCAGACGTTTTCAAAACCTACCACTTTATATTATATTTAGTCTGAGTCAGTTACTGAATCCAGCCATGGATTAAAAGGAAGTGCTTACACTACCATGCTAATATCTGGAGGTATGGTAGCCATCCCAGAACTCTCCAGTCTCAAGAGCCCAGCTAACTGAAACTGCTGCATCAGGCTCTCAGAATTAAAAGCTCGACAGCTGATAGTACTTTGTAGCAGATACAGAACTCAGGTTATTTCAGTTTAGAACCACAATTCTCCTGCATACCAACACCTTAATGCAAACTCAGATCAAGGCCAACTAGTGACAGTTTCTTCTTCCTGATGCTCTAGTGTGTGTGCTTTTTGGTGGAAGCTGCCAGTGGCCATTGTCTTTTCTGAGTTTTTAAGTCTAGAATCTTTGATGAGATCTGTTTATCCTTAGAGCTCCTTCAGTCTGCAAAGACCAAGTAAAAATAGCTTTTTTTTTCCTTACACAAAACCTTCACAAGCAGCAGGCTTTCCAGCTTAGATGTTCTTATCATCTAAGACTTCCTGAGCTCTCACTGTAACCTTGGAAATAAAGAGCCAACTGCAAAGCTATTGAGAAAAGCACAAGATCTCTGCATGGGATTCTGCTGGCTAAAGAAAGGGTGCTGGGCTGAGAAAAGGAGCCTGAATTCATTGCAAATATACCAGCAGGTAGGTGAACCTTCTGATGCTCAGAGAAGCTGAGGGTGTGAACATCAGTAGTCCTCTTTCCAATGAAAAGGAAGCACTAAGATGGAGAAATAAATGTTCCCAGAACCCCCAGAGTTTTACAAATGCTTTCTTCAGCTTGTAAGTTTATATTGTTCTTTTTAATATGTCAGTAGTTTTCACATCAAACACATCTGTCTTTCAGTTTGCCATTTGTATGGCTTTATGTTTCACAAGGCCCCATTGATTCCATGAAAAAGTAGGAAATGGCTTACTTCTCTGTAATTTTATTTGGTGTTCGTTTTTATATTTCATGTTTTAATACATTTCAGTTTCAAAGTGCAACCAAAGGTTGTGCTTTTATCCTATAATATTTTTATTTATTTTTATTAATTACAGTTTATTCACTTTGTATCACCCCTGTACCTCCCTCCTTCCTCCCCTCCCAATCCCACCCTCCCTCTTCCTCACCTGTGTCCCTCCCCCAGTCCACTGATAAGGGAGGTCTGATAAGGGAGTGAATTTTCAAGTCCATGACACTATGTTATTAGTATTAGTAAACTCAGAGTCTTGGACTTGGAGAAATAGCAATGAAATAACTGACAACACTCAGCCATGTGTACAACCTTGACTAAGAGTTTATAACTGCACAAATGTAGCCAGTCCTGATGAGATCTGATAAGCTAGGGTCGGATGGAAGGGGCAGAGGACCTCCCCTATCAGTGTACTTGGAGAGAGGCATGGGAGGAAATGAAGGAGGGAGGGTAGGATTGGGAGGGAATGGGCTACAGCTGGCATACAAAGTGAATAAACTGTAATTAATATAAAACAAAAACTTAATTAAAAAACATGAAAAAATCATTGCTCCTTACCTTTAGCAATGTTATCACACTATATAAAGAAATCAAATGCAAAACTGCTAAAATTAATGATCTTTCAAGATGAAGGATCTTATCCATTGCAACAGTACATTTTGTATGTATCATATAATAAGTGGAAAGATAATGTATATAAAAAATTCTTATAGGAGCAAAGTTTAGAATAGGAATAGTCAAATACAGAAAGTGAGTAGAAAATCTAAATTATTTTATTTGTTCTTTTCATTTTTTATTTTATTTTATTTATTTATTTATTTTTGTTTGATATTTGGAATTTTCTTCTTTTTCTTTCCATTTTACTCATCTCTGTATGTATTTTGTATTTGTTAAATATGTTGCTTTTTTACCCGGTACCTTTCAAATAATTAGAGGTAGGGGCCACTTTTGTTGAACTCACACAACAGTGTTTGTTTTGTTGGAGCTTCTCATTACTGTCTATTAAATGAACTTCATAAAATTAGAGAAGAATTTCGACTTGTTGCTGAACACACTAAGAATATCCAATAAGATAAAAGACAGATAATGGGAAACACATAAAACAACCACAGCATGAAACTGTCAAGCAACAGCTAATTTGGATCCAAACATAGAGACTGGGGCCAGAGACAGAATCTATCACCTTGAGAAAGGTAATGATTTGATAAAAGGCTCACTTATAAAGAGGTATACTAGAACCCTGGAAGATGGTACACGGAATTTAAAGTTCAAATATATTGAATGTTCAGAATTTGGCTATAGAAATTGAAATTGTCTAAAAATAAAGCAAGTTAAAACAAGCTAACATGTACGTACATCAAAAGAGATGCTTTAACTCATAACTAAACCTTGGGCAGAGTGCAGAGAATCATTTGAAAGAAGAGGGAGTTAGGATGACCTAGAGAGGACAGGAGCTCCACAAGGAGCAAATATATCTGGGTCCAGGGGTCTTTTCTGAGACTGTTTCTCCAACCAAGGACCATGAATGGGTATATCCTAGAACCCCTGCCCAGATATCTCAGTATCCAAATGGGTTCCCTAGTTAGGAGAACAGGGACTATCTCAGACATGAACTTAATGGCTGGTTCTTTGACCTCACCCAAACCCAGTAGGAACAGCCTTGCTAGACTACAGAAGAGGACATTGTAGCCAGCCCTGAAGAGATCCGATAAGCTAGGATCAGATGAATGGGGAGGAGGACCTCCCCTATCAGTGGACTTAGAGAGGGGCAGGAAGGAGATGAGGAATGGTGGGATTGGGAGGGAATGAGGGAGGGGGCTACAGTTTGGATACAAAGTAAATGAACTATACTTAATATAAAAAATAAATAAAACAAGCTAAAATTTAAAAAGTCATTGTGGATATAACTGATACTGTCACCAGCAAAGGCATCTAGTGTAACAATGCACTGCAGGTTAGATTTGTTTTGGTTGAACTAGGCTTGTCATGTTCATGACATGAAGTGATGATTGGTTTACCTTTAATAATTGGCTTAATGTGAGTCATGTCAATATCAAGAAGTTGTGACTCTTTAATGAAGACAGTTCTCTGATTCTCAGTGTTTATACACCTTTTCACAGTTTGATATAAATGTCCTTTGGGGAGAGCCAATTGTTTTTTTCTAAACTCAAACTAAACAGAGAATTATCTGCTTTGTTAAGCTATTCTGTGTGACTCTATATTGAGAGAGAATTCAAATTGGTTATCATCCTGAGATCCTATTCATGCCAAGTTTGCTTTTCATTATCATTTAATATGTTTACTCCTGTCAGAGAAGTTCTTTATTTATTTGATTCATCCACACAAAACACATTCAATATGTATTGCTCTATTTTACTTTAAGAACCTTCCAAACAAAGGGTCAGTCCCTGATTTCTCCTGTGGGACACCTCTGAAGGAATGAGAAGGTTCATTTCTTTGCTGTAGATAATTTAGGTTACTCTGCAGTTTAATCATAGCTTTGAATTAATTACAGGATGGCAAATTAAGAGATTAGTAACTGGAATAGTCCATCAAGATCAGAATAAGGCCAAAAGCAAAAGTGACTCAACAGAGCCAGAATCATTTGCTGGGGTAGAGTGTCTTTTTTCTTCCTTTATTGGGTACCAGAAAAAAATTGATCAACTTTTACTTGCCAGTCTGGTTGTTATAGCTGGCAGCATTCATAGCTGAAGCAAGAATGATTGTTGCTCTTCTCCTCTGGAAGTGTGCTTAACATTCCAGCATTTTGTTGAAACTTCCAGGTCAATACTAGCCTGATTTTTCCATGTTCTATGATTCAAGTATATGATTTATTCAGAAATACATTTTTATTAAAAGCATTGACAATAGCCTATTATGTTCTAGCGTTCTATGTGACCTTACTGAACATGTCTAAAAGAGACAATCCATTCTTGATTTTTTTTTTATGTTAGTTTGTGTTCTCAAATAGGGGCATTGCCACTCTATTATGGTGACTCCATTTCAACTATTTTTGTATTTGAGTATGTGTAGACATTAGGAACTTTCTATAGTAGATTTTCATGTGACTTTTAAAAATATCTTTATTATAAGAGCCAAAGCAGTTGCACATTAAAACTCACGGTGGTTATAAGAATGTACAAGGCTATGTAAGCTCAGGCCAGACAAATCTCAACATGGAGTTTGGAAGGTGAGCACAAAGTTTCACTATTTTATTTTTTAATGTCATTTATTTTTTTTAATTTAGTACAATTTATTCACTTTGTATCCCAGCTGTAGCCTTCTCCCTTGTCCCCTCTCAATCCTTCCCACCCTTCTTCTTCTCCCATGCCCCTCCCCTAGTCCACTTATAGGGAAGGTCCTCCTCCCCTTTAATCTGACCCTAGCCTATCAGTTCTCATCAGGATTGGCTACTTTGTCTTCCTCTGTGGCCTGGTATGGCTGCCCCCGACCCCTCAGGGGGAGGTGATCAGAGAGCCAGCCACTGAGTTCATATCAAGACATTCTCCGTTCCTCTCACTAGGGAACCCACTTGGAGACTGAGCTACACAATGGAATACTACTCAACAATTAAAAACAAGGAATTAATGAAATTTGCAGGCAAATGGATGGAACTAGAAATTATCATCCTGAGTGAGGTATCCCAGAAGCAGAAAGACACACAAAGTATATACTCACTTATAACTGGATATTAGATATGAGGTATAAAATAGGATAAGCATACTAAAATATGTACACCTAAACAAGCTTAGTAAGAAGGAGGACCCTAGGTAAGATGCTCAATCCTCATTCAGAAAGACATCAGAAGAGGGAGAAAACCGAGAAGAGGACAGAAGCCTACCACAGATGGCCTCTGAAAGACTCTATTGGTCGAGTTATCGAAGCAGAGTCTGAGACTCATAGCCAAACTTTGGGCAGAGTGCAGGTAATATTTTGAAAGAATGGGGAGACAGTAAGACCTGGAGGGGACAGGTCGTCCACAAAGAGAGCAATAGAAACAAAAAATCTTGGCCCAGGGGTCTTCTCTGAGATTGACACTCCAACCAAGGACCATGCCTGGAGATAATCTAGACCCCTACATAAATTTTCACTCTTAACTATGGCTGTCAGTACTTGATAGCTACTGGAAGAGGGATAGTCTATTAGTGCGGCCAATGGTTTCTTGACTATGCTGCATGGAAGGCAGAGCACTCAAGAATATATGGCAATGCAAACTGTCCTTAATGAGCATTTAAAAGAAATAAGAGGCATGAATTCTGTTGTGAAGAGAAGGAGTGTAGATCTGGGAGGAGTTGGAGATGGAATGAATATGATCGAATCACATGGTTTGAATTTCATAAAGAATGAATACTAATAAAAACTAAAACATGCCAATTATTTGCTTTTAGAAAATTGACCAAACTATCACTAACATATAAAATACATTTAAAAATATAGATATATGTGCTTATAAGATTATTCATTTCTGTTCTGCTTTAAAGTAAGAACATTGTAATAGTGTCACAGAATACTCTAGATACATGTAAAACTGAGATGCCATTATATAGAGGAAAATAACAATTTCATATAACCTTGGAAGGATATTTTCTAATCTAAAATATGAACATGTACTATTTAAAAATACTCTTTTATCCAGGCCTTTCTTTAACCAAACATTGTGAAGCAGCCATTGATAATTACACAATCTGATTTCCCCACTTAAACATCCACAAAAAAAAAAAAGTTTGGAAAATATTTTAGTAGATAATCTTTTCTGTCATATAAATGGTAATTTTCCTAACTTTAGAGTTTACATCTAGCAAACTTTAAACTACTGTTTATATTAGAAAAAAATTTAGATTTTAGATAGAGTGTCTCTTAGAAGTTTTCTTGGCCACCTAAACCTAATCAAATAGATCTTATTTTTACTCTTTATTTCCTTTAGCTGTCCCCAGCTATGATCCTGGGGACCATTTTGTGAGAAGTATGTACTTATAACTCCAGCACTGATACTAAATGAAGGTGTCACCTTAAAATTCCTGGTGCAATTTCAAGATTTGATCTTCATTTATGTAATTTGAATGTTCTACATTCTATGAACATGTAAGAGCCATGCCTGGGACTTCATGTGTGCCCAAGCCTGTTTCAAGGTCCATTCCATTCAAAGTCAATTCCATGCATTGAGAGTTAGGATGAAGTCAATCTTCACAGGAAAATAAGAATGCTTCTCACAGAAAATGAGCTAAAGAAGGGGAAAACAAAGCTCTCAGTTTTCAAATGCAAAAAGACATGGTCTAAAGGCTCTACTTTTTTATTTAGAGAAAATTGGACAGGTAGAGAATACGGGAAGAGAGGGGAGATCATTATACTTTAGTAGTACAAATTCCTCATTCAGGTGCTGGCCTTCACTTACCACTGTTGGTTTTTTACTTAAACATCAGCCAAGCATGCCATGTGCAGCAGGAATGACGCTCACAGAGAGGCGTCTCAGCACCTCAGCAGTCAGGGCCCTGGATTGGGGAAATCCAGGCTTACTGGCTCTTTTTACTTTGTTCATAACTGTAAAACCAATTAACAGAACTCAAAATTCTTACTGACATATAAAATATTTCTATGTGTCCTCATTGATTAACCTAAATTTTCTTTCTTACATTATATGTCTCAGGATAAGCCTGCTAACATCTGGTCAGGTGAAATAGGATAAAACCCAAAAATCAGAGCACAAGCAAGAATGATGTGTATTTAAGAACTGCCAGATGGAAGCATGAACAAACCAATATTTCTGTATAAAAATTATTTTCTTTTTTTCATTATCGTTATTATCATTAATTACAATTTATTCATTTCATATGCCAACTGTAGCTCCTTCATCTCCATCCAGTCCCACCCTTCCTTCTACTTCCACCTCTATGTCCCTCCCCTAGTCTACTGACAGGAGAGGTCCTCTTCCCCTACTATCTGATGCTAGCCTATCAGGTCATCAGGACCTGATGAGATCTGGATCCTCTTTCTCTGTGGCCTAGTAAGGCTACCTCAACAGGCAGAGGTGATGAAACAGGGGCCTCTGAAAGACTCTACTCAGTAGGGTATCAAAGCAGATGCAGAGACTCATAACCAAACTCTGGGCAGAGTGTAGGGAATCTTATGGAAGAAGGGGGAGATAGAAAGACCTGGAGGGGACAGGAACTGCACAAGGAGACCAACAGAGCCAAAAAATCTGGGCCTAAGGGAGTCTGCAGGAATTGATAAATCAGTCAAGGACCATGCATGGAGAAAACCTATAGTCCCTGCTCATATGTAGCCCACGACAGCCCAGGCTCCATGTGGGTTCCCTAGTAAGGGCAGCACGGGCAGTCACTGGTATATAAAAATTAAGAAAAATAGTTCATTTGTATTATAGAAATAAAATTATCTCATAGTTTACCAGTCATCACACCAATTATAACAGCACTTTACTGAAGTGATTGTGTTTATTTCTATGGATTTTGGAGCTTTGATGATAAGTCTTTAAAATGAGATTAACACATTTAGGTGGCTATTTAATTATTAGACCTGGAGACTTCTTTTTAGGCTCACCTGAAGGGTTTAAAAAGGAAAGTATTTCACTGATCTACACATCTGTTTTTAAACAGAGAGGGTTTTGACCCAGTTGATTATGTTTTTCTTCAAGAAACCTTTTAAAGCACAGTTTAATCCCACAGGACAGGTCCATTGATCATGCTTTCAGGGGCAACTTAATTAATGGACCTGTGCTGTGGAATTATAGCACACAATAAATATTAATAATGTGAACTCACTCTACTGAGCACCTTAAAATAATCCCAATAAATAGATCATTTTATATGGCTGAATCTTTCTTTCAGCCATCCCACATGGAAAATGAAAGCATGCAAAAAAAATTAAAGTTAGCATCTCAGTAAAGACTAGAGGTGGTGGACATTATGCATCCAGGGAAATGAGCTGACAAAGTTTATTTTTATGGAAAGTATAAAGTTCATTACAGTTTAAAAGCTAAGATTACAATGTGTTATAGTCCCAATGTGTCTGGATATATAACAATTGACCTATTCCTCAAAAAATTATTTGTCTCAGAATAGCTTGGTATTTACAGGAAAGTTACCGAGATACTGTGGGTGATTCATGTGTACTCTTAGCTCATTCCCTACTGTTATCCTTCTTCAGTGGTGATGCATGGATGTTAGTATAACTGGACAATATACTCCAAATTCACCCATTTCCCCTAATATCCCCTTTTTCTTTTTTTACCACAAGATTTTGCCAAGATTACCATTGAACAATTGATCACTACGTTTTCCTACAAACATGGTCTATCAAAGTTACTCAGACTTTCTTGTTCTTAATGGTATTTTTTCATGGGAATGAATATGCATTAAAATTGTTTGCATGTATCTTATTTCTTTTTGTCTGACTTTTGTTTTATTTATTTAAATCATTTATTTGTGTATTTTATACCTGAACCCCAATATTCTCGCCCTCCTCTCCTCACAGTCCTTTTCCTTTCTGCATCTATTTCTCCTCCGTTTCTTTTCAGAAAAGGGGAGGTCTCCAGTGGATGTCAACCAGCCTTGGCATATCAAGTTGCAATAAGATTCGGAGTGTCTTCTCAAGTTGAGGCTAGTGGAAGTAGCAAAGTTAAGGAAACAAGTCCCAGAAGAAGGCAATTGAGTCAGAAACAGTTCCTGCTTCCACTGTTAGGAGTCCCATATGAAAACCAAACTACACAACTGTTAACATATGTGCAGAAGGCCATAGTCAGTCCCATGTATTCTCTCTGGTTGGCAGTTCAGTCTCTAGGAGCCCACATGGGCCCAGGTTAGTTGATTCTGTAGGTTTTCTTGTGGTGTCCTTGACCCATGTGGTTCCTACAATTGTTCCTCCCCATCTTCTGCAGGATTCCCCAAGCCTTGCCTGATGTTTGGCTGTGGGTCTCTGCATCTGCTTCCATCAGTTCCTGTGTGTCGGGATAGTCTCCCTCTCTTGGCAAGGGTCTCAAGCTGAGCCAGTCATTGCTCAATATTTACTCAATATTTGCTCCATCTTTACCCTGCAACATCCTGTAGGTAGGACAAGTTGTAAGTCAAAGATACTTTGACTTGGTCAGTGTCCCAATTCCTCCATTGGAAGACTTGTATGGTTATAGCAGATAGGCAATTCAGGATCCATATCCATATTGTTAAGAGTCTTAGCTAGGGTCACCTTCATAGATTCCTTTTTTCAATTTTTATTTTTATTAATTACACTTTATTCACTTTGTATCCCCCCATAAACCCCTCCCTTCTCCTCTCCCAATCCCACCTTCCCTCCCCCTTCTCCACATATGCCCCTCCCCAAGTCCACTGATAGGGGAGGTCTTCCTTTACTTCCTTCTGATCCTAGTCTATCAGCTCTCATCAGGAGTGGTTGCATTGTTTTCCTCTGTGGCCAGGTAAGGCTGCTCCCCCATCAGGGTGAGGTGATCAAAGAGCAGGCCTATCAGTTCATGTCAGACTGTCCCTGTTCCCATTATTATGCAAACCACCTAGATACTGAACTGCCATGGGCTACATCTGTGCAGGAGTTCTAGGTTTTTTCCATGCATGGCACTTGGTTGGGGTAACAGTCTTAGTAAAGACCCCTGTGCTCAGATTTTTTGGCTTTGTTACTCTCCTTGTGGAGCTCCTGTCCTCTCCCTATCTTACTATTTCCTACATCTTTCATAAGATTCCATGTACTTTGCCTAACAGTTGGCCATAAGTCTCAGCATCTGCTTTGATATTTTGCAAGGCAGAGCCTTTCAGGGGCCCTAGCTTGTTTCCTGTTTTCTTCTACTGATGTCAATCTGCTTTGCCTTTCTGGCTGGGGATTGAGCATTTTAGCCAGAGTCCTCCCTCTTGATTAATTTTTTTAGGTGTACAGATTTTAGGTTTATCCTAATTCATATGTCTATATGAGTGAGTATATACCATGGGTATCTTTCTACTTCTGGGATAGCTCACTCAGGATGATCCTTTCTAGTTCCCACCATTTCCTGCAAATTTCATGATATCCTTGATTTTTATTGCTGAGTAATATTCCATTGTGTAGTTGTACCATAATTTCTGTATCCATTCCTCAGTGGAGGGGCATCTGGGTTGTTTCCAGCTTCTGGTTATTACAAATAAAGCTGCTACGAACATGGTTGAGCAAATGTCCTTATTGTATACTTGAGCCTCTTTTGGATATATGCCTAGGAGTGGTACAGCTGGATCTTGAGGAAGCGCTATTCCTAGTTGTCTGAGGCAACACCAGATTGATTTCCAGAGTGGTTTACAAGTTTACATTTCCACCAGCAGTGGAGGAGGGTTCCCCTTTCTCCATAAACTGTCCAGCATGTGTTATCACTTGAGGTTTTTTTTTTTTCCCTTGGCCATTCTGATGGGTGTAAGTTGAAATCTGAGGGTCGTTTTGATTTGCATTTCCCTGGTGGCTAATGATGTTGAACATTTCTTTAAGTGTTTCTCTGCCATTCGATATTCCGCTATCGAGAGTTCTCTGTTTAGCTCTGTTCCCCATTTTTTTTAATTGGATTACTTGATTTGTTGCTTTTCAGCTTCTGTAGTTCTTTATATATACTGGATATTAGCCCTCTGTCAGATCAAGGGTCAGTGAAGATTCATTCCCAATCTGTAGGCAGTCGTTTTGTTTTGAGCCTCAAGAGATACAAGAAGATTGAAATAATCCCTTGTATCCCATCTGTTCACCATGGAATAAAGCTAGGCCTCGACAACAACAAAAATAGCAAAAAGCCTACACACACATGGAAACTGAACAACTTGCTACTAAATGACAGCTGGGTCAGAGAAAAAATAAGGAAAGAACTTAAAGTCTTCCTAAAATTCAATGAAAATTGACACAGCATACCCAAACTTATGGGACACAATCAAAGCAGGGCGAAGAGGAAAGTTCATAGCAGTAAGTGCCTTCAAGAAGAAATTCGAGACTTCTATTCAAGCAACTTAATGGCTCTAGAAAAAAAAGCCCTAGAAAAAAAAGAAGCAGATTCACCAAAAATTCATCAAAATCAGGACTGAAATCAATAAATTAGAAACAAATAAAAAAATTCAAGGAATCAATGAAACCAAGAGCTGGTTCTTTGAGAATATCAACAAGATAGACAAACCTTTAGCCAAACTAATTAAAAGTCAGAGAGACACCATCCAAATAAACAAAATTAGAACTGAAAAGGGGGACATAAAAACAGATACTAAGGAAATCCAAACAATTATAGAGTCCTTAGAATTCACATTACTCTATATTTCTAGCTCATCCCAAAGATTCTGTCCGTATTCTATATTCCAATTATCTCTCCCAGTACTATATTCCTTTTGTCACCTAAGCCCATCAGTTCCTATCCCCACCCTACTTCATCCAGTCTGCTCCCCACATCTACACATCTATTCACAATGTCTATTCTATATGTCTCTCTCAATCAGCTTTGACTGTCCCCTTTGACTCTCCTTGTTACTTAGCTTGTTTGGGTCTGTAAATTTTAGAATGGTTATCCTTTAGAGCTAAAATCCACTTCTACGTCAAAACATACTATGTGTGTCTTTCTGAGTCTGAGTTACCTCACTCTGTATGATATTTTCTGGTTTTATCCATTTGTCTTCAAATTTCATGATATCATTGTTTTTAATGTCTGAGGAATACTTCTTTGTGTAAATGCACCACATTTTCTTAATCCATTAGTCAGTTGAGGGAGATCTAGGTTGTTTCCAGTCTCTGGCTATTACAAATAAAGCATAGTTGAGCAAGTGTCTTTATGGTATGCTGGAGTATCTTTTGGGTAGATACCCAGGAGTGGTATATCTAGGTCTTAAGGTAGATCTATTCCCAGATTTCATTGAAATGGTCAAATTGATTTCCAAACTATCTGTACAACTGTACACTACCACAAGCAATGGAGGAGTGTTACCCTTGCTCCATATCCTCACCAGCCCATGCTTTCACTTGAGTATTTGATTTTAGCCATTCTCACAGATGTAAGATGGAACCTCAGAATCATTTTGATTTGCATTTCCCTGGTGACTAAGGACGTTTTATTTAATTCATTTTTTATTAATCAATTCTACTTACATCTTGGTCATAGGCTCCTTAGTCCTTGCCTCACAGTCCCAAACTCCCTCCTGAACTCCTCTCCTATATGTCTCAGAATAGAGGAGCTACCCTACCCAGTTATCCCAGCTCATCTATTCACATGAACACTGAGTTCTTTCCTGTGGCCTGGTAGTGCAGTCCAACCAGGGGGAAGTGATAAAAAAGCAGGTAAAACCATACAATGGACAAAAGATTGCATCTTCAACAAATTGTGCTGGTTTAACTGGATGTCTACATGTAGAGAAATGCAAATAGATCCATACTTAATACCCTGCATAAAGCGAAAGTCCAAGTAGATCAAAGACCTCAATATAAAACCAGACACACTAAACCTGTTAGAAGAAAAAGTGGGAAAGAGCCTGGAATCATTGGCACAAGAGGCAACTTCCTGAACAGAACACCAACAGCACAGGCTCTAAGAGCAACAACCAATAAATGGGACCTCATGAAACTGAAGAGCTTATGTAAAGTAAAGGACACTGTCGTCAAAACAAAACAACTACCTACAGATTGGGAAAGGGTCTTCACCAACCCTATATCTGACAAAAGGCTAATATCCAGTATATATAAAGAACTCAAGAAGATAAACAGCAACAAATCAAGTAATTCAATTAAAAAATGGGGTACAGAGCTAAACAGAGAATTCTCAATAGAGGAATATCAAATGGCAGAGAAACACTTAACAAAATGTTCAATGTCTTTGGCCATCAGGAAAATGCAAATCAAAATAACCCTGAGATTTCACCTCACAGCCATTGGAATGGTGAAGATCAAGAAACTCAAGTGACAACACATGCTGGAGAGGATGTGGAGAAAGGGGAACCCTCCTCTATTGCTGGTGGGAATGTAAACTTGTACAACCACTCTGGAAATCAATCTGGCGCTTTCTCAAACAATTAGGAATAGCACTTCCTCAGGAACCAGCTATACCACTCCTAGGCATATATCCAAAAGATGCTCAAATATACAAAGACATTTACTCAACCATGTTTGTAGCACCTTTATTTGTAATAGCCAGAACCTAAATAACCCAGATGTCCCTCAACTGAGAAATGGATACAGAAATCGTGGTACAGTTGCACAATGTAATGCTACTCAGCAATTCAAAACGGTGAAATCATGAAATTTACAGGCAAATGATGCGATCTAGAAAAGATCATCCTGAGTGAGGTGGCCCAGAAGCAGAGAGATACACATGGCATATACTCACGTGTCAGTGGATATTAGACATACAATATAGGATAAACATACCAAAATCTGTACACGTAAGGAAGCTAATCAAGAAGGAGGACTCTGGCTAAGATGCTCAATCCCCATTCAGAAAAGCAAAGAGGATGGATGTCAGAGGAGGGAGAAAACAGGGAACAGGTGTTCTAATAAAATACAGAAGTTATTTCAATTTTCTTGTGTCTGTTGAGACTTACTTTGTGACTGAATATATGGTTAGTTTTGAAGAAGGTTCCTTAAAATGCTGAGAAGAAGATCTATTTTTTTTTGTTTGTTTGAGATAAAGGCTCTATAGGTATTTGTTAGATCTATTTCAGTCATGACATCTGTTGGTTCCATTATTTCTCTAATTTTTGTCTCTGTGACTCAAACATTGGTGAGCGTAGAATACTGAAGTCTCCTAGTATTAATGTCTGTGGTTCAATGTGTGATTTAAGCTTTCGTAATATTTCTTTTACAAATCTGGGTACCCTTGCATTTGGGGAATAGCTAGTTTGACTTGTCTCAGAATTGAGACATCTTCTTGGTGGAATTTTCCTTTGATGATTATGAAGTGTCCTTCCGCATTTCTTTTAAGTAATTTTGGTTGAAAGTCTACTTTATTATACATTAGAATATCTACAGAAGCTTTTTTCCTGGGTCCATTTGTTTGGATTTTTTTCCAGGTCTTTATTCTGAGATAATACCTATTTTTGACATTGAAGTGTATTTTGGCATGCAGCAGAATGATGGAATCTATTTTTTCATCCATTCTGTTAGCCTTTGTTGTTTTTGTTGTTGTTGTTAATTGGGGAATTGAGTCTAGTGATGTTGAGAGATATTAATGACCAATAATTGTTATATAATTTTGATATTAGCGGGTAGGATGTATGTGTGTGAGTGCATGCAAGTGTGTATATGTGCTTGTCTTATTTCTTTTTTTAAGACAGACTTTCTCTGCATAACCTTGGCTGTCCTGGACTCCCTTCCTGTAGACCAGACTGGCCTTGAACTCACAGAGATCTGCCTGCTTTTGTCTTTGAGTGCTGGGATTAAAGGCATGCACTACCATGCTTAGCCTCTTCTTTTGGTTTTGCTGGTGTGAAATTATTTATTACCTGCATTTTCTTGGGTGTAATTAGCCTCCCTGCATTGGAATTTTTCTTCTAGTATCTTCTGTAGGGCTGGATTTGTGAATAGATATTGTTTAAATTTGGTTTGTTGTGCATTATCTTGTTTTCTCCATCTATGATGATTGAAAGTTTTGCTGCATATAGTAGTCTGAGATGGCATCTCTGATCTCTTAGAGTCTAGAAGACATCTGTGCAGGCCCTTTTGGTTTTTAAAGTCTCTGTTGAGGAGTTGGGTGTAATTCTAATAGGTCTGCCTTTATATGCTACTTGTTTGTTTGTTTTTTTAAATATTCTTTCTTTGTTTTGTACATTTGTGTTTTGATTGTTATGTGATGGGAGAATTTTCATTCTTGGTCTAATCTATTTTGTGTTCTCTAAGCTCTTGTATATTTCTAGGCATCTCTTTCTTTAGGTTAAGAAAATTTCCTTCTGTGATTTTTGCTGAAAATATGTTCTGGACTTTTGAGCTGAGAATTTTCTCATTCTTCTATTCCTATTGTTTTTAGGTTTGGTCTTTTCATAGTGTCCCAGATTTCCTGGATGATTGTTATAAGGATCTTTTTACATTTAACATTTTCTTTGACTGGCATATTGATTCCTTCTATTGAATCTTCTATACCTTAGATTCTCTCTTTTATCTCTTTTATTCTGTTGGTGATGCTTTTGTCCATTGTTCCTGTTGGGTCACTTAGATTTTCTGTCTCCAGGATTTCCTCAGTTTGTTTTTCTTTATTACTTCTATTTATGTTTTCAGGTCATGAATAGCTTTATTCATTTTCTTCACTTGTTCGATTGTATTTTCTTACAGTGCTTTAAGGGATTTATTCATTTCCTTTTAAAGGCCTCTATCATCTTTCTAAGGTTTGATTTAAGGTCATTTTCTTGTGCTTCAGCTGTATTAGGATATCCACATCTTGCCAGATAGCTCAACTCTGGCAGTGTTCTTATGTTGTCCTCTAATCATCTGTTTGGGTTTGGGGGTTATTATAGGTGCAGGTGCTGATTTCTGAGTTTACCTTTGTTAGATGCATGTTTTTGTTGTTGTTTTGGTTTGATTTTGGATGTTTTTCTTTTTTCTTTTCTTTCTTTGTATTTTGTTTGTTTGTCTGTGTTTCCTCTCAGTCTTTTTGCCTGAATGGCCTGTGGTTTTGGTGACCAATGAGTCTTCAGGTTCAGCAGGTTGTCTCCTTGGGGTTTCTGTGACCTGCGTGAGCTTTGAGTTTTGGGGTGCTAATGTTGTTCCTGGAGTCTCTAATACCAATATGGCCTAGGGTGCCTGGTGCTGGAATTGCCTCTGGGAAAGCAGGAAGAGTTGTGGGCTAGAAAATGGAGGCCAACTGACATCCTATAGTTTACAGATGTTGGGTGTGCTTTTAAGGGGAGGTGGTGGGCATAGTTCTTGGGATGGGCTTGTACCTGTTGTCCCTGGTGCTTGTTTGACCTCTGGGAAAACAGGCAGAGTTGTAATCAGAAAAATGGAGCCCAAGGAATGTGGTGCAATTTTATTATTTTGTTTATGACTTGATAAATTTATTGTGGTTAGTTTATGAATACCCTCTTGGTACCTATCAAAGGCACATGCCATCAGTGTGATGCTGACCATGATTACTTGAATAAGACAGGGCTATCATGGTTTCTAGATTGACAGCTCTCCCTCTTTGCATTTTTCCTTGGAAGCCGTTATTGAAGTCACATTGGATGTAGCCATGTGGTACTAAGTCTAACACTTTGGAAAAAAAAATAATAACCACATGATTTGTTTATGGTATTCCTTTGAGTGTATTTGTCCTTTCTCTAACATTTATGTGTTTGGTAATTTACTTATTCTGTGTGCAGTCATGGTTGGGGTGATTTTTAATTATACCCCAACGCTGTGTTACTTGTCATTCCCTTTGTTCCATCTCTGGCATTTGAGAGCTGTTTCATTTTGGCTAGGCTTCTCTTTCTGTTTGCTCTGAGTATTTTGTTTTATAAGCATTCCTTTGCTTCCTAACACAAAAGTTTCTAGAAATTTTTGTGCAGTCCATGCCATATCCTGATCAAGTCATTGGTTTCTCCAGGAATCTGTTATTCCTTTAGTAGAATAAACCAAGATTTAGGAATGTTGTCATATTTAAAACATATTATTGAATTACAATACTTGTAAAAATTCCCGTATTTGGAAGGATGAAATAGTACCATCTTCATTTAAAGAATAAAAATATTTACAACTAGAATTAATATGAAATTTCATGTTATGCTACTCAAACAGCTGATTATGACATGTTATACTTTATACATTGATAGGATTAAGTAATAGAGATTTGTGAATCAGCTATGATATATTACTGCTGAAAAGAATGGAATATCTGATTTTTTGACAAAGAGCCAATGGAAAAAGACAGCACCTTCTATACATGGGCTTACTGGATGTCTACATGTAGAAAAATGCAAATAGATCCCTGTTTATCACCCTGCACAAAACTCAAGTCAAGTGGATCAAGGAACTCAACATAAAACCAGAAACACTAAATCTACTAGAAAGGAAAGTGGGAACCAGCTTTGAACTCATTGGTACAGGGGTACAACTTCCTGAACAAGAGACCAAGAGCTTAGGCTCTAAGATCAATAATTAATAAATGAGACCTGTTGAAACTGAAAAGCTTCTGTAAAGCAAAGGACACTGTTAATAGAATTAAAAAATAGTCTAAAGATTATTAAAAGATCTTCTCCAATCCAACATCTGACAAAGTATTAATACCCAACCTATATAAAGAACTCAAAAAGTTGAACAACAATAAACAAAATAACCCAATTTAAAAAGGGGTAGGGGCACAGAACCACACAACAGAGAATACTCAACAAAGGAATCTCAAAAGGCCAAGAATCACTTAAGGAAATGTTCAACATCCTTAGTCATCAAGGAAATACAAATCAAAATGACTCTGAGATTCCATCTTACACCTGTAAGAATGGCTAAGGTCGAAATCTCCAAATGACAGTACATACCTACTGGTGAGGATGTAGAGAAAGGGGAACACTCCTCCAGTGCTGGTGGGAATTAGAACTTATACAACCACTTTGGAAATCAATCTGCTGCTTTCTAAAAAACTGGGAATAGCTCTACCTCAAGATCCAGCTATACCACTCCTAGGCATATAGCCAAAAGATGCTCAACCATACAACAAGGACATTTGCTTAACTATTTTTATAGCAGCTTTATTCAAAATAGCCAGAATCTCGAAACAACCTAGATATCTCTCAACCAAAGAATGTATAAAGAAACTGTGGTATGTTTACACAATGGAATATAACTAAGCCATTAAAACAAGGAAATTGTGAAAATTACAGGCAAATATGATGTTGTAAATAATGAAAATGAATGTTGGGCTATATAATATTTATTGTTAGCCCTAAGATTATAACGGTAGTATTATTTAACCTGCTATTGCAAATAATAAGACACAGATAACTGTTAGATTTATAACTGCCTTATTTACATTAGGCTGTGCAGATACTACACTGTGTGAATCACTTCACCACCCATCTCCCAGCCCCCATCCAATACCACCCTCCTTTAACCATCCTATCTTCCATCCATAATTTTAAAAATACTTGTTTTTATTCTTTATCTGGGCCTTTTCGTGCGATTATTGGAGTCCCTCCACCTGGCCCCATGTGGTTTCTTCTCCAGGCTAACCCTAGGTCCTTTATATATATGTAGCCGATAGACAGCTCAGGCTTCATATGGATATGTAGTAAGGAGAAAAGGGGCTGTCTATAGCATGGACTCTGTTGCCTGCTTTTTGATCAATTCCCCCTGCATTTTTTAATTTTTAATTTTTGATTTATTTATTTTTTGGCTTTGTTGATCTCCTTTGTTGATCTCTCCTGTCCCCTCTAGGTCCTTTTATATCTCCCTTCTTTCATAAGACTCCCTACACTCTGTCCAAAGTTTGGCTGTGAATCTCTGAATCTGCTTATCTCTTGCTGGGTGGAATCTTTTAGAGGACGTCTGTGGTAGGCTCCAGTCCTGTTTCCTCTCTTCTCCTGCTTCCAGTGCCTATCCTGTTTTCCCTTCTGAATGATTATTAAGCATCTTCCCTAGCTCAGATATAGCCAATGGACAACTCAGTCTCTTGTGGGTTCCCTAGTAAGAGGAGAATAGATAGTCTCTACATGAACTAAGTTGCCTGCTCCTTGATCACTTCTCCCTCATGGGGAGACTTAGCCCACAGAAGAAGAGGATCTAAGCAGTCCTGATAGGACCTGATAGGCTAGGGTCAAACTTTTCCTTTCAAAACCCTGCTGCTCTAGGAAAATGTGCTGAGTGCTATTCCCTGCTTGGATTTGCCTAATATCAAGTAGACAATGGCAGTGGAGCAGGACTTCATTGCTAGCCAAACACTTTAACTTTCTATCAGAACACACGGGGTACCATTTCACAAAGTGCTTTGTGAGATTAGACTTGGAAAAATATTGTAGCAGGTATCTTCTCTAATTCTTAAGGTTCATTTGGGGTGACTACTGACTAGGATCATTGACTGACTAGCAAAGCCTACACTTTAGTTTGTTGTGTTGTTATGTGTATGGAAATCTTCTCCTTAAGTAGCTTAGGCTCATCTTGAACTTGTAATTTTCCTGCTTCAGCTTCCTGAGAACTGGGATTCCAGCTGTACACCACCATGTGCAGCCTGGATTTGTTTGTTTCTTATAGATTTTGGTTTGTGGCAAGTTTTAGTTCAATACATGCACATGGCACATGCATAGTTGCTTTTTCTTACCATTATGAATAGCTATAGAAATCCTGATGTCTGTGCTGCTCATCCAAGCAGATTTTAGGAGGAGTGTTAGAATTTATGAAAGGATATGTCAGAGTTAGGATTCAGGAGGACCATGGACCTGCCCAGCCACCATTAATGAAAAACATTTTGGTATTAGTATATATGTAGAAGATGTGTGGGTGTATTTGGAATCACAGGAAAACAGAAACACACCATGGCACAGGTATTGATGTCAGAAAACAGCTTTATTTAATTCCTTCCACTACATGTATCCCAAGAATTAAAATCACAGCATGACATTCTGTGCCATGTTCCCTTACCCAATGAGCAATCTTGCCTTTCCAAAGATGCTTGATATATTATCTGAGTGTGTACATACACAATCTGCCCTGTGAGCAGGAGAAGTGGTAATCAGTTTTTGTCATTGCTTCCCCATAATCAGGTGCTTTCATTTAAACCTATTGGCATCTGATTTGCTTGTAGCAGAGTTAGCTCTTGATGCACCAAAATGGATTTGAAAAAAAAAATGTATATATATATATATATATATATGTATTTAAATCAGATTTTATTCTACCAAAAGCTTTAAGGAAGAGAATATTTCCTACAGGTATCTTACAATTTTTTTGTCAGTAAGATATGATTTAGTTTTTAATGTAATTTATTTATTTTTATATTAATCACAGGTTAGGTACTTTGTATCCCAGGCATAGCCCCCTGCTTCATTCCCTCCCACTCTGCCCATCCCTCTCTCATCTCCTCCCCACCCCCTCCAAGTCCACCAACTGGGGAGGACCTCCTCCCGTTTCATCCAACCCCAGTTCATCTTGTCTCCTCAGGGCTGGCTTCAATGTCCTCCCCTGGGATCTAGCCAGAATGTTACTCCCTGGCGTGTATGGGGGAGGGTCAAAGAGCCAGCCATTGAGTTCATGACAGAATCAGTCCATGTTTCCATTACTAGGGTCTTCAGTTGGACACTGAGCTACCATGGGCCACATCTGAGCGGGGGTTCTAGGCCATAACCATACATGGTCCTTGGTTGGAGAAACTGTCTCGTAAAAGACCCCTGTGCCCTGCTCAATTTGGTCTTTGTGGAGCTCTTGTTCTCCCCAAGTCTTACTAACTTCTCCTATTTTCATTATTATTCCCAGCCCTCTGCCGAAGGCTTGGTTGTGAGTCTTAATATCTGCTTTGATACATTGCTATATTGATTCTTTCAGAGGCCCTCTTTGGTATGCTCCTGTCCTGTTGCTCG